>CM062297.1:822977785-823615425 GCA_031216915.1 Pictodentalium vernedei
TGAAAATGTTCAGACTGAAAGTTATTCGTGGGAGTATGGGCATCTCCCTACAACCTCCAATAGTTACGCTTCTGTAACCTACCTTCAAGAATAAAAGCTGAGAACCAACAGCGTGGTACCTGCTGCAAGCCGAGAGGTACTCGGTTCGAATCCCACCTGCGGCAACCGCGTTGTGTCCTTGGGCAAGACACTTCACCCCATTGCCCACGTGGGGGCACGGTGGCGTTGTGTACTAAGGCGTACTGCACGTCGATGGTGCACCTGTCTTCAACCAATGCTAACCCTGCTTGTGTGGAGTTGGTATGTTGGGGAGCTGACAGATGCTCGCCGTTGCTCGGTGGTTCTCTCCGGGCACTCCGGCTTCCTCCACCCGTAAAACTGTCATGGTCATGATTAGCCATTGTGCAGAAATACGTGACCTTAAACACCAATAAATAAATATAAATAAACAACAGCGTCAAATGTAGCAGTGATTTTAAGTGTTTTAGATGATCTACAATGTGGCAGGACTTGATCACGAATCTCATCATCTTCGTCAGTTCCATCCATACTTACATTCTTCATTCTTGTTGAAGACAAGTTGGCACACTAAACAGCACATTCATTTTCACTTTAAAAAGCTTTTCTGAATAAGTGCCTCCCGAACGTCACGTTTTCGTTCACCATATAATGATTATTCAACGCTTCAACCGCTTTTAGGTAATCTAGGACAACAAACTCACATTTAACTATTTATATTGCCTTGCGTTTTTCTACCTTTATCTGCCATCCCAGATCAGGACACCTAGCATGCATTACAAGCTCACAAACGTTCAGTCAATGATTGTCACTACAACTGATGTGGTTGGTGACTTAGTCTCAGTAGTCTTCCATAGCATGCATTTCATTGAAACAGAGTATCCCACACTGGTGTTATTGCTGTCTCTCCGTTCGGTGAAGGATTTCCAGTTTTCTGGTTGTCATTTATCTTGTGATCGTTATTTCCTGATAGATACTTTGACTTGAGTGTTTAATGTGTACAGGTGATCCAGGGCTGGTGGAAGTAACCTGACATCTCATCACCGCCACCTGTCCGATCTCCGACTTCTCCGAGCAGACGTTTGTATTGCAAGGTTTGCCGTTCTCTCATCCTGGTTTCTCACCTCTTTCGGTGTCTTCGAAAACACACATTCAAGGGCCTAGCATTCTGAATTACATGGATGGTTCATTATCTACTTTTTTGTCTCTTTCTCTACAGGTCATCCTTTCAAGTATATATCCGTCCCAGTTCAGCAAGTCCAGACTAGTGTCGGAAGAGAAAGGTGCTCCTACGCCCCGAAGAATGTCACAGTCTGAAATTGATAAGCTGAACGTAACCTCATAGGACATAGACACAAGTCAAAGTAATGGTTACATTCAATATCATCATAGTAACCTAGGCGTTCTCCATCAATACATTGAATGCTGACATAATTCAGGAGCTTTACTTAGAACTGTTTCATTTACGTCATTGTCTCAAGTGATAAAGAGTCACTTTGCTCGTTTTTTTGTTTGTTTACTTATGCCGTTCGATCCGATATCTGGGTCAAGCAACCTTTGCCCCGAGCAAGTGTGATACAATATCTTGCTCAAGGAAAGATACATTTAACCGAACTTAAATCCGTGATCTCAAGATGACAAGTCCAACGCTCTATAGCCCCTAGCCTACTGGACTCATTTCGAATGAAAAGATGGTTTCCGAATGCGTACCGGGTCGATGTGGGATTCAGCCTTTGACGGCTGTTTCCAACTTCGTTGTCTGGCGACAGCAAAGGTTACAAAAATAATGCAATGGGGTAGTGCAGAGATACTCTGTGTACTGTCTGTTTCTTCTTGGCTGGGGGCTTTGTTGAACTGGTGATCGATGAAACTGATCAGGGAAGTTTGTGTTGATCAAATTTTTCTAGAAGTTCTGTGGTTTTCTGCATGCCAAATTCCTAGCTGTCGTGGGATTTCTGTAGGGAATGCACCTGACTAGAAGGGAGCGGAGCGTCTGGGAGAAAGCTGAGTGGAAGGCCTCGAAATACCAGTTTCATTTTCGCGCCAGTTTCACCCTCTAGTTCACCAGCTCTCCTGAGGAGAATGGGCGTTATTGGAGTTTGAGGAGGGGAATGGTAGTGGATCTCTCTACCTTGTTTTCCACCTTCCCCCCTTCTACCCTTTCAGGAATTCCCCTAAGCGTCGTACGCATATCCCTTTTTCCTTTGACTGGCATCCATCATAGAAAGATCCGGAATCCTCAGGGTGGGGAACATTATGAGAGGGAATCCTCTCACAAAAGGGACTATCCCTCCTTGAAGTTTGTGGTGGTGGCGATGGTGGTGGAGTTTAGATCACGTAATCCAAGGTGATCTATATACTCTCTTGAAGAGTCCAAGTGAGGAGACGAGACGAGTTCAACCATTTTAAGGTTCTTCCGTTTGCCGTGGGTACGTGTATTCTTCCATAACTGCTGTAGAATCTTTTATCTCGAAGTCCACGGTGCGAATGAACAATATGCTCATTTCAGTGAAAGACGAAGTTTTTTATACTGAGCCGATGGCCGAGACCCATATTAACGAATCAAAAGAAAATGTATACAGTAGCAACTGAGAGAAGTTCGTCAGTCTCACTATTTCAAGGAAGACAATAGTTGTTGACTAATTATCACTCAACCGCAGACTAGCAATTAGCAATTAACCAACAGAGGATAAAGCTAATTTCACGGGAACTAAACATACGTTCGTACAGGCCAACGCCTACAATCACTATGACATCACACGGTGGGTTTGTCCAAAATACCCCACTACACCAGTGTATTTTGAGACAATATTATGGTTTATTTTCTATGATTTCCATTCTCAGAATTGCCCGTGACCAACTCGGCAGACATGACTTCAAACTCGGATAATATGACGCCGATCTCGGTCGATATGAACCAAGCTAAAGTTGTCCCCCTTGGTGCGTTACTTGACGCAACCAGTTTGTTTACATAGAAATCTTTCACCGTTTTCGCAGAACGTAATCAGGAAAATTGGCGTGACCAGGTATAATGGAATGACTTGAAGCTGAGTTTTTATATGACGAGGAAATAAAGATGGCAAGATTTGTTGAAGCGGGAGAACAGATAGTTCAGCTACCCGAACGTCGCGGCTTCCATTATGGCCTCAGTCAGATATGAAGTTACCTCTGGCTAATATCTTGGCCGATGCGACACCAATCAGGTAACAACCCCTTTGTACCTTGGCATTTTTCATAAGGAAAACAACTTCTTTCAAATGATGGATGCATTTCTGCTTTTAAGTGGAGGTTTGCTTCTTTGATTTCTATTTGAAAATTAGCATCATTTTCTCCCCATACATTGCCATGTAAAATGAGAAAAATATAAAATGAAAAACATAATAAAAATGACAAAAAAACCCAAAAAACTTCTCAAGTAGGCAGAAATAATATATTTTCACCAGTAAATGAGGAATGAAGGAAACATCTCATAAGAAAACAATAGTTCTTTGGACCGACCAGGGGCCAATACTATAACACTTTTACAATTGTATTTTCCAGAATTGTATTTTCTACTTATTAGTATAACTGATTAACATGAATCATTAGCATTTTAAAAGATATGACAATTTACTAACTGGAAAATTGCTACATCTTTGAAAATGCTAATACACACTAAAAGCTAAAGTGTTAAAACTGACACTTTCAAGGTGTTAAACCCATTCTAACTCTTAGGGTTTGATTTTAACACTCAAAGTGCAATGCTTTAAGCACTTAGACATTACAATCGTCAGACATCTGAAACTTGAATGGATGGCACTTCCCATGTGTCTAGCATTGGTGGTTCTTCCAGAATTGTCCATAATTTGATTTGCGCTTGGTGGGTACATAATTAAAAGGACACAACGCAGATGACGCGGATCAGGCTCGATAGTTCGAGCCTGATCCACGTCATCTGCGTTGTTTCCTTTTAGGTGTCGCGTCATTACACTTGTCAAGTGGTATTATTGTAACACCTGTCAAGTTCTGGGATATCTGCACTTGAACAAAGTGCTAGTTCAGCACTTAGTAAGTGTTAAATGCAACACTTCAAGTGTTGTTTTTAACACTTTAGTTTTTAGCGTGTAGTTCATTTCCACCCACGTAAAGTCATAACTAGAAAATACAATTCTAGAAAATACAATTGTAAAAGTTTTATAGTTCTGGGCCCAGGATTCAAACAGGAGCTCTCAGGCCACCTGTTTAATTCTGATGGGAATCCGATACTGTTATGAGCTGTTTGCTTACTCGCTTTTGATGGTATTTGTGCACAGACTATCGTTGATGTTAATAATATTTGTGTCCCTTTACTCTGAAAATATACAGGTATTCGTTTGTGCCCTAGTCATAAATACCCCAATCATTTATTAGTTAATTCACCTAGAATATATGAAGATATTAACATAAGTATTAGAACTATGCGACGTAAACATAAAACTACAGATGAGGAAGGCTTCATTCGTAATGGTAAAGTCATCAACAATCGAGTCAAATTAAGTATCCATTGAACAACATTTCTTACGCTGTTTCAAAGAAAATTAATGTTTATGATTATTTTTCGATTCTCTCTTCTGGAATATATCAGTTGGTCGGAAAAGCGAAACGTAATATTCCAGACAATTGAATCTAAAGATACGCGGTGGACAATTTAAGAGCTATTCCTTGCAGGTTTTGACTTGGAGCTTAAGAGCTTGATTCGAACGAGTTTCTGCGATCCAGTCTCTCAGATCACAGGCGTTGGGAAACCTTATTCATTTAAGAATTGAATGCAATTTTTATAATCTTTATTGGAGTATGAACGGGTGGGAATGGGTACAAATTATGTATGAATCCCGAAGGGATTCATACAATTTGTACCATTCCCATATGTTCATACTCCAATAAAGATTATAAAAATTGCATTCAGGTCTTATAATTACACTCCGTAATTGTTTGAACTACTTTTTACCAAACAACAAAGCAGAAAGACGAAATAAAACATGTACGAATGAACGAGGCGAAAACCACCCTCACACAAAAGACAAAGCGCACAACTCTGAGTTGAGCGCCAGTTTTCGGCATTGACCCAAATTTGTCAAATTGGCGTCTTTCTCAACGAAACTTGGAATGTTCAAAACAATTTATTTAGCTTATCAGTAAACTATAATCACCTATGAAACGACAACAGGTTCAAGAATAAAATCCCAGAAATAATTTCACACTGTCGATTGACATTTCTTGTAAGTTGTTTGAGATATCAAAAATGATTAACTTGAACGTAAATGTGGATCAAAGTTCGACCAAATGTATTCATTGGAAAATGAATTACATTTGGTCATGACGTTTTAATCCAGCTAACCAATGGGAATTGAGTATTTGGACCCAAATCGTATAACTGCATTAACAATGTAATTATTGTTTAAATAATAATTATGCCGATAAGTGCTATAGCCAGTGTATATTTAGCTCTACCTGTAGATAATATACACAAGACTGAAAACTTCAGAAGACGCAAAACAGGGGATCTTGAAGTTTGGAAACACTCGCATCGATACTATAAATTATGAGTAATACACAAACGACTCGTCTGGTGACGTCGGGGAGGTTTATCATCCAGTCTTCACACTATTTGTACACTGTTTAGGCTTTATATCTCTCTTTCACACACGCCCCCCCCTCTCTCTCTCACACACACAGATAATCTCTCACAAAACCTACTTATCGTTCACACAAACATATATACCCAACCTTATTCCTCGCACATATATACAACTATAGCTATAGCCAATTCCTACAGATACTCAACACATGCACAATAACAGCTGAGAACAATTGTTCTCCCCCCACTGCATGTGTGACATACGTCTGTCCAGGGTGAGATAGCAGGGAGAGACAGATGTATCCCACCCCACCCACGTGACGTTATACATTTATAGCGCGCGCAAAAGCAGCCGGAAGGGCTGCTTTGAAGCAAGCCTAATAGACAACGTGTACGTGAAGTTGGAAAAACCAAGGAATGCTATGCCATCCAATCTAAACCGGAAACCGGAAGTAAAAACATGGGGAACCCCAGCTCTCGTTTTCAGAAGCGAACAAATCGAATGACGCCCCCTTAAAAAGCGAACGGTGTAATGCGAGATTTCTCCTTAGATCATTCCATGCAGACTGTGAATAATTTATTGAACATGCTTTTCAAAATTAAAGTTTTTCCAAACAAACTCAACTGTCGTTTGCTTTGCTGACTAAATGACAGAAATTGTCGAAAAGCTAAATGTTCCCATATATGCACATTGGATTTCATCGTCTGCTGGCTGGCTGTTGGGATCCCGCTGTTGTTCAATTCTGCGGAGTATTCTGTCACGTGATTTATCTGTTTTGCGTTTGCAAGTGCAAAACGCTGTTCACTTCAAACCAACACTGCGTGTTATTGGAACAAAGTTACCAAATGAAAAGCATCAACAACACGTCCGTTTGTTGTAACTTAAAAGTACGCACAGGTCGGATTGTGGCAAAGGTCGTTTTCATTCAGTTATTACGAACCTAAGATGTCGAAGTGACATACTGTCTGACAAACGTCCACGAATTACCATTTCCAAAACAGAAGTTCCGTTCCACAATGTATGCACCCCAGCGAAACAAAAACAATAAATTTTCGACAATACGTTTCGAGGCCAATTTTTATATTGTAGGTCTGATATGTTTTTAGGGGGAAATAAATCTACAATACAGCATGTACATGCATTAGTTCACAACGCAAAATGTTTTGTTGGACGACCCCTTAAACACTGTTTTAAATTTTGTTAAGTTTATGTCATTATAATTTGAAAACCACTGTGAGTTGCGCGCGCTTCTTGGTTTTACCAAAGTTCATATTAACGTTATTATGACGTAAAGCGTATCGTATCAGTTTTTTGCTACCAACTAATTCATATTGACGTCATCAGAATGCCGTGTGATCAAAGTTTGATGCTCTAAAACTCTTTAGACCCCACGATGCCACCGTTCCCAATTGATTTCGTGGTATATACCTTTGGTATATACATAACTTTTGCATGCTCTTTCCGATGGTGTCATTAGTTTTTCAAAACAACGAATACCAAATGAGTTGATTATATCAGCACGTGACCGCCGATTACCTCTGCTAACGTAACCGCTGTATGGTGGGGTGGGGGGGGGGGGGGGGAAATAATCTCTGATGGGTACGGGTGTGGGATGGGAAAATCTCACCCTCGGGACAAGATATTTGGTCCAGACACTCGGCAAGCCTCGTGTCTGGCCCAAATATCTTGCCCTCGGGTGAGATTTTCCCATCCCACACCCGTACCCATCAGGGATTATAATATTCCTCATCTAATTAAAAAACTATTCATTTTTTCTTGCATTTTGTACCCCCTTTCTACGAATTAGGTTGCACTTCAAAAGTCAAGTACGTTCCACTTAAAAGTGCATGGTGCTTCTGTGCACTAATCCATCCGTGGTATTCACACGATGTCAGTTAATAAGCCGTAAACACACGAACACTTCACCCTCCATCGACATAAATTCCAGTTCTACTCTCGTCAGATATATATGATACACGCCGAAAAGTTTTTCTTTCGTTCTTACACTTTCCAATTTCTTTGAGAACAACACATATTCTCAAACCCGTTATCGATGAACGAGAATGAGTTTCACAATAGATGCAATCTCAACGTACAACAATCTAAAAATGAGGAGGGAATAAGTGATGGATATTTCGTGGAAATATGTAGAATTTTAAACACGGAACAACCACCATATTTGTGAACACGTTCTTCGATATTTTTCCTCTGCAACTGAAATATTGGAACTACCTACTCAAGCTCTTTCTGGTGATAACTCAGGAACTATATATCAGAAAGAAAATTAATTGGAACTATATATTACGAACGAAATTATTTGTCGCGTTATAAAAGTTACTTGAATATTTTGTTTGAAAAGGGTTATGAATTTCATTCAGAGAAACAGGCTAATTTATTTATACTTTGCACTGTACGTATGTACTCTTCTATTTAAAGATCAATTGACATTTAATTTACTATAACTGAAATGTAATACAACACAAATTATGATACAATTTTATAAAAAAACAAGTTAAAGTTATCACTGGCAGCTCAGGTCTACACAAACTTTGATGAACTTTATTGACATTGTTATCAAGCAAAACGGTTTATTGGCTGCACTAGCAATCGTTGAACTGGGCTGAACCGAGAGCGTATTGCGCCTAAACGGAACATAAGCCATCCCGCCCCTATACACCCTGTCAAAGGACTAAGACTGAAGCCTTGTATTCACCAATCCTACTATTTTATTCATTACTACAGTTAAAATTAGAAGTCCTGTCGTGAAATGCGCACAAATGGAACGTCGATCTGGTTGTTAATCTTCGCGTTGTGACCATAGTTAGGCTATCAAATTCTGTACATATGGCCTTTGCACAAGCAATGTTTCAGCCAATGGACCTCCGGATAACCCGGAGATCCATTGGCAGAAACATTGCGAGTATTTGCTATGAGTAACCAGGAGAACCTGACGTGTTTTGGATGACATTCTATATGGCGATTGCGCGCAATTCCTACGCGCAATTAACCCTAGATAAGCGCACAGTTCTTGACAGTTAACTGTAGCTCTAACGCCGTCCATTTTTTTACACACCTGTTCTATGTAATGCCCATCTACAGCAACACTAAACCATGCGGAAAATGAAAATCTGTTCAGCACATTTGTGCGGAACGGAAATCGTTGACTACTACTTAAATAGAAGCGGAATTTTGTACAAATTGTGCAACGCAATTACAGTTTGATTAGCTAGCGATAGCTAAAAATCGTCCCCTGCCAGTAGGCACATAGAACACATTGGAACTCAGGGGACGAAACCGTAACACGGGTTCCCCTCGGAAATTTGGTTGGCGATAAAATGTGTTCTTTTTGCTGATAGTTGTCAAATGAATTGCCGAGTGTCCTTCTAATTATTGTTTTTTATAGACATGAAGGCGTGTAATAAACACAGAACGACACACGCGAGTGAATGGGTTAATCGATATGGGACTTCTGGCATCTCTAAAGGATAAAACTCGAGGCCTGTGGCCTCTCGTTCTATGCTTCCGCGCTGGTACTCGTGCCATATCGATTAACCCATTCACATGCGTGTATCGTTCTGTGTATATATCACGGTTTGAACTTTTTAGTTATACGTCAAAAAATAAAATGTTTGTGTTCTGGTAGTGGGACATGAACGAGAAAGTGTAAGAGCGCATACCCAATGCACCATGTTATTCGTTTGAGGTTTAATGCCTTTTTTTATAATTATGGCCATATATGTCATTTTTCGTCCCAGTCTCCCACACCGTGACCTCATCCACAGCACAATTAATACTGCCAGAGAGTGCACGGGCACCTCGAGAACTTTCCCGACCGATGATCGATCCCGCAAACGCCACTCGGCCTCTATTTTATACGGTATACCGAATAAGTTCATTATTAATTATTGTTTTCTTTCCCATTGGGAGCCCCAAGAATTGGAGCAGTGCTTGTTTACTGTGGGAAGCAAGTTCTGTGTTAGTGGTAAAATTGGATGCGGTAACTAACGCCTTAGTCGGTAGTCTCCAAAGTGGGCAACATGGGTATAAATGATTGATGAAATTCTCCTTCATACCTATGTCTTGATATGGCTATAGATGCTGAAAGTGACCATAATCACAAATAAATAATGATTGTTTTGCTCAGTTTATGTGAGAATGCCAATTAAAACGGCTATAATACGAAATCTTTTAATATTTCTGGAAAAACTTCTCACAAGTTCAATCTGGGACTGTCCGGCCGTTATTGCAGGGAAATGGGAGAGGTGGAGTAGCGACCCTGGGGTCCTGGTTAGGCCTACTCCCTCACATGCATCAATTGGTCCCCGCATCTGCCGACACCCTCGATTGTAACTAATGCGGCGGAGCACCTCCTTCTCACACCATACACATTTTATTTCATTCCTCTGTGCTGGTGTTCGCCATTATGTACGGAACTGAGTTGATTGTGCAATGATCGATAAGGCACATTTAATAGGAAATGAACTCAGTGATATATCCCAAATGCAAACCGAAGTGCATTATTAAAGGAATATGTCATTGTTCCAATACATGCACTACATTAATACCGATCGTTAAGTTCATTGTTGAGTTTTGATTGCAGCGAAAATTGTTGGATAGTTTTCTAATTTTCAGATTGCCGGCTCGGGTCATATAGGACTTTTGCTAACATGACTAACACGAAGAGTGCAATATATGGGGCTTTAGTTCCTCTTCAACTCTTCTTCCTCATGGAACTGGTAGACTTCTGTAATTTGAAGTAAACGAAATATTCAATAAATAAGCTTTCATTTATTTTATAGAAAACAGTTTATGCCCCTCATTGCTTAGGAAACGAGCTCAAAGACATTATTCCAATTAGAGGATCATAAGTTGTACTCTGAAGGCAAAATAATCAGTGGCGGCGCCAGAAATTTTTTTGTGGGGGGGGGGGGGGAGGGGCAACTAGGGGGGCAGACTCCCATGAAAGGGGGCAAAAACGTAAAGGATCATATCATTACTTTGTTATGAGGTAGTCCAAACTTGGACCCAAAGTCCGTAATATACTTTTTTGATTTGGTACGTCATGTGGACGTACCAAACCAAAAAATTATATTACGGACATTGGGTCCAAGTTTCGACTAAATGTAATGGTAATTAGCGGTCCTCCTTTCAAAAAATCCCGGATCCGCGTCTGGTGGGTCTGTGCGTGAGAGAGAGAGAGAGAGAGAGAGAGAGAGAGAGAGAGAGAGAGAGAGAGAGAGAGAGAGAGAGAGAGAGAGAGAGAGACTCATAATGCCCGTCTGTCATAATACGAAATCCATGAATTTTTTTAGACAAGGGATATGGATAGACATGCCTTTGTTGGCTCATAACTTAATTATAACTTATGAGTATCTGCATCCGAGTCTTTAAATCTCTACTGCCTGGATGTGTTCATCAGCTAGCCTGAGGCTTTGGGCTAAGTGTGTATGGGAAATTATTGGGAATAAAAAAAGAGAGGGGTGTGTGTGTGTGTGTGAGAGAGAGTGACTGAATGTGTTTGTGTGTGAGGGTGGATGGAAATGCATGCGAGATGGTTGGGGGGCAACTGAGGGGGGGGGGGGGACAAAGCCTTCATTTGGGGGGGATGCCCCCATGCCCCCCCCCCCCCGAAGCGCCGCCACTGAAAATAATAGAATATGATCAGCTCAGTCTGTATATTTATCTTTCGTGAGACAGGGGTTAACTATATGTCATAAAAATAGTACACTCCCCGTTTGTCGGAACATCTTCCCATTCAACATTTCATCTTACCTTAACTCTTTGCAGTATCAAGATTTGTTTCCCTTAGTTTCTCAAACCTTTCAACCTTCTAAGTAAACATGCATTAGGACTCTCAACTGGTCGAGATGGGACAAGCCCGTCCCTACAATGGGCCCGTAAGCTATGTCTTGGAGGGAGAACCATGAACACATAACTAAGAGACGACATTCCTTTATAGCAGCCAGCATCAAGCTCCCAGGCCGCAAGTCTAATTCTGTAAGGAATTTAACGCTGTAATGACCTGAAAACCCCCTCTAGTCCTTAACCCTTTACCCAACGCAGACGATTTCAAAATTTATTATTTTAAATATCATTTTTTAAATTTTTGTGTCGCCGCCCCACGAAGTGGGGAGCGACATATAGGGATTACTTTTGTCGTCTTGCGTCGTCCGCGTCGTCCGCGTCACACTTTCTCTTATCCGCCACTCCTCTTTAACCTATGAATGGATTTTGATGAAACTTTCAGTGATTCTTTATCACATAATGGCATTGTGCACCTCCTATTTTATGTTTTGATCCGCTGTATTTTTTCCAGAGTTATGCACCTTTTCCACTTAGAATTCTGTCTGAAACGCCAGGCGACACACGTCTTCCATGGAAGACTCACATCTAAGTTTCAACAAAACCATATCATGTGACCCCTCTTTGGAACGAGCTCGACAAGCTCGTTCCAAAGAGGGGTCATATGATATGGTTTTGTTGAAATTTTTCGAAAAATAATATTTTTTCAGCTCCTGAATTTGCATATTACGCGGGCGGATGCGGGCGATTCGGTGGGTAAAGGGTTAAATAGTCCATAGTCTATGTCTGGATTCACTCGCTTGGAATATTTCAGTTAGTCGCAAAAGCGAACCTATGGTTCGCGTTGTCGACCAGCTGATATATTCCAGACCACTGAATCTAACAAATACCACAAACATTCATTTCATTTGAATCAACGCAAACATTGTCGAGACTTGATTTGACCGAATTTTTTATGACACTACCATTAGTATTGAAGACTCATCACAGCCGTATGTTTATGATTACGCCATGTAGTTCTCCGAATTGTGTTAATATCTGGATGATTGCGAGCTGAATTAAAGATAGATAGATAGTATTAGTTATCCTAGTGTTTTCCAGGGTGTATGGGAATTTACACCGGTTTGGGAACTCATACACCTTGAGGTGAAGCCGAATGATGTATGAGTTTCCAAACCGGTGTAAATTCCCATACTCCCTGGAAAACACTAGGATAACGGATTTATTTCCAAGAACTTTGGTGTACTTAATACTTTAACCTACATTGTGGGCAAAAACTGACAGAAAATGTGTACTTTGCAAGTTTCTTAAATAAAACCAGACAAATATAGATGTCATTGGAACTGGCTTAATGAGCCAGTTCCAATGACATCCATATCTGTAATATTTTATTACACATAAATATTAAATTTCCTGTATTTTTATTTTTGTTCTAACATAACCGAGCAGAAGGTATGAATTAATAATTAAAAATGGGTACTTTTTTAGCCATATAGCTTGCTCTTGAATATTCTCGTTTTTGCACCGTGGTTAAACACGGTGTAAAAAAAAGCCACTGTAGATTGCAAGTTACACCGTACCTCTCAGCCAATCAAAATGTAGTATTTTGTTTCATTTGGAAATAAATAGCGTTTATTCAGTTGTACTATGTTACATAATGATTTTGAGCAGCATAGATTATAAAGTATATGAACATATATAAGCTCTACTGGGAGATGGGATAGCCACGGGGGCTGTCATCCTGCCATTCCCGTCTGATTAAAGCAAGATCAAGCAATCCCGAGGACAGATTTCACATATATATATGTATGTCGTAATTAAGACAGTTAACCAAGATCAAGATGGTTCGTTGTTCAATATTGATAGTTTGGTCTGTGGACCACAATAAATCGGGTTTGAAAATGATGAAGAATGTATATTTGTTGCTTTGATGAGACACCAGTGTTTACCTGCAGTCTGGGCAAGTAGGACTGAGGAATATTACAATTAGTGTTTAACACGTATGAATTTAAAAAATTCTCAGAGTCTTTTTAAACTGGGATCTAGAGTAGTTCTGAACCGCTGGTTCAATGCTATTCCAAATACTGGGGAAGTAATGCAATGGAATGTTAGCAGAGAATTGGGAGCGTGGTTTACCTATACATAATTACATATATACATATATGTAGTTATACGTTTTGGGTCCAAATACTCAATTCCCATTGGTCACCTGGATGAAAACGTCATGACCAAATGTAATTCATTTTCCAATGAAAACATTTGGTCGAACTTTCACCCGCATTTACGATAGAGCGCAGTTGACGGAATGTAATTCGGGCTGTGTTAGCGCCTCTCGCAGTGATCAGTGATTATAGTTTACTGATATGTTAAATAAATTGTTTTGAACATTCCAAGATTCGTTGCGAAAGACAGCAATTTGACAAATTTGGGTCAATGCCGAAAACCGGCGCTCAACGCAGAGTTGAGCGTTTTGTCTTTTGTGTGAGGATGGTTTTTCGCCTCGTTCGTTCATACATGTTTTATTTCGTCTTTCTGCTTTGTTGTTTGGCAAAAAGTAGTTTAACGGTTACTGAATGTAATTATAAGAATTGAATGCAATTTTTATAATCTTTATTGGAGTATGAACGTGTGGGAATTCCCACACGTTCATACTCAAATAAAGATTATAAAAATTGCATTCAATTCTTAAATAAATACTCATAAATACTCATGAAGCACGAAAAAATATATGTTTATCCCTGTGAGTGAAGTAATGGCATATTACATCAACGGTCGTGGGTAAACACACAGCCCAAAATAGCGTCGAATTCCCGAACAAATTAGACTGGTGGCCTGGGAGCTTAAGCTAGCATCTGACCATTATTCCAGATGGTGCTAGTAGGCATCGTATGATTTTTAAAACTATAGACCTTCTTTGAATATTACCGCTCTGTTCTGTTTGATATCACTTTTCATTGAGTTTTTATCCCAAATCTTCTGGGACCGCGGTGGCTTACCAGTTCGATCATTGGAACATTGCAGGTTCGATTCTGACTCGCGTCAACTGCATTGTGTGCTTCAACAGGAGACGTCATTTCATTTGTGTAAGTGGGAGCATGGTGGCGCAGTGTGCTAAGACGTATTGCACGTTGGCGGTACACATAGCTTCAACCAATGTAACCCTGCCTGTACCGGGCTAGTAAATTGGGGAGCGGCAATTTCTTTTCTGCTGCTCGGTTCTTCTCTACGGGCTCTCAGGCTTCCTCCACCCGTAAATCTGTCAGACACAACATGGCCCTGGTTGTTGAAAGTGTTAATAAATCTAATAAATAAATAACACCCCCCCCCCCCACACCAAAAAACAGAAATAAATGAATAAATTTCTGATCAATATTAACCAATCGTGAGGCTTCTTTCTCAGTATTAATTATCATCACATTGTAAGATTACTCGAGTGGATTCTTTACCTATAACTTTTCCCCTAACACGGCTAGAAGAAAATGTCTTGAATAACTGAAAAATGATGATTTTTTTGTCACAAAAACACTGCGTACAATTAAAACTAGAAGTCCTGTCATGAAATGCACACAAATAGCATGTCGATCTGCGCGTTAATCTACGCGTTATGACCATAGTAAGGCCATCAAATTCTGTACATATGGCCTGTGCACAATCAATGCACACATTACCTGTGTTTGCTATGAGTAACCAGGAGAATCTGTCCTGCGTTGGATGCTATTCAATATGCCAATTTCGCGCAAATCCTACGCGCAATTAAGCAAAGATAAACGCACAGTTCGTGACAGGACCTCTAGTTTTAACTGTATAGCCCCTTATTGGAAGGACAATGAAGGGTTATGTGCTATGTTTTGGAATCAGAAATTTAAACAAAAATGTGAATGGAGATTTTTGTGAATAGCACAGGGCGGATACTGTCATTAGGTTAGGCAATGGGTTAAGCAATTTCTTCAATCCTATATTTATGTGTGTTGTACAAAAGAATACATAAGTGGTCGAAGCAATATTATATTTTCCACATTTCAATTTCGGATTCCTGAAACCAATCCTTTTGCAACAAAAGAGCACGAGGAATGATTCAATGATAGCAGGAATTCGCTGTAAAATACAAGGATCTCAACGTAATGAATCCCAATCATGTGGTTTTGTGTTATGTTTTCGCCTTATCGTTACATACCTAACAGAAAGCACCAAATATTAGAATAAATTTCTACAGGTTTAGCTTAGTCATTTTGACCAAGGAGCCTTTTTGAAATATTTTGATTGGGCCTTGAAAATGCGAAAAATGAAAAATCTGATATGTCCGCCATTCAGATTTCGAAAATTTCAATTATGTTAACTGGTGTACAAACTAAAATTTTAATTTGAATGGCAATTGACTGTGACGTCTAATTGCAACATAGATCTATATCATGACATCAGCACATAACATAAGCTGGCGAACATGCTCCTTTCTGTGAATTTCAAGGGATATTAAGGTTCAGGATCCAGGCAATGTATCCAACCCCATTGACACCAAGAGACAATGTTCCAAAATATAACAATACCAAAATTAAGATAAAAATATTAATAAAATATGAAGGAACACACAGCAAGTAATTCCTGCCGCGGATAGGGGCGCCAGGGGCACAAATAGAGGGTTGGCGTTCAACTTTGGACAATGAATAATATGTTTTTGGAAGATAAGAGGGCATGCGACTCCGGAAGATATCAAAGCGACCCATGCCATTTGCACAACATTTCTTCCGCCTTTAGGAGAGATAGATTGTGGTAAGATTCGAACAGTGATTCAGTTGCATATTTCGTTGCAAGGTCCTCAAAACAATCTGTGGCTCATTTTTCGAGGGCTTTTTCCCTCTGGATCCTGTCCAAAGAAAGGTTTAAGCGAACTCCTTTCGCCTCTATAACCACCACACCGTCCACTTTTGAGAGGGAATTTAATGTGTTTGGAAGATAACAGGGCCTACGACTCTGGTAGAGATCTAACCGCCATGCCATTTACTCATTTCCCCTGTCTTTGGGTGAGATAGAATATGGCAAGTTTCGAACAGTGCGTCAGTTGCATATTTCGTTGCAAGGGCCTCAGAACAATCTATGGTCTATTTTTCGAGGGATTTGTCCCTCTGGACGCTGCCCAAAGAACGATCAAAAGAACTGTTTACGCCCTTGTTACCACCACCACCACATCCGATGGTAGATACCGCAGCACGCTATCCCCCACCCATCCTGGCACCCTTTGTTATGGGGGAACAACACCAATGCTGGACCGTTTCGAATGTTGTGTGAATGTAAGACGTCATGGGAAGGGAATTAATGCAGTCGCAGATGGGTCAACCCTTCTCGTAACGTGCGCAAGTGAGAACATTAATACTCTCTGTTATAAGACTTATTAAAGGTAAAGGTAAACTGAAACAATATGGGGAGAATTACAGAATAGCATACTTGAAAAAGGAATACAGTTGTTTCCACAATCTACATATTTAATAAATTCACTAGGCATTTATTCTCATCATAGTGAGGTACAGACTAGACAAAACCATCATCAACATTCTTTGTGTGGTATCTATGAGCCGGCGCCTCAAACTATGATATTTTATCCCACAAAGAAATAAAGTTTGAACGTTTTGAAAATATATTAGTGAAGCTGCTGTACGTAAAACCTGGAATACTGGAGAAGCAAGTCGTTTTCTCCTGAAAAGTATGGTGGATCATTTCAGTCATTCATGTTTTCTATGACAGTATTTAAATCAGTACCTGTACCATTATGTTAATTTTGATGAATTTTTAGAAATTTTACACAATCATAATCCAAACATTAAATTAAAAGCTACTATCAGTGAAAGTTCTGTTGATTTTCTCGATGTGACCGTGCATAAAGGCAAGCAATTCTGGGCATCCGGTCATTTAGATTATAAAGTATATTCTAAACCAAGTGATTCACATCAATTGCTGCACACAAAATCATTTCATCCAAATCACACATTTAAAGGTAACATCAAATCACAGCTCTTTCGTTTCCACCGCAATTCAAGTGATAAGGTACATTTCATAGAGGCTTGTTATATTCTATTTGGCTCCCTCGTGTTGAGGGGTATTCATTGCGCTGTTTGCGTAGCCTGAAATCTCAAACTCTGAAAAAGCTCGGAAGTCCAGCAGAAATTACTGATTTCTAACCACTGAAAATTGAACACAACAGACCATTGCAGAATTGTAGTGGCGTGGTATTGAATTGCGAAAAGCCTCCTTGTAGGTTGCATACTTTTAAGCCTGATCAGAAAGAGGAATTTCCCTCCGAACAAACGTAAAAAATCATTATCAGATCCGTAACTCCCTCCATTGTGATTCATGGAATATTATTTACCTTATCCCTTGTAAACGCTGTCGGAAACAGTATGTTGGTCAAAGTCAAAATCCTTTCCGAGAACGTGCTACTAGACACAAACAGAATGTTAAACATAATACTGATGCCCTAGTAGCACAACATTTTAAACTTCCTGGCTATTCTTTGGACGGTTGCGAAACCCATCCTGTTGAATAACCACCAATTAAAGACACATTAGAAGAAACGGATGAATTTCGAAAAAAACGTGAAGCTTTTTGGATCAATACGTTTCAAACCCTCTGGCCATTTGGTATGAACATATCAGAGGGAGAATGCGGAAGGAGTTCCATCATTCCTTTCACTTAAACATACACCAGAATGGATATCGAAATAGCAAAAATATTAAAAGATGAATTCTATTTAACTAACTCTAAATTAAATGAACCTTTGAATCTTCGACCTGTCATCGCTTATAAGAAAAACAAAAGCTTGCTTAACATCCTTGTAAGGACTAAATTAGAGCCCATCAATGGATAACACCAGTTATTGCCAGTCAGTTTAACCAGTTCCTAAGCTCACCACTTAGTTTAAATCAATTTGGTGTATTTGTTGTCATGTTTGAAACCCATCATGGTTCAGTAAATGTATATTTTCATGAAACAATATTTAGGCGGTATATTACAAGAAAAAAAAATATTTAAGTGGGAAATGTCTGTGCCAGTGCGAATTTTTAACATTAAAAAAAAACAACAAAAAACACGCATGCATGCACGCACCATTTAAATGTACAAGTTGCAATGGGGGAGACATGTTACTGAATATTTTTGTCTGGCTCCTCAGAGTTAATTATTATTGATTACCATTGTCAATTACTCTAGCTGATACTTCCATTTATGGTGATCATAACTGCACCAGGTGTATCGCATCCAGACAAGAGGGATTTGTCTGAAAACAATCACTGGGTTTATCAAACAATAGGTCATCCTTGAAGTTGCTGTGTTTCTGTAATGTGTTTCTCAGGGTATCACAGTTTCTCTGGGTATCACAACACACTCAGGATAATATCACTGACTAATATTGCCCACCCTACTTTTTCAGAAAATCCTTCATCCCAGCATATATTTTGATGGTTGTTTTCTATTTACACTTAATATTCTTTCATGTCACCATATGTAAAAAAATCAGGTCTCAGCTCATATGTGTTACAGTCAGATTGTGAAATCAGTCATTTCATGAAATGATGTTTCTTCTACACAATGTGACTGAAGCAGTCAGACAAATAGTGAAAATACCAGTTTGGCTGTGTTTTCCTCACAGTTTGAATGATGTGTTATCAGACAGATAGTATAATCATCTTAACCCTTTGCCCAACGCAGACGATATCAAAATTTATTATCTTAAATATCATTTTTTAAATTTTTTCAAAAAATTTCAACAAAACCATATCATGTGCCCCCTCGATGGAACGAGCTCGACGAGCTCGTTCCAACGAGGGGTCACATGATATGGTTTTGTTGAAATTTTTTTGAAAAGTAATATTTTTTTCAACTGCTGAATTTGCATATTTTGCGCGGGCGGATGCGGGCGATTCGTTGGGTAAAGGGTTAACTCATGCTCAATGCTCAGTCGAAAGAGCCAATGGAGATATCAAGGACATGCTTGTTGCTTGGATGGCGGATAATAATTCAAATGACTGGACAATGGGCATAAAGTTTGTTCAATTTGCAAAAAAATCCTCACACCGTGCTGGAATTGAACGAAGTCCTTGAGAAGCTTTGTTTGGCACTAGTGCTAGAGTTGGACTTTCTTCAACATCACGTCCCACAAAAGTCATCAGCAAACTGCAAATTGAACAAGACCTGCATGAAGTTCTTGAGAATCCTAACTCCACACCTACTCTTTCAAGTTCATCCACATCTTTGCAATCATCATCTAGTGAATCTGAACCACCAAGTCCAAATCTCACACCTGATACCTTGACAGTAGAGGCTACTGGAGACCTAGATCAGTTACAACAAAATATCTCAGAACAAAGGACTGCTGCACATGCATCCCAAGTCCAGCAGGCTGAGCAGATGGTGAAACGAAGCCGCATCGATTTCGTAAGTGCTGAAATTGATGACAATGTTGCCGTCCCGATACCACTAGTTGATCGTGAACGAGGAGACCATAGAAATATACTTGGTGTTATTATTAGTAAACATGGCAATAATTTGTATACTATTTCTACAAACAGTGGCATTCTCAGGGGAAAATATTCAAGAAACCAGTTTCATGTCTGCCCAGAATGTCTTCTGACTGATTCCGACATGAATACCAAAGACATTGTGTCAGTCAGAGAGGTTGTTGTAAAATCTTCTTTGTGTGGTGACAGGGATTTATTAAATGTTCGTGTTCTGGTGCAAATAGATGAAAAAATAACAGATGCAAATGTTACAAAGCGAAACAATTGTGCAATAGTCGATGCCATAATAGTTTATCATTTTCAAGTAAATGATTATTTTGTAATTTATATAGAATGTATGTTGGTATGATTAGCTTTGTCTTGATAATAATTTTTCATGTTGTATTATTATAAAAAAAAATAATTCATGCTCTGGTAAATTATGTATGAGTTTAGCTAGATTTCATGATTGATTATTTATTTATTTATTGGTGTTTAAGGTCACATACTTATGCACAAATGGCTAATCATGACCATGACAGTTTTACGGGTGGAGGAAACCGGAGTACCCGGAGAGAACCACCGAGCAACGACGAGCACCTGCCAGCTCCCCAAAATCGTAACTCCGCACTGCAGAAAAGGCAGGGTTAGATTGGTTGAAGACATGCGCACCATCGACGTACAGTACGCCTTAGTACACGGCTTCATCGTACCCCCATGTGGACAATGGGGGTTAAGTGCCTTGCCCAAGGACACAACGCGGGAGTCCGAATCGATCGCTCAGACGGTCACCCATCCGAGGATTAACCGGGTTCGGCATTGCTTAACTTCGCTGATCTAACGAGGACCGGTTCCCGAAACGCCACCGCGCCCCCCATTTCTTGTTTTAAATGATAATAAAAGTTTGAAAAATCGGTTTAGCCATTTCATGAAATGTCTGAAGTGATATTTTAGTCATTTCATGAAATGACTGACGGTCTTGGTGGTTTCATGAAATGACTAAAACTTTTAGTCATTTCAAGAAATGTCTGATTTCACAATCTGACTGTAACATATACACTGTAAAAAAGAATAACCGTTGACATTGGTTTTGTGACGGCTGTACCTTACAACAGTGATAATTAAGTGCCTGGAAATTGTTCTTTAACCCTTTACCTAACGAATCGTCCGCATTCGCCCGCGTGAAATGCAAATTCAACAATTGAGAAAATATTATTTTTCAAAAAATTTCAACAAAACCATATCATGTGACCCCTCGTTGAAACCAGCTCGTCGAGCTCGTACCAACGAGGGGTCACATGATATGGTTTTGTTGAAATGTTTTGAAAAATTTAAAAAAATGATAACGTAAAATAATAAATTTTGATATCGTCTGGGTAAAGGGTTAAAAGTGCGAACAGTTTTTAGAGACCTCAATACATCTTATTTGTGATATAGAATGCAAGTGCATCAGGAGTGGAGCATAAAATACGATTACAATTTGTCCACAACGATTTTCGCCAAATTGTTTCTGTTAACATTCACCTTGAGTTGCAGGGCAGGATACCACAATGACGCTTCAGATGAACATTAGTTGTTTATACCAATATTATTTTACAAAGGTATACATCTGTTGTATACCTTACGTGATTACGGTGTTCAGAGCACTGAATAAAGTGTGTGCGTGTGTGTGTGTGTGAAGGGGAGGGGGTGGGGGGGGGGGGGGGGGGGGTGAGGGACGATGCGATGATATTTTTATTCGATACTTGAATTAATGTCACAAGCACATAGTCGGTCATACAAATGCAGGTATGTGATACCAGATTCAGGCTATTTTTATTCAGATTAATGTACAGAATTTTTACAAATATAGCTATAATGTTGACTGGCATCTGCGCTTTTTACAGATATACAAACATACGCAGAGTAATATAACAACAAACAGATATGTGAAAATGGAAAATATATGATTCTGTAATTTAAACAGATAACTTATTTTAAATTTATTTTTTCAAGTCTATATTATTTCGACGCGGATATTTCACAGAGGGAATTGTATTTGTGAGTTTGAGTCCAAAGGACAAGCCTTCTACTGTCGGTTGTGCTTGGGGTAAAGAATAGTTAGGACTGCGTGGCAGCACCTGGCAGGCACCCCTTGGCATCCTTCCACACTGACAGAGTATCATCATTTCAGTCAAAGTGGAAGATCACTTTGGCTATACGGATGATATCCTTTCCCAATGAGAAAAGGCAGAGAAGTATGTGTATTTCTCTAAGAGGGGGGTTAAGAATCCTCCATTTTTCTTTTGTGTTCTCGGCTTTTTGGGGTGAGTAATGTTGTTGCATGACATTTTTAGGCTTTGACAAAATTTCATTTCTACGATAAAAGTCTTAAATGCCGGCTGGCGCCCCTCTCCCTGCGGAGATAAATATTTAAAGATGAGTATGCTTAGAGTTGGTGGCGCGGTGGCCCAGTGGGTAAGATATGCCAGTTGCAAGCCGAGAGATCCTCGGTTCGAATCCCGCCTGCGGCAACCGCGTTGTGTCCTTGGGCAAGACACTTTACCCCCATTACCCTCGTTGGGACACGGTAGCGACCGTGGCGTTGTGTGCTAAGGCGTACTGCACGTCGATAGTGCACCTATCTTCAACCAATGCTAACCATGCTTGTGTGGAGTTGGTATTTTGGGGAGCTGGCAGTTGCTCTGTGGTTCTCTCCGGGTACTCCGGCTTCCTCCACCCGTAAAACTGTCATGGTCATGATTAGCCTTGTGCAGAAATATGTGACCTTAACCCTTTACCCAACGTAACGGCCAAAACCGGCCAGCGCTATTCTCAAAAATCGCCAATTAATTTTCAAAATATTTTCATTTTTTGTCTCAAAAACATAGGTTATGACCCCTCGTTGGAACGAGCTCGTCGAGCTCGTTCCAACGAGGGGTCATAACCTATGTTTTTGAGACAAAAAATGAAAAAAATTAGTTATTCAAGAATTTTTTTTGCAAGTGTCGTCTGCTTTTCATGTTAGGTAAAGGGTTAAAGACCAATATATAATAATAATGCTTAGAGCTGCTATCTCTTCAGGTATTTATAGAGGATACCCTCGAGTATGAATTCTGGCGTGAGCTGCACAGACATATTGCACCTGTTTTCACCTGTTCTTTTTTAAACTTCAGCAGGGCAGTTTTTGTTTGGGGACATTCTAAGAACAAATGCAATGTTGACTCCCTTGTGTTGCCACAGAAAATGCATAATTCCGTTTCTGACAACTTGCATTTGAGAAGTTTGGAGTTTGTAAATTCCGATTCAGGCTATTGAGTGCCCGACGTGACGAGTCTAGAGGACTGTATTTTCTAATGAATAAGAAGTTGAGACAACCACGCGTCACAACTACATGTATTTATCTGCACACAAATTTCCAAGCGCTCGGAGGTTTCAACTATAATCCCCACAGACTAATATCCAACTGCATCCTCAAGGCATGTCTTCAACAATGTAGTTGAAACATTTTATCTAACAATCATATTGAGTTGGCCTGAAAACCACAGAAACGGTAACGTATCACATAATATGTTCCGATTCCGTATCATATAGACGACTCCTTCTGATCCGTATCGTATAGACGACTCGTTTCCGGTAACGCGACGGGCTATCCTAACATGCGTATGAATACATTCTATGTGCGCTTCTGTGATCGACTCAGCTGGTCGTTCACAAAACAAAACAAAATTCCTTACAGTTAGCGGCAGAACTATTAATAGCCAGTGACACCCTCCCACAATAAAACCCGGTCTCTGAGGATGTGCCTACGTCGGACACTCGTAAATTCAAGCGAATCATCATAGGAAGTGACACTAAGAGTGAATAATTTGGCAACACAACTTTGAAAATTGCGGTGACCGCATTACTCATTGTTTATTAGAGTGTACAGCAATATAGTTCCATAAAATATGGGTTTTTTTTAAAAAACTTTTTCTCGCCCAACATGTCCCAAAACTGTATTAATAATTTAAAATTTAATCTGTTTACGTGACAAAATTGTTAGATAAATGAATTATCATGATAATGTGCATGTCCTGTGGTTTGCATCAGATTCTCGGTGGTGTCCAAAAATGGGATCGCAATGCCGGGTCGCAGAGATCCCATTCTGGACACCCACCACCTCGAATCTGATACAAATCACAGGACTTGCACATAATCATGATAATCTGTAAGTAAAAGTTGCGACTTCAGTCATCACAGTCTGGACAAATCGAGTTTACCCCTTAAGTCTTCATACGCCACAAACAGCCCCTTCCATATTGCTCTAGAAATATTATCCCAAGTGTATTTTCCCCCGATAACTCTACTGGCATGATGGGCTTATCTTGACAGTGTTTTTACATCATTGTTGGCTGCCTGAGCAGGCAGCCAACAATAATGTGCAAACACTGTTAATTCATCTGTAGCTTTATTCTTGTATATACGATAGTTATTAATATAAAATTAATCTGAAACCTCAAGGGTTACACTATCACCCCCCCCCCCAATCTGTACCCCAATCCGTCGTTTCCGTAACGCCCCAGACTTTGCGACAGTCCATATACATGTGCAAGTGACACTGCGCGGAGATTGTTTATCAACATGAAGCAACACTTACATTATGGATACTGTCATTATCTGTATCAAGGGGATTATATTACGAGTGATATACGTTTGTACATATACTACTCAAAGTTTGCTAAGCTCCAACTATTTGACACATCATTGTGAAATTTACTGTTGACATAATTGCGATATTTTTGGTGGATATGATTGAGGAATGTATTGAGATGGTTCACAGTGTTTACATTAGCTCTCTCGACAGGCATACTTTTCGTGACAGTCATGGAAAGCATGTACCCCTTGATTTTCATGATGTTTTCGTGTACTGTCTACATGTACATGACATGTGTAGTGTATTCAGTCTTCATTTCAACACAAACCATTGTGATTTAATGATTGAATATGGCAAATGCAAACGTAAGAAGACATTTGTCTGAAGCAGAAATGTGGCGGGCTGTAGGGATGGTGGAACAAGGGACTACCCATCGTCAGGTTGGTGAAGTCTTTGGTGTGCACCGTACGGTGATCACCAGAGCCTGTCAAGATTTCAACAGCATGGCACACCAGTAAGAAGACATGGTGGTCGCAAAGGCAGGGCACCATTTGCAGCTGAAGACCGGTTTTTGATCATTCAGGCCCATAGGAACCGCCTTGCCAGAGCAACCCAGCTTCGCAGTGACCTTCAAAATGCATCCGGGGTAAATGTTTCGACGCAGACTATCCGGGCAAGCTTGCAAGAAGGTGGTCTCCGATCGCGAAGACCATGTATTCGCATTCCGCTGTCCCAGAACCGCCGCCAGGCAAGATATGAATGGGCCATGGACCACGATGGATAGACCAGAGAAGATTGGCGACCTGTCCTTTTTATAGGTACTACCTAGACCACCCAAATAGGCGTTGTAGGGTATGGAGAAGACCAGGAGAGCGATTCCATGCACGACCATTGCTGAGCATGACCGCTGTTGTGGAGGGTCAATCATGGTCTGGGGCGGCATCAGCTGGGATGGACGTACAGAGCTATGTGATATCCTGACCTCAATCCAATCGAACATGTCTGGAATGCGTTGCAGCTTGCAATTTCAGCCCATCCAGTCCAGCCAAGAAGTGTCCAGGAGTTTGGAGCCATGCTGGTTCACGAATGGAACAACATCAACAAAGGACCACCAGGAACCTAATTGGGAGCATGAGAAGGCGCTGTCAAGATGTAATTAACAGTAATGGGTCTCATACTCGATATTGAACCCATACCAGTTCGCTCTGTCAGCTTTCTTGGCACATTGAAAAATTTCCTCTTTTACCAATAATATCCATGTTGTCGCATTCAAAAGCTAAAAAATGATGTCAAACACAAATAACATCTTAATTTCTATACTTAAATCATTAAAGATATAATTAAGTAAAAAATATATATACTTTTCATTACAATATTTCAACTAAAACGTAAAACAGGTAGTTGGATATACTTGGTGCTTAACAAACTTTGAGTAGTATATATATACATATACTGTACAAACGTATTTTCTAGCTTTAAACTACCTTGTGCTATCAGTATGGATTTTAAACTGTCTTCCTTTTATAGCTTATACAGTTTTAATTAAGTTTACTTCAATGCAGTTCATTCCTCATATAAACTCAAAAATGATACATAAGGTGTAAGAGACAAAATATATTTTGCTGTTGTTGACTGATACTATACTTCCATTTACACGAACACTCTCACCGCTTTCCGTTAATAAAGTAGCCCATTCTGTCCTACCCCATCCTACCCAATCCCCGTAGGCATACGTCCACATTATACATAATTCTTAATGATGTGCACCAAAGCATGCCAACCTGAGTGCGAACAAGCACAACACAGTTCTTGACAGAGTGGCGCGCAAGTACCAGTGAACAGTGCACATTCCACAATCGTACAGGGAACACCTTATTGGTACTTGGGAAATGGTGGGTCTGCCAAGTATAACATATGGTACGGAAGTGGTACCCCTAAACCAGACGGCTGTAAAGAGCTTGGAAACCCTGCAGAACGATGGAAGCCGATGGATAACGGGGTCGAGTAATGCCGCAGCAATAGAAGCAATCAGAGGAGAGCTGGGGTGGATGAGTATCAAGGACAGGACAGACTTATTGAAACTCGGTTATCTTAATTATTTGGTAAATCTCCCCGACAGCCGATGGTGAAAAGTAATGCTCCAGAGAATTTTCAACTCAAATATCAATACGGGGCGGATGGTCCAAGTGAGGGAGCTAATAGAGATCTACTCATTGGAGATCTCGGACCTAGACGTAGGAGCAAACCAGGGTAAAAAAAATCGTCAGAGAAAGGGTCATGGAGGATGGTAACCTTAATTGGCGAGCAGTGGCGGGCATACTCGATATTGAACCCATACCAGAACTCAACATCACCGCAAATACGACAGTTTACCAGGTGTTTATCGAAGAACATTTTGTATTAGGGTTCAACGACACTTTCGATATCCACAGTCACCTAGTATCGAAATAAGAGGATATTAACCCTTTACCCAACGCAGACGATTTCAAAACTTATTATTTTAAATATCATTTTTTAAATGTTTTCAAAAAATTTCAACAAAACCATATCATGTGACTCCTCTTTGGAACGAGCTCGACGAGCTCGTTCCAAAGACGGGTCACATGATATAGTTTTGTTGAAATGTTTCGAAAAATATCTTTTTTTCAGCTGCTGAATTTGCGTATTACGCTGGCGGATGCGGGCGATTCGTTGGGTAAGGGGTTAAGAGCGATTTCACTGTTACACAATACATCAAACACTTACTATCAATTGTGGTTAAAATCAGAAGTGCATTTGTTAAAGGTGGATTACTACAGAGAAATGTCAATTTCATTATGTTAAATACAGAACTCCGCGGGGCTGTTGGAATGAATTAGTACTGACCTTATTTAACTGATGTATGTCCATTAACTTTTTGCATGCTGCTGGCGGATATTCCTGCCCAGCACAGAGTTTCTCTTGTCTCTGAAATTAGTATGACTTGTGCATATTCAATTATATTGTCTCCCTGTAAATAGAATGGATTTTTTCACCAAGGATTTCTTGTGTTACATTTAGATTTATTTTTCATCAAATCTAGTCATGGCTGCTTTAAAGCAGCCATGACTAGATTTGATGAAAAATATCTATAAAATACTCAGCGGGTTAAGAGTAAAGTTGCTTGCTAGTTCACGACAGAATTTGTTTTCACTTCACGTAGACATTTATATGTACTATGTATGGCCTTGCGAATCATAATTTTTCGATTCGATTGGAATCTCGAATCGAATCGAGTCTATTACTCGAAATCGAACGGAATATCGAATCGAATACAAGCGTCTTGAAGTCACGACTGATATAAATATTCCATCTACATCACCAAGGCATGCCTTCGTCGAAGGCATGCCTTGGTGATGCAGTCGAATTATTACCCAGAAAGGATTTTTGTTAAAAAAGGGGAACGGGTGTGAGATTTCTGTACAGGGCACTACACAGGGCTATCCGCTGGCAAACTTAAGTTCATCGTCGATATTGCTTGGGAACTTTAAATTTGCTTTCAGCAGTCGTAGCGACTGGTGAAACTGGAATTAGCATGGATGGTGGTATCGTTACAGATGCTTTTTATGTTAATATAGCGGAAATTACACTCAGTTTTTATTTTCAATATTATACATACATGTACAATTTCTGTCTCAGCTGTACGTTTTGTGAGACAACTAAGATGATTTGTACACACTCAAATCTAAAGTGTTAAAACTGACACTTTTAAGGTGTTAAACCCATTCTAACTCTTAGGGTTTGATTTTAACACTCAGAGTGCAATGATTTAAGCACTTAGACATTACAATCGTCAGACATCTGAATCTTGAATGGATGGCATTGGTGGTTCTTCCGGAATCGTCCATAATTTGATTTGAGCTTGGTGAGTACATAATTAAAAGGACACAACGCAGATGACGCGGATCAGGCTCGAGAGTTCGAGCCTGATCCGCGTCATCTGCGTTGTTTCCTTTTAAGTGTCGCGACATTACACTTGTCAAGTGGTATTATTGTAACACCTGTCAAGTTCTAGGATATCTGCACTTGAACAAAGTGCTAGTTCAGCACTTAGTAAATGTTAAATATAGCACTTCAAGTGTGTTTTTTAACACTTTAGTGTTTAGCGTGTAGCAAGCGAAATTCCAGTGAAAAGATTAGAAGGAAACCGAATCGGACTGCCCATTTCGAATCGAACCGAATACCAACTTAAGATTCGAAATAGAATCGACCTCGAAGCTTCACAGGGCCCTAATATGTACTGGATTGAACGGATTAAAACACCCCCAAGCAGGCCTGGCATTCTGAAAAATGCAGGAGGGCAAAAAATCGCTCTTCTCAATCAGCTTAGGAGAGCAATTAGCTTTACACAGCATTTTAAGTATCCAGTTGAACGAACTCATTGAAACTGAAACCAACAGACTACATCAGTGATTTTATTAACTTTACTAAGGTAAAGCGAAATCTCTTAGACATCTAGATGTCTCACTCAACAACCGAACACACACTTGACAAGACCTGTGTGTGTACCCAGACCTGTTGTCCAAGAAAGTCATACGCCTACCACTACCACCTTCAACCCCCCAACGGGGGTTGAAGGTGGTAGTGGTAGGCGTTTGACTTTCTTGAACAACAGGTCTGCTTGAATCTACAGTCACATCCTGGTGCAAGTGCTTCAAGTGACAGGATAGTAGTAATGGTAGTATATTATAGTGTTAATATTCCTTGAATAATTACCCTTCAAACTGTGATGTCAGTTGTTGAACTTAAAACTGACAGAAAAAAAAATATTGCTGTGACCCATTTCGCTTCAAATGATTGAAACTGTGTTTGGGTATGGTTGCAGCCATTACCCTTTATCACTAAACCACTTTCAAAATGAAATTACGTGATGTTATGTGACTTCGAAGTTAAATTACATTTTTTCTTTAGAACAAAAATTTAATGTGAGCATAATACATGTAATCTCAATCATCCCAGACCAAAATATTCAGGAGGGCAATTTTTCGCTCTCCTTAATTCTTTCAGGAGGGCAGTAAGGAGAGCTAAAAAATCGCTCTCCTGAAATTGCCAAGCCTGCCCAAGATCAACTACAGATTAGTATATTAGAAGAATATATAAACAACCGATGCCCCAAACAGACGTTTTAGATTTACAACAAGTACTGACAAAATCAAATCATTTTAGAAAAGCCAGAATCTAGACATTTTAGCACTAACTGAACAGGAGTACCCCCCATAAGACAGAGAACCTTTCGTTCGGGTACCCTCACCAAACACGGACGATAACAATTCTTTCACACATGGTCAGCAACTGCATCCAGAAACAAAATCACGACCTTTACAATACAATGATGACAATGTTGCCAGGACGAATACGCATGCGCCATTCGGAAATCGTGGCTACTCACACCCTTAAAATCCCCCCCCCCCCCCATCACCCACCAAGTATGGATTACGTGCTTCATCACTGAAACAAAACGTTTCCAACCCATGTTCATCAATTCTCGTATATTAGGGTCAGCGACAGACAGTTTTGCAGTGAAAGGTAGAAAATAGCCATAACAGCTGTTCGACATCAGGTTCGTGCAGATTATGTTACTATATTTGCTATATCGTATGTTTTACAGCGCCATCAAAAATCTGGTTGCCCTATGGATAATGACCCTGCAAATCAACGTTTGCCATCATCATCTAGACTCTAGTAATGACGAAAAAATTGACACGAATGAAGTATTTAACAAGGCCTGAAGCAAAGATCTTAAAATTTTCCAGAATGGTGTGGGGGGAGTTAAAATTTTCCCACAGTTTCTCAGGAAGTTGACCTTCGGTACGAACTTGAAATCTAACTTAACATACTTCTTTAACACTGTATCTAACGAATAGGGCGTATACTCCCGCCTAATTTACAAATCGAACAGCTGAAAAAAAATTCTCAAAAAAGTTCCAGAAAACCATATCCTGTTACACTTCTCTGGAACGAGCTCAACGAACTCGTTTCATTGAAGAGTCACACGATATGGTGTTGTGAATTTTTTTCAAACAATTAAAATAACAAATTGTGAGATCGTGTGCGTTGGTTAGATGGTTAGAATGGCCACCCTTTTTTCAAATTGACGGCTTTCAGAGAAAATGTTGGTATTCGTGCAACGAGAAATTTTTCCGAAGGAAAATAATCTATTCCGAACCGACCAACCCGGTACTTCCATTAGCTTCGGGTACAGTTAAAACTAGAAGTCCTGCCATGAAATGCGCACAAATAGCATGTCGATCTGCGCGTTAATCTACGCGTTATGACCAAAGTAAGGCTGTCAAATTCTGTACATATGGCCTGTGCACAGGGTATGTTTCAGCCATGGATCTCCGGGTAATCCGGAGGTCCATTAGCTTCGGGAACACTTAAAACTATAAGTCCTGCCATGAAATGCGCCCAAATAGCACGTGGATCTGCGCGTTAATCTACGCGTTATGGCCAAAGTAAGGCTGTCAAATTCTGTGCATATGGCCTGTGCACAAGGTATGTTTCAGCCAATGGACCTCCGGGTAATCCGGAGGTCCATTGGCAGAAACATTGCCAGTGTTTGCTATGAGTAACCAGGAGAACCTGCCGTGCTTTGGATGCCATTCGATATGGCAATTACGCACAATTCCTGCGCGCAATTAAGCCTAGATAAGCGCATAGTTCGTGACAGGACTTCTAGTTTTGACTGTATAATAAGGTTGCTGATGAAAAAATCTGCGTTCAGGCCAATAGTTATAAAAAAATCTTACAACACGATGTAACTCCGACAAGAGTAAAGAACGTCATTACTGCAATCAGTAAAGACTATTTCACAAGTGTAGTGATGCAACCCCATGTTCCTAATCTAAGAAAGTCTAGCGTGCCACCAGTCAATTTTTAAACGAATCTGACCTTTTACTGCGTGGAACCAATCTAGCGCTAAAATAGTCCATCGCATATGTTTAGATTTTATATTTAATCTGATGGAAAGTGACCGGTTCGAACATCTGAAATATTCCACCCGATCGAATCCAACATAGTCCAGGCACATTAGACATAAAAATGAGAAAGTAAGGAAAAAAATCGGAGAAAGCTGATTTTTTTATATGTTTCCGGGACACACATTGCGGATAAAGTGTGAAAAGTCCCCGCGAATCCAAGCTGAGCTTTTTTAGTTATAGCGTTTTTTTGATGAAAAAAAAAATGTAAAAAAAAATTCGACCCAGCTCCATATTTCTCATTCTTATTCGCCTTAGTAGGGTGAGAATCATAAATATCGTGCTGAATTATATTGAGAATACATATCCCCAGCAGAAAATGCCAACTTTGTACCAATCCTCACACTCAATGGTGAAATATTCACGAAAATGTACAAAATTACGAAAAAAAATTTATTGTTTTCATACACACAACAGTACACAACGTCCATTAAATCAAATCTACGACTACTTTGGGAGTTAAATTATATACCAAAAATTGCAGAAAAGCAGTGGCTTTATAACGATATATAACAATAGTCATTTATTCCATAATGAACTGGTGAAACGTGTGAAATATTAACCATACCCCCTAAACTCAAATTCAAACGGCATCGACTTGTGTTTGAAGAAAGCCGAACACTAGATAACATAGACTGCACAGAAGTCAATGAAAGCCAGAGGTGACTGTACAACAGCTGACGCTGTCAATCAAGAAAGTGTCAACCATCTACTGTCAAAATTACACGAACTGCTCCAGAATGCGTCCGTAGGACGCACAGGAAAGCTTTGGGTACAACACTACGAGCAAATAGGTCTTCTCCAGTTGTTCTTGAGAGCAGAGCGCACAGGCGACTGGGAACTCCACACATATTGTGTTCGCAATATGATTCCAGTATTTCACGCAGGTGGTCATTTTGCATACGCAAAAAGTTCTCATCTCTATTTGCAGCAGATGAATGAGCTAACAGAAATAATGCAACAGGATGATTTGAAGTTGTTCACCGAGAAAGGTTACTTTACCACAAGGCGCTCAGATAAATTCTGGGACGGGATATATTCTGATTAGACCATAGAGCAGTGTTTAATGAGAATGTTCAAGCTCCCTGGTGGTCTCACACATGGCAGGGGAATAACCGATAGCACTGTTGCGAAATGGGTACATGGACTACCTCTTTGCCTTCCGATATGTAATGCTCTCGAAAATTTTGTTCATGTTCACACTGGTCATGGCGAACAACATCGGGATCTCCGTCAAAGTTCACAATTGACTGATGCCAATGATATCACCGCATTATTGAACTGGCTCAGAGTGCATTCCCCCTTTCAGAATAGAGATCCACTACAATTAGTCTCTATAGCGACCGGGCTTGTGGCCGACGAAACTGTGAACTGTGACCAAGTTCGCAAAATTGGTGAATGTTGCGTATCGAATGTTGTAAGCAAAACGTTCAACAGCATCAAACTACGACGTGTTGACACTGTGAAGTCTTTCGCATCGATGGCAAATAGCATCAAAGTCCGTGGAAGTAAGGTAGTGATTGACCCCACAATTCTGTTCAACCGCATCACATGTGTTATTCAGTCACAAGCAGAGATGGAAGAGTATCTCAAATATGAACTCGCCCCGAAACCACCAGCATTGTTTGATTCTGCTGGAATGAGGAAGACACAGAAAAGCACGCTCGGTAAGATCCTCAAAACATACGGTTCCGAGCAAACTAAAATCCCAGAACATTCTCTGTTTGTTGTAGATGGTGGATTTTTATTGAGGGCAGTTGTATGGCCTAAACAGTCGTCATATAAGGACATATGTACATCATATTCCAATTATCTAGTGAGACATTTTGGGGCGAACGTCGTGGTTGTTTTTGATGGTTATGCTTGTACAATGTCGACAAAGGTCATGGAACAAGCCCGTAGATCTAAAGACAGGTATTCCATTGATATAAATATCTCACCCGATTTACCAACCACCACACCCCAATCCGATTTCCTTGCAAATGCCAAGAACAAAACCCAACTGATCGATCTTCTAATGCAGGAGCTATCTGCCATCAATATTCAGTCCAAGCAGGCCGAGGCTGATGCTGATGTACTGATAGCCGAAACTGCACTTGACATCGCTCAAGATGACAACAATGTTGTCGTTGTGGGAACAGACACAGACTTGTTAGTCATTCTTACCTCTCGAGTTCAACCGGGATGTAATATTCACATGATGTATTCCATTACCCCAAACTTACTAGTTTCAGTTAGTGAAATAGCAACCAAAATGGGTGACCATAGAAGCAACCTCCTTGTAGCACATTCTATAAGTGGTTGTGACACTACTTCTGCACTCTTTCGAGTTGGTAAGAAGAAAGTATTCAGTACAATTGTCTCCGATGTTACTAGCGACTCACAACAGTATGTCAACACAATTTTGGCGGATGACAGTACACCAAGTGCAGTAGCCGCTGCCGGGGAACAACTTCTCCTGATCTTATACGGGAGTAAAACTGTTTCCTCTCTCGACCAATATAGATATGTCACTTACAAGCGTTATGTAGCAAAATCTAAACTGAATAAACCCATCGACCTAGCCTCACTCCCACCAAGCAGCGATGCTGCACAACAACATGTCTACAGATGTTATCTCCAGGTCCAACAATGGCTGGGCACTTCGCTTCCTCCGACGGATTGGGGGTGGTCGCTAGACAATGGACTTCTTGTACCGACTGCAGCCACAAAGCCATGTGCCCCCGATAACCTACTGAATCTGATCAGTTGTGGTTGCAAGAGTGCTTGTACAAAAAGGTGTGGGTGTAAGAAGGCAGGACTCTCTTGCTCAGGTTTGTGTAATTGCAGTTCGGATTCTTGTAACAACCACAGAAACACTGTCCTGTCGGAAATTTCTTCTGAGTTCGATGAATAATATGTATATAGGTCATGTCATTTCTGTATATAGCGTTGATAATAGTCAATGTAACTTAATCCATGTTGATTGATTTGTACATTCTGTAAATATTATTTATTGATTTTTGTACATTCTGTAAATATTATTTATTGATCTAATGCTGCCAGACACAGACATGTCTGTTCGGTCCCAAGCCCGAAAATAGTTGAGTTCTCATGCTGACGAATTTTATGCCAAAAGGGGAACTCGGCCAGAAGCAGAGGGGGTCTTCCATAATGTCTATTTTGTAAGCAATGATAAAAGTCTTCAAATGGTGGTGGATTTTTTATCGTCTGTCCAACTAACATCCCGTTCTGTACTACGACCCTTTGGGCAAATCCGTTAGGAAAATCGTCATTTTTTGCGTAAATCCGATACTTTTTTGTGAATTTTCAATAATTTTTCGCAGAAATTGTCACAGAATGCACATTTTCCTCTAGGTAAATGTATATTAGACATTATGTAGCTCGAAATTCGCGTAAACAAAAAATACAGTTGGATCAATTCGAGGTTACAAAGTTCATGCGATTTTTTTTGATTTTTTTCAAACGCGTTTTCGAAAAAAGGCTGTAGAAAAAAAAGCTCAACTGGGATTTTAGGGGACTTTTGTCTAATCGTTCAGTGACATGTACTCGACATTCCCTGAAAAAATCAGCTTTCTCCGATGTTTTTCCCTAGTGAAACCTAATGTTCTTGGGCTAACAGCCGATTTCACCAAGAAGGTCTAATTTAGACACGTCTAAACTTTTAGACTAGGCCTACATAAACGGAGTCTAAATTTAGCCACATTCACCGTTTCACCAACCACGTCCAAATGCAACTAAACCATATTCAGCTGGACTGCGTCTGGTCTAATTGGGACGCATTTGCAAACAACCGCGTTATTTTGGAAACAAAGCATGCAGCAATCCATGAAACACGCATTATAAAAGCGGTGTTGTTCGAGTGAAAGTAACATCTGAGATTGGTGAGGTGGGGGGTGGGGGGGGGGGGGGGTATGAAAAACGCTTAACACATTTCTTGTTCTTCGAAAATTATCCCTGATTTCTGTTACATAGCCAGTATAGTAGGACCTGTGCGTATAGAGATTATTGACGGTGTTGGGGTGGGTGTAAGGTTGGTTGTGTGTGTGTGTGTGTGTGTGTGTGTGTGGGGGGGGGGGGGGGGGGGTTGGATGATGGCAGTGATGTATCTAGAATCCTAGTTTTGGTGGTTTGTCACATAATAATCTTAACGCCATGCGAAGATCGGACATGCATAACAGCTAGTTGTAACCTTATTGAGACTCAATCAAATTTTGGAAAACAAATATCCATTAAAATAGGTCACGTAAGACCCGCGACAGAACTCTGAGGCTATGCATGGGGCACCGTATTATCTGCCATAATACGTGGACATCCGCTGCGTCTGGTTGGGATGCCCACGTGTTGTCGAATATAACATCATCTAACCTCGTCTCGGTTCTCTTGGGAAAAAATTACAAAATAGGGTGTGCACCCCTCTGAAATCCACCATATAGGGAGCAATGTCTCAACTCTGTACACGCCAATTGTTTAAATTTAATTGGGAATGTGTATAGGGTCGAGTCGAGGTATGAGCTTTGGCGACACATGAACTTTGCGGGAGCGGGGGGGGGGGGGGGGGGTGGGCACGAAGTGGAACATGTTAATCTCATCCGTAAATGCACTGCAGTTTATGACCAATGCAAGATATTTCCTCACTCATTACATCAGCCCGTGTGATTTACAAATCGAACAGTCAGGAACAGTGGCGAAAATATTTCAAGAATATTTCCAATGAGGTGTCACATTTTTCAAAGCAAATCATTATAAAAGGAAAGTATTTTCTTCAAGTAAATGCGTGTGTGTGTCCATTTTATTATTATTCTGTAAATTTGACACAAAATTAGGAAAAATGATTTTGAATAAGGATTCTTCGAAAAACAAGCCCTCTTACTACGTTTCGCACTCTGGGGAAATCGAACTCATCATCATCATATAGGCCATCTTCCGAATAGTCTGATTCCGTATTGTCTATTACAATGTTGTGCAGTACACATGACGCAACAATGATGGTTTTGCTTGTTTCTAGACGGCAACGGAAACGTGAATTAGCGCCGATACTCGGAACTCTTCTTTTGAGGACACCAAAATCTCTCTCAATTATCTTTCAAGTGCTGCGGTGTGCCCGATTGTAGCCGATTGTAGCGTCTCTCTGCTTCGGTAGTTGGACGCAAAACCGGGGTAAGAAGGAATTCTCGCACGCATAGGGCTGCACGATATTCAAAACTGAATACCGTATCGGTTTTAAAAAAAAATACCGCGGTATACCGGTATATCGCAAACTGTTCAGATAAATGAACACAAGTACCACAATCGAGACTCGAGGCATCACAGTCGGAACGAATTAGCATGCCTAAATGATGCGGTTCGAAAAATCTTTACCCAACGCAGACGATATCAAAATTTATTATTTTCAAAATTAATTTATAATTTATCAGATTTTCCCCAAAGATTTCAACAAAACTATATCATGTGACCCCTCATTGGAACGAGCTCAACGAGATCGTTCCAATGAGGGATCACATGATATAGTTTTGTTGAAATTTTTGAAAATTATTTTTTCAACTGCTGAATTTGTATATTACGAGGGCACAAGCAGACGATTCCTTGGATACAAGGATAATATTATTCATTCGGGGCTACAGTTAAAAAACTCAAGACGTCTTGAAAATTAAATTGTGGGTAAATAAATAATAACGATAAACCGATATTTTTGAAATTACACCGGTATTCAATCGATATTGGTTTAAATACCGGTATATATCGGTTTATCGATACCGTGCAGCCCTTCGCACGCATAGCAATTATCACCCAACGGAATACCACCGACACTGCCATCATCTGGGCAATGTGCAAGATCAACTGTAAAACTCAAGAAGACACCAAAGTAGAAATGATTAAACCACCTTGATTGTTATTTGTGCGACGTCTCAATGAGAAGACAATTGGATTGCTTCTTGAACAGGGTTAACCCTTTACCCAACGTAACGGCCAAAACCGGACAGCGCTATTCTCAAAAATCGCCAATTAATTTTCATTATTTTTTTCATTTTTGTCTCAAAAACATAGGTTATGACCCCTCGTTGGAACGAGCTCGTCGAGCTCGTTCCAACGAGGGGTCATAACCTATGTTTTTGAGACAAAAAATGAAAAAAATTAGTTATTCAAGAATTATATTTGCAAGTGTCGTCTGCTTTTCATGTTAGGTAAAGGGTTAATGAAGCATCAAAGCTTTATCACCGACTTTCCATTTTTAAATAATACAATTGCGAACTCAGCAGAAGATATATCGATTCAATTCACAATCTTTTTTTGTACAACGAAAACACGTTTAATTAAGAATTGTATATAATCTTTATTGGAGTATGAACGTGTGGGAATGGGTACAAATTATGTATGAATCGATTCATACAATTTGTACCCATTCCCACACGTTCATACTCTAATAAAGATTATAAAAATTGCATTCAATTCTTATAATTACATTCCGTAACTGTTTAAACTACTTTTTACCAAACAACAAAAGCAGAAAGACGAAATAAAACATGTACGAACGAACAAGGCGAAAAACCACCCTCACACAAAAGACAAAGCGCACGGTTTTCGGCATTGACCCAAATTTGTCAAATTGCCGTCTTTCGCAACAAAACTTGGAATGTTCAAAACAATTTATTTTACATATCAGTAAACTATAATCACCTATGAAACGACAACAAGTTAAAGAATAAAATTACTGAAATAATTTCACACTGTCGATTGAATTTCTGGAAAGTTGTTTGAGATATCACAAATTATTAACTTAAACGTAAATGCGGGTCAAAGTTCGACCAAATGTATTCATTGGAAAATTAATTACATTTGGTCATGACGTTTTCATCCAGCTGGCCGATGGGAATTGAGTATTTGGACCCAAAACGTATAACTACATTAACAATGTAATTATTACTCCATACAAACCCATTACCACAAATCACAGCCACCCTGGCTATCCACATAATCCACGGCAACTGCCACCATTTTGCATACTTCACCGTCGCTCCGCCACCGCAACAACATCCAGCAGCCTACCACCAGATACCAATTTCACCACCATACATATCTCACTACCATGCCCTAGAGAGTCAAGATTTACACTTCGATAAGTGGACTGCGTTACAGGAGAACAAACAGGTTATGCGAATGAATCTGAGAAAGAAACAATCTATAGGCAGGAGCTTCAAGATGACCAATTGGTGGAGGGTGTAAACTGAATTTGTCCTGACTGATGGTCCAAGTCCCGACTGATAAAATACTTCAGCTGCATCATCAAGGTATGCCTTCGTCAGTAGGGATTACAGTAAAAAACCTAAGACTTCGAGGAAATATAACTGTGTATAAATAAAATATACATGTAGAAACCCTAACACAACTTCTTATTCAATTACAACGTACCGTACCTGTACTTCAAATTGGTCATCAGAAGGGGCGCCGGTCAGACTCGCACTAGTAGCCCCACTATGGCATGCCGAAGCATGCCTATCTCGAAGGTCCAAGGCCCAAGACTGGGGATTTGGAGAGGACGGAGGGGGCACCTCCTCCTAAACTCCTCCATTGATTTTTGAAAGAATGGATTTGGGGGTGTATTTAGCTTTACTTGGACAAGAAATCATTGAAAAAATTAAGTGACGAATCTGGGAAGGGCATTGTTTGCCCTTACCCCCCATCCCGCAGTCGAAGACAGGTTTTACAGACCCCCGTTTGTATGACCAACCGTATAAGCCAAAAGTCCAAGAATTAAATCTGGTCTCAAAAGAAACTACATAATTACTTACAAGGGCGAATCGATCCTGACGAAAATGTCGTGACTGGAAATATTATTGGTGGGAGGAGGGTCCCTGCTACCCCCATTAGCGCTACCCCTGTTTATAGGGCCTGACAACAATTTATAGAACTTTGACACAACCAGTTTTGCTGGCTGAGATGATGCAATGCTTTCACAGTTCACTGTTTTATAGAGAGAAAGCAACATAATATTGGAATTTTTGTTGGGTTCAAATTTGTCAAACGAGATACACTTTCTTAAACATTTCCATGGCGTCCATCTTGGATTATTCAAACTTTTGCGGGAAATAAAAAGTTCACGTGGGATCATTGGCTAAATGTCTATGTGCTATAAGTAATCCTTACGTGCAACTTGCTACTTTTGTCATTCGTGTAACGATAATTTCATTAAGTCCCACTACCACGTGATTATGGACAGTGTGCCCAAAACATACAGCAGGTGCACAGCTACCACCGAATACCATGTATGCCTTATGGAATCTGTTTTATAAAGTTTCTTCCTCGAGTCTGACTGTGCTTTTTATTTCCTTTTTCCAGATGTGTCGAGAGTCTTTCGAACTGTCACTCGCACTGAGTATTAACAAAAAAAAGGACTCTTCAGCTCCACCCAGTTTTAAACTGCAGCCGCCGTGACCTAGTTCTTTTCCATGGGTGGGCAATATTTCCACGGATGCGACAATATTAGATTCCAAACACTAATTATAGGAGTAATAAATTAAAAAAATTAATTAGTGAAGCACCGAGTACAGCCTGGTGCTTCATTAGTTAAAATTTTGTTGATAATGATTTTTATTACCTGTAAAAGCGCGTGTGGACATCACTGCCCTTGCGTGGATTACGACCAGTCCACGGCGATTGTACTGTATCAGCATGCAGTGTATTGACTGGAACCAGTGCTAATAGCCTGTTGTTGTCACAAACGTTCATAGTTGTGATAAAATTAAAGTAGTAACGACAGAAGCCTGTTATTTATTTACAGACGAAATCTGGAGGCCCCTGAAGACTCCCAATCTATTAAGTCATCATCAGTTAAGTTGGAATGACTTATTAGACTTTTTCCGAAGTGGGTGTTATAGAGGTATTATACGGGTAGTATGCCATTATCCATGTGTTGTGGTACTATGGGTTTTGAAGTGTGAAGTTTCTTGTGTCGTAATGAATAAATAACTCACAGCTAGGCCAACCTGAGCCACTTTTGTGTTTGGTCACCTACATGTAGCATATGTTATATATACTAGCAGAAAAAGAAACTTACGTTTTTTTTCTGTGGTAAATATTTCAAATGTGTTATTGATGATTATTTCACTGTTTGGATTTTGATGTTATTTATTCATTACTGGTTAAATTTTAACGAGTTTTGTTGTCTTAACACAGACAGCGTTTGCATGTATAACGTTCAAACGTGGATACTCTGCGCCATTTCCTGGTCAAAAACAATAGCGGGTGTGCCTATCCCGGGCTTCAGTCGCTGCTCTAACTCTCCTTACCATTGACCCTATCAAGTTGTCTATGGACCTTTGTGGGATATTATTCCACTTCTGAAGAAAGGCCTACGTGAGCTGAGCGATGTTGTTTGGAACGTTGACGAACTTCCTGACTATCATACCCAGCTCGTCCCACAAATGCTCGATCGGTGACAAATCTGAACTGTAGGGTGACCAAACGAGAACTGGGACATTGGTTTGGTTGAGGAACTCACGACAAACCCTAGAAACGTGCTGCCTCGCATTATCCTGCGCTGCAGCGTAAGTCTACGCGTATGGATACGTGGAAGGACGCCCATGGATAAGTGGAAGGACTTGAGGCATGAGGACCCGATCCCAATATCTTACGACTGTAAGATTGCCCTAGATGACCACGAGAGGTGTTTTCACGCCATGAGAAATCCACCCAAACCATAACAGACCCTCACCAGAGTCCGTCGTTTTCTTTAACGCAAGCGTCAGAATATCGCACTCCTCGACGCCGATAGCAACGTTGTCGTCCATTTGCCCTGTACAGCGTGAACCTAGACTAGTCAGTGAATAACACACGACCCCAGTGAGCAAAGTGAAGCCGATTTGGTACATGTGCTCGCTGCCATTGAAATCGACGCTGACGTCGCCTGGGTGTAACTTGCGGACCAACGTAGGGACGTCGTGGCCTTAAATTGAACTCCCAAAACCGATGCTTAACTCTTCTTGGACACACTCGGCGACCATGTGTGCCTTCAACCTGACTCGCCGTCTCCGTCGCCGTCTGAAATCGGTTACGGAGGTGTTAGAGACGTATGCCTATATCTTGAAGTGGCGACGTAACGCGCGGACGTCCGCTCCTTCGACGGTCCGCTATGCTTCTCGTGGCTCTGAGACGCCCAACTAAACGATCTATCGTTGACTCCTGGACCGCAAATTGCTGGGCGACGAGACGTTGCGATTGGCCCTGCATAATTAGAGCAATATCCCTATCCCTATAAACTTCGGGCATTCGCGGCATTTTGCTTTTCAATCGAGTTGAAATGAAATGTTGTGCAATCGATATGTACTGTTCAAAACGTCGATTTGATATGGTTTTCAAGACCATAGCACGTGGGAGTGCCCCGGATACACACTTTGTCGAATTATCCGTTGAAAGCATTCAGCGTCGCACTTGGTCATGGTTGACTGACTTTTAACCAAAGACTCTTTAGACAGTACACTGAGATAGCTGTGTGTCAAGTTTTTCTATATTTGGTCTACGGATAAAAAATTATATTACCAAAACTGAACTTGTTTCTTTTTTCCCTCAGTATACAATATCATTGACAGTTTTGTACCATTTATTGCTGTACACTCTATCATGCCGCACGGTAATATTTTGACTCGGGAAGAGGGATGTATAAACGAAGCCAGAATAAAGGCAGGTTGTCTGGTATAATGAAAGCTATAAGTGAAGATGGTGCTTTCTATTCCACTTGACAGATTACCCAAAGTATGCTGAGAGAGATGATTTTCAATATCATCAAAAAAGCACAAACGCCCTGATCACAGGGTTAGCTAAAGGAAATGAAAAACAAAATTAACAAACAAAAACGTTAAATTTCAATCTAATAACCACTCTTGAATCACATGTCTCCTTTGTCAGTTTGTTGAGCTCTTAATTGCATTGGTAACGCGAGGCAGAAATCCACGGGATGCCCTGCATTTCCCACCAACCACACGATACACTTTTAGATCTTTGATTCTGTACTCGACGCCAACTCTTTGCTGGCTGAAAGCGTAGTTCAGTACCAGCCGATCCGGATGGTGTTGAGTATGATGGTGTGGTGTAATTATATGATAGCCTGCGGGAAAAGTTGCGCCAGCCATTAAAGTCTTTCCAGCTAGAAGAGGCAAAGTCTACCCATGTCCGATCGTGGGTGACTGTCGAAGGCAGTCTGCATTCGACATAAGGCCGACAAAACAACAACGAAAACCCATCGAGCATCGACTATTACTAACCAGTTGACAAAATGAAAACCCATGTACCACCTGTAATAGTGACCCAGTGAAGGATCCAGTGGTCGCTTAATTCAGATCACTGTGCAGTCTAGTATGCCAACAGAATCAGAAAAAACCTGGCATGGAACTGGAATATATTAAATTGTCTTCACTATATTTCTATTGTGAAACCCTCAAAATCATCCCGTTGTCGCCTGATTGAGGCTGTGACGGCTAATAAACACGATTGCCGGAAGCACTATAGAACATCTGTCTTAGAAATAAGTCGTAGTTCATTTTTCGTTGTCGGACATCGAACAATTAGGTCCCTGTCGCAAATTTTAGCTGCCTCAACCCCATCCATTGTTGGTCGTCAAACGCTTAGCCCACCACCCCCGTCCCACCCCCGTCCGCCCTACCACCACTGTGGGATAATTCCTGGATTAACCACCCTTGGGAATTGGTGGATGGAGCGTTGCGGTTTTCATGCACGTCGAAATATCAAATGTGCGTTCGATTTAACGCCATTTTGACGTTTTTACGTTACTTTGAATTTTAGCCTATTTTCTCGGTTCTTAATTAAAAGTCCTGCACTAATCATTATTGCGCCCTATTAATACAGGATACACATATGAAATTTACCACACCCACTTCTGATCATATTCATTTGTTAACCGAATTTTATCCATTTCAATTTGCCACACCCGATGCCAGCGATGCCAATTTTACGTTTTCTTTTCTATACCTTTTTATTTTCAACTTCATTTCACCTTTAGCCTTTCGAATTTACTGGAATATAATCTCTGTAAAAAGCCACATCTGAAAATGTGACGCCGTCCAAGAAACTTTTCAACAATTATACCCGAACGCTGGGGTGACGTCATAGAAGGTCATAGGGTCAAAAATTAAAATGCTTCACATTTTTTCCGAAGTGTTTGTATGCCGCAGAGCTAAAAAAATAGGAGATAGCTGTTTTTTTCGATTTAACCTCATTTTAACGTTTTTCGTCACTTTGAAGTTTAGCCTGTTTCCTCTATTCTTAGTTAACCCTTTACCTAACGTAACGGCCAAAACCGGCCAGCGCTATTCTCAAAAATCGTCAATTAATTTTTTCATTTTTTGTCTCAAAAACATAGGTTATGACCCCTCGTTTGAACGAGCTCGTCGAGCTCGTTCCAACGAGGGGTCATAACCTATGTTTTTGAGACAAAAAATGAAAAACATTAGTTATTCAAGAATTATTTTTGCAAGTGTCGTCTGCTTTTCAGGTTAGGTAAAGGGTTAAAAGCCCTATATTCTTGAGTTCAGTTGCGCCTATTTGTGATCATATTAATTTGCTAACCATAACTTTTCAATTAAGTTTGACACACCCGATGCCATTTCTATCTCTTTTCCTATACCTTTTATTTTCAACTCTATTTTGACCCTCGGCCTTTCGAATTCACGGGAATATAATCTCTGTAAAAAAGCCAATTTCAACCGTTATAGCTGAACGCTGAGGTGACGTCATGGAGGGTCATGCTATCAAAAAATTAAAAGGCGACGGTTTTTTTTTAAATTTCAGTATATTGTGCAGAAAATAAGGGATAGCTGTTTTTTCTGTTCTTCGTTTTTTTGCTGCCATTTTGACGATTTTACGCCACTTCAAAGTTTAGCTTATTTTTGACATATTTCATTAAAAACGAGTGACAGGGTACGCTTTACTGAGCGACTTGGTGCGTAAAAGAGCTACAGACACCTTCCCCTCGTCGTTGGGCGCATCCGCGTTGGTCATTCTTCGGTGGATGACTTATGGAAATTCGCTTTGCGATTTCAAAACCATCAGTCTAATTTAATTTCATTTAAATCGAGGAAATGGAGACTTTTGCAGCTCAAATTAGGTAAAAAGGGGAGCTGAAGTACCGAATGTCAGTCATGTCCCTTCCATACTCTCCCCGGTTACCGCTCTCATACTCTCTCTGGCGTATCTTCATGACTTCGACCATATGTTCGACGCTATGAGCCGAAGACTATCAAAGGGTCCAGTCTCCATAGAAGGATTTACCCTGGAGCTGGAAGTTTCTCTAGTCAGCCCTGGTGATAGCGGTTTTGTTAGGTAGTGTTAGTGTAAGGTAGTTAGGTAGTAGGGTGTGTTTCAGTTTCGGATTGTAGTCCATCAACAGTGGTATGTCCGATAAAGATCCATATACATTTTCTCACTGGTCCGCATTAGACCACAACTTAATCCACATGGTGGTCCATATAATGAACCACAAACCATAGTCTTCGGTGGTCTACAAATCCCCATAAGAGATGTTAGTTGAGACCTTACCAGGGCATTTCTTAAACACTCTACGGCATCGTAAAGGAAATACGAGCTGGCATGTCCCGGGGCTGCTTAAGGGAGACAGTTCTTTAAGGAGGCATTGACCGGTATCAGTGTTAGCAATACGTTCACAGCAGTCAGTCGTAGCTGTTGTAGATGCTAGTGACAGTGGTCGGGTGGAGAAAGTGACCGCGAGTGCCCGAGCGGTAGATGCCAGCAACAACAGTGGTGGATGAACCAAGCAGTACAAAATCTCAAGACACCAATTCGATACTATTACGACCCGGAACCTGTCTGACCTTTAAATAGTCCATCGCCTAAGTTTTGTGTTCAGTCGTCTGGAATATTTCACTTGGAATCCTAAACTCAGTGCTAGGCTTGGCTAAGGCCTGTTTTACTGCACTGTCCGCCTTCGCGTTACTGGAGGTACCAACATATCCAGGAACCAGCAGAACGCGATATCATATCGGTCAGATATGCAAATATTCAACTTCTCTCGATGTTCCACAATGGAAGGGTTCTTCAACCTGAGGGTGAGTAAAGCTAGCAATGAGGAAAGAGAGTCGGAAAAGATAATCACCTTCATTTCCTATACATTTCCGATGTGTTCATGCGCTAGGTGTAAATAGAACTTTTATTTGATATTCTGATTGAGGTGACCTGAATCACCAGCAAGAACGGCTGATGATATTTTGTCACCATCTTTAGATCCATCTGTATAGATCCGTTTATATGCACGACACTTGGACTTTATTTCGGCATAGTTTTGTTTTACAAGTGAAGAATTTGTATTAGATTTTTTTAGGAAGCAAGGTCCAAAATAACAATAGATTTTCTAAGATGAAGGTGAAGTTTAGGATTCCATTCAAGGATCAAATCCGTGTGGCAGTCTGAATGGGATGGCACGATCAATATCAAGCTCCATCGCATTTAACCCTTTACCCAACGTAACGGTCAAAACCGGCCAGCGCTATTCTTAAAAATCGCCAATGAATTTTCATTATTTTTTCATTTTTTGTCTCAAAAACATAGGTTATGACCCCTCATTGGAACGAGCTCGTCGAGCTCGTTCCAATGACGGGTCATAACCTATGTTTTTGAGACAAAAAATGAAAAAAATTAGTTATTCAAGAATTTTTTTTGCAAGTGTCGTCTGCTTTTCATGTTAGGTAAAGGGTTAACTTGTCATCTTGCTGCTAGTTTACTCGTCGGGTAATCTTTGAAGAAAAGGGAATGTAATATTGACACAGTGTCATATCGGTCATACAAGACCTACACATTCCTTTTTGTTAGATAGTAATTTTCGACCAGAATGTGTTCCCTGCCAGCTGGTTTGACGGATCACATTCTGTTGCACTCTACAGATTTTAATCATGTCAGACAGCGGAACTTTTCTGCAAAAAATCTTAAAAGACTTGTTTTAAAACACAGACTCACATGAAATTTTATTGTTTCTAAAAAAATCAACCTTTTAAATAAATTTTAAATTGTGTTCCTATTTGTTTAAACTCTAACATTTTTATATCTGTTCACCAGGTTGATTTACACAGTTTTCTTTAACCCTTTTCACCTAACAAGAAAAGCAGACGACACTTGCAAATAAAATTTTTGAATAACTATTTTTTTTCATTTTTTGTCTCAAAAACATAGTTATGACCCCTCGTTGGAAAGAGCTCGACGAGCTCGTTCCAACGAGGGGTCGTAACCTCTGTTTTTGAGATAAAAATGAAAAAATAATGAAAATTAATTGGCGATTTTTTGAGAATAAGGCTGGCTGGTCTTGACCGTTACGTTTGGTAAAGGGTTAACCCTTTGAACAAGAGCGGCCGCTTTCTCGGCCCAGGAACAATAATACCTCATAATTTCATTAAGTAAAATGGCTGCTAAATGAATGTGTGGGGCAGACCAATCAATATTTTCAACGCGCAGCCTGAGGGGGCGCGGTGGCTCAGTAGGTAGAGGTGCAGGTTGCAAGCCGAGAGGTCCTCGGTTCGAATACCACCTGCGGCAACCGCGCTACGTCCTTGGGCAAGACACTTCACCCCCATTTCCCACGTGGGGGTCCGGTGACGCAGAGTTCTAAAGCGTACTGCACGTCGATGGCGCACCTGTCTTCAACCAATACTAACCTTGCTTGTGTGGAGTTAGTATGTTGGGGTGTTGATAATTACTCGTCGTTGCTCGATGGTTCTCTCCGGAGACTCCGGCTTCCTCCACCCGTAAAACTGCCTTGGTCATGATTAGTCATTGTACAGAAATATGTGACCTTAAATACTAATAAATAAATATATAAATAACGTGCAGCCTAAGGGTTAAAGTAACAGCGATTCTTTTATTTACATTTAAAATAAACTAATTTCCATATTTAACACATTCAACAATTTCATTAACATGACATAAACATAAACGTGGCAATTGGAATTAATTTATAACTTCTAGTCACTTCTAGATTAATTAACCGACGATAACGCGGAGACTGGTAGTATGCCAATGGAGCATTTCACTGTGATTTGCCTAAGGACAATTTTTTAATCAAAACATGTGTGCTTACAACACAGAGAGAAGAAATATTCACATATATTCACATATATATGAACTTGAAAGTCGGGGAAGTGGACCTTCTCCCCCCTAGACAGGTTTTGTCCTGACAATATACCACCGATGGGCTGTACGTTTTGGTACACGGTGCCACCGTACTTTGACAATCGGTATTAAGTGTCTTGCCAAAGAACACAACACACATGACTCGGCACAGGATCGAACATCGACGTTCTATCCCAAGTCAAATGCGCTAACCAATGAGCCACCTCACTCTCACCGAATAAGACGGCTAATAAACAGAAGAAGATCGTGGGTAGGAAATCGAGAATTTCAACCGCGGAACATGAACAGGTACAGCAGAACAGGGTTGGGAATGGACGCCATTTGTCAATGGATTCTTTTCCAGGTTGAAAGCTTTTGTATGAGAATGAACAATAGAACACACCAGGGCCAGCAAACGGTTCTATTCGGTTTCTAAACTTTTCATTGATTTGATTCGATTCGAAAGCACCTCAGTTGTTCGAAAAAAAATCGAATGCTGGAGGGTTTTGGATTTCACACATTTCTTTATTGTCGACTTTCTGAAGATGACAACTTATCCTGCAGTTTTCTGAGAAACGTGTCTAGCCAAACTAGATAAAGCCTTAAGTGGAACAAGGTGCAATCTGCAATGCTAGATCAGATGACGCTTTGTTCTACTGAAGGAATGATGTTGCTAAGACAACTGCTGGGTGAATTGTCACCACCAGAATATTAAGAATTGAAAATGTCCAAATTCGTTTTGAAGTGATAGCACCGAGTAAAATGAATGCCAGTGCGTGGGCACACAGCCCTATACGGTTCTAATTTATGACAGTACGCTGCACAAGGGGTCTATGCTCTGGTCCCTTCCGAGATTTCTACCAGTTTGATTACCATATGAAGAGATTGCTCAGTCTTTCAAAAAAGTGATAGGTCCACCTACTTATACATGCGTTTCGATGATACGAAATATTCCAACCAGTGCGCATATTTATGCTGAGTATACATGAGAGAAACCCAGCATTAGTAAGACAGTTGTACGCTCTTAAATCAGTTGGATTAAAAATTAACCCAAATCAACAGGGTTGAGTGAATATGAACCCAGTTGGGTTCATATTCACCCTACGCAGTTGATTAGGGTTGATTTGTAATCCAACTGAGGGTAGAGTGAAGTCTCGTAACTATTGGGAATTGGGTTCTGTTCGAGATCCGATTTGGTTTCGAACCCTTTGCCTGATTTGATTTGAGCGAAAAAACGTGTTTCGCCGTTCCCCAAACACACCCAACCCGCCATCCAGTAAAGAAACATGGGTAGAGTGGTACGGAACAATGTTTCAAGTTGTTTCGTAATAATCTTACGCTAAGAACAAACCAACATTCAGACCACCAGTACTATACTACTACTGTAGTCCCTTCTTGTGTACCAAGGTTCCAAAGTTAAATATTATTTTATTCTGTAATTTCTATTTATTCTTCAACGAACACAACGATTTTTAGCACCACTTCTTTCCCGGTAGATTTAATATGTCATATGGAAACAAACAAAATGGATTCAAACACATCTACTTTGTATCAGTATTAATGGGAAAATGTCTATACCCTTCAGAATTGTATTGCGTCATCGTCCCAAGTGTCATTGCTATTTTTTGGAGACGAATATGACGGTAAGCTCTTCACATACATTCGTACATAACTGAAGATTATACAATGATTTCATCCAAATATTTACAGTGAAAATATAATTGAAATTTAACTTTATCCCTGCTATTTTCGTGAATAAAGAAAATCTGCTGAAAACTGAAAAAAAACACACGTCAGTTTTAATCTAATACTTTGCAACTACATGGGAAATGTGACGCCAGGGGTGAAAATCCTAAGGGGAGTTGGGTATGTGTGTGGAGAGGTGCCATCATAACATTTTTTTTTGTCTCGTCGTGCGGTCGTAGGTCAGAATGCTATTGTTCGATAACTGGCATATTCTAAGCCTTCCTCAATCACAAATCCGCCACAGGTGGTTGCTAGTTTCCGGATTTGTGAATCGGACCATTCATAGAAATTAAGCTCGATAATCAAGAACCTCATGGTAAAAGCTCTTGGAAGCCTGAAACATCCTTCCCCACCACATTGGCTATTGTCATTGTCCTCACGACAAAACGTGTACATACAGTTAAAACTAGAAGTCCTGTCACGAACTGTGCGCTTATCTAAGCGTAATTGCGCGTTGGAATTGCGTGCAATTGCCATATCGAATGGGATCCAAAGCACGCAGGTTCTTCCGGTTACTCACAGCAAACACAGGCAATGTTTCTGCCAATGGACCTCCGGGTTACCCGGAAGTCCATTGGCCGAAACATTGCTTGTGCACAGGCCATATGTACAAAATTTGATAGCCTTACTATGGTCATAACGCGTAGATTAACACGCAGATCGACGTGCTATTTGTGCGCGTTTCATGACAGGACTTCTAGTTTTAACTGTATGTCACCGAGGCTCCAAATATTACCACATTATAAGTCCATAAACGGATTTAATTCTGTTAAGAAAGAATGGAGGAAATCCACCGTTCCATAGCCTTTCCGTAATACTGGTCCGTCACCCTCCAAAAGGTATTCAAATGGGATTCTTGACTTTTGACTTACATTTGTATGGGTAGAAAATATCACTGTATTTCAAAATCCAACAAGACCAACAACGCTGGTAAAAATATAGCAAACAGTACCCGCCCTATATTGATAGGCTTTCCATTATGTTGATCTATTACTATACCAAAGAACGGTCAAATTGGATCGGCGTTACCGTCTTATCCTACCCCACGACCCTCCAAAAAGACAAATCGTCGAATGAAGACAGAAGTAGCGAAACAAAAGAGTTTTTGTAGACTACACGTCAACACAACGCCAAGATATTTTCATTTGGACGATAAGTAATGATAAAATTTCAGGAAAAAAACTTAAAGATAAGGTACTTTCCAACTGAAAGGTCGGTTAGTGAAAGTGTGTAGGTGCTGTGTTTGATTTTCATGAGGAATGCATCCTTGTTTGGGTAGGAAGCTGACTCCACATGGTGGTGTGGGGGAGGGTAATTCGTGATCCTCTCTCACCTTACTTTACCATTCTTGATCGCATATTTTAGATGAGGGATGGTAAAGATAAGTTGGCAACAAATGGTAACGAATGAAAAAAGACCCGAGGAGAGAAAAAAAAAATCCTCAATCTGGCGTGGATGTCAAAATACTGAAAGCCGCAGATTTTTGCCGTGAAGCAACTAGGGATGTAACTAATTCTGTCTTGTATGTCAGAGCTCAGTGACAAAACATTGTTGACTTGGTTAAATTTCTTTTAACAGAAACAACACGCTAAAAACTAAAGTGTTAAAAACTACACTTGAAGTGCTGTATTTAACACTTACTAAGTGCTGAACTAGCACTTTGTTCAAGTGTAGATATCCCAGAACTTGACAGGTGTTACAATAATACCACTTGACAAGTGTGATGTCGCGACATTTAAAAGGAAACAACGCAGATGACGCGGATCAGGCTCGAACTCTCGAGCCTGATCCGCGTCATCTGCGTTGTGTCCTTTTAATTATGTACCCACCAAGCGCAAATCAAATTATGGACGATTCTGGAAGAACCACCAATGCTAGACACATGGGAAGTGCCATCCATTCAAGTTTCAGATGTCTGACGATTGTAATGTCTAAATGCTTAAAGCATTGCACTTTGAGTGTTAAAATCAAACCCTAAGAGTTAGAATGGGTTTAACACCTTGAAAGTGTCAGTTTTAACACTTTAGTTTTTAGTGTGAATGCAGGTTGAAAGCATCCCTGACAAATATCGTCATGACAATCGATTGTCGATAAAGTTATCTCCTTGACATTATTAGACAAGCAAGGAAGGTACCATGAAAAAGCAAATAACTGTTGAGAAAACACCAATAGAAAATGAAGGCAAGTTTCTTTTTGTTACCTTTAATATACGAAAACAACAGACTCTCGGAGCTGTCTATTGTTTTCGTTTATTAAAAGTAACAAAAGGAAACTTGGCTTATGGCAAGCTAATTAGAGGCAAATAGTTCACAGATAATCTGTCAGTAAAAATATAACTATCATGATCAGTTCTCACCTCCTAGACTTTTATACTAATGGAAAGGACAAGGTCTGTATAAAACATCACGATGCGCACACTATTGGCTCAGTGAACAGAAAAAAGGTATAGAACATTATCAGATGATGAAAAGAAAGTTTTCCTATTTTTAAATGGCTTTCATCAGAGAATAATAGACAAACGTCGAAACTCAATGGGAAAATGTGAAAAGCCAGCTTCTGTATTTGTATACTACTTTATAGGAATTCCGCTGAATTGTGTCAAATGATGCGCACATCACTGATACAAATTTAATAACATTTCGAAATATCAAATTTTATATGAAAATCCCATCCACTTAGTGTTAAGTATACTGGCAGCTTTAGGATATTAAGGGGAGATAACCTTCCTATAAATCACTTCCATTGACGAAAATTGTCATCCATGTTTGATATTTTGATATCCTTGCGTGGAGAGTTAAATGCGGTACCTGTGCATGCGTTGGTGGTGATTCGACGAGCCTCGGTTAGTTATTTATATGGTTTGTTATTGATTGGAGATAAACGTATCTTTTTGGGTCAGACATTCGGGAATTTGACTATGGAATACCATTTGTTAACGCCCGACGGGGCGAGTTAACAAATGGTTTTCCATAATCAATTTCCCGAATGTCTAATGAAATAAGAGACGTTTATCTCCATTGTAATTCCTGTCATCGTTAGAAGTGAAATTATTTGAAGAAAAACAATCAAGAAAATGTCATTTTCTATCGCGGCCTATTTGCCATGATCGAATTTACAGATAACAACTGCGAGGTGTGATCGAACCTTGATAGGAGCGCTTTGGCGCCGTTGCTCGCACAGGCATATGCTAATTGACCCCGCTTCCGGCAATTAGAGCACGGTAAGAGTAAATTTACTCGAGATTAGAGCACGGGGCCGATCGGCTCTCAGCCAATCAAATTACGGGTTCAGAAAGAACAACGAGGTCATATTTTACTGACGAATTACAATAGAATTTACCCTGTGACAGATTGCCGAGCTGAGATAAGTGTTCAAAACCTGGATTTATTGTGTAACATATCATAGGGAATATAACAAACTATTCAACAATTTGTTTTGAAGACGACCCAGTATAAATAAAAGGACAATTAATCACCATTGTTCTTGGGATTTAATTTGAAACTTAACATTAAATCAACTCCGCAAATTGAATATCCACATGATACTGACTGTATGATTACGGCATTACCCCATGGAAAACAACTCCTACTCACTTTTTTTCATTTGGCTGCTATCATGACTATGTCGGCATGTGACAGTTCTTGACCATTCATCAAAGAATGGGGACGCGGTGGCTCAGTAGGTGGAGATGCAGGCTGCAAGCCGAGAGGTCCTTGGTTCGAATGCCACCTGCGGCAACCGCGTTGTGTCTTTGGGCAAGGCTCTTCATCCCAATTGCCCACGTGGGGCACGTGGCGTTATGTACTAAGGCATACTGCACGTCGATGGTGCACTTGTCTTCAACCAATGCTAACCCTACGTGTGTGGATTTAGTATGTTGGGGAGTCTGATAGCTGCTCAACGTCGCTCGGTGGTTCCCTCTGGGTATCCCGGCTTCCTCCGAGGTGACACTGGCTATCGAAAGTGTCGTTAAACCCCAATAAATAAATATATTCATCAACGAAGAAACTTGTTAGTGGTGAGATAACTCACCAGATTTAGATCGCCAACTCACATAATCATTAATTGTCTCCCGACTCTCAAAATCATTTCGTACCATTTGGGCCAGCGCAGTTAAGTTTAATAACATTGTTGTACGGAGGCACGTATATGTATGGGCAGCGGTATTGTCTGGTACATTTACAGTTAAAACTAGAAGTGCTGTCACAATTAGCGCAGAAAATGCTCGATAGTTAATGCGCTTCTCACTGCAGAAGTATGAAGTAGTCAAGAGGATTTGTGCTGTGTAATACAAAATGTAATGCGCTGTTAGCGAGATTGGTGGTGGAATCATGAACTGAACCGATGAAACAGAAAGAAAATATTGAGACTACAGTTTGTAGAGGGTGAATTACTACTAAACTGCTGTGGGATAGATTTTTCATTTATTAATTATTTACAATTTCTGAGGACAAAACACACGAAGCACTTGCAAACTTTCATCACATGGACCAGCGGGTTGAACCCGCTGGTCCATGTGATGAAAGTTTGCAAGTGTTTCTTGTGCTGTTGCACCCGCTGGTCCATGTGATGAAAATTTGCAAGTGTTTCTTGTGCTGTTATGAACAGTTATAAATACTGTTCGAGTGGAGAATATTCAGCGCTGCGATTCAGTAGTAATCCTCTCTCTTCATTCGATATACGCAGATGAATTTTAATATCAATTTACGTCATCACATATACCCAGAAGAGGCTAGAAATGATGCTAATGAACTCTGTTTACAAGTATAGAATTGCTGTGCACGCTGCTTTTCGACAGGAATTGCGTTACGCTGATGGAGCAGTTTGAGTTTGACAGGGACTTAGCGTGCTATTACTCCAAAATAGTGCACAAAACAGTGACAGGAGTTCTAGTGTCAACTGTATATTTTATTACAACTCAATGGCCAGTGTAATGTGGTTGTTGGGGCAACAAACAGGCAATCACGGAACAAATTGGTACATTTTATCAGTTGGTATCATTCGACGCAGGATATTACGGAGAACAGAATAAATAAGACCACAAAATCCACTCTCGATTCCAAATCCAGGGTTGTTCATCGACAAAAGCGTATGAATGTGGATTTATATTTATTTATTGGAGTTTAACGACACTTTCGACATCCATGGTCACCTCGTGTCGGACAATGTTACGGGTGGAGGAAGCCGGAGTACCCGCAGGAGAACCACCGAACAACGGCTAGCAACTACCGGACTCCCCAACGTGCTAATTCCACACAAGCAGACTTAGCATTGGTTGAAGACAGGTGCACCGTCGACGTGCAGTACTCCTTAGTGCACAGCGCTACCGTTACCCAACGTGGACAATCGGGATTAAGTGCCTCGCCCAGTGACACAATGCAGATACCCCCGGCGGGGATTGAACCGTGGACCTCTCGACTTTAAGTTCAATGTCATGACCACTGAGCCACTGTGCTCCATGAATATGGATACTCTGGTCGCAAATAAAAGTGTTCTAATCGTAGAGTACCTAGATACCCTACTAGATACCCCTAATAAAGGTTTAGACGGCCGATATAAGCACAAAGCTTTCTGTCGAATCCTTTCCATTTGGACTGTCGTTTACTTCTGTTTGTCTTGCTATAATGCATACTTCGGTATTACATCCTCTGCACAGCTACTGTGGTATTAACAGTTTCATGCACGTATTATATCATATTTCGTTTTGAATAAATATTATTTAAACTAATCAAGGTTTATCATCTATCAAATATATGCCCATTTCCCGAATTACAAACTCCGTACATGTTACCACCCGCTTTGAATTCTGATCCTTTTGTAGCGATTGGTTACAATAATTTTTCCAAAAGCTGTCGCCTCGATCTGCAGTGATGACTGAGCTTCTGAATGACCTCTGGTTGTACTCTTGTTTCATATAGCACGCTCCGAAGGAATAGCCGCTACTCGGCAGGGTTATCCACAGATTTGGTAATAGAACAAACATATAATGAGATCCATTAGAAGTCGCGACGGTCTCACCAAAGGAAGGGGTTTCTCGGACAGTTCACCGCCAATGGGTGCACAGCATGCACAAATGTTCAGAGACACAATGCCATAACCAGTTTAACAAATAACCATCTTCATTCTATCCAACATCATATGGAATGCGAGGGCCTTGGGGCAAACAAAATCACACAGATTTGGCTAAAATACAAACATAGTTCTCGAACATGAGCCTTTTGATCCCAACGAGGATCGGCTTCGTCCTCTGTCGTCGGATTTGATGCAATGGAGTAAACTGCAACGAGAGTGGAATGATCGATTCGATCGATTCGATTCCACAAAGATATCTGAATCACCCCCGTCCACGGCATGAGCTCATAGATGCCGATGAGGTCGTAGCCGATGATGCCCAGGGAAGCGTTTTTGTACACGTGGGAATTCGAATTTTACAAATATATTCATTTTGCGGGTTTGATAAGCTGAGGCTGTAGTATCGGTAGCCTCATTTACAAGCGCAACTTTACCACAGGTAATGTGATTTGAACTCCTATTCTGGGAGACATCGATGGGGATCTCAGAAGTGATGTCAGGTCACGGGTCCGAGTTACGTCATGTTAGATTGTCATGGTATCTCGAGTAAGCGCCCATGTTCTGACCAAGCCAATGTCATTCCGCGACCATGTAATCATTTGTGCTCTTGTTTACTGTGGTAAACAAGCTCTGTTTCACTGGTAAAATAGGACCCAGTCACTAATGCTTGGGGTGCGAGTCCTCTAAAATAGGCAACACGGGGTATAAACGATTAACTGACCTTGACTTTATCTCTATGTTGTGGTCATGATTAGCCATTGTGCAGAAGTATGTGACCTAAAACAACAATAAATAAATAAATAATCATTTGTGCCTGTGCGAAGACAGTTACAGACCATTGAGAAGATATCTAATCTACAGAAAGACTGTTTACTACCCAGAAGAGTGTTTGCACAAAGAATAACAAACTGTTGTACCAAGAAGGAACTATTTCATTGAGATCAGGATAAAAAAAAAGTTTGAATGATAAAAAATGGGCTGCTATTGTTAACCAACCCAAGTTATGAATACTTGGATGAGAACAAGCAGGACTTCATGGCCGTCGTGTAGGGGACGTGGTCCCTCCACTAGTCCTTGGATGAGAAGACGAAGGGTAAAGAAAGTATGAACGCACCTATTATTGGAAAAAGTAGGATTCTGGGGGTAATCCTACCTGAAATAATCAGGTAGAAACCGAGGATGTAGCGGAAAAGCGGAGCCAAATAAACAGTTGTCGGATTGTTTCTGGTAAGTCTGTGAAGCAACCGAGGTTTCTGGGCAATTATATGGACTCTTATTCAAAGGAACGGGCTTATTATTGGAAAAAGGAGGATTCGGGAAGAATCCGAAACCATATCGCTAGTTTTCGGCGGTTTTTGGTGATTTGAATGGATTGTCGGATATATTCGGGTTCTTAGATTTACTCCCGTTAAATCGAAAGTGTTCCCTCCGAAAATACACCCGTCCAATTGCAGGCCTCTGGTTCACATAACAACCACGTTTTACCATAAAAATCATAATGGTGGCCTCCAGTATACAAAATGGACGATGGATAGACGCGTCACCCCAACGACATACGTTGCACATGCGCACTAAGGCCACGTATCAACATGGGGGTAACGTCACAACTTGGGCGCTTATGGGAAACCACCAGCCAAGTTTGACGTAACTAGGTTACGTGACTACGACTTCACTTCCGAGGTCCAGGGCGAGGTCCATCCAATATGGCACGTTTCATCGCTCTCCTACTACTTTTGTTGTATAATTGCTTGTAGACTATGTTATCTTTGGGGGATATTACTTCAGCACCAAACTCAAAGGGGTTAATTCTTTATATCAGATGAATCGCTGAATCAGTCAGTGTTATTCACAAAATACTGCCATTTAAATTTTATGGTTTTTTTTTCAAATTTTCTCTCAAAAACACAGATTTTGACCAGTTATGGATATGTGCTTACAATCTATAATTCCGAGGTGAAAAACGAAATTCTTTATCGAAATTGTTTTTTTGCAAATGTCTTTTATTTGTGTTTGTTCAGTCATCTTTTTCAGTATTGAAATTCTTCGACCAGTCCTTGATTTGTCGCGATTCTCAGAGAAGGTCTTCATTATCTGCGCACACAAAAATGCTATCAAGAACAAACTCCAAAAGACTGCTAATGTTATACGTCACCTCCTTTCTCTAAATTTCTCGAGTAGGCAAACATCGTGGCTACGAATCACCCAAACGCATCCTTCATCATATCTCCTTATTTCTTCATTAAACTGCCAATGAATCTCATACTGTTGGACCGATAATGTAGACATTGTAACATGTCCCAGAGATCGAATTTTAGAAGCTTATATGTCAACTTCACGAATGACAGCTTGTCGAAACGACAACCTACAGAAACAAAATCGAATGGACAAATGATTGAAAATTTGAAGAGTTGTTCAGTTATAAAATGGACTGTTTTCGTCAGTGTACTTTCGCGGTACTCCTTATTCGTCTGCACTCCACACAAATCGAGTTGAACATTAAGTATTGCAAAGCCTTTGAGTGTGATAGCCTTACTTGACAAGCGTTAATTTTACCAGTGCGAGACTCTGAAAATCATTCATTCTTCTGTACAAATTCAGTTCTCAAATGCAAATATCCGAACATCCGCCCATCGTAACGCATGGTGTTCTTTAACCTGCAGCTCCAAAAAAAAAAAAATTGTGTTATTTAGCTAAATCATGTCGGACAAACTCCAGGGGGTTCCTGTCCCTATTAACTATTTTTCTTTAAATCGATTTTACTCACTTTCAGTTTATGTATAATCTTTGTTTCGTACGTGTCCTTTACTCTGCTCCTTCGGTTCTCTTCTTTTGCTGGACAGAATATTCCTAATATTTGCAAATACCCTTGTTTTATCCGAGTCCACTTCGTCATGTCGAGATAGTAAATTTAAACAAGTTTAGCACGAATAGGTATATACTTTATGTACTAGGGAAACAGTAACCAGCAGAAGACAATTCAAAGGATTGATTGATTTTCTATTCATTTATAATTTTAAAGAACAACATAAATACTTTCTCAGAGAATTTTATGTAATTTTCTATTACTTGAATGCTACAGTTAAAACTAGAAGTCTTGTCACGAACTGTGCGCTTATCTAGGCTTAATTGCGCGTAGGAATTGCGCGCAATTGCCATATCGAATGGCATCCAAAGCACGGCATGTTCTCCTGTTTACTCATAGAAAACACAGGCAATGTTTCTGCCAATGGACCTCCGGGTTACCCGGAGGTCCATTGGCTGAAACATTGCTTGTGCACAGGCCATATGTACAGAATTTGATAGCCATACTATGGTCATAACGCGTAGTTTAACGCACAGATCGACGTGCTATTTGTGCGCATTTCATGACAGGACTTCAAGTTGTAACTGTAGTATACAATAGGATGAGTATTTTTTCACATTTTGCAATTATTTTGCGAATACTGTTCATTTCCTGGGCTTGTTTTTTATTTTCTCTATTCGTGGCTAGACCATTGATTGATAAATTACTTTTATTCTGTTCAAGGACTCTGAATTTCCCAAAGCAGGTGGGTTTTAATATTAATGAGCAAGGCTTTTTCTGTTCCATTTTTTTATGGTTTTCTAATTCACTTACTATGAAGTAGGGAGGGGGCGCGGTGGCGTTGCGGTAAACGGTTCTCGTCAGATCACCGAAGTTAAGCAACGTCGAGCCCGGTTGGTCCGTGGATGGGTGACCGTCTGAGCGATCGATTCGGACTCCGGCGTTGTGTCCTTGGGTAAGGCACTTAACCCCGATTGTCCACATGGGGGCACGATGACGCCGTGTACTAAGGTATACTACACGTCGATGGTGCATATCTTCAACCAATCTAACCCTGTCTGTGCTGCAGTGCGGAGTTACGATGTTGCGGAGCTGACAGCGGCTCGTCGTTGCTCGGTGGTTCTCACCGGGTACTCCTGCTTCCCCCACATGCAAAACTGTCACCGACACGATATGACATTGGCTGTTAAAGTGTCGTTAAACCTTAGTAAATAAATAAATAAATATGAAGTAGGAAGAGCTCGTGCTATGATTCTGGTTGTGTAAGCGACGGCGACAGGATCTGGACACCATCGGCGCTACGTCAGCGCATGTTTACAGTTTATAAGACTTAATGTTTAGCTCAGTTACTTTGAATTCCAGGGCTATCGTGTTTTTATATTGCAGTTAAGCGTTGTTCTGCACTATTCTAACTCTATTTAACACTTAAACTGTCTATATTTCGCTGATAACTTCTTTTTTGTGGGAGGAAATCTAAGTTGGGGAAATTTAATGTCTAGAACCGGGAATCAAACGTTGTAAAATGCAATCTGTGATTTCCGGTTCTGGTCTATGAATTGTCATTGTATCGAGAATGAATTTCAGAACCGTAACATAACCTCTGATTTCTGGTTGCCGGTTTATAAATGTCCCTGCTGTCTTGACTGACTTTCGTCAGAATCGGGAACCTGGATTCCCCGTTCCCGGGATTAAACCTTAGACTAAAGGCAAGACGTTTGAAGAGCGAGGCGGGGTCACAGGCCACTTCGGCATATCAAATTTTTTTCTGGGCAAGGTTTTACAGTACAGCCGTCGCAGACGGGTCGTAATCAGCGCACGAGCAGTGGGCAGTGATGACCACGCGTGCGTTTACCATGTAATACAACTGGTCAGCAAATTTTAATTAAAGAAGTACCGCGTTGCATCATTACTTCATTAATTAAATTTATGGTGATTATACCAATACTTAGTGTTTGGAATCTAATATAACATCCGTGGAAATATTGCTCGCCCTTAAAAAGTGACCAGGCCACGCCGGTCATACTGAAGGCAATTTCAAAAAGGGTTCTCTTCCTGTTCACTAAGGTCCTGCTAGTTTGTTCTTCCGCCTCACATTAATTAGAAGAAAAAATTCACCTCTTAATATCTTTTTGACAGAGCTTGGGGATATATACAGTACGTGAAGATTGGATTGTAACTAAATCACCCATGGAGTGGAGTTATCACCCAAGCTATAAGTTTCAAATTTTGTATATATAAAAAAACACAAGCAATGTTTCAGCCAATGGACCTCCGGGTTTAACCCGGAGGTCCATTGGCTGAAACTTTGCTGGTGCTGGTTATGCTTTGCAACAAATTTGCAATTATTGCTCAGGTGGAATCGCCACTCTGCGGGTGATTTAGTGATAATACACTCTTCACGTACTGTAATGTGTTGAACTGAGTCTTACAAATAAAAAGTATCTAGTGTTCTGTGTGGATACCGATAGTTGTTTCATGTGAATGAACAAGAAATGCGTGTTTGTAGGCGCAACTTCACCGGCGGCAATATATGTAGAAATTCACACTTCCACGTACCCACGAATACGTTCACGATAGTTGTAGGTATCCATAGATGTAGAAAAAAAGAGATAAAAAACGATCTAATTCATAACGCGCGCGTCGGATGTGTGCGTGTGTGTGTGTGTGGGGGGGGGGGGGGGGTGTAATCAAATATTTTGATAGAGATAGCGGCCAAACATTCAAAATAAATATCGCTGATCGCTGCCTTACCATTGAATACCAGCGTGCATTGCACCACCACATTAAGTATTGCTCCTTGTAGTGCACATGATTTACAAATGGGCCGAAAAAGTTTCAAATAATAGTTTGAGATGCAAAACACCATGGAAAAATGAATTCGATTAAAGTTGAACAGTTTTTGAATTGTCGAAGGGAACAACCATGTTACGTGTCTGGTGTATTGGAATTATCGTGCATCCGAGTCTCTATAATTCTCGCTCTGGAAATATCGAGTTTTGGAACTGTGGACTTGATAATTGATAATTGAACATTCACAAAGTCATTTGTCGCGTGTTCAGATATTATTTTTTCCCGTACACCTTCAACAGAAACAGAATTCTCGCTCTGGAAATATCGAGTTTAGGAACTGTGGACTTTTTCTCAGTGATTGATAACTGGACGTTCACAAAGTCATTTGTCGCGTGTTCAATGTGTCAGGTGATATTATTTTTTTCCGGACACCTTCAAAGGAATAGAAACGCACAAATCTAATACTTTCTGACTAATTCATTCTTTGTCACCCGGGACAACTGATGGCTTAGCGAAATGACCTTCTTTAAATGGAAATAACACTTTCGCCATTAATCACAGTTCATTGCTATATTTTGCTCTGTGGGAGAGATGCTTTGTTACAATGACCATTCTTTAAACGAACTGCTGCAGTCTAACTACAGCAAAAATTGTGTCACTTCATCGTCAGCATAATGTTGTGTGGCAGAAAGTCGATAAAACAGCATTTTATTATTATGTCTTTAGAGTAGTTATCATTCTGCGACTCATTTTAACCATTCTCTTACCCACTATGCTTCATATTGGTGTATCTTTTCTTTGAGACGACATATATTTTACGTCGTACCGATTCTGAACATTTTAACATTCAAATTACTGGTGGAACTCATTCTTTCCGTTAACAGTTCGTCCACTGAGTTCCAATGTGTTCTATGTGCCTACCGGCACATAGAACACATTGGAACTCAGGGGACGAGTTGTCAGGATTGAATATTTCTTCGTATCTCAACTGATTTAGAATGGATGTTCTTACACGTTCTTACTTGTGGGTTTTTTCCATGTTAAACTCCAACCCCACAAGGTCAAAAAGTTAACCCCACAGTGCAAAAAATAACCCCACAAGTGGCCACTGTACTAAGCCAACCCCACAACTACCACTGACCCTAAATTGTAAACCCCACAATGTACCTCTGCTGAGCCTGTACAGTACAAACGCGGGGAGCTGGTCACTTTCCACGGGCGAGCAATATTTCCACGGACGCATTAATATTAGATTCCAAACACTAAGTATACGAATAATCATCAAAAAATTATTTAATGAAGCACCGGGTACAACTCGGTGCTTCATTAATTAAAATTTTGCTGATAATGCTTTTTATTACCTGGCAAACGTATGAGTGGACATCATTACCCTGGTGTGGATTACGACCAACCCACTGCAGGTGTACTGTAACTACTCATGTTTTTCTGAAAAGTAGCAGTGAACACGAAGAAGTTAGCTCTAAATTAGGCATCGTCCAAACTTAACGACGCCTCTGTTTATACTGTCTGACTGCCGACCACCTGTTAGTATATCACGAAAATAGATTTGATCGGCATCGTAATACACTTCTGAGCAAGAAGTTATGTACTAATTGACAGCTTTTGGAAGGAAAAAAAACTTCTGAACTTCAATCATTCCTGTCTCTCAGTATTAAATTAGGAACTCATAAGTTTCAACCGAATACCTGGTACAGGTGGATTGCAATATAAACGGTATATCAGCTTGACTTCAATTATACTGAGTCAAAAAAGAAAGTATAATAGAAACAAATGTGAAACAATAGCATAAAGGATGAAATATAATAGTTCTAATCTTGCATGATTGTGGACAGGAAGTTGTTGTTGTCCACTCAACCGTATACAATTTTGCTACGGCTTTCAAAATAGCACGTGCTACCCGAGAATGCCAAATTGAATGGGTGACCGACAATTTTCTTTGTGTTATGTTGTGCTAGAGAGCCTGGGTTATTGAGAAAACACGCTAGTTTTTGTCTTCGGACATTTTAAAAAATGCCAAGGTTAACGGAAAATCCAGAGGTTGCGTGCCGTTGGCACATTGTGATGCATGAGGCTGGGATACCTCCAGATGAGCTCGTGGATGAGTTCGGAGTCACTGTGGCCACTATTTACCGTCTCATTTGAAGGTATAGAACCACTGGATCTACTGCCGACCGACCGCGTTCTGGTCGACCAAGAGTTACGACCCCTGCACAAGACCGACATATCAGGACGTCTCACTTGCGGGATCGCTCCCTTCCGGCGATGAGGTCAGCAGCAATTACTCCTGGTAGAACTAACAATAGAATCAGTGCACAAAGTGTCGCTGAACACGGCATCCGAAGTAGGCGTCCATGCCACGCACCAACCTTTACCCAGCGTCATTATACCGTCAGAATGGGATGGGTATGTCAGCGTGTTCGCTGGACTCAGCAGCGTTGGAGCACAGTTCTTTTTAGTGACGAATCACAATTTTGTCCACGGCGCGCTGATGATAGGGCAAGAATGTATTGCCGACGAAAAGGACGGCTTTTGGAAGCTTGCGTGCGGGAATGCGACCGTTTTCGGGAGGGGGTGGGCGGGGGGGGGGGGGGCTAGTGTAATGGCTTGGGTAGGAATTCCCTTGGACCATCGAACGCTGTTGGTCTTCATCGATGGTAATCTGAATGGACAGCGATATAGGGACGAAATTCTTAACGCTGTTGTTGTCCCGTTGTTCAACGCTAACGTTGGATTGCAGTTATTCCAGCAAGACAATGCCCGATGTCACGTGGCGCGTATCTGTCGTTACTTTATTGAGGAGCAGAGCATCGAACTTCTTCCTCGGCCCTCACTTTCGCCAGATTTGTCGCCAATCGAGAATCTTTGGGATCAACTGGTTCGTCGCGTACGACTTCATGATCTGCAGACGTTAGGCGATTTACGTAATGTTCTAAGGCAGGAGTGGAACGCAATACCACAGGGTGACATCCAGAGACGTATCAGGTCCATGCGCCGTCGATGTCTTGCCATCCAAGAGGCAAACGGTGGATATACACGCTATTGACTGCATGTGTGAACTTTTCATTTCACCCCATGTCTGAATTGCGACGTCCTGACGTGACGCTGGCAACAGTAAGAACATGAAATTATACAAATTCATACAGCTAGACTCGAAATATGAATTTACAATGTAAATATATTGTATACGGAATTCCCCTTAGTCCCCATTACTGAGCGGTTTTGATATGCCACAGAATTGTGACGTAGTTTTAATTAGGTGAATGATAAGAGGCACACTATATTTTGTAACATCTGGCCGTTGAAGCCCTGTTCTGAATTCGAAGGTGAAATAATTTTATAGATCGTGTCATACATCCTCTCAAATTTGCATTTTATAATATCACAAATCCGTAAGTCTGGACGAACTCCTCACCAACTTCCTTTATCCCCTGTAAACAAGTACAGCCCTCTAATTATGAAGAAATAATAGTTTTCGGAATATAGTGTTTGCGGGTCTCGTCCCTCGGGGTAAATCTTTTTATAGGGATCGGCGCTTTTTGATAATCTTTAGCTCATTGTGCGAACATATATCAAACTACCTAAGAGGAGAGGGAGAGTACATGAGTGAGGCTGAGTGGAGGTAACACGGATATTACGGACATGCACAAAATTTGCAATCCAAATTCGAATTTTCCAGCGTGTGACAATCCGAAAACTTTCCAAATTGGACGGCACACATCGCAATATTCTCAAGTACCTGCGCGACAAGTGTGGATAGAAAACAGATTGAACGTCTGCCCTGGGCCCTGAAATAACATCTGCAAATGACTGGCGGGTTTTAATCTAATTCAATCGTTGTATTGCTAGTCAAGGGATGTGCCGCAGATCCTTTAATCCTGGGTTAGGTGAGGTTTTTCAACAATTAGCTTGAATTCCGTTTGATGCGATTCCATTAAATATTTTCATCTTTTCAGAAGTCAAAGCCACTTTCAATAGAGAATCACTTGCTCTAGACAAGACACTCTAATAAATACTATCCCACTTGAGCCCGATTAACACTGACCAAATCTAACATGTCCATTAACTAGAGCGGTTCTGTGGACTTCTGTCCAGATCTTCTGATACCAAATAACTCAGGCGATAAGGAATAGCTAACGACACTGTGGCTTCACCGGTGTAAGGTCTGATATACTAAGACATTTATTGGAAACGATCTACAATGAACAGTGCAGCAGGAAGGAGACACTGTTCGCATAAACCAAGGCAATGTCCTCACAAATTCTGCAAAAAGACTTAAGAAGCTTAGGCAAAGTTTTATCCACAGTTATGCTTGTTGAACTTTGTTCGATCATATAGAAATTGGCACCTGAAGTTCCATTAACTGAAATTTTCTCTGTTCTTCTTTCGCTCCAAATTCATTCATATATTCCAAAACAGTCATATTATTAGTTACATAGTTTGTTGGTGGACTAATATGGTATATATGGTGTCAGTTAATTTCATATTGGACGAGGGCGAAGCTCGAGTCCAATATGGAATTAACTGACACCATATATAACATATTAGGTTCGCTCTCGTCCAATATGAAATTAACTGACACCATATATACCATATTAGTCCACCAACAAACTGTGTAACGAATATATCTTACCGACTGCTGCATCGATGCACAGAACTAATAACAACAGCGATCAAAATTAAATGAGAGAATTCTCACAATGTTTTCACGTGCCTACAGGCACTCTCCCATAAATTGTAACAAGGCAAATTCATACATATCAAACAGTTTCATTTTGAAGGTAACATGACACACATCCACAGAATATGAAGCCTTTTAAGTTGCCTAACCTGCACTTCAGACCAAATATGGGCTTCCAACACTCAATCTTTCAACTTGAAACGTTTATCGGCTGCCGCCATTTTGAATAATCAATGAACAAAGGGGAGATTACCCATAGCTGTCAGCGTATATTGATGTTGACAGACAGAAAATGATTTTATATGCAGTCTGCATGTGACGTCTTTGAAGCATTGAAATTCCCAGGTACTTGTAGGAGGTAAGATATGTGTGCTTTCACAGTTCTGCATATGTTTGTCAGAACACGATGCCGATATCTCTAACATTGGACCCCTTATGTCCAGATGTTCAGGTAGGAAGACATGTTGTGTTTCTTTTTGTCGAATTTGTTTGGCGGCGGATTCTAAATACGCTCGAATATTCTGTTCTTGACCTCTAATATAAACCAACTCGCACATGTTATTGAGTACATTTTTATTCCTGAATTTACACTTCTTACTGTCGTTCAGACAAATCTTTTCTCTATTTCTCAAAACAATGTTTCAACTGTATTTAAATATGTCCAGAAACCACACTGCAGGTTTCCACGTGTATCTACTTGGAAATCCCTTTGTACATTTACGTTCTCAAATCAATTGGAATTATTTAACATCTGTTTTGGAACGGAAGTCATATATCCCCGGAAACTAAATGAATTTTACCACAATACCGTCGAATGAAAATCGCAGTTCATATCGACGAAACCATTGTAAATTGTCTTTTAATTTTTGCCTCTCCTGTTTTTCGTTGCAAACAATCGATATTCAAACTTGAATACTTTAAAAAGTAAAACGACGTATTTTGTGAAATAGGTAAAGACAGAAGGAGAAATTATCGCTATGAAATTAAAGCTATGTTTTTAAGGCAGATAATCAATTTGTTAGTTATTAAATAACTCTTTACCAATGTTCGTCTTCTGGCTGTGTTTGGTATAATGTTAACTATTTTTAAAAGCTATACTGATATGGGGACGCTCATGGTGTCGTAGCTTATTCTTTGATTTTCATTGTCAGACTTGTGGGATTAGAATTATAACTCGTTATATCTCGACAGACAGGACGTAAAGGGCCCCGGTAGGCAAAATAAGATTGGCTTTCCAAGGTGTCGCGTTGCTAGCAAGGGATATTTCCTGTGACCATCCATGTTAGAAAGGCACCGAATGACTGCGTTTTTTTCAGCAGCACTCCCCTGATTCAATCAACATTCCGTTTACGTTAGAGGTGGAACCGAGATGGCATTCCATAATCGAATCTCCGATCAAATTATTTAACTGTTTGAGTGCTAAATTATTTTTGGTCGTGAAAAGTTATTCACATGTCGATGCCTTGTTACAACTTATGGGAGAATGCCTATAAAGGCACTCTCCCTTAAAATGTAAGAAGGCACGGCTGTACAAACTAAATAATATTAGTTTTACGATAATATGAAGCACATCCACTGATTATGAGGCAATCAAGTTGCGGTATCTGCACTTCACTGTCAAGCCTAAATACTTGCTTCCGACACTCTGCTAGTTAAAGCAATCTCTCACGGAACAACTCTTAACTGGATCAAACGGATAAATTTAAAGTCAAAAATACAAATAGGAACTCAACATTATAAAATAATATTTGTATAATGATCCAACTCTTCTTTTCCATAGAGCACTACGTACTCAAAGGAGCTAATATCGAAAAACTGATTACGGTCTTAGAAGAATAGTTAAAAATATATAAATTGTTCACATTATCTCAACTAATTCTCCGTTTCTTTTGGAACACAATGTCGATTTTTATTTCATGATCATTTATGTTTTGTTCATCCTGAAGAGGTTAATTGCCTATAACTTTATTGACTCAATACCTCAGGTGAAATATGTTTGTGGATGGGGATCTCTGCGCATTCCAGAATTAATAAATTCGCAAACGGATGAAACGCAACCTGAAAAAATATTGGATTTTGTCTATACTTAGATTTAATTTTCACCAAAGGATTATTGAGGTCCGGAAAAATGTCCAGTTTAATTAAGTCTAGTGTTCTTGAAAATCAGCTGGAACTCTATATACCATTATGGGTGCTTTCATACTTTTTCTTCTCACTCGATATTCTCACAATCATCATCAAGCTCTTAAGCTACCAGCTGAATACTTGAACAAATCTGATATTGTTATAGCTTGAAACCAGTACAGTCCTTAACCCTTTACCCAACGCAGACTATATCAAAATTTGTTATTTTAAATATCATTTTTTTTTAAATTTAAAAAAAAATTCAACTAAACCATATCATGTGACCCCTCATTGGAACGAGCTCAACGAGCTCGTTCCAAAGAGGATCACACGACATGGTTTTGATGAAATTTTTTGAAAAATAATATTTTTTTCAGCTGCTGAATTTGCATATTACGCGGGCGGATGTGGCCGATTCGTTGGATAAAGGGTTAAATATAGGACTTTTTATATCCAATGGGCTTGAACATTTCTGTAAGTGTGGGAAGTGAAAGCTTTTTATTATTTTGTTTACGTTTGGTAGATCAGTAATATACTCTATCTATTTCTTCCCATTTCCGCCCAACTGGGACATTTCCGCCGATTGAATCTAAAATACCAAAATCCTTCATTTTCTTTCCCTGAATGCAAAAATGCTCATGAGTCATGTTCACTACGAGTGGCGAACATTTGGTACACCAAACTACTTTGGGTATATTTTATTTATACCATGATCGTCAGATTATTAAGAGTCGATATTATTTATTCTCGGTTTTACTGAGCAGCAGCCGTACACACGTGCGAATTTGATTTTGTTTACATGCGCATCGGTGGGCGGTACTTCCGCTGTCAATTTTATCACGGAAACGAAATAGAAAACGAAACAGGTCCTTTTTCATTTTAATAACATAATAACATACTGTTTTGAGATATGGATGCTTTATTAACACGAGACATTGCATATTTGTTAAGTTTTGGTGTTTTACGAGGTAAACTCATTTAAGAACGTAATAAACAATTTGCCACTTTCATTTCATTCTTCGCGAAGTGACGTGCGATAAATTTAGAAAAGTTTGCATTCCCGTCGACGTCACCAAAGGTCAGCTTGGATGTAATTCCACTGTAGGTGTAAATTTTAACTATTGAAATCCCATTGCGTGCGTGTTCACCACGGTCGGTGAAAAAACTAAAATTTATGTCATAGGCTTTTCATGTATAGTAGAATAGGTAATCATGGTATAAAAGCATCCTATCATCTGCAGAGTGAGGACCTCAGAGGGTGAATTTGAAGGGTAAATCTGAAATTTGACAAATTTGAAATTTGCAGGGTAGCATCGCTGAATTTACCTTCTATGAACCTTAATCTGAATCAAGGTCTTAAGCCTAAACAATAAGAGGTAACCAGAGGATAAATTGGGACACTGTATGGGATAGCATTAGCAAATGCACTCTCTGGGGACCTTAGTCTGCAAATGACAGATCGCTTATTTTCAGGCTTGGTCGAGACTTGATTTGACCGAATCTTTGATGACATTACGAATACATTTATACATGTTTGTTTACTACACAATTAGGAATGAAGACTCTTCACAGCTGTAATTTTATGAATACGCCACATAGTGGCACCAGTTGTGTTAGTATATGCATGGTTGCAATGCTATTTAAATAATTTAGAAGAATTCGCGAGTAAGTAATATATTAATATTACCGCCTCTCTTTGACCCAGTGGCACAGTTTGTGGGATGGTCTTCGTTGTGACAACTTTGTTCCCTCGCTCTTCTCGAATACTACGAAGAGATCGTTAGTCTGCACAGAGGCAACCATTTTACGTTCCCACACAATACACAATAGGACGGTATGCTGTGTCAACACCAAGCCTACAATTGCTGCTGTCTGAGAGTGTTAGGACACCATGAAAACCCTCCGACCTTGAATCGACCCCAGAACTTCTGGCCTGAGAGAAATATACGTTTGACCTCTGGCGTGAGAGTCAACAAATGTACGTTTGACAATTACTTACAAATATTGATGTCACTCGCAAGAGGGGAAACAGCAATAGCTTTAAGACAAGCACTGGCAAATGGTTCGTGTTCACGTCTTGTTAAACCAAGAATTGCCTGGCTTGAATTCAGGAAATCCGTATCGACAGCACCTTTAGTCAAGATTTTTTCATCCACAATCTCTATCTTATTGACTAATCTCTTCGCCTGCCCAACGTCTACAATTATTAGTCTGTGTGAAACACACAGACTATTGTTTTTCACGGATTCTTTTTCTTTTTTCTTCCTCTTCTTCTTCTTCTTCTTCTTCTTCTTCTTCTTCTTCTTCTTCTGTCTTCTGTCTTCTCATCACTTTTTTGTCCGCAAGATAACTCGAAAACGAATTGCCCTATCTCGTTGATTTTTTGGCATTCTGATAGACAGCCACAAGTTCTCGGCCACCCATGTTTTTCAGATTCCTGGGGTACAAGGGGTGTCTGTAGGGGTGTTTTGAAAGTGGGTCACGCCCATATCTCAGGCCTGGTATGACCTACAGACCTGGGACCAACACCAAATGAGTCAATACTCGATGGAGGTTCAAAATATGGGCCAAGGTCCCGGGGTTCAACTAGGGGTCATTGAGTGTATTTTTCAGAATTGCTGGAAATCACATTTTTTGATCCCCTAAGGAATTCCTGACGTACACACAAGCATAGTGACGTAAAAAAAAGTGGGCGTGGCCAAAATTTTTGAAAGTGGGTCACGCCCATATCTCAGACGTGCAATGACGTATGGACCTGGGACCAACACCAAATGAGTCGACACTTGATGGAGATTCAAAATATGGGTCAAGGTCACAGAGGTCACCTAGGAGTCATTGAGTGCATTTTTTCAGAATTGCTGGAAATCACATTTTTTGACCCCCTAAAGTATTCCTGACATACACACATGCATTTTGACATAAAAAAGTGGGCGTGGCCAAAAAAATTTTGAAAGTGGGTCACGCCCATACCTCAGGCGTGGTATGATGTATCGACCTGGGACCAACACCAAATGAGTCGACAGTTGATGGAGATTCAAAATATGGGTCAAGGTCACGGAGGTCACCTAGGGGTTATTGAGTGCATTTTTCAGAATTGCTGGAAATCACATTTTTTGACCTCCTAAAGTATACCTGATGTACACACATGCATTTTGACGTAAAAAAGTGGGCATGGCCAAAATTTTTCAAACTGGGTCACACCCATATCTCGGGCGTGGTATGACGTATAGACCTGGCACCATCAGCAAATGAGTCGACACTTGATGGAGGTTCAAAATATGGGTCAAGGTCACAGAGGTCACCTAGGGGTCATTGAGTGCATTTTTCAGAATTGCTGGAAATCACATTGTTTGACTCCCCAAAGTATTCCTGACGTACACACATGCATTTTTACATAAAAAAGTTGGCGTGGCCAAAATTTTTGAAAGTGGGTCACACCCATATCTCAGGTGTGGTATGACCTACAGACCTGGGACCAACACCAAATGAGTCAATACTCGATGGAGATACAAAATATTGGTCAAGGTCACGGGGGTCAACTAGGGGTCATTGAGTGCTTTTTTCAGAATTGCTGGAAAATCACATTTTTTGATCCCCTAAAGTATTCCTGACGTACATACATGCATTTTGACGTAAAAAAGTGGGCATGGCCACATTTTTTGAAAGTGGGTCACGTCCATATCTCAAGTGTGGTATGACCTACGGACCTGAGACCAACACAAAATGAGTCGACACCCGATGAAGGTTCAAAATATGGGTCAAGGTCACGGAGGTCAACTAGGGGTCATTGAGTGCATTTTTCAGAATTGCTGGAAATCACATTTTTTGATCCCCTAAAGTATTCCTGACGTACAAACATGCATTTTGACGTAAAAAAGAGGGCGTGGCCAGAATTTTCGAAAGAGGGTCATGCCCATATCTCAAGCGTGGTATGACCTACGGACCTGGGATCAACACCAAATGAGTCGACACTCGATGGAGGTTCAAAATATGGGTCAAGGTCACGGAGGTCAACTAGGGGTCATTGAGTGCATTTTTCATAATTGCTGGAAATCACATTTTTTGCCCCCCAAAGCATTCCTGAGATTCATACATGCATTTTTACGTTAAAAAAGTGGGCGTGGCCAAAAAATTTGAAAGTGGGTCACGCTCATATCTCAAGCATGGTATGATGAATGAACCTGGGACTAACACCAAATGAGTCGACACTTGATGGAGGTTCAAAATATGGGTCAGGGTCAAGGAGATCACCTAGGGGTCATTAAGTGCATTTTTCATAATTGCTGGAGATCACATTTTTTGACCCCCCCCCCCAAAGCATTCCTGAGGTCCATACATGCATTTTTATGTTAAAAAGTGGGCGTAGCCAACATTTTTGAAAGTGGGTCATGCTCATATCTCAATTGTGGTATGATGAATGGACCTGGAACTAACACCAAATGAGTCGACACTTGATGGAAATTCAAAATATGGGTCAAGGTCACGGAGGTCACCTAGGGGTCTGCCTGAAAGAGGTCACCAAAGTCATCATGTGCGTACGTATTATTCAGAAATACTGGGAAATGAATTTTATTACACCTTAATGAATTTCTAAAGTTTAAGAACGTATTTCATCACTCAAATTAGTGGGCAGAGCCAAAAATGTCCATTTCTGATTCGAGTATCGAACCCTTTGAATGCTGGTCACATGTATGCCTTTTCTGGTTTCTTATAAATAATTGTCCTGATTCCAGTATGAATATCTGTAAATACTGTTAACGAAAAACCAATTCTGATTTGTTTAAAAATATTTTACTCCTGAAAATAAGCCTCCATAAATTCTCTTTCTGTATAGTTTATTCCTGATACTTTAACCCTTTTCGCACAGACTTAAATTTACTGGGTGCAGTAAATTCTGTTTCTCTAGTTAACAACAGTCTTTGTGTAGATAATCTTAAATCAAGTACCTCAAATGAAAGGGAGAAATTCTATATTTTATGTCAAAAACCTTCTTCAATGACGTATCCAAGTCCACTCATTATGTCATTTTCACAATCGCTGATGACACAAAGATGCAACCAAAGATGTTCAAAACACTAATAACTAAACTAGAAGAACGGTGTTCCGACTTCTTTAATAAAGGTCACTAAACACTGGCCGCTAATCGAGAAAATGGATAAAGGTATAATTAAAGACTGTCTCTTCCTAACTGACCATTTCGATACTCACTCGCTCGACATTAATGATAACAAAGCTGAGGACAGACACCATAGAACAGCCGGAAGTAGCCGCGGGAGTTACTGAAATGAGCATGGGTCATTTTGTTAACCCGTTACCCAACGTAACAGCAAAAACCGCCCAGCGCTATTCTCAAAAGTCGCCAATTAATTTTCATTATTTTTTCATTTTTTGTCCCAAAAACATTGGTTATGACCCCTGGTTGGAATGAGCTCGTTCCAATGAGGGATCATAACCTATGTTTTTGAGACAAAATATGAAAAACATTAGTTATTCAAAAATTTTTTTTTCAAGTGTCGTCTGCTTTTCGTGTTAGGTAAAGGGTTAATGTTGCAATTTGCTCAATCAAAGAGTACACACTAAAATCAGTTGGGTTAAAAAATTAACCCAAATTAACATAGTTGAGTGAATATGAACCCAACTGGGTTCATATTCACTCAACCCTGTTGATTTGGGTTAACTTTTAATCCAACGGACTTTAGAGTGTACAGCTCTCTTACTAATGCTGTTTCTCTCCCATGTATGCCCTGTATAAATTTATTAATTTAGGTTCATGTGTTACGTAGCTGATTTTAGAGTCTATATGATTATAATAAGTGTGCTCTGTATAGGACTAGTCCTCGTATTATCTCAGCCCTGGACTTATATCAAAGACTAGAGTCGGACAAGTGATACTTGCAGTGTGTTTAAGTTGGTGTTGATAGGACAAAGACATGCAAACAGGGCCACTCTCTGATATGTCAGTGTTTGCTAAGTGGATAGTGAGACAATAACTGAATATTTCTGATACATGTCTGTTATTCAAGACAGACTCAGTCTGATTATTTAGTTGTATGTAAGCAATAATTGAAATAAACAGAAATACTCCACCCTAGGCCCATTTGGTGATATATTATATAACCAATTCAATTATTGCGTACTATGTCCCTTCAGGTGAGAGTGGAAAGGTTAAACAGGTCTACCTCCTTGCTATAGTTTATAAATCTTTGTGATTCACGTTTGGGTTTTGTCCATCATTTGCATCGCCCTTGTATTGTTGTTAGTTGTAGGCGAATAGAACATTACGCCATATTCGGACAAAAGCTCTGCCTAGAGCACTTTGGACGTCCTGCCTGCTTAGGATATGTAAGCAGCATAGTTACACCCATTGTAGAAACTTCCGTGATTAATGCCCCATTATTCATATTTGGCTTTTATTATGGGATGATTGGGGAGATCCTCCGATCAGTATGAACGTCAATTCATCACAATAACTTACAAGACTGGACAGAAATGACATGTTCATCATAATATAGTTTCAAACAAAATCGCTCCCATTCCAAGTCATATTTGAGAAAACAGTCACTAGCATTATTTCTCCTGTAGACTTGTGAATATCGCACCAAGGAGAAGTGCCGTATGATATTCTGATGTCACGATGCAACTACATGTGGGTTATTACCACTATATTGGTTTCCTAAATGACTAACATATTTCGGCTAAACCATTGTTGCGTGAAGCAGAAGTCGTGTGCAAATTGTCATTGTCTGTCAAATATTGATTCGACATGTTAGCTATGTATTGCTCAGCTGCTTCCGCCTGCTGAGTAATTTGCAATCTTTCTCTAATTTTGGACACAAGGTGACGTTGTCTAGTCAGATGTAAATGTTTTTTTGCGTCTCAAACTCGGGTACCTTCTAAAGGCTCTACAGTTAAAACTAGAAGTTCTGTCACGAACTGTGTGCTTATCTAGGCTTAACTGCGCGTAGGAATTGCTCGCAATTGCCATATCGAATGGCATCCAAATATCCTGCTTACTCATAGCAAACACAGGCAATGTTTCTGCCAATGGAATCCGGGGTTACCCGGAGGTCCATTGGCTGAAACAATGCTTGTGCGCGGGCCATATGTACAGAATTTGATAGCCTTACTATGGCCATAACGCGTAGATTAACGCGCAGATCGACGTGCTGTGTGTGCGCATTTCGTGACAGGACTTCTAGTTTTTACAGTATTTCAACTTTCGGGTTGATTTTACGCACGGAAACGCACTGCTGGACTATACAGTTGTGGATACTGTCGGTGCAAAGTCAGTTCCTTGTTTATATGCAGTGCGTGGAACAGAACAATAGCCTTGTGGATTCCTTTACATGAAATTTAGCGCTTTCTTTTCGTTGCCCAAGATCAGTTCCTTCGAACACGAAAACGCCAGAAAGTGATTTTGACCTCCAAGTTATTCATTTATGCCGACTTGGTGCGATGATGGGTTCAAAAAACTGTCCAGCATTTTGTCAGTCGATGTCCAGCTTTAGCACAAACGTAATTTCTTGAGCATCATGATAACACGGCTCGTTGTTGGTATTATCTGTTCGCCATGTTTCGAGCGTCGTCTATGGTACGACCCTGAGCATGTCCAAGCTGCGATGGAAACTGTGAATTGTACGCATTTGTAGAATATGCCCATTTACAGATTTAGGACACGTAAAGCCAGCAAACATCGTCTTGTCATGTTCGATAAAACACTATAAGTCTCGGTTGAACATAAACTTCAGACCATGTTATCGTCCATTCATCACAAGAACTTATTTGTTGCAACGAGATCCTTCCCATATCCCAGAACCCAAATTGTGAAATGAACAGGGCAACTTTAAACGGCAACATGTTTTGTAAATAAATCGTTCGTGTTCCCCACGACTCCACTGGATACATATTCAATAAATGTAAAGGTCGGGATCAAATCCACATTACTTTAACCCTTTACCCAACGCATACGATATGATTTTTTTTTATTTTAAATATCCTTTTTTCAAATTTTTCAAAACACTTCAACAAAACCATATCATGTGACAGATTTGTAATTTAAACAGCACTTCATTCGGAACTTCGTCCGCAGCATGCGTGAAAAATATACGTCAATGCAAATAGGACAGCACGATATACACAGTAGACGGTGCATCAAGGTGCTGGGTGCAGTCCCATTTTCTTCCCGGGTGAAGTGTTGAGGGGAGTAACGTCCCTGGGCTGATGATGAGCCCTGTAAGAGTGGGAAGTGAAAGCTTTTTATTATTTTGTTTAGCCGTGGTAAAAATTTCTTTTTATCTTTTCTGTTTTTAGACACAGTGTGAGTGATATTCTTTCATGAATCAAGTGCAGATCACACAATGATATTGAATACTAAATATGGATCAAATCGGCCATTCAGATTCGAAATTGAGACATGGAGCCAGAGCTGTGAATTTTTCTTCTTCTCATCATCGGCTTCAAGTTCAAATATTTCCTGAAAAGCTTTCTTTGAGTCACGAAAGACCCAGCCACAATTTAATTATCTGGTGGTGGTATTATGGTGTAATATATATTAGTAATATGTCCTAATCTCTGTCTGTCTGTCTGTCTGTCTGTCTGTCTGTCTGTCTGACTCTGTTTCTTTTAACTGTTTCTGGAAAAAGTTGGGAGTGGAGTACAACTGCCAACTATGTCCCATGGTCCATACGCCCCTGCACGTCTATTCTACACTGTAAACATCATATTTGGTAGGTTTACGTTCTTGACAAAATGTTTTGTTGTGTCTGTACCCTTTACAGCGTATGATCGACAAATAAAAGGTGCTGTTTGTAAGATTGTGAACATTCTTAGGATATACGATCCGACGTGCCACTGAAACTGTTAATTCACATATTTTCGTAATTTTAGGCAATAAGTTTGTGAAGTCAATATTTTCGTTGATATTGCGATCGTTTAAAAACTGGACATCGATATCGAACCGAAAAAAAATCCAGTGCCACTTTCCGAAATGGAAAATGAATATCTTGTATGAAATGTTTCTCACGTAAACCCCAGAGGCGAGTATTTAATTTGATTATTTAGTTTACTTCAAAAAATAATAATATTTACCAAAAGTGGGAGATATTTTGTTTTATAAAATTTCACTTCTGAAACACACCTTTGCATAAACTCATGTACACCACATTCTTTGGAGATCATTGATGTACTCTGTTTTCAGCACGGTCCGCTAGACTAGCCTACAGTTAAAACTAGAAGTCCTGTCACGAACTGTGCGCTTATCTAGGCGTAATTGCGCGTAGGAATTGCGCGCAATTGCCATATCGAATGGCATCTAAAGCACGACAGGTTCTCCTGGTTACTCGTAGCAAACACAGGCCATGTTTCTGCCAATGGACCTCCGGGTTACCCGGAGGTCCTTGGCTGAAGCATTGCTGTGCACAGGCCATATGTACAGAATTTGATAGCCTTACTATGCGCATAACGCGTAGATTAACGCGTAGATTAACGCGCAGATCGACGTGCTATTTGTGCGCATTTCATGACATGGCTTCTAGTGTTAACTGTAGATACTTAACACCAGGCGGGGACATCGCTAAAGAGTGTTTAAAGGGCGACCCCATAGGGGCTCGTTGATCTCAGCCCGTCAGAATATAGGTGGTTAAATCCTCTGAACTGAGTTATTCAAACGGTCATTTTTCCCAGCCTGTATTGCTATCTGGAATAATTATTCACATGCTGTTAAAAGCAGCCCTTCGGTCTATTCATTCCGACGTCTTATATCACGAAGACCAGTTAAACCACCCTCATATTTCAATTTTGGGAAAAGAATAGTCAACGTTGTGCACTGTAAGCTTAGAAATGGGTGTAGTGATCTCAACTCTGATAAATAGGAGAAATATTTAATTGATTCTCCTCGTTGCTCGTGTGGGGGCGGTTTTGAGGATGCTAACCACTTTTTCTTCTCCTGTCCAAACTATGACAATATAAGAATTATCATGTTTCAGACCTTGACAAAATTCAATATTACAAGGGTACAGCAGATTTTATATGGCGAAGGTAGCCTCACAAAAAGAAACAATGAGATTATTTTTTCTGCTGTACAGCGCTCTATTTCAGATTCAAGGAGATTTAACCAGGCTTGTTAGATGAGCTACATGTACGATGCAGCTCTTGATTGCAAGGGAGAGGGCGAGACTTCGACTGGGTTACTATTTCACTCACTTCGTAGTCTGAACAAGAACCGCAGTAGTTCATTCCATTTCTGGTCCTTTGAATTTCAGCTTGCCATTAATTTTGATATGCTTTCCGCGTCTTTCAGTGGGGGAGGGGGGGGGGGGTAGGGGAGGAGGGGGCTGTGGTATCAAGTTACATGTTATATATGATTTTATTATTATTTTTTCTCTCTCTTATTTTGTGCTTTTTTGACAGTATTTTTGTTTTGTTTTTCCCCAATTACTAGTTTTGTTCAGTAATTAATTTTATTGCAGTTGTTTTGCTGTCATGTAAACCTATATGAACTTTATGTATGGGAGAGGAGTGTTTCTAAGTGGTAAGCACTTGTACTCCAATCCCTTTTGCGATTTTGTGAGCAAATAAAATATGTTTAAACTAAACTAAATCCTCTTCAACACTGATGGAGATAAGCGCAGGTAATAAAGTCCATGACCTCTACATGGGTAGGTGTAATTAAGAAATCTGTCTAATAAGTTTAAAACAGTAATAATCAAAGCCGTCTTTGGATGCTAGGCAACTAGTCCCCACTCGCACGAGTGCAAAGCGCAGAAAGACCACCCTTGTGCGCCCCGACTCATGCAAACAGACTCCAGCCGCTCAGCATCCAAAGACCACGTTTGGGTTTTAATCTGGAAAGAACACACATTTCATCTTCACTACATGTATAATTTATTTTTGAACTAACATAGCCAGGAAATCTTGAGTATTTTTCACTATAATCCCAATCGACTAATCTTGTAACTACATCATCAAGGCATTGATGATGCAGTTGGAATATTCATTCAGTAGGGACTTGAGCCAGCACAGTCGACACAAATCACGTTTATACCCCACCCCACATCCTCAATCAATTACCTTCCCAAACGGCCCGGACACCTGCAATGGATATTTCCACAAATAAAAGAAACAAGCAAAACTGACGTTTGTGTTGAAAGGTTTCTTTTTTGACAGGTGAGGTTTTGAGAACTATGGACAGTAAAAGTGGACAGAAAATTTAGACCAGACCATTTATGCTCGAATTTCTCGGTCCACGTTTGTAGATGCAATATCGCATACCATCTCAGAGAGATCTCTGAGAGAATTTTCCACAACAGTATTCATAATTACATTGTGAGGTGGAAATAATTCAAGGAAATATTTCTACAGAATGTCTATATCGGTGAATTACATAATCAGTGGTTTTAAAGAAATGTTGGACTTCAAAGAAATATTCAAACAATAAAGAATATGAAACAAGGTTTTGTGGCTGCACTCTACTCCAGAATGCATGGGTTCACAGCTACAGAAAATAACTGACGTTTGGCATTGAAAGTGTCACTTTAACTTTTCTCAGTTTCTTCTTATACGCTTTTGAGAAAAAAATTACAGATGAAACGAAAACGTAGCAAGGTATGTTGTTCGTAATCAACAATTTCCAGGCAGAAATATTTTCAAACAGAGTGATTACTGGATAAAACATTCAGTTATTAATCTGTATGCAAATTTTGGGCAGTTACGATATGTGAAATCCATTGAGAATTTTCTATGCAACAGCAAAACACAAGGCATTCTCTATTTATTTCTCATCATCTTCAACATCGATTGCCTGCGGAGATCTTAAAGCATAGGAAACGCTTTATGCCAGTTAAAATTTGTTGTAAGTCAATTGAAACCGACCGACAGGAAAGTACTCTGGATTTTCAAATACCATTTCTGTTCAAATTAGAGGCTGCAACCAAGGTACGATTCGATAGTTATTTTCAACAATTTTTTATACATTTTAAGTATCTAATTATTTAATCACTGTTATAATTAACGTGCTTCACTATAAAAGACTGATTTCTGCTGAAAACACAAACGCCAGGAAGACATGCACAGAATTACCAACTGAAGATTTTTTTACAGAATTATTTAGATCAACATGAATGTTTCTTTTTCTGCATTGAATTCGAATAGGATGATGATAATAATACTGACTACACTGATTGGGAGAATTCCTTTCGCATTTAATTGGGGGGGGGGGGGAGGGTCCAGTAATAATTTAATCCAACAGCCCTGTAGGGCTGTTGGATTAAATTAGCACTGACCCTCTTTAACTCTTTCTTGTTCATAATGTATTTTGCTGGGAGCGCGGTGGCTCATTGGTTACGGCATTGGACTTCAAACCGAGAGGTCTACGGTTCGATTCCAGTCAGGTGTAACTGCGTGGTGTCCATGGACAACCAGCTCAAGACACTTAATCCCGATTGCCCATATCGGGGAACGGTGGCGCTATGTACCAAGGCGTACTGAACGTCGATGGTACACCTGCTTCAACCTATATTAACCCTGCTAGTGAGGAGTTCCTCCACCCGTAAAACTGTCCGACACGAGGTGACCCTAGGTGTCTAAAATGTTGTTAAACTACAGTAAATAAATATCTCTTTTGCTTTCCGAATTTTCTTTTTCGCAAAAGTTTGTGCGTACCAGTTTGAAAGAGTTACGTTAGGTAGATCAGTAATATCAGTGTACCAAAGGTCGACGGTTTGGGGTGATTCACTGAATGTTTCATTTTAATCTACAATCTAGTCCAGATCATAAGCTGCGACTTACAAAACTATATCCTTTAGGCGGTTAGTCTGCTGTCGAGCCAAAATTGGATGGATAACCATGCTCAATATAACGTTTTCTGGAGGTATCCCCAACTGACGGCTTATAGGTAGGACTTCCCTTTGTTGTCAAAGCATACATCCATGTTCTTCATAGGAGTCATAAAGTCATCATGAAGATACATTAGGTTATTCCTGATCATTCTGCCTGAAAAACTTTCTAGAGGTTCAGATTCCATTCTGTGCATTAAACCGTGTATGTAGAATGATGAAAAACCTCTCAAATAAGTTATAGGGATTTTTTTACACTGCGTCTCCAAAATAGTATTCATCGTCACATCACCCTATTTCATGTCATATTGTCTCACAATGTACACCTGGAGATACCGCCCTACTTATTATAATACCTCATGTTATATGTATGTAAGGGTCGAGACTGAAAACTTTTATTGTCCTTTTCGGTGATTTACGTCAGGGTCGAGACTGAAAAATTATATTGTCTTTTTTTGTTGATTTTTGGTCATTATCGTCTTCATTTGGGTAATTAAGTCTACTCCTATTCAATTAAACACACCTTTAGAATACATCCCTTCATATTAGAGGCCTTTTAGTCCCGTCGTAACCACGTGCTACCCAAACAACTACGAAGGCTGCATCCAGTATACAAAACGGACGACGGAAACATATTTCACTCGAACAACACGAGGTGCGCATGAACACTGATACCAGGTATCACCCTGCCTATAACGCCACAACATGATCGCTCACGCGGGTTACCATGGCAAATCCCAGATGACTCATCCAATGCACTGCGACATGATTTCACTTCCGAGATCAATAGCGAGGTTAATAAGATCAGTCCAGTGAGGCCAGTGTTCTGCAACGTAATAAGGCATTTTTCAGCAAATTTGGAGCCATTACTAATAATGAGGAAAAAAACATGCTCAAATGGAAATTTCGCGTGCTCGATGACCCACCCCTGTATCTCGCAATCATTTCTGACCTTTTTTCTGAACATTTTTCGCCACCTCAACCCCACCCGTTCGGGTATCGAAACATTCTTTTCAACTTCATAGACGACTAGACCAATTGAAAAGATAAATTTTTTTCTCACATCATTAGCCAATTTTGAAGCATACTTCCCGGATGTAGTATCACGCCCTATAGTGGGTGTGTTTGGGCTGGTTCGCTGAAGGTGGTCACAATAAATTTCTCAAAGTCATTTTCTTAATTGACCCCTCCCCACTCCTAATTATATAATATTATGTTTTTGAAAGGGTATGGAAAGGGTATGGAAAGGGCTACCTGGCCATTGGGCATCTGTCCGTTATGGCTAATTGGTGTACATGCACGTTACCATTTTACACATTTCGTGATTGTTTTCATGATTGTTAAGCATGTTATATTACTAATATCCCTAAAATAATTTACGGTCATAGTCATAAAGAACCTGGTAAATGTGGATCATATGAAAGCAAGTGCATTATAGATGTCGTCACATTGTTTGTACAGCGTACATGTACGTTATCTATTTTTCGTCTCCGAAAGTAACAAAATTAATACTATTTTAAAATTCTGGAAATTGACTCTCATGTCAATTCACAGCTACGTTCTGAAGAAAAGCTTTGCTATAAAATGATTTGATGGACTCATATACAGTGTAAAAGAGTATAGCGTATTGTGATAGCGTACATACCATTGTATCATCAGTGTTGGTAGCGGCAGCCTGTTCGTCCATTGAAAGTATTATGTCTTAACTCATAAGGTTTTGAGCCTCAGAGTGCCCCGGCCTGAGAGAGAGAGAGAGAGAGAGAGAGAGAGAGAGAGAGAGAGAGAGAGAGAGAGAGAGAGAGAGAGAGAGAGAGAGAGAGAGAGAGAGAAATGGGGAATAATAGCGTAGAAGGTCTGAGAAAAGGATGCATTTTAGGGTAAATGCATCTAAAATTCAGGAGCATGTCAGTGTATTTACCGAAATAAGGTGAACACGGGGAATCGGTGTAAGGATGGGGACTGACTAACTACAGTTTGCTCGGCCCCATTGGAGAATCAGGGGATCCGAGCACTGGCGCAAAATGTGCAAGAGAAAAATGAAGATCCCGGCCCTTAGATACCAAAGAGAGTCAACACAAAACTAAATTGAACGAGCAATGTTGTGTGGAACATCGACATGTATACAAGGCCAAGTTCACAGGCATCGGGATCCCTTCTAAACGCTAATGTTTGAAAGCCGCTGCGTTCTCAGTCAAAATGTATATTCTCCACCATGTGTATTCTCAGTCAACATGAATAATTCTCCACCATATTCTCCACCAGGCCCAGTCTGTTAGAAATCTGGATGGGTGTGGTGTTGGAACTTGGGGGGGGGGGGGGGGGGTTGGGGTAGTAGTTGGTTTCAACTTCAGGAATCCTCAAAAACTAGGGTTTAATTCCGGGAACGGGAATTTTCTGGTTCTGGTTTTGAAAGTCAGTCACGATACCGGGAATATTTTCATGTGTCTTTTCTGAATATCAGTTTCGATACCCGGGAAATTCATAGGACAGAACCGGGCATCAGAGGTTGCGTTCCGCAACCCTTGATTCCTAATTCCAATCTATAAATTTCCCAGGAATTAGCACTAATTATCAGAACCGGTAACCTGAAAATTCCCGTTCGCGAGTTTAAACCATAGCTCCAACGACGATGCTGGTCTCGGGAGAAATTGATGTTCGTCGCAATCTCGTATACTGTAATATGCAATCATTGATACCATGGTGTATGATTTTCCAGGGTATCGTGATTGATTTTCAAAACCCGAAGCCGCATAGCTGTGGAATTTCCGTTCCCGGTATTAAACCTTATCGAAAACCCACAAGCCGCCAATGAATTCGGGCTCCTTCGGATAGCACCATATATTCAAGGGGAATGATATGACCTAGATACATTTGCTTCAGGTATCTTGTGATAGCATTAAATTTCGAGTTTGATCGTGTAACAGTGGATGTTATCATGTTAAGTGTTCCATTTGGAGGAGAAAGAGCATCTAGTTTATTATGACGATTATAGACTTAGCTGTTGTAGTTATGGACACATGTACTCAACAATAAGTAGACTCTGTCCATATTACTCGCTATGTCTTAGTGCTTTGTGTATGGAATCAAGTAACTGTTGATGAAGATGATATGTGCGTTTGTGCTTTTGAATAAATACGTTGAATCCCTGGCCTGGCATTCTTTAGAAGTGCAGGAGTGCTGCACGCCTACTGCACGCCTAGAAAAAATTGAGGAGGGCAATTTCTTGCACCCCTTGATTTTCTGGACCGGTATGGGACTGCCTTTAAAATCTATTATCATTTCGTCCCCTGAGTTCCAATGTGTTCTCTGTGCCTACTGGCACAGAGAACACATTGGAACTCAGGGGACTATTTGTCAATGTTGCATTGATTCGCAATAATTCATGACCCATTCTGTGTCGCATTTCGATACATTTTGAGTGTAGAAGACAGTCACATAAGAATTGAATGCAGCATTTTGAATAATGAGAAGATGTGTGTACCAATTTTTCCACTATGTAGCTAAATGTAGTACAATTTTCAGTCACAATATTAATACCTTGAAGTGAATATAACCAAAATAGCATACAAGTTTTTGCATTGAAAATATCAGGTGCAATTGCACTCCTAAGCAATCTGAGGAGGGCAACTGTTTTGCACTCCACGATTTTCTAGATTGCCAGGCCTGGAACCCTTATCACTTGATAGAGTGTTTTGTTTGTTGGATCAGTCATTGGTATATGTAATGGAGTAAAACAATAGCTATGCATTCCCTACATCCACCCCCTGTCTCGAATAATATTCGCATCTCATTAATGAGATGCAGATAAAATGTTGAAGTATGTGCTTTTGCAAACAATAGGCTCAGCCCATAGTCCAGGTGTACTTATTTACGAATTTTGGCTATCACCATGTCTTTTTTGTGTCAACCAGTTACCAGTTTGTCATTTCGTTCAGATGCTGCTGAATGATTAGTCCATTGTAACATAAGAGGTGTACTGTGTGCACAGATCTTAGTTGTTTGCTTATTGTTTATTGCGGTTTACCAACACTTTCGACAGCCAGGTTCACCTCATGTCGGAGTGTTTTACGGATGTAGGAAGCCGGTGTACCCGGAGAGAAGAACCACCTAGCGAACAATTGTAAGACTCCCCAGTGTTCTAACTCCGTACAAGCAGGGTTAGCATTGGTTGAAGGAAAGTGCACCATCGACGTGCCTTAGTACACAGCGTCACCCTGCGTGTCCCCTTGTGGCCAATCGGGATTTCGTGCCTTGTCGAAGGACACAGCACAGTTACCGCTGGTGTGGATCGAACCGCGACCCTTCGGTTTGAAGTCCAATGCTCCAACTAGCGAGTCACTATGCTCCCACAGATTTGGTTCTTTGTTAATGACGGATATTATAATAGTTGTTTGTAAATAATGGCTTTAACACCACAGTTGTATTATGGTAATAACAAATTTATTACTTTTCATCAAGCACAAATAATGACACCGTTAACGTAACTTCCCGAAGTTGTTATGTTTAAACATCATTCATGTTACAAAATACGCCTTAATTATTTTATCATGTTTTATATCCTTGGGCCACAGTCTTGTATACTTAATGTAATGAAAGCACGTATGCAATTTATTTTTTATAGTAACGTGTGATAACGCAAATGAGAGAAATCATATATAGAATTCCCAAACATCTGCTATCAACATTTCCTACTAATTAGACATCTTCTAATTAACCCTTTACCTAACATGAAAAGCAGACGACACTTGCAAAAATAATTCTTGAATAACTAATTTTTTTCATTTTTTGTCTCAAAAACATAGGTTATGACCCCTCATTGGAACGAGCTCGACGAGCTCGTTCCAATCAGGGGTCATAACCTATGTTTTTGAGACAAAAAATGAAAAAATAATGAACATTAACTGGCGATTTTTGATAATAGCGCTGGCCGGTTTTGGCCGTTACGTTGGGTAAAGGGTTAAACAACTTACTGATTTCAAACAACATATAAAAAGCAAACCATTTTTCATAACTTTAGTACAAATCTGACCCGTTTGGATTTCGGAATCAAGATAACCCATGAACACAAAGCCTTGTTCATTGAAAAATTACTCTGACAGCCGCCGACTTGCCCATGTTTGTAGGCCTATTTGCCATCAGTACATCAAACTCAGACACCTACAGTTAAAACTAGAAGTCATGTCAAGAATTGTGAGCTTATCTAGGCTTAATTGTGCGTAGGAATTGCGCGCAATTAACATGTCGAATGGCATCCAAAGCACGACAGGTTCTCCTGGTTACTCATAGCAAACACAGGCGATGTTTCTGCCAATGAACCTCCGGGAAACATGGCTTGTGCACAGGTCATATGTACAGAATTTGATAACCTTACTGTGGTCATAACGCGTAGATTAACGCGCAGATCGACATGTTATTTGTGCGCATTTCATGACAGGACTTCTAGTTTTAACTGTACTGTGTTATATTTTGTTTGAGAGAGGTATCTGGAAAAAGTTTCTTATTCAAATACAGAGAACTTCCGGATAATTGAACACTCAGGTTGATTGGATTTTTTCTATTGGAAAAGTGGCCCTTCATTCAACAGGGTTTTACTATACCTTGCTTTTCTTCAACTCAGGTACACAGCATAGTGGAAATATGTATGATGACAGTTACAACCTTTGTACATTTCGTGCACCAAATATGATATACACGTAAACTACTCCAGTTATTTATTTTTTTATTGGGGTTTAACCCTTTACCCGACGAATCGGCCGCATCGGCCCTCGTAATATGCAAATCCAGCAGTTGAAAAAATATTATTGTTCAAAAAATTTCATCAAAACCATATCATGTGACCCCTCGTTGGAACGAGCTCGTCGAGCTCGTTCCAACGAGGGGTCACATGATATGGTTTTGTTGAAATTTTTTGAAAAAATGTTCAAAAATGATATTTAAAATAATAAATTTTGATATCGTCTGCGTTGGGTAAAGGGTTAAGTTCAATTTCAGCAACTATGGCTATATCACGGCTGCAATACAGACATGAAGTTAAGTATAGCCTATCGTGTATACCTGTGCTGACCAGTTTAAGGAGCGTCCACCCAAGGCGTTGGTTTTGGGGTTCTATTTTACAAACTCACAGAACTTGTTCTTACCTACCGGGTTTCCCATGGGGAAAACTTCCTAAATAATTAAGTTTCAATATCATTCGTTTTATTGGTTATGCTTTACTTGTTTGATAATTATGTGCTTTGAATCAAGATTATTATTAAGTTGAAATTTAACGCAAAATTTTCTGAACAGTTTTTTTTCATGCAGAAAAACAAAAAAGCATCTTTAGTTGTGACAACTTGTGAAAAGCCTAGTAAATGTATCACCAAGTATTCCATAAATGGACTAGGTTTGGACCCATGTTAAAAAAGACAATTTGGTAAGCAAAGCTCGCCGCAAAATATTTCCGTCTCTAGGGAAAACGCATACTATTGATTTTTGTGTTTTGGGTCATTCCTATGCATGTTGGTGCACCTTCTTGACAAGATAGCAAACCCAAATCTTTTAAGCTACTTTCACAGACTTAAATTATTTTTTCGAAATTAAATAATTTAATAACGTCTCTATAGATAATCTTGAGTTTTTTATTGGAGTTTAACGACACTTTCAACATCGAGGGTTACCTTCTGTCGGAAAAAGAGACAATCTTGATAGAAAAATATCTGCATCCAGTTTCCAAAGAAACTTACATTTGGTTTGGAAATTATGATGTTTTGACTGCCATTTCGAAAAACAGCTGCCATTTTGAAAATTAGCTGCTATTTTGAAAAATAACAGACCTTTTGAACAATGACAGCCATTTTGAGAAATGACCAACAAAGCTAAATGTGGTTACTTAGTTTTTGTGAAAGGTAAATATATTTTTGTTTCTGCATTGATTGTAATAAAAGTGTACACAAAATCTTGATTGGAAAATATTACCAACAATTTTCTACAGAAATAAAATTAGAATATAAAAATGATCATTAACAGAAAATAAAACTATCAATTTTGGAAAGAAAGAAATGCTAACTTCGGTTTTTGTTTGAAATCATGACTTTGTGGCGGCCATTTGAAAATGGCCACCAAAGTTACTTCCGGCCACTTCTTTTTGTGTTGAAACTATATTTTCTGTGTTATATATCACAAAAATGTAAAAAAGTCTTTAATAGGCAATTAAACAATTCAATTCCAAAAGAAAGAAATAGTATTCTGGATGTTTATCATAAATCCATGAGTTTAGCCCTTTTTAAGCCGCCATGTTGGAAAGAAGGCTGGCAAAGCCACTTCGGTGATCCATTTTTCGGAGCATAATGTTTTTTAAGTCATGTGGTATACACTATCTCTCCAGCACATCTGGCATTTTTAGCCACCATGTCACGATCCGGTCATGTTTTGTGCGCTAAACACTATACTGTGGTAATTGTAATGTGTTCTTGGGCAAGATCCTTAATCCCGATTGTTCACGTGGGTGCACGGTGATGCTGTGACCAAGGCGTACTGCACGTCGATGATGTACTGTTAACCTTGCTTGTACATTTTGAGAAATGACCAACAAAGCTAAATGTGGTTACTTAGTTTTTGTGAAAGGTAAATATATTTTTGTTTCTGCATTGATTGTAATAAAAGTGTACACAAAATCTTGATTGGAAAATATTACCAACAATTTTCTACAGAAATAAAATTAGAATATAAAAATGATCATTAACAGAAAATAAAACTATCAATTTTGGAAAGAAAGAAATGCTAACTTCGGTTTTTGTTTGAAATCATGACTTTGTGGCGGCCATTTGAAAATGGCCACCAAAGTTACTTCCGGCCACTTCTTTTTGTGTTGAAACTATATTTTCTGTGTTATATATCACAAAAATGTAAAAAAGTCTTTAATAGGCAATTAAACAATTCAATTCCAAAAGAAAGAAATAGTATTCTGGATGTTTATCATAAATCCATGAGTTTCGCCCTTTTTAAGCCGCCATGTTGGAAAGAAGGCTGGCAAAGCCACTTCGGTGATCCATTTTTCGGAGCATAATGTTTTTTAAGTCATGTGGTATACCCTATCTCTCCAGCACATCTGGCATTTTTAGCCACCATGTCACGATCCGGTCATGTTTTGTGCGCTAAACACTATACTGTGGTAATTGTAATGTGTTCTTGGGCAAGATCCTTAATCCCGATTGTTCACGTGGGTGCACGGTGATGCTGTGACCAAGGCGTACTGCACGTCGATGATGTACTGTTAACCTTGCTTGTACAGAGTTAGTAAATTGGAGTGTCTGGCAGCTGCTCGCGGCTACTTGGTGGTTTTTCTCGGTAACTCCGACTTCCTTCATACTGGCCCTGGCTGTTGAAAGTGTCGTTAAAACCCGATAAACAAAAAACAAACAAAACTAAACGAATATTAACCCTTTATCTAACATGAAAAGCAGACGACACTTGCAAACAAACTTCTTGAATAACTATTTTTTTCATTTTTTGTCTCAAAAACATAGGTTATGACACCTCATTGGAACGAGCTCGACGACTCGTTCCAAAGAGGGGTCATAACCTATGTTTTTGAGACAAAAAATATGAAAATATAATGAACATTAATTGGCGATCTCTGGCCGGTTTCGGCAGTTACGTTGGGAAAGGGGTTAAGGTACATAAACGTGTTTTAACTGATGAATGCACATGCACCGTTGGAGTCATATTATTTTTTTCTGTTTTAGCTCGCAGTGAAACAGTTAAATAATGGAATTAAAGTAAGCGTTAAGCTAAAAACTAGATAAACCGTAGCCTGATTTGCAATAAATTAAAACATTTAGTTCGAATGAAAATCAGTTGGTGGCATTATCGAGTTCGGCGACAAATCTTTGCGCAAACACCTGTTGAATGCATGTACAGTCACCGTTGTACTTTGAATGGAAGTCGCCCTTTCGAGACAGATATCCTTTCCCAAAACTGTATCAATTGTTTACTCGTTGATCAGATCATCCATTACATAGTACATGATCGGGTTTTGTGAAGGTCGAAGCAGTTTACAGAATACGTATGCACAAATCATTTGTTACATTTTCACCCGAGTGGAATGTGGAGTAGCACAAAAACAACTGGCGAGCGGAGTTTCCTCCCATGTAATGTGACGTAATACTAAAGAAATACAAAGTTTCAATCAGCAGATCTCCTGGCTAACCCTTTACCCAACGTAACGGCCAAAACCGGCCAGCGCTATTCTCAAAAATCGCCAATTAATTTTCACTATTTTTTTCATTTTTTGTCTCAAAAACATAGGTTATGACCCCTCGTTGGAACGAGCTCGTCGAGCTCGTTCCAACGAGGGGTCATAACCTATGTTTTTGAGACAAAAAATGAAAAAAATTAGTTATTCAAGAATTTTTTTTGCAAGTGTCGTCTGCTTTTCACGTTAGGTAAAGGGTTAAACCAAATGTATTGTCAAGTTACAAACTCACTGTGTCAGCATTTTTGTGAAATTTCACACTTTATGCAACGTAAATTGTGTTCAGTCGAGGTAAATTGAGCTAGACAGTACATATATGAAGATGCCCGCTTTTTTCTTCCTTTTTCTCTTTAACCCTTTGGACCCGAAAGGCCGCTTTTCCGGTCCAGAATCGTGACACGATCTGAAATCATAAATCAGACAGTTACTCAGTGTATTTGTGTGGAAGATCAATCAAGATTTTCAACGTGCAACCGCGAGTCTGCTCGTTGAAAATCTTAATTTATCTTCCCCACAAGTAACCAATATCGACTCTACTAGTTGATGGCTCTGAACTGGCATGGAGTCAGTGGCGGATACAGGAATTCTCAAAGGGGGGGGGGGGGGGGGGGGCGGATCGTGCAGATGCCGAAGGCATCTGCCGCGAGTGCCGAAGGCACGAGCTTTTGTAGGGGGTCTGGGGGGGGGGGGGGGGGTTCTCCCCCAGAAATTTTTTGGACATGAGCGACCAAATGGGGCATTCTGGTGGTTTATGGGGTGGAAATCCTCTTGAAATTTTGAACGGCTAATTAACACTTTTTAAACAGCATGTTTCAGAATTTCAAATTCTGTCATACGTTCAAGACAGAATTAGCAAATTTGAAATATTCTCTTCAGATCCGTTTACCATAATACTGTATTTTGGACACACTGTTTACAGTCATAACCGACTTAACCTCAGGAGAACATTGCGATCTGCCAGCGTTTGAAAGTTTTCAGCAGTCAGCCCTCTAGGCTTAGGTACGCCGTGACTATGCCAATTAAGATCCTGACCCATAACTGGCATAGCCATGGGGTACCTGAGGCTAGGGGCATATAACACCACAAAATCATGCTGTGTCGGTGACGCTATAAATGGAGGCGACCAGTAGATATATTTTGCATAATTTCAACGGTATATTTGTTTTCCATAGCGAATGGTGATGGAGGAAATAAATGTCGTTGTATGTTTTTACTTCAATTCATGTATTGTCCCCAAATGAAAATCCTGGCTACGCCCTACATACGAGACAAACACGAGCTAAAGGGGGGGGGGGGGGGGACTGCCCCACCGCCCCCCTCTGTATCCGCCATTGCATGGAGTACACCATCAGACTGGAAAGAGTTAATCAGATGCTAACGTAATCTCTGAACGTGAATATGGGGATCGCGGTGGCTCCCACGGTTCGATCCTCACCAGCGGTAACCATTAGGTTTGGCACTTAATCCCGATTGTCCACTTGGGGCACGGTGGCGTCGTATATTAAGGTGTAAAAGTACGTCAATGGTGCACTTGTCTTCTTCAATCAATGTTAACCCTGCTTGTGCGGAGTAAGTACGCTTGGTAGTCTGCAGTTGCACGCCGTTGCTTTGTGGTTCTCTCCGGGTCACCCGGCTTCCTCCATCCGTAAAACTGTCCGACCCGAGATGACTCAGGCTGTCGAAAGTGTCGTTAAACCCTAATAAAATCGGGTAATGGCGTTCCTGTCCATGATCGTGCGCGGAAAGGAGTATTTAAGTTCCTCAGCGGATGTTCTGCACACAGCCAGTTTCATGTTGTCATTGCCCCCTTGTGCGAGATGAACCTTTTTTGACTATTGACCTCTTTTGGGATGGCATCACCTCCTGGTAGCAGAGGCGTGACTCCTTGAGGGCGCACACGCTCGCAAATTCTTTATCCTGTCTGGTTACATAACGGACACGTGCAGTGTATACTGCCGAATCGTTAACATGTGCAGACATCTACATATACATATATTTATTTATTTATTTATTTATTGGTGTTTAAGGTCACATACTTATGCACAATGGCTAATCATGACCGTGACAGTTTTACGGGTTCAGGAAGCCGGAGTACCGGAGAGAACCACCGAGCAACGACGAGCAGCTTCCAGCTCCCCAACATCGTAACTCTGTACTGCAGCTCAGGCAGGGCTAGGTTGATTGAAAACATGCGCACCATCGACTTTTAATACGCCTTAGTACACGGCGTCATCGTGCCCCCCATGTGGACAATCGGGGTTAAGTGCCTTGCCCAAGGACACAACGCGGGAGTCCGAATCGATCGCTGAGACGGTCACCCATCCGAGGACTAACCGGGCTCGATGTTGCTTAACTTCGGTGATCTGACGAGAACCGGTTACCGCAACGCCACCGCGCCCCATCTACATAGACATAAAACCGTCACCGGCAATCGGACAATATCTCAACCCTTTACCCAACGTATCGGTCAAAACCGGCAAGCGCTTTTCACAAAAATCGCCAATTAAGTTTCATTATTGTTTCATTTTTTTGTCTCCGAAACATCGTCGTCGAGCTCGTTCCAGTGAGAGATCATAACCTACGTTTTTGAGAACAAAATTAGTAATTCGAAAGTTCTGTTTGCAAGTGTCGTCTGCTTTTCATGTTAGGTAAAGAGTTAAAACTAGACAGTGAGATAAAGCGCTGCCATGTCTGCAATCAGGTGAATATTAGTAATACGTTCGACATCGCCATTATTATTGATAATAAAAAGAAGGGGTTTTGAAATAGATCATTGATGTACGCCTCATTTGACTGTCAGTAAGGATGGACTTGGAAAGTTGATAACTACGCGTTTTTTTTTTCATTGTAATTCCACAGCCTACGTCGTTTGGCATCTCTCACATAAGTTCTATTCAGATGACGTTTATGTGTGAGGAAGAATGGCTCGCTTCGGACCTCTGGTGTAGTTCATTCCATGTTTGACATGGCTTACTCGTCTTTTGATGTTGCCGAGTGACGTGATGCGTTTCTTCTTCCGGCGCACTTGCAGGGATGACCAACTAAGAGGGAGGGACTTAAAACTAACGCTACTGTATCTGCGATAGTCATAAAAGACCAAACATGCAGCTCGTAGTTAAGTCATCTCTTATTTCTGGATGTCTTTCTTGCTGTAAAACTCCCACACTATAAGGATCGTAAGGGCCCTATTCTATTCGACAGACTGCATCTAATGCAGCAATAAACTGCTTTCATTAAACCTTCTGACACCTTTACCAAACACGAAAGGCAGACGACACAAAATTCTGGAATAACTATTTTTTGCTTCCAAAAATAGCCTTTGACCCCTCATTGGAACGAGCTCAACAAGATCGTTCAAATGAGGTCGTCATACGCTATGTTTCTGAAACAAAAATGAAAAAATAGTGAAAATTGAATGGTAATTTTTGTGAATAGTGCTGCCGGTTTTGGTCGTTATGGATAAAGTGTTAATACCTTTCCTTTACGTAACGGCAGTATCAGACGAACACAATTCAGTAATTCGCAATTCAAATCTGAATTATTTACTCAATTTTGACATGAAAATAGCTTATGACTCGTCAATCGAACGAGCTCATCGAGCTTGTTGCATCGAGGGTCATACGCCATATTTTTAGGCTAGAATGAAGAAGATATTTAGGTTATTCCAGGATTGTTAACAAGTGTCGTTTACTATTCCTGTGAAGTAAAGGATTAACCCTTTACCCAACGTAACGGCCAAAACCGGCCAGCGCTATTCTCAAAAATCGCCAGTTAATTTTCACTATTATTTTCATTTTTTGTCTCAAAAACATAGGTTATGACCCCTCGTTGGAACGAGCTCGTCGAGCTCGTTCCAACGAGGGGTCATAACCTATGTTTTTGAGACAAAAAATGAAAAAAATTAGTTATTCAAGATTTTTTTTTGCAAGTGTCGTCTGCTTTTCACGATAGGTAAAGGGTTAAATTCCAGACGTGCCTCAATCAGCTCCCACCAAACGTTACAAATCTGTCTTTATTTTGCGAAAACACTCCAGAGTTGCTGCATTGATCAAACCAGAGAAAAATAAATTGAAGTTTCTCAACATGGAGATGGATGCATTACCATAGGCGCACAGTATTTTGATATCGTTCTGTCTGGTAAAACCATGTCTCGTGTGTCTCTCGGTGTATGGTATGGGTGAGCTGGTTTTGAAGACTTTATGCGCCGCATTAATAAAAACTGATTTCGGCTAAGAATGGAATCAATTGAAAAAGATGAAACGGCAGTTTGGTGAACGAACGAACGATCTCTAGTCGGCAGGTGTGAATTCCAGCACATTTATTTAATTATTTATTTATTGGGGTTTACCGACACTTGCGACAGCCGGGGACACCTCGTGTCGAAAGTTTTACGGGCGGAGGAAGCCGGACAACCCGGAGAGAACCACCGAGCAACAGCGAGCAACTGTCAGTCTCCCCAACAGTACGCCCTATTACACAGCGCCATCGTGCCCCCACATGGGCAATCGGGATTAAGTGCCTTGCCCAAGGACACAACGCAGTTAACCTCTGGCGGGGATCGAACCGTAGATCCTTCGGTTTGAAGTTCAATGCTGTAACCTCTGAGCCAACGCGCACTCTCAGCATATTAAGTCTCAGAAGCCGGGAGTCGAGTTTTCTTGCCTGTGATGTAATACGGCAGGTAATCTGGCTGTGACGGTTCGGCTATCTTTGGGCTGGGGAGAATTAAACACTGAGCAGGTGGGGCGCGCAGTGGCGTTGTGGTAACCGGTTCTCGTCATATCACTGAAGTTAAGCAACGTCAAGTCCGGTTAGTCCTCGGATGGGCAACTGTCTGAGCGATCGATTTGGACTTCCGTGTTGTGTCCTTTGGAAAGGCACTTAACTTCGATTGTCCACATGGGGGCACGATGACGCACGTCGATGGTGCTCATGTCTTCAACCAATCTAACCCCGCGTGTGCTGCAATGCGGAGTTACGATGTTGGGGGAGCTGGCAGATGCTCGTCGTTTCTCGGTGGTTCTCTCCGGGTGCTCCGGCTTCCTCCACCCGAAAAACTGTCACGGTCACGATTAGCCTTTGCGCATAAGTATGTGACTTTAAACTCCAATAAATAAATAAATAAATAAATAAATAAATAAATAAATAAATAAATAAATAAATAAATAAATAAATAAATAAATCAATAAATAACACTGAGCAGGTGCTTCTAGTCAAGTGTCGTCTGCATGAATAGGCAGACGACACTTGACTAGAAACACCTGCTTTACTGTAAGTGTTTCGCCGTATGTCATGTTCAATAAATTCATTCTGCTTCCCCGGCTTCTAAGAGTTAATGGAGGGCGCGGTGGCGTTGCGGTAACCGGTTCTTGTCCAATCACCGAAGTTAAGCAACGTCGAGCCCGGTTAGTCCTTGGATGGGTGACCGTCTGAGCGATCAATTCGGACTCCCGCGTTGTGTCCTTGCTCTAGGCACTTAACCCCGATTGTCCACATGGGGGCACGATGACGCCGTGTACTAAGGCGTACCGCACGTCGATGGTGCGCATGTCTTCAACCAATCTAACCCTACCCGTGCTGCAGTGCGGAGTTACGATGTTGGGGAGCTGACAGCTGCTCGCCGTTGCTCGGGTGTTTTCTCCGGTAACTCCGGCTTCCTCCACCCGTAAAACTGTCACAGTCACGATTAGCCATTGTGCATAAGTATGTGACCTTAAACACCAATAAATACATAAATAACTAAGAGTTAATATTGAATTACCTGTTTGCACTGAATAGATAAAGACATGCCTGATCATAGCGACATTGATACTTCTTATTAATACAACTTACTCGTACGTTCCACTTTCAAGCAAAATTGAGATTATCCATTTTCTTCTTCCTGTTGAATGCTACAAATGTTGTTTATATCCGTTGATTTAACTAATTATATATAAACGCGGTGGGTTTCGAATCTCACTTCCTCATAACGATAGGTCGCTACGAGAACTGTATCGGGTTCTCCCGGAGACCACACCAGTCGATCCCATTTTTTGGAAGTTTATTAAAAACAATATTTATCTCATATTTCGTGTTCATTTTTTTATTTCTAATTCGCGATCCTTCATCATTTCGTGAAAGATGCTGACAGAGAATTCTTTCAGTGACGTTGTAGTATGGACGAGAAAACACCGTTGACGAACTTTTCCCTCAAAAGACTTCTTCTCATTACTTTTCACTGTAATAAGACAGCCCTGAACAGGTAAAGAGATACAACACAGGATAATTACGACAGAAAAATCCTCAGAGCGTGATCGATTATTGGAAAGGGCGCGACAAGCTTGTTCCAGTAAAGGGCTTTTACATACAGTACATGGAGAGTGGATTGTAACTAAATCACCCGCGGAGTGGAGTTATCACCCAAGCTATAACTTTCAAATTGTGTACATATCGACAAAAACACAAGCAATGTTTCAGCCAATGGACCTCCGGGTTAAACCCGGAGGTCTATTGGCTGGAACTTCGCTTGTGCTGGTTATGCTTTGCAACAAATTTGCAATTATTGCTTGGGTGGAATCTCCACTCTGCGGGTTATTTATTGATAATACACTCTCCACGTACTGTACCCATACAATGAGAAATATAGACAGGCAAGGCTTGGATTAGAGTCAATACGCACTATTTCGAGATAGAAAACTGTTAAGAAGATCATTAGTTGTCGGTTAACGTTGTTTCGTGCCCGATGTGTATCACTATTAAACCTTAACCTAACGTAACGGCCAAAACCGGCCATCGTTATTCACAAAAACTACCATTCAATTTTCATTATTTTTCATTTGTGCCTCAGAAACATAGCTTAAGCCCCCCTCATTTGAACGAGCTGATCGAGCTCGTTCCAACGAGGGGTCATAAGCTATGTTTTTGATGCAAACAATGAAAAAAAAGTTATTCAAAAATTTTCTTTCCAGGTGTCGTCTACCTTTCGTGTGAGGTAAAGGGTTAACCCGACGAAATACTGCGCACAGATAAGGAATATTAGCTTTATTGAATGGAGGGAGTTGTGAGACAAGAAATGTTCAGAATATAGCATTGTCGATGTTTAATAAACATGCTAAAATATTCAAATTGCATGTACATTATCCCGATAATAATATTTACCGGCAAGACTTAATGAATTTACATTTTACTATCTTGTCTGAAGAAACGGGAGACTGCTTGTTAAAACAAGCTTATGATGCAGACAGGAAATTGTGGAAACTGGATACTTCTGAAGCGTATTGAAGCGAATGACCCCAGCCGTATGCCAATAAAATTCAAACGTCCATTTTGCAGTTAAGTGAATTTCAAAAATCATGTAGCAAGGTTCATATTTACATAAATGTTTTAATAACTGCGAAAAAAGATCCATGGTCTCTTCGTGACGTCAACTGTCGGGCCTGAGTGCTTAGCGTGTGTGTGTTTCGAACTCTCTCAAACTTCAGTTTCAAAGTTTTAACGATTTACAAGTTCGAAAAGCAGACGACACTTGCAAAACACATTTTTTGACAAGTTAAAAAATCCTTTTGTGCCTCACAAACATAGCTGATGACCCCCCTCATTGCCAGGGTGGGCTGGATGATTTTCAAAGTGTGGATCGGGCGATGGATGGTTGTCGGTACGAAAATTTTAAATTCCAGGGTCTCAAAACTCCCATTACCATGCATCTGAGCTGATAATTAGAAATTTGTCAGGAGATGTATTTGAAAGATTTCACACGTCGGTAAATCATACAGGTGAGGTCTATTTATCAGCTCTGGTCCTTTAAGGACCAAAAGCTGATAAATAGACCTCACCTGTATACTTTACCAGACGTTAACAGCAACTATACTGTCTGTAGATTATCTTGTCTGGGGGTGGATTTGGTACTTGTATATCTGTAAGATTACAATCTATTAAAGTTAACCGATTTTTAACAGACTGTATACATTTTAGCGTTTGCTGCCACTTACTGCAAAAAATGATCCGAAATCCATCGAAAATAACCCGGTACGCGGAAACTGTCCCCAAAAGCCCCCAACCTAACGCCGCCACTTTTTGCAGGTAACTGTGTTGCGCGATTTGTAAAACCTTCTCCAAACACCACAAAAAGAAAACTCATAGCAAACATGTTTTAAAATAACTAAAAAACTTCATGTTGCGCCTCAAAAACACAGCACGTGAACACCCCCGCCCTCATTGGAACGAGCTAAAGCTTCTTCCAATGAATTGATCATAAACTTTGTTTTTGAGGGAACAGATTAAAACAATAAAATAACAATAACATGATTTTGGAGGGCATTATGGTTCATTAGCGGCCCTGCAGCAATGATGAACAACCCGAGGGTTAATAAGCCCAAGGGCTGTTCATCATTGCTGCAGGGCCGCTAATGAATCATGATGCCTGACAACAATCATGTTTTTACTATTATTACCACTCCCTGTTACAGCTAACCGCACGAGGGAATTGCTGGAAGAAATAATCACCAAAGTCGGTTCGATATTTCTGTTTCGATCGTGCGTTCGACTTCAGTTCAGAAATACAAAGGGACGTCATCCGACTGGGAGTAATTCATTAGACCATGGAATCTAAAAATAGCCGGGCCGCGGGCCGCTAATGGCTATTTATACCATTATCGCCCGCGGCCCGGCTCCGTCGAATGACGTCACTGAAATTATGGAGTTTTAACTTATGTTAATCGACTAGTAACTTATAGATTGAGTGGTAATAACAAAAATTAGAATCGATGCTTGTGAACATTGTTGACGTGGTATTGTTTATTTGATGGGCTACAGTACAACCGTCGTGGGCTAGTCGTAATCCACGCGTGGGAAGTAGTGTCCACCCATGCGTTTACCAAGCAATAAAAACCACCAGCTTCAACATTTTAATTAATGAAGCACCGGATTCCACCTGTGCTTCATTAATTCAATTTTTGATGATTATTCCTATAATTAGTGTTTGGAATCTAATATTACTGCTTCCGTGGTAATACTGTCCACCCGTGGAAAGTGATCAGTCCAGGACGGTCGTACTGTAACACTGTCTATACATTTATGTTTTAACCCTTTACCCAACGGAACAGCCAAAACCGGCCAGAGCTATTCTCAAAAATCGCCAATTACTTTTCATTTTTTTCATTTTTTGTCTCAAAAACATAGGTTATGACCCTCGTTAGAACGAGCTCGTCGAGCTCGCTCCAACGAGGGATCATAACCTATGTCTTTGAGACAAAAAATGAAAAAAAAAATAGTTATTCAAGAATTTTTGTTGCAAGTGTCGTCTGCTTTTCAGGTAAGGTAAAGGGGTTAGGATCTGTTTGTTTGTATAGTTGGGTTTAACGACACTTTCAACAAGTAGCGTCACATCATATAGAATAGTATTTTACGGATGGAGGAACTATTGTGAACTATAATTCCTTGCCTTTTTCCGGTTATTTATAAAAAAATTTAATGAATATTTTTAAGCAGACTTTGGATTAGTTAAATTAGTGACGCGTGTGGAACATTTCTCTTTTTCTGATTTCAAAGGATTAAGTCATACGGCATCACGGATTGGTATATTCCTTGCATTCTAAAGATCATTTAGAAATTAATTAATGTATGAATAAATAAAACTGTTCGCTTTTTCCCCCGCACATTAAGGTCGGTCACCGATGAGGATGCCAGGTGAAGGTAAATTCAAACCGCACCATGATCAAAACTCCGGAAGAGAAATTAATTTGGTAATCATAACTCTAAAGTCGATTCAAACAAAAATGAATGGTCCATAAAATCTTTGTGACTTGACTATGGGTTGCATCAATGTTAGATATTATGTCATGGAGGGCGGGGAACGGGATGGTAACTTCGGGAGCAGGTGTTGTTGGGGCTAGCCCAGGGGGTTCCTTTTAGGCAAGTGTGTGTCTATCATTAAAACAGCTTGACCGCATGCTTGTGTTGTATACATTTTGTTTTCATATAAAACCCCACATATTTGTTATTATCCAATCGAGTAATCAAGGAATCCTCGTCATTTTCCACCTCTTGAAAGAAATTTTTTTCGGACCCCCGCCTTCGAGAATGAACACTCTCTCTCTCTCATGCATGCCCAGTGGCGTAGGAACCGGGGTGGGGGGGGTGGGGGGGGGGGGTAAGGGGGTATTTACCCCCACCCTCCCAAAATTTCCAAAACTTTGTAAATCATATCTAGTATCTGCACGAAAATAACCACATCCTTCTGCATATTCTACATCATACAGGCGCACATAAATGCTGCCAGGCAGAATTAAATGCCAGGCAGAATCAACATGTTACCACGCTGGACATCCTGTAAAACCTGCATCGGGCAATACCACGAAAAACCCGAGTGCGGACAGCCTTTTAACGATAGGCGAGTCCGTTGTACGTTAAATTTTGTGATAAATACGTTTTTCTCCGAACGAATTCCGAGTTAACATTCTTGATTGACGAATTCAGCATCAGCATTTCAATGGTTTGTTGAAGAAGGTTCCATTTTGGTTACAAAACTAAATGGATGGTGATAATATGCATTCTGTATCTCAATGCAGTGTGTTTTCGTTACGAAATAGAATAGTGTGTTATGGATTTAGACAATTGGACAGCGCTCCATTGATAAAGACATTTTAGGAAACTAAATCTTACTTTATAACAAAATGTGCCGTATTTAAGTAAGAACATACCTACGGGTTATTGTGCCACTCCCCGCTGTTTTTGTAAAACCCGTGACGGGTACGGCGCAGCCCGGTGCGTGGTTTACTGCATGCCCGCTTCGGGGATTACACTATAATTTTCTGCGAATATGGTCAAAAAGACATCTTTTAGGGTAACTAGTTTGGCATTCTGATTGCTCCCTTTCGAAACTAGCATATAGATTATTATCAAAGACACATTGGTCCATAATTGTCAATTTATAGCCAATTAAAGTAAAAAACTAAAAACCGCTGCGGGCGTTACTGACGCCCGTAGCGGAGTTTTACTGCCCGCAGCTGGTATTATAGGATGACCAGCGTGGTTACGTACGTAGCCACATATAATGTTCTCGATTCGTTAGCGTAACGTTAATTGTCTGAAACGAAAATCACTGGGTACGTTTTAAGTGTACTGTCTGATATAAACGGTACAGTTGCGCCCCTTGTTACCTTTTGAAAGTCCAAAATACTTTGAAGCACGAAAAATGTCCTCGAAACCAAAACGACAAAGATTACTTACTCACTTCTATGTTCCAATTGAATTCTAAAATAAATTCTGACATATCTTTTAGAGATGGAAGAAAATCGCCTTTTTCAAAATTACCTTCTCAAAAACTATATGATCTACACCATTTTCAGTGTATAAAAAAAGTTGGTAGCCGATGTCACTGACTGATTTGACACTCAGGAAGTTAACATCTTCCTCTCTGACACACATCCTCCTATAAATACAAAAAATTAACAGTAACGATACTTTGATTTTTTCACTTGCGAAGCGAGGAAATGAGCTCTCAGTACTTCATATTTCACAAATTTTCCCGGCCGGGGGTGGGGGTATCCACAGGCGGTCGTGCTGTCCCATACAAGCCCCCGTTTACAATAACCACCCCCCCCAATATTATAAGCTTCCTACGCCTCTGTGCATGCCCCATCTCGCCGCTTTGCGTCTTGGGTGATGTGTTTCGTCTCATTTGGGCCCCTTGTCCAAACTGTCCTGGGGACCCTTGTTCGTCTCGACGCCCCTGGAAAAGGCCAAGGTCGAGATTCATTCTTTTATACGGCACCTTCCATGATGTTAAGCGACCTCTAGCGACAACTTGACAGTGCAGAAGAAAACCTGCACACACAACGCTGAACAGTGTTGTGCTCGATGAAAATATAATTGTCGTTTACCCACAAGGGCCTGGGAAATTCTACTTACAGGTAACACTCTGGCTTAGCAGTCCTTTTATTGAAGACTTGGCTGCCTATGTAGGCAGCCAGGACTTCACTAGAAGCAACTGCTATGATAATCTAACTTCACTCTGCAAGAGCATAGAAAAGCTGTGGGTTGGAGCATGTGTTCGCAGATAAAAAAAATCACTGAACTTGGAAATAAACCCTTGAGGGTTAATTAAAATGTTATCTGTTGCGCTCGTCCACGAGACGGAATATGACAACGCATGTAGACTGAGTGGATGTTGAAAAAATGTGTCTGTGATATGCCGATAGGAAGTTAACACTTAATACGACACCTGGAATGAAAGAAAAAAATAATTAAGAGAAACAGAATTTACTGTGATCAGTAAATTCGAAGTTTGTGTAAAAATTGTGAAAGCTTCAGAAAAAAAAAACTATATGAAAAAAACTATGGGGACTTATTTTCGGGAGTAAAATATCTTCAGAGAACTAGGAAATGGGTAGCATTTAAAGATTACTGGAATCAGATACAAATTTTCAAGAAACCAGAAATAACGTCATTTCACGTAATTCAACACATTCTATAAAGAAATCAGAAATGGATATTTTTGGCTCCACCAACCTTTTTGAGCGATGAAATACGTGTATGAACTTCGGGAATACATTAGGCGGCATAAAATGCAATTTCTAGCAATTCTGAAAAATACACTCAATGACCCCTGGAGCACTCGAGTGAACTTGACACATATGTTGAACCTCCATTGAGTTTCAATTCATTCGCTGTTGGTCGGAGATGCATAGGTCATAGCATGCTTATCATGCTTGAGATATGAGCGTGACACATTACAAAATGTTTGACCCTGCTCACTTTTTTGCGTGTGAAAATACATGTACGAACTTCTGGAATGCATTTGGAGGTAATAAAATGCTATTTTCAGCAATTCTGAAAAAATGCACTCAATGATCCCTGGATGACCCCAGTGACCTTGAACCATATTATGCTACTCCATTGAGTTTTGACTCATTTGGTGTTAGTTGAAGGTGGTCCAGTGCTCATACCATGCTTGCGATAAGAGCGTGACAGCCCTTCAAAATGTTGTATCTCGCCCATATTTTTGAGTTTTACATGTATGAACTTTTAGGAATGTATTGGAGGCGGCGGGGCATAAACTGGGATTTCCAATAATTCTGATAAATGCATAGGCTATAATCCCTGGGTGACCTCAGTGACTTTGACACATATTGTGAACCCCCATTGCGTTTCGACTCATTTGATTTGGGTCCCAGGTCCATACGTCATATCATGCTTTTGATATGAGCGTGACCCACTTTCAAAATTTTGGGACCCACCCACTTTTTGAGTATAAAAATACATGCATGAACTTCTGCAATGCAATTGTGAACCGCCATTGAGTCTCGACTCATTTGGTGTTGATTCCAGGTTCACACGTGGATATCTTTCAAAATGCCCCGCCTACTTTTTGGAGTTTAAAATGACATATATGAACTTCGGGAATGCATTCGAGGTCATATCATGCGATTTCCAGCAATTTTGAAAAATTAACTCAATGAACCCTGGGTGACCTCAGTGACCTTGACACATATTTTGACTTTCATTGAGTTTCAACTCATTTGGTGTAGGTCCCAGGTCCATAGGTCATACCAATCCTGGGATATGAGTGTTCCACACTTTCAAACCACACCGAATGCCCAAATGCGCCTGAAACATAGGTGTCCGAGTACTTGCGACTGTCCATCAATACACAAAAAAGCAGTCAGAAAGGGATATTCGTATTCAAGAAGAAGAAGAAGAAGATAGAAAGGCAAAATGCACAAAACAATAGTCTGTGTGTTTCACGTAGACTAATTAGCCAATACACACATTATAACTCTAGAAATTGGGAATTGCGGGAGATGGTACATTCAATGCTCTTAAGATTCCCATTCAAAAATTGCAAATTCTTTTATGTTTTCCATACATTACCTTGATGAGAAATGTTGATTGAAACATTTTCAAACAGGTCCGAATGGAATGTTTGTCCGGAGTGCTCAGCGTAAAGTTCTCAAGTTTATTTTTCGCATATGTGGACTGTTCCCTTGAAATTATGCGAACGCCACACGAGCCTCATTCGAATTTGGAAAAATTAAAACTCCTTTTCCGGTGAGCTAGAGTTGATGGGGCAAACTGCGGCAGTATTGAGGCGCTAGTTGGGGGTAGCCATGTTATAAAGTAGAGGCGCTGGTTGGGGGTAGCCATGAAATAAAGTAGTTTATTGTTTGTCCCTTCTCTCCAGATATCTAATTTTCAGCTAGATATGAATTCAACAAGCTAACGACATAATCGTAGATCCATAACTATGAGAGGAGAAAAACACTCGCACTCTAGGACAGGCTATATTGGAACTACGTAGGTAAATTTGGACCTGCAGGCATCATATGTCAATAGAAACAGTCCGTAATTCGATGGTTTGTTTTGCTGGATTGACGGGTAGAAAATCGTGGGATCGGTAACTGGTACAAAAGGTATTTTACGGTTGAAACTGCCATCGTTGTCGAAATTGTGGATAACCGGGCGACAACCTTTTCCAACCGAGTGAGTCGGTTACCGGTTGTCAACCGGTTATCACGCTGACCATTTCAGGACGCAGTATACAATACAGGCATAATATTAATTATAGATAGTCTGAAATAATTTCATCTATATTTTAGGACGTCTCTTTCACTATTTTTTTTATCTACTACTAGTAAACATTCCACTAGAAGTTACTACTACTACCAGTGTTTCAAAAAGCCCATACTATTGGCCTCTAGCACACTATCAGTATACTACTTCTGACACTACGAATACTAGGTAAATTCACTAAAACCCTAAACTTGTGCTGCATTCTACCACAACTGTTAGTGTTTTCTTACACTATCACCAATGCAAGTATAGTGCGATCAGCGCCATCAGCACTGATGTAACCCTTCGAACCATAATAATATCTTACACGTCAATTCAATGGCAGTAGTTGGATGAGTCCATTCTTTGGGTGTAGAGTAATTAATATTTTCAGCATGCAGCCTTAGGGTTGCACGTTGGAAATATTAATTGGTCTACTCCAAACACTTATAGTTAAAAACTAGAGGTCCTGTCACGAACTCTGCGCTTATCTAGGCTTAATTGTGCGTAGGAATTGCGCGCAATTGCCATAGCGAATGGCATCCAAAGCACGGCAAGTTCTCCTGGTTACTCGTCGCAAACACAGGCAATGTTTCTGCCAGTGGACCTCCGGGTTACCCGGAGGTCCATTGGCAGAACATTGCTTGTGCACAGGCCATATGTACAGAATTTGATAGCCTTACTATGGTCATAACGCGTAGATTAAAGCGCAGATCGACGTGCTATTTGTGCGCATTTCATGACAGGACTTCTAGATTTAACTGTAGTAGCTATCCTTGTAATTAAAGTATGACGTGTCATGTTCTTGTGTCGTAAAAACGGCCCCGGGTGCAAAGGGTTAACTTCTATCACGGCTATAACTATTACTGTATTCTACTACTGTTTCCACACCAACAGGTCTTTCCGCCATCCCTATCACCATTTCTTCAGAAATCTATGACAACTATGATTTTCTCTCTTCTAACTGTGACACTACTGCTGCGTTGCATTTTTCGTCAACAATCTCAGCCAGTTAGTTCAATTATTTATTTATTTATTTATTGGTGTTTAAGGTCACATACTTATGCACAATGGCTAATCGTGACCGTGACAGTTTTACGGGTGGAGGAAGCCGGAGTACCCGGAGAGAACCACCGAGCAACGACGAGCAGCTGTCAGCTCTCCAATATCGTAACTCTGAACTCTGCACCGCAGCACAGGCAGGGTTAGATTGGTTGAAGACATGCGCACCATCGACGTGCAGTACGCCTCAGTACACAGCGTCATCGTGCCCCCATGTAGGCAATCGGGGTGAAGTGTCTTGCCCAAGGACACAACGCGGTTGCCGCAGGTGGGATTCGAGCCGAGGACCTCTCGGCTTGCAGCCTGCACCTCTACCAACTGAGCCACCGCGCCCCCTAGTTAGTTCAATTACTATTCTCTAATACTCCCCTCCACGCCTAAACCTTCAACAAGACGTTGGTTAAAAGTACCCCAAAACCCAAACAAACAAACAACCTACATGTTTACATGTGAGTTAGGGTTGATATTCCAAATCTTTTTAGGTATTCCATGTATTACAAACTTCATCAAATCAAGTAAAGCAAACTAATGGTTGGAGTACACCAAGTCTGTGTTAATCTAATGGTTGGAGTACACCAAGTCTGTGTTAATCTTCGAAACTATTATATAGAAGCACTTTGCAAGTTATATTTGTGTATACATGTATATGAGGTAAATTATTTAATTTATTTATTTATTGGGGTTAACGGCACTTTCTGCAGCCAGAATCACACCGTGTCGGGCAGTTTTACGGATGGAGAAAGCCAGAGTACCCGGTTAGAATTACCGAGCAGCGGCAAGCTACCCAGATATACAGGGTAGCATTGGTTAGCATTGGTTGAAGACAAATGAACCATCGACGTGCAGTGCGCCTTAGTACACAGATCTACAGTGCCCATTATGCGGGCAATCGGAATTAAGTGCCTTGCCGAAGGACACAACGCAGTTGTCCCATAGGTAAGATCGCGGTTTGACGTCCGACACTCTAACCAAAGAGCCACCGCGATCCCAAATTATTTAGTAGTTTAGCGATCTGAATGTAATGGCCATTCACTCGTGCTAAATAATCGTATAAAATGTTTGCACACTGGGAGATTCTTTAGCATGATGACGGGGAAGGGGGATACTTTCCTCTTGTTAGTGAAGTTGTGGCTGTTCACGACATTCAGATTGCTAGACAATTGTATTGACTAGAACTTTCAATAATTGTTACTTTTCCTCGTTTTCCTTACAACTCTGGCTTTAACTTCTTCTACCACTGCTACAGCTACTTTTAATGGCAGCAGTTAGTAGTTGCTACAAACAGCCGTATCGCTGTAAACACGACCAACTTCTATCTATCAGAGCTTCTAGCTTTCAGCACCACCGTTGTTGATGCTATTCGCTACCACTAGTAGCTTCTGCTGCCTCAAACAAAAATGTTTAGGTTCTACCACTACTGAAGTTATCCAAACCTGTTACTGTTGCCACTGCCGCTACCAGTACCCTCATTTCCCAATATTGACGCTGCAAATATCATTACAGACTCTAATGTGACTTTCCCTAATGCTCGCTTTATGTTGGGCACAATCATGATGCAAATTGGCTTGTAACATCGACGGCCGGTCCGTGTTTCTTATAGCACCTAGGTGTCTGTTCGACCACGGGCTATAGCAAGCCGATGCCACCGAATGAGCACGTGGTGTCTTGATGGAATTATCCAATGAAGGAATATTCAAAGTTTGGAGCCGTGGGGTCGGTTTCTGCACCGAATGCGCACTTGGTGACTTAATAAAAGAGTGTTGAATGTATGGAGCCTTGGGATGACTAGTCACACCAGAGGGCGACCTTCAGTCAATACGTTACTAGTTCTAGAATGCATCCAACAAGCAAGCACAGGATTTCAGTTTCAGATTGCGTCCTCTGTACAATGGTATGTGAAACCACTGTAGAATAGACCACTTTGAAGAACTGGTGTGACCTCATGTCAGTTGCTGCCTTCTGTGAAGTATTTACAGTCCTTTACCCCCCCCCCCCCCCTCACAGTGGTGGTGAACGCTGTGCCCATATAAGATAACTGTGCCCAAATTATGAAACGTTTTCTAAAGTTTTGCAGTGTTTCGGCTCTGTCTATATTGGTAGAGTTTCATTTAGGCATGCAATAGAGCTTAGGGCCCGTCTCTCGATTCAGACATTGATAAACAGATAAATAATTTTCAAAACACGCAGAGTTCGCCAGAGAAAAGCAAACTGTATCGACACTGTCGACGCCGAGTGCATTTCACTGGCGAATTCTGTATGAGCATGTACTTAAAGCCTGAGATCTAATATATTCATGTCCGTGGCATTTTCTATTAAAAGACATGCTCAATTTACATTGGAATAGGACACTGGCTTGACACAGGGAAACTGAGAAGTAAACGTTAGCTCAAGAAGTAGAACCAATAACAATGGTGGGGTCCTATAACAAGAGGCTGTAATCTTTGATTCTAAAGAGGAAAAAAAAACTGAAACCTAAAAGAGAAGCGAAGGACAAAATACCGGTGTGACAGGAATGATAGTCCGTAGGAACGTTAGTCCCTCTGGACTATTATTCCGCGGAATTATAGTCTTAAGTCTAACATTTCTAGGAATAGTAGTCCGCCGGACTACTATTCCTAGAAATGTTAGACTTAAGACTATAATTCCGCGGAATAATAGTCCAGAGGGACTAATTTTCCTACGGACTATCATTCCTGTCACACCGGCGCTATACTCTCTCACCAGGCCACAATACGGTGGTGGACGCATATTTGCCGTTGTGTCCAAATTAGACTAATCTAAATGCGTGGAATTTATGGAATGTGCCATATTCGCCCGCCGTGTTTTTTTTTTCTCTCTTTTGTACACGACATCATCAGTAATGTACATTGGATGGGATGTATCTTTCTTGATAAACCGGGCGACTAGCGCATCATTGAATTTCAGTCATTACGGCGACTGGTTAGTCTCTTACATTACTGGCTGATTCTTATTGCACCGGTTAATTTATATTCCATTACTATTTGATAATATATTTCTCGTCTGTTATTTCGTCACTGTTTGTTAGGGCAGAAACGGTAAGGCCAATAACCTGTTCACAATCGGTACCTAGTCATCTAGAAAATTTATAACCCACAGTATTGATAACGATTAGCTTTCCGTTTATTTATTACGCTTAACCGGTTGCGTACTAATATTTTTTGGTCATCACGATTTGCTGAGATGTCTTTGCCTTTTAACAATTTATTGGAGGTGCCTATAGGAGCTCTCTCAGAAGTCAAATCCATATAGACTAAACAATTGTATTATTCGGCCTGACTGTTTCGATCTTCTAGTCAATGCAATGATAGAGTCCGCGGTTGGCAGATTACAAACATGAGTCTAGTCAACTCAACACGAAATTCGCAAAAAAGGGGTAACAGCGTACCAAATCTACAGTACGTGGAGGTGGATTGTAACTAAAACACCCGCGGAGTGGAGTTATCATCCAAAGTATCACTTTCAAATTCTGTACATATGGACAAAAAACACAAGCAATGTTTCAGCCAATGGGCCTCCGGGTTTAACCCGGATGTCGATTGACTGGAACTTTGCTTGTGATGGTTATGCTTTGCAACAAATTTGCAATTATTGTTCGGGTGGAATCTCCATTCTGCGGGAAGTTTAATGATAATACACTCTCCACGTACTGTATAGTGGGGCCCTGTCAATCTAAAAAAAAATCGGCTGGAGTCAAATTCCGATTCAAATCAGACAGAAGATTTTGAATCGAATCGAATATTGAATCGAAGCTCACACCTTTTCATGTTGTAGACTTTGCATCTTCTTGCAACCATAAATATTTCAGTTCCAGTATTGTAAACAACGGCGACTCGTTTGGTTGGGAAATTCCCACAAGCACCCCCCCCCCCCCCGAAAAACCGTAAAAAAGTAGTTTCGAGGGCAGAACCTGCTTGATCTCTTCTATCACCAGGTCTTCTGTGCAGAAGACTGTCGACGGCAGAAGAGTTCAAGAGAAGACAATTGATAGGATTTGGAGAACGTCTCGATGATTCCAAAAATTCCTAATCGGTGCGACTCAAATTGAATCGAATCATCTGGACAATTTCGAATCGAACCGAATTTCTAATCTTCGCAGCGCACTAATCAATAATCTTTCCGAAAGTATGTGAAAGTTCTTTTGGTCGGTCTCTACTTAATGTTTGGTCTTCTGAATCGTCAACATGGACGGCTTCTAAGTACATCCTCCTTCCTAATCTATAGATCATATCTGCAGAAAAAAGTACTTATGTTGTTTCATGAGGTAATAAATTTCAAACCGTTTATATCTCCACTTACTCAAGCTCTTGATTGTGTTTACAAAGTGATGTCGTCTTCTGTAAACTTTTTAGTCATTGTTATCCCGTGTGTCCTCAAGGTTTCGAAAACCCATTACATATAACATCAGGAAAATAAGTTCCCGGTTCTTTCATAGCGTGTCATTTAAAATTTATAAATAAATTCAACGGGCGCTGTTCAGAACGCCGATAGCGTCAATTTTACCAATAATACTCGCAGGGTGTATTTTCTACCAGACCATTACTTGAAATCCTTTGTCAATGAAAAAAAAAACGGTTCAGGTAATGCTTTTGCTAATGGTTCTCCGCATCCAGCCCGGATCTCTATTGTGCTTCTTATGCTTTGTCACAGAGTATGAGGTTATTATGTGGTTGAACACTTAACGCCGTGGGTGTTTTATGGCAATGTACTCTCCATCCAAACACACTATTTAGTTTAATGATACCGGAGTATCTTGTTGGGGAAGTTATTCATTACGCTGTCCGTTAAAGACCTGATATACTACATACAGTGTCAGCTGATTCCACATTTGACGAAAGAGAAGCTTGATCCAAATACGGGATTAACTGAAACCATATAGAGCACCTGGTGTCACTAACAAACTATGTAACGAATATATCATACCGGTTTCTATTATACATCTTGAACTTGCAATTGCGTCATGGTTTGTAAACTTGGTGCGACCTGACTATTTTGAGAGATTGTAATCACGGAGTGCAACGCAGGCGTCGAAGCAGGTAGTTCGTTTAAAATGGCGGATTCCTTTTCCGATACGCAAAAAAATATTAAATTTACTTACCAAGTGGTGCATCCTTGAGCATTCTGTGATGAGATGCCTGCATTTGCAGTTACAAGGGATTCCTAGAATACCTCTTATCGTGACTGTTGAATGCAAAATCGGAGGACTGTCATCGCTAGCGGTTGAGCTGCCGGCGATGAACGATAATCTGATTTTAGTGTTTACTGCTGCGAAAAATTGCCATCGTCTATCCCGCAAAACATAACTCGACAAGACCTTCTGAAACTGCGTTATCCTGAGAATTGAGATAACCAGTTGTTTAATTAATCCACTAAAGACCATAAGGAAGTGCCTCAAAGACAGCAAATGTGTACTCTCTACGGTCATAAATGAAATACAACAATTGAGGTGAGGCAAGTATCGAGGAGGTTCACAGCATTCGATATCGGCCATCACATAATTACAGACAAATACCATCATTAGCCAGCTATACCAAAAGATTACATCAGAGAATGATCTTTCGTTGACCTTAGTACGCATCCGATATTATTGCTGCACTGAATATCGGTACTGCCAAAATAACCCAGGTGAACGAAAAACTTCGCAGCCAGGTGTGTTGGCATTGATTTTGGCAAAGTGTGTGGGAGGGGGGATGGGGGGGGGGGGGGGGGCTGTTTATGTCGGGTACCTGACACTACGTACGAACGCCATACAGGCATATATTGACCTTATCGTCACCGGGGCTCAACTGCACGGCCGTGAAGCGTGCATTTGTGCACGTGCTGTTGTGTCTTTTTAGTTGATAAGCAATATTTTAAGCATAAAACCTTTCAGTTAATCGGTATATTTGTCAACAACAGCGGGTTATTTTTGTGTGTAAATTTCAGTGGGATGGGGTACATATGGGAAAATTACACGATGATAAATTCATTTTTACCAAAATAGCGAATGTTTGACTTCTGATGGGTGTTATTTAACAAAAAACTGTTAAACTAATCAAGAATGTGGTGCGATTTGTCCATAGATAATAGGGCTACAAAGAAGGCACAAAGATGCTAATGCAATGTTAGAAAATCCAGAGAAATTGTGATGTTAGTGGGATATATGCTGGCGTCGGTGCTGTGTTATGGCCACAGCCTGTTCTCCATGCTAGCAAAATAATCTGCACATGTGCTAAGAATGTTGAACCCGTCAATGTCCTGGAGTATAAAATTATTCACCGATGACCTTTAGTTTAATTTATGTTTACTTTGTGGCTACCATGGCAACCCCCCCCCCCCCCCAAAAAAAAAAACAAAAAACAAAACAAACAATAAACCGATTTCAGAAGTATACATTTGATGCTTGTATTACGTTAAGTAGATTGATGTGTTCACTGAGCATGATGCTTTGAACACACCTCTGTATATCTAAAACTGTCAGTTATGACCGCAAGAAGTTAATCATTAAGTTATTAATATCAATTTTTATTTAATGCTCAGGCATCAATTCACGCTGAAAAATTAAGTCATTTTCCCCTGTCGGTCGGCAAAACGAAATATCAAAATGATATTTAGAAATCGATATTTCATCGTAGGTTCGGATGACGAATCACATGTACTTTAAACGAGTCAGCACATCAGTAATGAATTCCAGAGTCCCAAATACAAACGAATTCGAATAATTGATAGTGACAGTGACTAAATCAATTCATTAAATCAGCGGTTTCAAAGTTTGACTTTCTCATTCACCTTCCAGCGAAAAGCCGAAATCACTTTCAAATTTCTTCAGTTCAACTTCACACGTCTTCAGTGCATTGAGTTCAAAAAAAATAAAATGACGTGTCTTGTTATTGAAAATAAGAAAGTGGTGTTTTTTGTTATTGTTCTATTTCTTCGAAACACATTGCGATTATTTCAATTCGCCAGCCTTGGTAAATCGTAAAGTTAGGGGAGAAATAAGACGGGACTACTTTTTGTGCGGATATTCACACATTCCAATGGTTGGAGTTTGGTTGTTGTAATCTTTGTATGGACGCCGGTTCGGCACATAAATTTTGCGCCTTAATGGCAAATAAAGGCCACAAATTGGAGAGTTTGTAGTCGTAGAGCATTAAATAAAAAGAAAATTCACGAAAATTTGATGAATACCGAAAATATCTCGTTCGTGGCTACAAGAAATATGAGGATCTTCACGAGCGACGCAGTCGCGAGTGAAGATCCTCATATTTCTTTGTAGCCACTCACGAGATATTTTCGGTATTCATCAAATTTTCGTGAATATCCTCTATATTTATCACACTGTATTTTAGAATGGAAGGCACTTTGGGGATACTTTTCGCTTATCATCAAATAGTATGCTATATTGCTTCCAATACTATACGATCTGAATATGTCGTGTTTTTACAGTTAAAACGACAAATAGTAATGATAGAGGCTTTTCGAGGAAGTTAAGATCACGATTACGGGTAGGAGAATAATTTATTGTCCATAAGGCCGATTGTTTGAGAATTTACTTAGGTGGTTGTCATGTGAGGCAGATTACGCACCGATCTATTAATTTCTATTATCATTACTTTTGACAGCGTGTGGCACAATATTTCTCACCAAGTAACTGTTGTAGATAAAATGAATATTTAGTCTCAACTGGTAGTGTGCTGGAAGCCCATATTTGGGCTTTATTCTGAAGTGCAGGTACCACAGCTCGAAGGCTCATATTCAGTGCATATGCCTTGTATTATCTTTGAAGTGATATTATTTAGTAAGGGTTTGGGTTGTTACAATGTATGGGAGAGTGCCCTTAGGCACTCTCCCATACATTGTAACAAGGCAACGACATGCGTACAAGATGTGATGGCCAAATATAATTTAACACTTTACCAGTCAACATGGGTTAATCTGAATCTATCTCGTACTTATCCTTATTTACGTTCATAAATGAAATAAAACAATTGAGGTGAGGCAAGTGTCGAGGGAGATCACAGCATTCGATATCGGCCATCACATAATTACAGACAAATACCAGCATTAGCCACCTATGCCAAAATATTACATCAGAGAATGATCTTTCGTTGACCTTAGTATGCATCCGATATTATTGCTGCACTGAATATCGGTACTGCCAAAACAACCCAGGTGAACGAAAAACTTTGCAGCCAGGTGTGTGAAAAGTCGGTAATAATGTAAACGAATATACCGCACACATGGTGAAGTGATGGATTGGTCGGTCGTTCACTTTAAGATATCCGCTTGCACCGCTCCTCCCTTTCGTGAATATGTAAGATCCCCCAATAAATTGCCCATACAGAGGATAATATTATTACACCCGCCGCATGTACTGGAGGATTCAAAACTCTGAAAGCTTCAGAATATAGATCAAATTCCAATTTGCAACATATGGATTGTATTCCATTTTTACTATATACTACTCAAAGTTTGCTAAGCACCAAGTATATCCAACTACCTGTTTTACATTTCAGTTGAAATATTGTAATGAAAAGTCTGTATATTTTTTATTTCATTATATCTTTAATGATAAGTACAGAAATTAAGATTTTATTTGTTTTTGACATTATTTTGTAGCTTTTGAATACGATAACCATGGAAAATGGATATTATTGGTAAAAGAGTAAATTTTTCAATTTGCCAAAAAGTTGACGGAGCGAACTGGCATGGCTTTAATATCGAGTATGGGACCCATTACTGTTAATTACAGCTTGATAACGTCGTCTCATGTTCCCAATCAGGTTCCTGGTGGTCCTTTGTGGGATGTTGTTCCATTCTTGAGCCAGCATGGCACCAAGCTCCTGGACACTTCTTGGCTGGACTAGACGGGCTGAAATTGCGAGCTGCAACTCATTCCAGACATGTTCGATTGAATTGAGGTCAGGGGCTCTTGCTGGCCAGTCCATACGCTCAATCTCCTCCCCGACAGCATGGGCAACATGAGGACGGGCATTATCGTCCATCAGAATGAATCCCACTGTACCTGCATACAATCTGCCGTGGACATCCAGGATCTCATCAATATACCGCTGTGCAGTCAATGTACCACGTTCAAGGACACAGAGCGCTGTCCGTCCATCTCTGCTGATGCCGCCCCAGAACATGGCTGACTGTCCACCATAGCGGTCATGCTCAGCAATGTTGGCTGCAGGGAATCGTTCTCCTGGTCTTCTCCATACCCTAGACCGCCTATCTGTGTGGTCTAGGCAGTACCTTTACTCATCTGTAAAAAGGACAGGTCGCCAATCTTCTCTGGTCCATCCAACGTGGCCCATGGCCCATTCACATCGTGCCTGGCTGTGGTTCTTGGACAGCGGAAGGCGAATACATGGTCTTCTCGATTGGAGACCACCTTCTAGCAACCTTGCCCGGATAGTCTGCCTCGAAACATTTACCCCGGATGCATTCTGAAGATCACTGCGAAGCTGGGTTGCTGTGGCAAAGCGGTTCCTACGGGCCTGAATGATAAAAAAACAGTCTTCAGCTGCAGATGTTGCCCTGTCTCTGACACCACCATTTCTTACTGGAGTGCCATACTGCTGAAATCTTGCCCAGGTTCTGGTGATCACCGTATGGTACACACCAAGGGCTTCGCCAACCTGACGATGGGTAGCCCCTTGCTCCACCATCCCTACAGTCCACCACATTTCCGCTTCAGACAAATGTCTTCTTACATTTACATTTACCATATTCAATCATTAAATCACAAGGGTTTGTGTTGAAGTGAAGATTGAATACCCTACACATGTCATGAACATGCCGACAGTACACAAAAACATCATGAAATTCAAGGGGTACATACTTTCCATGACTGTTACGAAAAGTCTGCCTGTCAAGAGAGCTAATGTAAACACTGGGGACCATCTCAATACATTCCTCAATCATATCCACCAAAAATATCGCAAATATGTCACAAGCAAATTTCACAATGATGTGTCAAATATTTGGTGCTCAGCAAACTTTGAGTAGTATATAAAATTTCTAAATATTTTCACCTGGAATCTCATCGATTGCACACAGTGTCTGCACTGACCAGCGGAAAACAGACATTCAGGTGAGGATGGATATTTCAGAACTCTCCCCCACCACCCATCAAGAAATGGTATGAATTCCATCACGGTGCTGAAAGAAAATCTTGAAATCCATCTGCATACCAAATGTCATCAGAAATAGAAAGACTTCCGCATTTTTGGACGATTGACATCATAAATTTCCGAATAAGCCGACAATTAATCCCTCGTGGTCCATTTAAGAGCGGAGTTAATTTTGACAACAGGAATTGGCGCCTCCCCGATGTTTGTAAAAACATCCTTGTGACTGGCAGTTCAAATTTAGGACGCACTGATCGAAATCCCCATTCGGACATCCAGGTGGAGTGTTACCCCGGCGCCAAATTCAATCATTTTCGCCCTATGTTTAAAGGGCACAGGGGCCAGTCCAGTCCCCAAAAATATTGTTAAATATTGGCGTGAATTCACGAAATGATAATTCTGACCTCGTAGTTAAGCAGTAGCGGAATATGCTTAGCGATATCAGGGTCAAGTTTAGATCAGCAAAAATTTATTTCGCTGAACTAAACATTTCGTAAAAACTCCCTCAGGCTGAGAGGAGAACCTTTGGTAATCGTCAATGAAAACAATCGGAAAGTGAAGGACGTTAACGTGATACCAAAAACTGATTATGCGAAGTTTGATGTTGCTCAGGATTTAATCCATTGGACCACGAGAACCGCCAATATTATGTACGATCACTGGCTGAACCATCTAGATTTAAACTAAGCAAAGTCAAAGGTAACAACCGCCTAACAGATGTGGGATTAGGAACTAATGTGGTTAACCTGTCTGGCACCAATAACCTAACAACCCATCGCGGTTTAACTTTTGTACCAGCGCCTAAGTCTAAAACTGGTAATCAAACAAATATACCATCATATAACTGTAATTTTCTTAGGCAAATGAAATTAGCAGACCGCTTTAGAAACTTCAGCGGTCGGAAACATCCTTTTACAGAATCATCTGGTTGGTCACCTCCAGATAGTGAAGTAGATCCTGAAATTATTGAGACTAGCAAACGAATCCTTCAAAAGGTGTTCAGCATGAACATACTCTCCGATAAAGACAATTTAACAGTTGGCGAACGGAGAGCCCTCACGAAACTTCGAAAAAATAAGAAATTAGTAATTAAACCAGCAGACAAAGGTGGGTAGATAGTCGTTCTATCTCGGGATAATTATATAAAGGAAGCTATGAGACAATTCAGTAATACTAAACATTATAAGAAAACAGATTCACTTATTTTCAAAATTTCTCCTCGACGAAAGTCGAAAAACAATTGAAATATTTAACAGTTAAGCTCAGTGCTCAAACAAGACAATTTTACATCCTACCAAAGATCCACAAGGCCCGTTCTTCATGGACGGATGACGTAACTCCACCGGGGAGGCCAATTGTATCAGATAGTAATTCGGAATCTTATGCGATCTCTGAACTAATTGGTTATCATCTGAAACCTATAGCAAATAGACATCCGAGCTATCTAAAAAATACACAGGATTTCCAGTAAAAAATTTCGAAATTGAAAATATCGAAAAATGCAATTCTGGCAACTTTGGATATCGACAGTATGTACACGAACATTGAAATTGATAAAGGTGTTAAATCAGTTAAAAATGCATTTGAAAAATATCCGGATGCAAAACGCCCGGATGATCAAATTTTGGATCTTTTAGAGCTGAGCTTAAAAGGTAATGACTTTCAATTCAATGGAGAATATTTTCTACAAATAATGTGTTTTCCTATGAACAAAAGATTCAGTCCTGATTTTGCAAGCATTTATGTAGCGGAATGGGAGGAAAATGCCTTAAGCAAATATGCAAAGCAGCCTCTCATATATCTCAGATATTTAGATGACATTTTTATTATTTGGGAACATTCAAAAGAAGATTTTGATGAATTTTTAGAAGTTTTGAACAATCATGATCCAAACATTAAATTAAAAGCTGCTATCAGTGAAAGTTCTGTTGATTTTCTAGATGTGACCGTGTATAAAGGCAAACAGTTTCAGGCGTCCGGTCATTTAGATTATAAAGTATATTTTAAACCAACCGATTCACATCAATTGTTGCACACAAAATCATTTCATCCTCAACATACATTTAAAGGTATCATCAAATCACAGCTCATTCGTTTCCACCGCAATTCAAGTGATAAGGTAAATTTCAATGAGGCTTGTTCCATTCTAATTGGCGCCCCAGATCGAGGGGATACTCTCTGCGCTTTTTGCGTAGCCTGAAATACCAAACTCTGAAAACACTCGAAAATCCAGCTGAAACTACTGATTTCGAACCACTGAAAATTGAACACAACAGATCGTTGCTGAATGGTAGCGGCGCAGTATTTAATTGCAAAAAGCCTTGTTGTGGATTGCATACTTTTATGCCTGATCAGAAAGAGGAATATTCCTCCGAACAAACGAAAAATCATTATCAGATCCGTAACCCCCTCCATTGTGATTCACCAAATATTATTTATCTTATCACGTTTAAGCGCTGTCGGAAGCAGTATGTTGGTCAAAGTCAAAATCCTTTCCATGCTACTAGACACAAAGAGGATATAAAACATAATGCTGATGCCCCAGTAGGTCAACATTTAACCTTCCTGGCCATTCTTTGAACGATTTCGAAATCCATCCTACTGAACAACCACCAATTAAAGACACATTAGAAAAAACGGATGAATTTAGAAAAAAACGTGAAGCTTTTTGGATCAATTGGCTTCAAACCCTCTGGCCATTTGGTATGAACATATCAGAGGGAGAATGCGAAAGGAGGTCCATCATTCGTTTCACTTTAACATACAACAGAATGAATATCGAAATAGCTAAAATGTTAAAAGATGAATTCAATTTAACCAATGCTAAATTAATTGAACCTTTGAATCTTCGGCCTGTCATCGCTTATAAGAAAAACAAAAGCTTGCGTAACATCCTTGTAAGGACTAAATTAGATCACATCAATGAATAACATCAATTATTGCCAGTCCGTTTAACCAGTTCCTAAGTTCATCACTTAGTTTAAATACATTTTATGTATTTTTGTCATGTTAGAAACCCATCAGGGTTCAATAAATGAAAACAATTTTTCGGCGTCATATAAAAAGAAAAAAACGTTTCAGTAGGAAATGTCTGTGTCAGTGCGATTTTTTAACCTCAAACGCACACATGTACATATATGGAGGTTTAAAATTGCTTACTTAGTATAATATATTCATGTACTGTAGAAAAAAACTGAACAATTCTCTGACCAGTTAAGATTTCAGAACCATGTAAAAGTGTGGAAACATCTGTAGTGATCGCACATGGAACATGGAACAAGAGTACGGTTTCGAATATCACGGTAGATTGGACAGTATAATAAGAAATGTTCTGTCCTCTCACACTTACCGCTCTGGCAGAGTTGTGAAGTTGACAAGTGATTGTCATACAGATGTGATCGGAGATAACTGCATCGCAAACGCGGCCTGTTGTGATATATTTGAGCTTTTTAGCAGTGCTATAGAAGAAAGGTGGCCGCCTGATACCTTCACTTAATTATCTCTTGAAACTACTAAGCGATGTGTTGTCGAGCACAGGTAGTGGAATTGAATTCCAAAGATTCGTTACATTCGGTATGAAAGAATTGCGGTATAGGTTTGTATGGCCAGAATGCACTTGGTGGTTTCTCTGTGACCTAAGTATGCTATCGTGGTTAGACATGGGAGAAACCTTAGTAGTTAGATATGTTGGTGCTGTGCCTTGATACATCTTGAAGAATTGTATTAGTTCATGTTAATGCCGACGTTCACGGAGAGGCCCCCAACAAGTTTCAGAGTATAGTAAGCCCTTAATGGCGCTGGTGGTTGCACCGGTGACAATCCGAGCCCTAGCTATTTGAATTTTTTTTCGTCGATAGCATTTGTCTCTGTGCAGTTGTCCCATTCAGTATCAGCGTATTCTAGTAGCGATCTAATGGAAGCAAAATAAATTTTTCCAATACCTTACGATCAAGTGAGAACTTAAGCTTTCTCAGCATATCAGTACGTGACCATGCTTTGGAGCAGATGTGGGCGATATGATTGTTCCAAGTACATTTATTATTCAAGATTACCCTCAAATGTTTGTGATCTTTTACATCGGATATTTGTGTGTTAGAAAAGAAAAGAGGTGGATGTGAATCGGGTTTACTTTTACGGGAGATTAGCATGATATCAGTTTTTTGTGGGTTAAATTCAACTAACCACATTTTAGCCAAATGTTCAATTGCAGCTAAATCGTCGTTTATTACGGATGATGCGAGTTGTGGGTCTTCAATAATTAGGTATAAAGACGTGTCGTCTGAGAACAGTTGTATGCTACTACTCAAGTTATGTGTAATATCATTTATATAAATAAGAAAACGCAAAAGGCCAAGAATGGACCCCTGCGGAACTCCCGACTTTATTGGCTTCCGTGGCGATGCCTCAGAGGCTACGAAAACCCGTTGGGACCTCTTCAGGAGATACAACTTGAGAAACATAAGTAGATCATCTGTTACTCCAATACTTTCCAACTTGTGAAGTAGGCCCGCGTGCCATATCTTATCAAAAGCCTCACTCACATCGCAGAAGACAACTCGGACTTCTTTACCTTCATCAAGGGCTCTATAGAATTCATCGTATAAGTCACTCAGTTGGAAGACTGTGGAGTCGCCAGGAGTGAAACCAGATTGGAACTAACTAAGTATATGGTTATTAGTTAGGAACTCACTCAAACGTTTGAACACACATTTTTCGAAAACCTTGCCGACACAGCTGATTAACGAGATGGGGCGAGAATTAGTTACAATGTTAGAAGGTGATTTTTTGAGAAGTGGGGACACGTTGGCTTGTTTCCTTTAATTTATAAACCTACACAGCCACGATGTTGTCAGGATCCACTTTCACTGGCTAATAATTATTCACTCGAATCTCATTGTTCCCTAATATAATGAATGACTCCCTTTCAAGGTGACATGTAAGTAGGTAGATAAACACGTACTTGTTCATTTTAACTTGCAAAGTTCAATCTTTGTTTATTATGAAACATGTCTAGGTTTTTACTTCGACCACAAATACAGTAATTTAAGTCTGTACAATGCTTAGTAAGCTGTTTTAACATTTTAAATAGAATTGTGCTCTCGCTAAAAACTAAAGTGTTATAAACTACATTTGAAGTGCTGTATTTAACACTTACTAAGTGCTGAACTAGCACTTTGTTCAAGTGTAGATATCCCAGAACTTGACAGGTGTTACAATAATACCACTTGACAAGTGTAATGTCGCGACACTTAAAAGGAAACAACGTAGATGACGCGGATCAGGCTCGAACTTTCGAGCCTGATCCGCGTCATCTGCGTTGTGTCCTTTTAATTATATACCCACCAAGCGCAAATCAAATTATGGACGATTATGGAAGAACCACCAATGCTAGACACATGGGATTGGGAAGTGCCATCCATTCAAGTTTCAGATGTGTGACGACTGTAATGTCTATTTGCTTAAAGCATTGCACTTTGAGCGTTAAAATCAAACCCTAAGAGTTAGAATGGGTTTAACACCTTGAAAGTGTCAGTTTTAACACTTTAGTTTTTAGTGTGCTGAAAGAAATGTGCTAAACATCAAATGAAATTGGAAGTACAAAAAAAATATATATAAATATACATCATTGGAAATCATTTGCAATACACTTGACAAATTGATGTCCTGCTCTCCCCAAAATAATCATTATTGTGTTTTTAGTCTCAACTTTAATAATTATTTCCCCCAATGACTTCTATCGTAAATATAGAGCTTTGCGCAACTCGGATATGCGCGCTTGCGTACCAATGGGGATAGGAAAAGTTGATAATGTGTTAAATTCTTTGGTCTATGCTGCCAGCTTTAACGATTGTTCACTTCAGAAAAACACGTTTGTCAGTACGCGGTGCATATGTGCGACGTCTAAAATTGTCGAAAGATTCGTCACGCGATCTCTCTTTATTCAAATTCTTCAGAAAACAAAGTCTGGAGAGAAAGATTAGATGGCTAAATAATAGTGTTTATTTTTTTTCTCCTACGCTTTGTTGGAATCGTGGCGAATACCACACATTCCCTTGAAGTATGTTTCTCGTTTTCAGAAGATTCTCCTAATTGAACATTGCATTACCTCCTCCATAGTAATATTGGGGCATGGGTACTCACAGAAAATCGGTCGTTTTCATTTGAGAATATCAATAAAGCTCATCAAGATGTACCCATAATTTTGTTAAATGATGCATTTAATATTTAAAAATAGAAGAGATCCTTCCTAACTGGCTGCAAGAAGACAATGACATTTCAACTCCGTGAAGGGAATGAATCAAAACAAAGCTGTTTACGGCGAAAAGTCTAACCTATTTTCCGTTTTGTGGAGATTCAGTAACATTTCAATCCCACAGCCCCACAGTTCATCGACACTCGAGTGTTTTACGCAAAAAAGCAAATGTTAATACCTGTATTTTCCAAGACAGTTTACAACTTCTTTGATTTGTACTGAACATAGCACATCCGCACTGTTGGAGAGGGTACTCTCGCTATAGAACAAATTTTAACGCCTCTACGGGATATAATGAGAAAAGGCAGTGCCAAGACTTACCCCTTCAAGGTAATGGATAGTTGGGAATAAAGGATTCCCATGGCACACTCCTCTGAAAATACAAGACAAATGTATAATCGGTAGTAAATTTCGACCATTGAAGATTTCTTCGTTGTAACAGATTTGTGCATTTTCAATACTGCTATAGAAAATAAATGGGTTATACGCGTGTATGGTGTACTTGAGAGGGAGCTGTAACGACTAAAACGCCTTATATCCGACCTATAAAAGGTTCAATATTTGGCGTCTCATTATTAACATTTCTACTGGGAACTTCGATCTGGCTCCTAAAGTACTCACTCTCAATCATTTTCATTTAACCCTTTACCTAACATGAAAAGCAGACGACACTTGCAAAAAAAATTCTTGAATAACTAATGTTTTTCATTTTTTGTCTCAAAAACATAGGTTATGACCCCTCGTTTGAACGAGGGGTCATAACCTATGTTTTTGAGACAAAAAATGAAAATATTTTGAAAATTAATTGGCGATTTTTGAGAATAGCGCTGGCCGGTTTTGGCCGTTACGTTGGGTAAAGGGTTAATGTAAGCAAAATCATCGTCGTATACTCCATAACGGATGGAATCTACAAGCCCAAATCAGCCTCGATTGCTACAAGGTCCAGAAACAAAATGCTGGACACTTGTGTCCAGTCGTCGTTGCTCGGTGGTTCTCTCCGGGTACTCCGACTTCCTCCACCCGTAAAACTGTCACAGTCATGATTAGCCATTGTGCATAAATATGTGACCTTAAACATCAATAAATAATAATAACTTGTGTCCAGTGCGGGTCTAACATGTAGTCAGTGAATGTGACTGGGACTCCCATTGGTTGACTGAGACTTTGGCACCCCTTCTGTTCTGTTTCAATTGTTAACAATTTCAAGTGCAGATGACAACGAATCAGCCTAGTACACGGGGAGATTTATTTATTTAGTTATTGGGTTTTAACGACACTTTCGACAGCAAGTGTCACCTCGTGTCAGAACACCAGAGAGAAACCAGACAAATTAATAAGCAAGGTGAAAAAATACTAGGCTATGTTAACGTTATTGGCAAGTGCTGCAGTCAATGGTCGATGTTGAAGGATGGAATTTCAACATGCAAACTTCACCTATAATGCAACTAGGAATGTAACCAATTCAGTCTTGTTTGACAGAGCTCATTGAGCTCTGTCAAACAAGACAGAATTGGTTGCATTTCTAGCTGCATTTTGAGTAAAATTTGCTCCTTGTAACTTTGCTAGTTTTACATCGCATCAGTGTGCCGATGGCTAACAAAGTTTCTTGCGTTCAAGCATGTTCACTCCACAGTTATAAATAGCAAATCTGTCTTCCACATTTATAAGCCCCTCTCCAGTGCATCAGACTTATATCAGCAAAAGCCGTTTCCCGTGTGTTTGTATTATTTACCAAACTATATTTACTGAATTATTTTAAAGAAATTCAAATTGAAAATAATGCCATACCAAACAAATGCATTCACACTCATAATCAATAAATGAAATAAATGAAAATTTGTCAGTCTCGAGCAAAAAAATCTGTAAAGGACAATATGCATGGAATGACGAATAAAAGGCATTTGCACTAAATGCCAGTTCGTTTATTCGACGGCATGATATTTCATCTCGAAATAATAAATAATGCAAATTTTAAGTGTTGGAAAAGGTATAGATGTACCTAAAGAGGTAATTTCTCCCGACAGAGGTGAAATAACGTAACGCGTATTTTTAATTTTATTTCATTTCTGAGTCTTTCTTTTCATCGCGCCACTTTTTTTTAACGACGCGTCACTTTTTAGTCGAGTTGTGACGAAGTCAAACTCGACTTATAGTTTGATGAATAGCCGTCGGGCGGGCGGGCGGGCGGGCCTCGGCCGGGTGGGCCTCGGCTGGGCGGGCTTTCGTAAACAATTGGTTTCCGGATGATAACTTGATAATGGTTCAACCCATGTTCATGAAACTTCATAGGTAGGTTGGTATCGGTGAGAGGAAGAACTCTATTAACTTTGGACTTGCTTGGTCAAAGGTCAAGGTCACAGTGACCTTGAACATAGTAAATTGTAAACAATTGGTTTCCAGATGATGACTTGATAATGGTTCGACCCATGTTCATGAAACTTCATAGTTAGGTTGGCATCAGTGAAAGGAAGAAGCCTGTTTATTTTGGAATCGCTAGGTGAAAGGTCAAGGTCACAGAGACCTTCAACATAGTAATTTGTAAACAATTGGTTTCCGGATGATAATTTGATAATGGTTTGACCCACATTCATGAAACTTCATAGGTAGGTTAGCCTAGGTGAGTGGAAGACCCCTATTTATTTTTGAACATAATAAATCGTAAACAATTGGTTTCCAGATGATAATTTGACACTGGTTCCACCTACCTTCATGAAATTGCTTAGGTAGGTTGGCATTGGTGCAAGAAAGAACTCCGTTTATTTCGGAATGACTAGGTCAAAAGTCAAAGTCACAGTGACCCTTCACATAGTAAATTGTAAACAATTGGTTTCCGGACGATAAGTTGATAATGATTAAACCCACTTTTGTGCTGTCACAACTCGACATTGGATCGGTGATCCTATCGGCATTTTTTAACTTTTTGTTTAAAAGGCTACAATTTTTGTTTTAGCAAAGTATGTACGTGTGGCTTAATCAAGCTCGAATTAGGGAAGCAGAGGGAGTTGTGAGATGTGCAAAAAATCTCATACGCCGTGTTCCAAAGTTGTTAAAAAATATTTTTTCAATGTTATTTCTTTTTTACTAACTTAATACAACAATTATCACCCCTTATATACTCTCTAGGTGAGGTTTCTAATACCTCATTAAGGTTGACTGTGTCTGAAATATCTCAGTTTATTCTACAGATATCCGAACGAATTCCCGAACGGAAAAAACACAAGTTAAATCGAGTTGTGTTATCCCACAGATCTTCATATGTGCGTGTTTGTGTGAGGATCTGAGTGAGTGTGTGTGCATGAATGTGTGTGTGGGTGTGTGTGTAAGACGAAGGTGTATGAGGGCGTGGTTGTGTGGAGCTGATGGATGTGTGTATTCAGGTATGTGTGTATGTGCAGAATGCCAGGTAGGGAGGAGAGTGAGGAATGATCCATCGCAACAAGCAGTTACAGTAATTGTATTGGAAAACACACCACAGACAAAAAGACATGTTTGTATAATCATTTCTTGGTGAAAAGTTGAAATAAACGAAACGAAACGAAACATTCAGAAAATAAAATGGATGCCCGATGATCCGACAAAATATTGAATAATTAAACTTTTTTTCGGTTCATGCATTTTCAGGTAAAACGATTGGCTCACACGATTCTGTTTTTTCTTTTCATAACTCAATGAACCGAAAAAAACACAATTAGGTCCCCCCCCCCCCCCCCCCCCAGCCACGTCCCTCAAATACCAGTCTTCGGAGTTGCAACATGGTGTCAAATCAATAGCAGTTAGAACACTGGCACGTTCTAAATCTGAAAAAGAAAAATAAATTCATATTACTAATTTATCACCATGAAATTATTTATAAAATATTTAAATGACCGTGGTGGGTCAATTTTTCTTTTTCTTCACAACTGTATTTATTTGACATTTCAATTTTTACACACACTGGGTGATCGTCTGCGTTCATCGTTTTACCCAAATCGATTGTAAACAATGGCTGGTCACGACGAATATGGCAATTTTGACATTGAATTCAACTCATTTCATGTCATCTGGCTTTATATCTAACTCCACTTTTACAAACTGTGTTTTTCAGTTCTCGGGAAACGGTCAAAACCAAAATAAAATGTAATACCTATGGCCTACTTCCACCTACCACGGAACGTAACTTTTACGTGAAGTGAACAGTTGAATGAAATTTGAGGGAGGCGTGGCTTATGACGTTTTCTTTGCATTACGTAATTCATTGGTCAATAAAAAATTTAATGACATAAGTGCATTTGACTTGGAAAGTGTGTCAATTGCTACCTGCATTTCAATAATATGCGCCCTCTTGTATGCCAGAAAAATAATATGTCTACCAGTTTTAGTTTTTAAGTCTTTGTTCACTGAAGTAGAGGACGACTAACACTATTTATTTATTTGGGTCACGAACGTTTAATTATAAGGAATGATTGTTTCTTTTTGTCTATTTCTTGAGTTATGACCACCAAAAACAAAGTCCAAACATCGCGTAAATGGGCTACGCCCATTTACACAGTTTGGACTTTGTTTTTTGGGGTTCTTTACTCAAGAAATAGACAAAAAGAAACGATCATTCCTAAATTGATTCATTTTAATTCAACACTTTACCCAACGCACAAGATATAAAAAAAATGTTATTTTAATTATTTTTCTCAAACTTTTTAAAACAAAATCAACAATACCATATCACACGGCCACTCAACGAGCTCGTTTAAATGGGGGGCCACATGGTGTGATTTTCTCTGAAATGTTTTGAAAAATAATTTTGCTGAACTGCTCGTTTTGTAAATTACGCTGGCGGATGCCTTCTAGTCCGTTTGAGTAAAGGGTTAAATCCATTTTAGCACGGAAACTCATATTGTGACTCACCAACACTGAAAACTAAGTTGCAAATGAGGAAGTAGGAATTATTGGTGCCACTCCCAGCTGCAACTGAATCCTTTTGAGTGACTTGTACATCCGGAAATGGTCTTATGGGCTACCTCGTGGTTAAACCATTGATAGACACCTATTGTCCTCACGAGGCTCCACGAGGTCAGTGATTATGCACAAATTGCAAATTTAAGATAACCCCACAAAGGTTATGCAAAAAAAAATGGTATAACCTTTTTGATCCAAAATAACCCTAACCCCACTGCGCACTCTTTTGTCAGTGTTTTTTCGAACTGGCAGAGTGCTGAATTAATAATTATTTTTGGTCATAAAATTTGTTCATTTCTCTTGACTTGTTCCAATTTATGAGAGAGTACCTGGAGGCACCCTCCCATAAATTGTGACAAGGCAAATCCACGGAGACTTATTTTCACTTCCAAGATCATATAAAGCACATCCACAAAAGTTGAAGCCTTAACCCCTTTGAACCCTGGTGGTCTCTTCCATGCTAGTTCCATGGCAGCAGTAGGAAGAGTCCATATTTATTATTTGGGGATAGACCAATTAATATTTTCAACGTGCAGCCTTAGGGCTGCACGTTGAAAATATTGATTGGTCTACACCACACATTTACTTTGCAGTCATCCCCCCTAATGACATTATGACGTAGCTTGTGACCCGCCCGGAAAAAACGGCCTCTGGAGTTCAAAGCGTTAAAGTTGTGGCACCTGAACTTCAGAACAAAGACCAAATATGGGTTCAAAATGTTGCTCAAACAAACACTCAAGCAGGGTCTGCGGAATTCTTTTCTTGAAAGAACCCAATGTTTTGTAAGAAACTCACACAGGAAGTTCTAACCATGTCATCTCGGTATGTGCCCTCAATTCCACTCCAGCCTGAGAGTTCACCACGTCCTTAATGTCCGTATTTTCCAGATTGAGAATAAGAGGGAAGTTATTTGTGAGGGCTCTCACAATTTTATGAGGGCCTCGCACAAAGGCAGTTTTATACCATCATCCTCACTACCCAAGAGTTTAGTGCGACTCCAACATTGTAATTTTCTCGTGTGCTGCCAATAGGGAACTCATTGTGAGGATTCTTATTTTGTGTGAGAGACCTCATAGTTCAGTGACCGATCCATATTGAAGGTTTTCACACTTCTGTCGTGAGAACTGACAGCCCCACCCAAAATTTCAGCACATCTCCAACATTGGAATTTTCTGGTATCAGGCTTGCTGGTAAGCTATTTTAGATACCATGCACTGTTTCAATCCTCTTGCGAAAGTTCTTCATACCAGAAAAATCCAATGCTCGAAACATGCATGTTGAACACTCAGTCAGGAAGATGATAACGCTGTAGAAGATGCCAGTGTGAGCATGTTAGGAAATAGTGAGAGCCCACAAACACCTTGAGGGATTCCTAACACAGGAACAGGACCCCCACCCCATTCACAGAAATATGAGAGCTCCACACCAAAAAGTGAGTGGCTCTGTAAATAGCTCTCCCTTGACCCCATTCAACACACAATTCCGATATTGCAGGCGTATAAACTCTCAAACTGAGGCAAAATTACTGAGTGGAGAATGTGAAACTCCCAATATGACACCGACAAACCTATTTCAAAGTCCACCATTCCCCCAGAGCTATCGCGTGAAACTTCATTTGCAATATAATATAATTAAACGGACTTTAGCAGTACAAATGTTGAAAACAATTACTCAGAATATACTTCAAGTGAAAACAAACAATGCACTATTCAGCCCAAAGGGCCTTTGATGATGACGCCGATTAATATGTGGATATAATAGCTTTGTATAAGGATAGTAGCTGTCTCGGAGATTCAGCGAAAGAAAACTCCTCGAAATCTCTTACAGAAGGTGTGAAAATCTATCTCAGTAAACGCTTCTTGGTGTTGTGAATGTGAGGCGACGATTCACAAAAGATCCACGCATTTTCACATTTGCCGCCACGAAGACTGTGGGTGAAAACCTATCCATCAGAGAGGAGAACATCATTTTTGGCACACTTTTGAGCACATTCACATTATCAGTGGATTGTTTAGAGACCTATGAATATCGACCATGTTGCATAAATAAACAAACAACAGACCACAGAGACTTGTGTTAAAGCGGAAGGTTAATGTGAGAGACTTATGAAGATATCAGTTATAAAGTATAAAAGTCACAAAATAAACTTCATGGTACGTTAAGCGAATCTCAAATTTCGACTCTTATCGATTCCCGGAACGAATCAGACAGAGAATTTCAAATCAAATCTATCGCCGTATCTCACCACTCTTCAAGTTGTATACATTGAACTTTCTTGTAAACGTGGTCTATCTTGTCAGTATCCCACTGACGCATTGCATTCATTGGTTATTTGTCTTTGCGAACAAATTAGTCAAAAAACGAACATTCCAGAAACGGACTCGAAGAATTATCGAAAGCGGGCCCTCGTCGAACTCCTCTTCTGTCATCAGGTCTCCTGCACAGGAGACCTGATGACAGAAGAAGAGTTCAAGAGGGGCCACTTGGTAGGATTTTGAGAACATTTCGACAATTCAAAAAAAATCCGAATCAGCGCAACTCAAATCGAATAGAATCGTTGCTACGATTTCGAATCGAATCGAATTTCAATGCTTTTTACCTTTCGTGTGCGACTCTGTCACACTCTCTGTAATGTTTTTGTGAATAAAATGAAAATGAGTTCATGTAAAGGTATAGTCGTTTCTTGACTTTTCATTATCGCAACTTTAGCTGTTCTCCTGGAAAAACTTTCTAATAATTTGGTCAAATTAAATTCATAAATCGTTTTAAGTCGTATGTCCCCTCCCCACCCCCTTCAATATTCATAACGCTTCACGTTGACTCAGTGAAGCCGCCGTTCTTTTCAAACAGTTTTTATTTTATTTTATTTAAGCTTATTTGTTTTACAAGGACTGGTGAACGAGCTATGCAACTTATATTAACGTCTTGCCTTGGCCAAATGGCACAGGTGTGTGGGATGACCTTCGTAGCGTAGTTGTGTTTTAATTAGAGTAGGGGGATTAGGGGTTGATGTGCTTGCTGGAAGATCGATGGGGGTATTTCTGTGAATGGGAAGGGAAAGCTTAGCCGAGAGAAAGGCGTATATCGTACAGATCCAGAAAATCGACACTCGCAGTAAATGGACGCTCGATTTGTACTTTTGTGTGAAGAGGGTAACCTGGTTACTTCGTTTAGCTAAAGCTGTAAGGTGAAGAAAATACTCAGAATACGACGAAGCTCGAAACAAGATGCAAAATGAGGCGTGTCTGTTCTTTGAATTTAATGTTCTCAGAATAGGTTGCTCCGTTTGACGTGAGAAAAATGTTACCGATGTTAAGCTGATACCACGATTTATAGGGAATTACCCAAATATACTAACTTGTATTAACCGACAGAGTCAAAGGTCAGCTTGGGAAAAAATTAAATACACCATCACCTTCAATAAACAATGCCACTAACTTAATTAAAATTATTTAACTAAAAATTAAAAAAGGAATGTTGCTTTGCCAAAATAGACTAATGCGCAGTGGAAAGGAAAACAATCTACATTTGGCCATAAAAATGAAAGGAAGACAAGGTATTGGAGAAAACACGTTACGCCACTTCAGTTTCTCCAGTATCTACGGGAGAAAACGCCCCTTTGGATACATACTCGTAGAAATTCAGTGGCGATATCATAATCACATGGAATAAAACCTTTGAAACCATTTCCTACAAGTAACGAATCGAAACTACACACTGGTCATACTACTCTAGCACCCGGCGATCGGAATTTCTATCCTCGAATCGAATATCGAATCGAATCAGTGGTTCGATCTTGACATCGACATCGAATCCGAAACTTTCGTGAAATTGTTTTATCAAATTACCTAACTACCATGCATATCCGTGCGCGCTTGCGCGCGGCACGTTTAGCATGGGTACCAGAGTGTAGAGGTAAGTTATACTGCTACAAGGGCACCAATAAAGTGGGAGTGGGATTTCCGCGTTCTACTTTATAAGTGTTGTTGTAACAATGTAACTTGTCAGCCAGACAAGCGTGCTGATAAGCTGATTGAACTGAGAAAGCAAGAGGCAACTATTCCTACCTCTCCATTTATTTTCCATCGTCCCTTCGTGAAAATGCGCGAGTTATCCGATTAAAATATTTACGAATCAGGAAGCCGATTCGATGTCGATCCCGCATCAGGTCATTCATCGATTTTGACGTCGAATAGAATTTTCGAAGCTTCGCAGGACTCTATACAAGTCACAGTGGTCATTCACAATTTGATAACAACATTTGTTTGACGAACCATGAAACCAACATGGAAAGAGCGCCGTGGGGGTAATATGCTGTCGTTTTGGAGAAAATATCTACAAGCATGAGGCTAATTGAGTGCATAATTGTGGATGCGGTTTGCCCTAAAAATACGTAAATAACTGAAAATATAACTTTCAATCTACGGGGATCGGATACACGAATCTTCCAGAGTCGCAAGATACATACCTTTTCTGTCTACCAGGTATCGGTGTGCTGTAGATTATGACGGAAACGTGACACAAATGTGTGATAAATATAACAATACAGTACAGTCGCCGTGGACTGCTCACTTTCCACGGGTGGGCAATATTTCCACGGACGCAATAATAGTAGATTTCAAACACTAATTATAGAAATAATCATCAAAAATTTAATTAATGAAGCACCGTGTACAACCCGGTGCTTCATTAATTAAATTTTTGCTGCTGATGACTGTTATTACCTGGTCAACGCATGCGTGGATATCACTGCCCACGTGTGGATTACGACCAATCAACGGCGACTGTACTGTATCTAATTGTACTTTTCGGGTATAAAATAACGAAAATGAGAAATTTTCGAGTGGATCTTATTCTTTGTGCGAACAAAATGTCAGAAGTCCTTTCCTCAGTAGATTTTTCCTCTTATCTGGTATTACGATCCCCATTTCAACTTTTGAAAGACCTTGACTGTGTTCTGAAATTGCAACTTAGACACAGACCATTGAGACGAGTTATCTAGTGACTGTCTGCGCGTTCTTGCCAAGTCTGGCTTCCAGAAAAGGCGGTTCAGACGAGACTGAAAACAAAAACTGCCAAAACGTATGTTCGACACGTCATCTCCCAATAAAATAATGAAAAAATGAAAGAAAAAAGGACAGGAATAAAAATTAAAAAGAAACAAAGTCAAGAATCTTTGATCTCCTATGTTTAGATTTTTTCAGGTGTCATTATGATACATAGACATGCAAACCACTGGCGTTTTTTTTCTTGAAAACCGAGAAACAGGCCCGAAAAAGCAGTTAAATCCTCATGTGGATATATTCTTATTTCTCTTTATACGCGTTTTAATTTTATTAATAATAAAGCACGTGCACTATCATGAACATGTCTATCTTTGTGTTGTCTCTAAAGATTGATGATGGTTGAAAAACGATTTTCCAAGTTGGATAGGTAACGCCTGTTCAAGCATTGTGACAAAAGCAGTTGTTTCGATGATCATCACCGGAAAACGTTACTTCAACGGATAAATAGGTTCCCATAGTGTGGTAATAATCATCCACTTGTTTCACTATCGCCACCGTCGGACCTCTCCACCAATGTGAGAGTGGCGCTGCTGAAATAGAGTTAATATATCTGAGCATTTCGAATGGATAACCTCAAAAATGCACATCTGGGGAAGAAAAAGAACACGTTTTTATAGAAGAATTCCTCTAAAAACAGTTAGGTTAAAAATCAACCCAGATAAACCTGGTTGAGTGAATATGCCCCCCCCCCCCCCCCGGGTTCATATTCACTCAACCCAGTTGGTTTGGATTAATTAACTTAACTGATTTTAGAGTGAAACAGTGAGAGATACTGAGAAATAACATACTTCGCTGCACCACGCATGAAAATATGTTATTTCCGGGTCGCATTCAGTATTATTACCACTTTATAGGGCGTTTCCTAGTACATTAACAAAGTTTAACACGGCATTACAAAAACGTAACGCTCAACTTAAAAAGTCACGTGGTTTGTCGGGCAGTTAATGAGTTTAACATTTCATTAACAGCCCGACACGTCAAGTAACTTTTGTTCCTCATTGTCGTACACTCGAAACTGGAAACAGTTTCCAGAAATGGTTTCAACTAGTAAACAATGTCATTTTTATATTAAATATGTAAAATGTCCAGCAAAGTCAGTCTTATAAGAACAAGCAGCTGTATATAGTAAGTCTGCAGACATTTAAGCCTTTATTCCTGACTTAAAAGCTGTAAATATCGGGTCTGTTTTGAAATTTTCTAACTTCGTTGCAATTGAAGGAGTACCGGTGCCGATCACATGATAATCGTATGACACCAGTTGTTTGAGAACAGACGATAATCATCTGCCACAATTGAAAACGTTAAAAATGTCTCAATAAAGCGAATTGAATGAAGACCAATTGGTTGTTTGTAGCTGTCATGTAAGGAGCAGGGTCAAAAACCTTCTCAGAATCACAGTGGTAAAAATAGTAATAACATGACTTTGTCGGACCTTGTGGTTTATTAATGGCCCAACAGGTGTGAATAACAGCCCATCAGCTTATTAACGGCTCTCGACTTCGGCTCGGGCCTTTTATAAGCTGTCGGGGTGTTATTCACACATGTTCGGCCGTTAATAAACCACAATGCCCTCCAAAGTCATGTTATTGTTATATTCGCTCAACAAGGGTTCATTTTCTTTTGTTTACACTTGAATATTACGAGAGCATTTTGAAAAATAAAATTACAATAAGGTCGCCATTGCAATTTGAAAAAGTTGGTTGTTCATCGTGCATCTTGCGCTTACCTCCTAGACATAATGTGAACCTGCCGATAAAATGTTGCCCTCCCTTTGAGGTAAATGAATGAGGCGCATCTGCTTTAAAACAGTTCGTTGATAAAAATAATTTCAGAAAACAACATAAGGCATTGAAAAACAAAACAGGAATGTACGCAAGGAACATTTTTCATCTATGTGATATTTAATGAATGTTGTTTTGTTTTTTGAGAAAACGTGTAATACGTGATCATCGCCTTGGAATTACCGGCTATCGTTTGGTTACGGCCGACTGGACCAAAACAAGAAGTTTGAAATACTTCGATGTATCTGTGGGGAGTGGGGGGGGGGGGGGGGGGGGGGGTCATTAAATATAATTAGAGAACGCTTTCATTATAAAGATTCTACCTGGATGAAAATTGTTTAAAAAAATTCGATGCCTGAGTAGATTATTAGCAATACCAGACATCTCATTATTTAACCCTTTACCCAACATAACGGCCAAAACCGGCCAGCGTTATTCTCAAAAATCGCCAATTAATTTCATTATTTTTTCATTTTTTGTCTCAAAAACATAGATTATGACCCCCTCGTTGGAACGAGCTTGTCGAGCTCGTTCCAACGAGGGGTCATAACCTATGTTTTTGAGACATAGGTTATGACCCCCCCCCCCCCCCCCCCCCCCCCCATGACTTGATGTGTTTCGGACGGGAAGTCTTGTCAATGCGGGTGACCGAGCATTCTCTGTCGCAAGCCCATCTCTTTGGAATAGACTTCCGGACAGACACCTGAATTGTTTAAAAATGCACTCAAAACTTACTTTTTTACCTGCACTTTTGTAAAGCACTGAAGAGTTACCGTCATTATTTGTGTGTGTGTTGTGTGTGTGTGTGTGTGTGTGTGTGTGTGTGTGTGTGTGTGTGTGTGAAGCCTGAGAGCGCGGATTCATGGCTCTAAACTGTATTATTATTATTATAAAATTAGTTATTCAAAATTTTCTTTTGCACTTATCGTCTGCTTTTCATGCTAGGTAAAGGGTTAATGTATACACAAGACGCTAATCAGGGGGTTTAGGGCGTGTTACGTCCAATAATGTGCCGGACGGAACATTTTCATTTGGTTTGGAGTCATATATTCACACGTGCTACTGACTAAGCACTTTCTTCCGAGACTGGAGTTGGTATTTGGACGTGTTTTACACACATAGTCGGTCAAACTCATAGTGGTCTGTAGAACACTATTTGGGGGTTTTGGTGGCGCAACACGAGCAATTTTGAATACCTGTACGGTAGGTGTTAATTAAATAAGATGTTGCGCCACGATTACCACTTGTATAATTATAATCCCGACTTACTACTGATGTTACAGCTACATCATCAAGGCATTCCTTCAACGAAGGCATGTCTTGATGAAGTAGTTTGAATATTCGATCAGTCGGGACAAGATACAATACAGTCGGGACAAATCAGCCCCTGAAGATAACACTTTGACACGCATTTAAATTATTGTAATAGATGAGCGTTAAGTTGAAGTTGAGGCTTGGAACATTGAGCATCCGTAGAGGAGGACAAAAAGGTGTTCACGTCCCCTTCGTTTTGTTTGTGAACAAAGAATTGTTTTTAGTATCTGTCGATTGCAACACACATTCTCAGCTGATCATTACTTCATGAGCATTAGCGTGTTATTACATGTGATTTAATCATCTTGGATCATCGATTATATACTACTCAAAGTTTGCTAAGCACCAAATATTTGACACATCATTGTGAAATTTGCTTGTGACATATTTGCGATATTTTTGGTGGATATGATTGAGGAATGGATTGAAATGGTCCCCAGTGTTTACATTAGCTCTCTTGGCAGGCAGACTCTCATGGAAAGCATGGACCCCTTGATTTTCATGATGTTTTCGTGTACTGTCTACATGTACCTGACATATGTAGGGTATTCATTCTTCATTTCAACACAAACTCTTGTGATGTAATGATTGAATATGGCAAATGCAAACGTAAGAAGACATTTTCCTGAAGCAGAAATGTGGCGGGCTGTTGGGATGGTGGAGCAAGGGGATATACCCATCGTCAGGTTGGTGAAACCCTTGGTGTGCACCATAAGGTGATCACCAGAGCCTGGGCAAGATTTCAGCAGTATGGCACACCAGTAAGACGGCATGGTGGTGGCAGAGACAGGGCAACATCTGTAGCTGAAGACCGGTTTTTGATCATTCAGGCCCGTAGGAACCGCTTTGCCACCGCAACCCAGCTTCGCCGTGACCTTCAGAATGCAACCGGGGTAAATGTTTCGACGAAGACTATCCGGGCAAGATTGCACGACAGTGGTCTCAGATCGAGAAGACCATTTATTCGCATTCCGCTGCCCCAGAACCATCGCCAGGCACGATATGAATGGGCCATGGACCACGTTGGATGGATCAGAGAAGATCGGCGACTTGTCCCTTTTATAGATGAGTCAAGGTACTGCCTAGACCACACAGATGGGCGTTTTAGGGTATAGAGAAGGCCAGAAGAGCGATTCCATGCAGCCAACATTGCTGAACATGACCGCTATGGTGGAGGGTCAATCATGGTCTGGGGCGGCATCAGCAGGGATGGACATACAGAGCTCTGTTTTCTTGAACGTAGTACATTGACTGCACGGCGGTATATTGATGCGATCCTCGATATTCACGTCAGATTGTATGCAGGTGCAGTGGGTGATAGATTCATTCTGATGGACGATAATGCCCGTCCTCATGTTGCCCATGCTGTCGGGGAGTACCGACAGAGGGAAGAGATTGAGAGTATGGGCTGGCCAGCAAGATCCCCGACCTCAATCCAATCAAACATGTCTGGAATGAGTTGCAGTGTGCAATTTCAGCCCGTCCAGTCCAGCCAAGAAGTGTCCAGGAGCTTGGTGCCATGCTGGTCCAAGAATGGAACACAACATCCCACAAAGGACTACCAGGAACCTGATTGGGAGCATGAGAAGGCGTTGTCAAGCTGTAATTAACAGTAATGGGTCTCATACTCGACATTGAACCTATTCCAGTTCGCTCCGTCAACTTTTTGGCAAATTTCCTCTTTTACCAATAATATCCATTTTCCATGGTTATCGTATTCAAAAGCTAAAAAATAATGTTAAACAAAAACAAAATATTAATTTCTGAACTTAAATCATTAAAGATATAATTAAATAAAAAATATATACACTTTTCATTACAATATTTCAACTAAAACATAAAACAGGTAGTTGGATATACTTGGTGCTTAGCAAACTTTGAGCAGTAAAGATTAACAGCTTCACCGTTCAGTATTTACAGAGGAAATCAGGTTGGCAAACAGTTGATTTTACAGAGCGAAGACTTGTTCTATTTCCTGTAAAATCGCAATGTTGAGGAAACATTAACCCTTTACCCAACACGAAAGGAAGACGACACTTGCAAACAAAATTCTTCAATAACTAAAAATTTCAATTTGTTGTCTCAAAAACTTAGATTATGACCCCTCATTGGAACGAGCTCAACGAGCTCGTTCCAATGAGGGGTCATAAACCATTTTTTGGAGTCAAAAATGAAAAAAATAATGAAAATTGTATGGTGATTTTTGTAGATAGTGCTAGCCGTTTTTGACCGTTACGTTGGGTAAAGGGTTAAAGTAGAATGACAAAACAAAAATCACCACTTTCCTAACGAATCTATTATTAATTGTCTGCATACCTTTTAAACATCTGTAATTGAAATAGAAGCCAGTTATTACACAATTTTAACACTTCGACGAAACAGTCTGATCAGTTTAAAACGGACAGAAAATTCCGACTGGGTCGCGATTTGATCCTAATTCTCTCTCTACATTCCTCCTCACAACACCCAAACAAAATTTATATATTTTCTTAAAGTTTAACGATACTTTTGACAGCCAAAGTCACCTCTCGTAGAAGAATTTTATGGGTGGAGGAAGTCAGAGTACCCTAAAAGAACCACCGATCAGCAGCGCGCAACTAATCCGCAACATACTACTCTTCACAACAAGCAGGGTTAGAATTGGTTGAAGCAAATTGCACTATCGACTTGCAGTACATGTCACCACCGTTCCCTCCACGTGTGTAATCGGGATTACCTGCTTTGTCCAAGGATCAAGGATCAACCTGTGAACCTTTTGGTTTGAAGTTCTTGCTCCAACAATTTCAATTTCAATTTATTTCTCCACTTTTAACCATTGCTATGGCGTAAAGTGTAAACGTAGTACTACAGTAATTTACAAAACAAAACAAAACAAGATCGCGCAGGTCCGTGGTGGTTATTACATGAAATAACAAAATATGTATGGGGAACAGATGTTTTGGCTTTCGAACGATTTCAACAGGCGTTTAATTTTAAAATGGACAAGTACTCGCATTCTGTCGAAGGTGGAGGGGGGGGGGGGGGGTTCTGATTTTTAAATATTCTATCGTATCCGCCATGGTATTTGTAATCAATCAATATTTTTCATTTTAGTTAGGAATTCGATCGACTGTATCCTGTCTGAAAGTGCACAACGTGCTCTTTCTTTCGTGATACAGTCCATCGGGCTCCAATCCATATAATTAATTACATCACAGCCTCCAATAACTGTAAGTATTGTAGCTATTCACATGATAAGTTGAACAGGCATCATATTGCATGCAGGGTTTTCGGGTCAATTTTAAAATTATTTTCTTTCATCTGCATGCTTATTAATATATCGCGATGCAATATGTACCATATTAAAATGATTCGACACATTACATTTACCCCAGAATTCTTCCTCCCGCAATGCACGCTATGGGCGAAAAATGGCAAGGAGGATTCTCCTTACTGCGAAAGTTGCGTCTGTAATTGCGGGAGGGCGATCTCAGAAATGCAAGGTGTTTAATGTTTTTAGCAAGCTTTTTTGCACAGGCGATATTGAGCAAAATGCTGTTGAAGGCCATTGTTACATAAATATGATATGCACGACGACGGTATTGTTCTTCCACATATTTAATCTTGTAATTTTATCAATTCTGTAAATTTAGCTTGGGGAGGGAGTGGTGGGGGGAGGGGATGGTAGAAGTGATGAGGTCAGCCGAGAGAAGGTTGTAAAATTGATTTCAAATCCCTAATAAATTTTGCTAGATTGCGAGTTTGTTTAGTATTTGAGCTAGTGAATAAATTCTGAACTTTGTAGATGCTAGGGTGTCGCCTGTAGAAGGGATTGATGTATTTAGTCCTTAATACTGCGCTTCCGTGTTCCCCGAAACAAACTGCTTAATGTAAGTGTGTCGTTACCATGTGGCGATCTGAACGAGAAAAAAATCGGTTTTACGATCACATTACTGCATTTGTTTAATCCTTTTCCCAATGCGATATCAAAATTTGTACTTTTAATTGTTTGGTTGTTTTTTTATTGAAATGTTCGGAATATTTTTACAAAACCATATCATGTTACCCCTCATTGGAACGAACTCGACGTGCTTGTTCCAATGAGGGGACACAAGATATAGAATTGTTGAAATTTTTTTAATCCATTTTTTAATTGCTCAGTTTGTAAGTTACTCTGGTGGATGTGGCCGATCCGTTAGGTAAAAGTTTTTAGAACGGTATCTTCATCTCCTGCATGGTCACTGCTTTCAACATTCACAAGCCTCCATACACTAACAACTCATAACCCATCCTACTCATGTATGCATGTACCTACGAGCTTGTAGTTCAGTCTTTTGTGCCAATTCAAACAAATATGATAAAAACTTTCGGCTTTGTCATTGTAAAATAACCATTTCACAACTCGTTCAACCATACTGTACGGCCCCAGTGGATTGATCACGTTCCATGGGTGGGCAATATTTCCACCGACGCAATAATATTAGATTTCAAACACTAATTATAGGAATAATCATCAAAAATTTAATTAATGAAACACCGGGTACCACCCGGTGCTTCATTAATTAAAATTTTGATGATAATAATTTTTATTACCTAGTAAATGCATTCGTGGACATCACTGCCCACCCGTGACTATACTGTACTTCATTCACAGCGCGTTCAAGAGAAAAAAGTCAAGTTTTAAATAATCAACTATTCTGACGCTCTGAGTCAGACTTCAGAATGAAATTACAGTTGTCTCCCTTCCATGGCAACCCCCTTTGCATCAACCCAATGTATTGACACTGATCGAACAGTGGCAAACACACAATGAGGACTCTGCCGAGTAATTGTGCGTGATTTGTTTGTTGACAGGATGGTGAAAAGCTTTTACAAATCTGTTCTGCATGTATGTCTATATAACCACGATATGTATTTAAACAGATGTTCCATTATAATTGTTTGTGCAGAATATCATGGATCGAAAACAGAACATATTCATTTTGTCGAGCCTTCAGAAGTAAACCACAGAAAATTAATATACTGCCGTTTGAAAATTACTTTTAATATTCCTGTATAATGCAATAGTTTCGCCAAGTCTATTTCTTGGAGATCAATAATCTTCCAGTTTAACGTACACTAGTCCTGTTTGGTTTTGAATATTTTATTGAAATAACATTTTTTTGCGACATCACAGTTTACACACGCTATCTACAACCTCTGAGCTGTGAGTATTGAAATATAGAGTTCGGTTTCGGTATCGGTATTTTAGAATGATTTACTTGGGTATCGGTACGGTATTCTGTATCAACAACATAATATTAGTTACATAGTCAGCAAGTGGTTGGGTACTGGATGGTACCTGGCACGTAGGTTTTATACCAAGTGAGGCGATGCCGTGCTGTATGTCCTGCTGTAAAATAAGGACAAACACTGATAACATTGAGACCAAAGTGCAAGGCAAGCTAAAACATTCAATCATTGAGTATAACTTTGACGCAGCGATTTGTTGCTCCAGTATTGTAAGCAAAGGTTGAATGTTTCATATTGGACAATGTATTCAATGCTATAAATTATTGTGATGAGTTGACGGTAACATGGTCTGAGGTTTGCGGCTCGGAGCTTATGTTCAACCAAGACGCGAAGCGTCGAGGTTGAACATACGCTCCGAGCCGCAAACCTCAGACCATGTTACCGTCAACTCATCACAATAATGTATGTGTTCCAATAAGACACTATCCATAGCATAAAACCTACATCGTGAAGCACGAGAGGCCTATTTACTAAACTTGTGATCGTTAAAAGTTGCCTTCTTCAAAGCAACTTTTAACGATCACAGGTTTAGTAAATAAACCTCTCGTGTATCCACGGCGGCACTGGATAAATAATCAATAAACCAGATAAGCTCATACCATCTTAGATCAAATCGTAAAGTGGTTTGTAATTTTAACAACACTTCATCCGGAACACCGTCTGCTGCACACGTGAAACATCCAGAAAAATGAAGCGGCTTGCTAGTCACTCAATTGATAAAGCAATTACGAAATGGACGACGTCATTTCAAATATTTCGCGTTGTGACGTCAGGCGGTAACATTTGCCACTAGAGCCGTAAACATAGAATATACTAATTGAGCTGTCATCCAATCAGAGGAGGATGATTTTCGTCTTATTGGAACATAATTAATTATTGTGTTTGTAGATGTAGTTTACAAACATAACAAATTTCCAAACTGTGATCGTGGAGCAAAATGTCTAAAATTTTGAACAATTATATTGAAAACGCATCAAATGCGGAACAAGGCTATTGCTTTTGCACATAGTGTGCACAAAAAAGAAACAATATAGGGGACAGGGTTGTCCTGGCCCAGTCTGAACTGTAGGTACAACCTAGAACGTCGTTATCAGACCAGGGCCCTCACAAAGACTAGACAGTGAATGTGACTGCTCCGAGAAAACTTTATTCAATTGAACCCACCAAGAACCTAATGTAAAATATGTAAATCGCACAGTACGATCGCTATCTGCATAGTACAATGTATGAAATGTGCTGCCTTCTTTATATTGAAGCATGATACACTTCTTGTACTCCTAACAAACCAGAAGGCACCTTGCACAATGAGCAGAGTACAATGGAGAGTGTAATTATCTGATACTGGGAATGCAACAAAGACATTGTGTAATTGAATTCAGCTTATTTGATCTGCTTCTCCGGTATCTTGTGACTCGGACACGACGAACGTTCGAGATTCGATTCGATTTCGAATCTTGTCACTGATTCGATTCGAAACTATCTCGATTATTCGATAAAATCGAATTCTGGGAAGATTTGGATTTCATTCAATTCTTTCTTACCGACTTTCTGACGATAACAACTCACCCTGCAGTTTTCTGATCAATAAGATTGAATGTATCCAGTCTAACTAAATAGCACAAATTCAGTCACAAAATTCATAGAAATTACACTTGGGGCGATAGTGAAGATTGCTTTACGGGTGCTTTGCACAATATATCGTCCTTTAAGTGCACCAAGGGGGCAGCAATGATTTAGCAATGCATGTGGCACTCAAAGGACGATAAATGGCCTTTTCGTCGATCACCTTAATGATACCTGTCAATAGTCTAATAGTCTAGCATGCCTATTGACACTGGGTTTACGAAGAAGGTAGATAGCACCAGTAAGGTGGCCTTGTTATCGTAATAATTGAAAAGTTCGATTCGAGATTTGAGTGGGTTTCGAACATTTTGATTGATTCGGTTTAAGATTCGATTCGAGAGAAACATCGTGATTCGCCGGTCCCTTCACGTGACATTCTTGTCTTGAACAAAATGTGTGTTAACCCTTTACCCAACGAACCGCCTGCATCCTCACGCGTAATATGCAAATTCAAAATCTGAAGAAAAAAAAAAAAATTCGAAAAATTTCAACAAAACCATATCATGTGACCACTCTTTGGAACGAGCTCGTTCCAAAGAGGGGTCACATGATATGGTTTTGTTGAAATCTTTTGAAAAAAATTAAAAAATGATATTTAAAATAATAAATTTTTAAATCGTCTGCGTTGGGTAAAGGGTTAAAAGGCACACTAAATTCAATAATATAAATGATATTAATTGTTTTATCAAACAGGACAAGATTTATTGGCTGCAATTTGCCATAGGCTATAAATTGGCCTATTTCATGACAGTTTGAAATCTGTCGCCCTTTACGGGTTCATAGGTAGGACCTCGGAGTCAAATCCAGACGCATGACAAAGGCGACAATAAACACACCGTGCCATATTGCCGTGACGCATCAGATATGGCGTCTGTGCCAAAGCATTAACAAGATACTGGACAGCTTCGCTAAACCCTACACAGAGTCGGCATTTCGTATTCACTGTCTGCTGACGCTTCCGTGTGACTAATTATTATTATTATTATTATTATCATTATTATTATTATTATTATTATTATTATTATTATTATTATTATTATTATTATTATTATTGCATTTTTGCAGTGAAAGGTTCTCGTCAGAAGCCGATAAGGCACACAAGTGATGTAAGATGACTTTCGATTGATTTTGTAAAAAAATCAGTAGAAAAGTTAACAACAAATATCATTTCTCGACCTCTCACTGTTCAGAAATGTTAAGATTTACGTTGCAAACATTTTCATGGAAAATTAACGTATTCCAAAGAATTCCCAAGAATTCCAAAGAATTGGTGGTATAAATAAGAATTTTTTCTGCAGCTGATTCTTCCTTAAATTTTCTTCTTATTAACTTTTCAGTGCCTTCTAAGTCATTTTGGATAATCAGTCGACTCAAAGAATTCATTAGTCACATTTTTCTGTTTGGTAATTAACCTAACTATATATTCTGTGCAGGTCTAAATTATTTGAACAAGCAGTTAAGAGTCTGAATAGTTCTCTTTTTTATCACTACTTAAACGTTGTTATAAAATGCACGTTGAACTTGCAGATCCAATATGAATATTGTTGTTTGAGAGAAATATCTTTTTTGCATGCTTCGTATTCACTTCACTGTAGCTCTAAAAGGAACACAAGTCTGTTTCCTGATCTGAGCTTTTTACCTCTAAACTCACTTCTCGTGCAGGGCCCAATGCTATTGAACGTTTTGCAATTGTATATTCTAGAACTGTATTTTCTAGTTATTAGTTTAAATGGGTTGAAATGAACCATTAGCATTTTTCAAAGATATGGCAATTTGCCAATTGGCAAATTGCCATATCTTTTAAAATGCTAATGATTCATTTTAGTCAGTTATATTAATAAGTAGAAAATACAATTCTAGAAAATACAATGGTAAATGTTTTATAGTATTGGTCCACGATTGGTGGATCATATACCCTGGAAGCTGGACGGGAGTACGTGACCCTGTTACCATGAATACTACATTATTTATGAGATAACATTTTATTTCTCAGAATAGCCTATTACCAAGCACGGCCAATATGACGCTGATCTCGTCCGATATAGACCAAGCTAGAGCCCCCCCCCCCCCCCCCACACCCTCAATGCGTGGCGCAACTAATTTGTTCACATCGGATTGTTCACAGTTACTCATCGAACGCAATCGCGAAAATTAACGTTATCCGGCAAGAAACAGTGATTTGCAGCAGAGTTGTGCATTATGGGAATTACTTGTGGCACGGGTTATGATTGATAAGGTGGATGAAGAGGTAACTCAGCTATCAGAACGTCGCTGTTTCACCCGTGGGGAAGCCGAGGCGTTGGGATGGCTGAACTAGGCAGGCCTGCTAGTCTAGAAAATCAAGGAGTGCAAAACAATTGCTCTCCTCAGATTGCTTGGGAGTGCAACTGCACCTGAAATTTGTAATGCAAAAACCTGTATGCTATTTTGGTTGTATTCACTTCAAGGTATTAATATTGTGACTGAAAGATTGTACTATATTCAGCAATATGGTGGAAAAATTGACACACACATCTTCTCATTATTAAAAATGTTGCATTCAATTCTTACGTGACTGTTTTCTTCACTCAAAATGTCTCGAAATGCGACACAAAATGGGTCATGAATTATTGCGAAGCAATACAACATTGACGAATCGTCCCCTGAGTTTCAATGTGTTTGTTCTATGTGCCAGTAGGCACAAAGAACACATTGGAACTCAGGGGACGAAATGATAATAAATTTTAAAGGCAATCCCAAACAGGTCTGGCATTCCAGAAAATCAAGGGGTGCAAAAAATTGCCCACCTCAATTTTTTCGAGGCATGCAGTAGGTGTGCAGCACTCCTGCACTCTTAAAGAATGCCAGGCTTGACTAGGAGAAGTGAAAAAGTACAAACTTTTGAAGAAAAAAACCCTACTGTCAGAGGGCTGAGAATTTTTGTAATTATTTGTTTCGAGTTAATAACTTGGTAAGTTCCATGACGGCCGAGATATCAACCCTCAGTAACTTCACATCAAACTATGATCTCGTCTGTTTTAATATTCTAACTATATCATCAAGGCATGTCTTCTTCATTATTGCCTTGATAATGTAGTTGGAATATTTTATCAGTCGGGACTAGACCACCGCAGTTGGGGCAAATTAGGTTTATACTCCCTCCCTATTCGGACCTCGCGACGCCCTTGTCTAAACTGAATATTAGTACGGAATTTGTAAAGAAAATGGAATAATCCCTTCCGCGCCTCTATGGGGTTATAGTAATAATGTCAAACTACGGACTCCCTACTCGATTTGTTGTACGTTGGGCATGTACCCTTTGATTGTCAAATCTTTCCACAAACAAAAGTGTGTCTACAACATATTTAACCCTTTACCCAACGAATCGGCCGCATCCGTCCGCGTAATATGCAAATTCTGCACTTGAAAAAAGAGTATTTTTCAAAAGATTTCAACAAAACCATATCATGTGACCCCTCGTTGGAACGAGCTCGTCGAGCTCGTTCCAACAAGTGGTCACAAGATATGGTTTTGTTGATTTGTTTTGAAATATTTGAAAAAATTATATTTAAAATAATAAATTTTGATATCATCTGCGTTGAGTAAAGGGTTAAAGGGCTAATGCTTGAAATAGTCGGCGGAAATTTGGCGCGTCGAATATATATATTTTTATTCTGCAGTATACTAGTACATTAACAACGAGATAACATTACAAACTACAAAAACATAACCTAGTATACAGCATGGAAATGGCATAGCCTAAAAGGCTGTCTTCCTGCCATTCCAATAAAAAAAATATATCAACTCGGTTTGGCATCAGTGTAACAAAAATTCTTTTCAAAGACAGGAATATTTATAGTTTGGTTATGAATCATGTGGCTAGATGGGATCAATAGGTCATATGCTGGGAGGAGGATGAGATGCCAGAGAGTTTTGATGGCTGATACAATCGGGACAGGCTGGGTTGTCGCACTTGAAGTTTGGGCTGGAAGAAGTACTTAAAATTGTATGCGTTAATGATTTTTTGAACTTGGTCCTCTATATTGCTGAGTTAGAGGGTCTATACTATTCCAAATTCTTGGGAAGGAATGGAACGGCAATTCTGCAGAAAATTGAGTTCTTGGTTTGTGTGTTTCTATTTTACCAGTCTGCCTTGTATTCATCCCCGAAGGGTTTCTGTAGACCTGAAAGGTGTTATGGAATGACATAGGGAGTTTTTTGTTCATCCAGTCATGCATAAAGAGGGAGACGTGAAGGCTGTAGAGATCTTTAAATTTCGGAATACCACAATCTCTGAAAAGTGGGTCTGTGTGCGAGTTATATTCTTTCCTAGTAATGATTCGGACGGCTCTATTTTGCAGCTTGAAAATTCTGTTGGTGTAGGTCGAATGACCCCAAACCTGAATACCATATATGAGATGACAGTGGATCAATGAAAGGTACAAAGTTTTCATTGCCTTTGCGGGAAGAAATTTCTGTGCCCTATTCAGGGCAAAAATTGCACTTGCCATTCTTGAACATACTGCAGAAACAAGGTGTTTAAATTTCATATTTTCGTCTATACACACACCGAGGAACTTTAGAGTGGCTTGATCTTGATCGTTCCCAACGGCCTCAATATTTGTATTATTCAGAGATAATTCAACGTTGTTTACCCTATACAAATCATTTTGTGGGTGAAGAAGCCTATATTTAGTTTTAGTTGGGTTGAGGGCTAATTTGTTGGCAGAACACCAGTGATTTATTTTGTCTAATTCGGAATTTACACTATCTGTAAGTGTGTCTAGGTTGTTGCCTGATCTATATGCCGTTGTATCATCGGCAAAGGAAAGTAGATTAAGTACAGTGGAGTTGCTAATATCGTTAATGTACAACAAGAATAGAATAGGACCAAGAATAGACCCTTGAGGTACACCGGTGTTTATGGTTAAGGTTTCTGAAACAATTTTCGAGAACGACATAAATTGGCTTCGGTCGGTTAAATAATTTTGGAATCACTGATGGGTTATACCTCTCATACCATAGTATTCAAGTTTCTGGAGTAAGATTGAGTGGTCAATGCAGTCGAATGCTTTCATAAAGTCTAAGAATATAGAAAGGGTGCAGTTCTTTGTTGGTTTATCATTTTCAGTAGGTGCAATATGGGGTGGACAGTCAAATGCTTTGTTTTAAAGCCAAACTGGTACTTGTATAAGATATTTTTTTTATCAGTAAACTCCACAAGTCTTTTGTACATTAATTTCTCAAGTACTTTTGAGAACGTGGGTAGGATACTGATAGGGCGATAATTGTTAAAGATTTGAGGATCACCAGACTTGAAGATTGGTATAACTTTGGCTATTTTCATTTTGAATGGCACGTGACCAGATGAAAATGAAGTATTAATGATGTGTGTTAATGGACTGGCAACTTCATAAGCGACTGCTTTCAGGAGTTTCGTGGACAATTCGCCCTGATCCCTTGTTGGTTTCGAGGACAACTTAGAAATGTTATGAATAAGTTCCTGGGTGTTTGTTGGAGTCAGAAATAATGAGTTTCCGTTTCTTTGCTTCATGTAGTGTGAAAAATGGATGTTCGTATCGGGCACTTGTTCACCTACTGATTTTCCAATGTTTGCGAAGAATGTATTGAATTTATCGGCAATGATTTTGGGATCCGTTACAAGGGTATCACCATCAAAAAAAGTATCGGGTGATTCTATTTTTCGATCTGATTTATTAATTGCTTTACGTAGGATTTCCCACGTCTTTTTAAGGTTATTTTTATTTTCCAGCAAAATATTATGGTAATAATCTGTTTTGCTTGCCCGTTTGATCCGATTGAAGATTTGACAGTACTGCTTGTAGGCTGTAGTATTTTGAGCTGTTGGAGATTTTAGCTTTTTGGAGTTCAATTTTTGTTTATGTAGAGAAGACTGTAATAGTCCAGCTGACATCCAGGGCACGCGTTTAATATATTTCGAGGGAACTGGTGTTGCTTTTAATGGGAAAGCTTCATTGAATGCTTTATAGAAGGTGTCCAAAACAGGTCGTATGCCAGGGTGGTATCGGAAGCGTCATAAACGCTAGAAAAATCACTGCCTAATAAGAGTCTTTTAAAGCGATCGATGTTCTCTTTCTTGAACGAGCGTTTATGAATTTTGGTAGGGCGTGCAAGTTGTTCTTCCAAGTTACCGATGCAAAACGTTGCAAAGTGATCGCTGATGTCAGAAATAACAATTTCAGAAACATGCTCAGAGGAATCGTTACTAAAGATATGGTCTATAAGAGTTGCCGAAGTATCGGTAACTCTCGTTGGTTTAGTGACAAGGGGCATGAAGCCTGAGCTGAACATAGAGTCGATAAAAATTTCTGTTTTATTATGATTAGTGAAGTTGAGCAGGTCAAGGTTGAAGTCACCCATAAGATAGGCTCTTTTGTTTTCGAGGTTGATTTTATTCAATAGATCGGACATTGTGGACGAAAAAGGTCAAGATCAGCTTTTGGTGCAGTGTTGGGCCTGTAGATAATCCCGATTATGCATTTCTTTTTAGAGGTAGTTTCAATGAAATGGGATTCAAATATGTGTGGTATAAAGATTGACAGATCACTTCGATGTTGAAAGCTGATGTTGTCCTTGATGAATAATCCTACACCTCCCCTGCCGTCATCATTTGCAGGTCGAGTGTGGTGAATTAGAGGGTGATAACCGTCGAGTTCGAAACAGATATTTTGTTTGACATCGAATATTTCAGTAAGTCCCACGACATCAAATAAATTTTTCCCAGGATGCATGTCGTGTAAGAGGTTTTGGATATTCTCAAAGTTAGCATTCAGACTTCGGCAGTTCATGTTAAAAAGAGAAAACGACTTATTTTTTGCTGGGATTTCCCTACTAAAGTTTTCTGGTGTATAATATTTACAGCTGGAGTTTTCAATAGCGTAGGGAGGGTCTGTGTCACTATCGTCAATTCTCAGTGATGTGTTAAACTTAGATATGAAGTCGTAAGCATCAGACGTCTGGATCTCATCAAAATGGATAGTATTAGCCATAGTCAAAAATAGTTTGAACTGAAGCCCTGCCTTTGAGAGATGACATATTTTGCTTAAAAAGGGACATTTCCAAAATGTTTTAGGCATTTGCGGGATTACACTGATGCCAAAGATGTGTGAGCGGAAACTTGGTATCAGTGAAATGGTGGGTGTACCCTTTAGGAGTTATAAAATTGTTTATAGGCAAAGAGGTGTAAATTGAGAAACCAGATGTTTGAAAACACTCGACTATATAAAATGTAGGAACACATACATACAGGTGAATACACATATTCATATGTATGCAGCCTCCTACACACATGATCCTTCCACGAACTAGCCAACATATTAGCGTGCAGGCCAATTCGTAAAAGGACCATGTGCGCATGAAGGTACATACATACTTATAGATTTTATCGACGTTGTACGTACCGTACTCTTGTGAATCTAATACCAGAGCAAAAAATGAATTAAATTCGTCGGTGATGTGACGTATATTTCAATTCGATACGTGTTAGACGCATCACCCACGAATCTTTGTCCAACTGAGACGAATCTCCGTCGGTGATGCGTCTGAAATACGTCTTTGAAATAGTCTACGGAGTTCAGACGCGTCGAATCTGATACAAAGTGCGGAAACAAAAGAGCTCTGTCGATCGACCGAATGCAAATCATATAGCAATGAGGAAAAGTTGGAATACCCACCTAACGTCATTTGAATGTTGATTGCAAAAGACAGCTTACAGGCTAAGTTCGAGATTTTTTCAAAATGACTGAAGTAGTTCACAGGTGAGGACAGAAATTAATTTTTAAAATGACTGAATAAGAAGTTGATAGGTGAGAACGCAAATCAGTTTTAAACAAACAGCATCAGGCACACCTGCAAACTACGTTGATAGTTCCAACTTTCGAATTTCGTGGTAATATTGCCGTTGTCACGGGTAAGTTGGCCGAATTTTTCTCGTTCAGGAAAGCCTAGCCCTCCCTCCCTCCGTTTGATTTGAGACCTCTGTTTGCTGAAGCTCACATCGAATTCAGTTGTTTGTTTATTTGTTTAACTGCTTTGCGACTGTTTAAACAGTGTCATATCGTGTCAGATAGTATTACAGGTGGGAGAAGGCGAAGAGAACCACCGAGCAATGGCGAGTAACTACCGAACTCCTCAACGTACTAACCAAGGTTTGCATGCAGTTGAATGCATGTGTATCATCGACGTTCTACACACCTTTTGCGTTATTAGGTGGAGATGAGAGTTAAACATGTCATCACACGGATAATTGTGTTATTGTCATGGATATTAGTGCTGACCATGAATCACAAGCCGATAAATTTATGTTCTATTGAACATGAATCGCAAGCCGATAAATTTATGTTCTGTTCAGAGGCGGACTGACCGTATGGTCCACCGGAAGAATTCCTGGTGGAGTGGTGGGCCCCATTGGGTCTCGCCCTGCCACCCCCCCCCCAAAAAAAAAAAAAATAAAAAATTACGCGGAAACTTTCGTGAAAATGACCAAAATGCGAAATGGGACCGATTGCTCTCTTTGTGGACTGCCATTGGCAGTCCACAAAGACGACATTTCGATATACCAGCAGCCTAGCCTGTCATTGAGTGCTCAGATGGAATGAAACAGCGTTCCTTCAAATTCAAAAATCAAAATATTCTCCTATTAGGCCGATCTACGGTCTTTTCGATCGAGTTCCCCTCCCATTCCCGTAGAACCATATTTGCTGAATGATCGATGAAGATGACACAAAAATGCCATCGAAATGTTCTTTTTCTGGACTGGCATTGATCACCCAGATGCAAGGAAGCAGAGTTCGTTCAGTTCAAAATACAACATTTTCTCAGGGTCTGGGCACCTTTGGTGCATTTCCCGGTAGCTTTTCTTGGCACAGTCCGCCTCTAGTTCTGTTTATTTTCTGAGGGGGAGGGGGTACTCATCAGTGCTCAGCCATTCCACCGATCTTTAGATGCCTGATCAAAGCATGAACCTCAACTCTGCAGCACCCATTTCCCTCATTGTCCTGAGTCACAATAAGCGGGATCATTAATTGTGATTTCTTAAAATTTAGGAGGGATGGAAAAAGCTTCAAAGGCCCAGGTATCTCCCCAGCCGCCAGGGCACCGCATTTGCCTGTAGGAAATATGTTTTATTCTTCAGTCAGAACATGTTAGAACATGTTTATAAACATTTCACGGTACAAGTAGAACATGTGCAACCAAGATATTTCAGTCTCTCCAGGGAAGTGTGTATGTGTGTGTGTGGAGGGGAGTGAACAGGCTACATCCCCTTAAGAGAAGGAAGCAAGTCGACGGTACGCACGCCTCCAACCATTACTAACCTCACTTGTCCCCAGTGAGTAAATGAGAAGTTCTGACAGTTACTCGCCCCGACCGGTGCCACTCCGAGTTTTCCGGCCTCACCCGTAAAACTGTCCCACACTGGGAGTCGAAAGTGTCTGTAAATAAATAAAAATAAATGAATAAATAAATAAATAAATAAATAAATAAATAAATAAATAAATAAATAAATGTCGCAACCTGGGTTAATAAAACGATTGAAGGAACCTAAAGTTTGCCAGTCGCCTACAATTGGCTGATCAGTTATATGTTAGACGAGACGGTGATGCGTCGATATATTTCAAAACTCCTCCGTGTCGCATCAGCGATGGATTTAATACTTTTAGATTCCACGCGTCAAAAATCCATCGACTATTTCAGGCCAAAGAAATTAGAAACATCTTGTTTTTCAAGATCGAAAAGCTTTGATAAACAAGATGTTTTTGATAAAATTAATAACACTTTAGAGGCTAAGCGTGGTCCCTGGAGGCAAGACGGTTTTCTTCAGGGTGAAACCAGAAAAATTGACAGACCCATGTGATTTCACGCAACCCACCTCGTAGATGCATGCAGTTGTCTCTAGGGTAGTTTTTATCTGTACATGTACTTCTCTGTGTACATACATGTATATGCTACCACAAAAGCGAATCTGTAACGTTATAAGGCTCTACCAAACACAGCAACAGGCAACTGTTTACAAAGACGCCGATTTAAATAATTGATGAAAAAATGTGTTGCATTCTATGCAGGAAGTGGAAAATATGTGAGCTATAATTTGTACAGTTGTGGATGACTTTGTCTTATTCCGATTCATGCCTGGGGGGTATATCACAATGGTAAAATAAGATTTAAGTAAAAAATAATACACAAGACCCAGGTTACTCGGCTTCACCCTCGACCACTATTTGGCCGAATACCCTTTGATAGAGTGTGTTTTCTAACTTAAAACTCACTTGATATTAAATTTTTGTTTTAAGGCGAAAAAAATGAAATATTGTTATCACATTGTGGAGAATTAAAATTGATAATGTAAAGGTCTGATCGATGAGTTATCGTTTGGGATACCACATCGAAGACAACATCACGGATGTTTCAGTAGAAACTAGAGGTCAAATAAAAACTAAATCGGACCAGGGGCCAATTCTATAAAACTTTTACAAATGTACTTTGGAGGATTGTATTTTCTAGTTATGACTTTAAATGGGTTGAAGTGAATCATTAGTATTTTTAAAAATCTGGCAGTTTACCAACTGGCAATTTGCCATATCTTTTAAAATGCTAATGATTCATTTTAGGCAGTTTTATTAATAGGTAGAGAATACAATTATAGAAAAAACAATTGAAAAAGTTTTATAGTGTTGGCTCCTGGTTGAAGATTTGTATTTGAACAATGACTGTGTACTATTTAAAAGTATACTTTTTTTTAAAAAGGCACACTCAGTTTATATTTATACTATTTTTCTTTAGCCCTTTACCCAACGCAGACGATATCAAAATTTATTATTTTAAATATCATTTTTTTAAATTTTAAAAAAAATTTCAACAAAACTATATCATGTGACCCCTCGTTGGAACGAGCTCGTTCCAACGAGTGGTCACATGATATGGTTTTGTTGAAATGTTTTGAAAAATAATATTTTTTCAACTGCTGAATTTGCATATTGCGCGGGCGGATGCGGGCGATTCGTTGGGTAAAGGGTTAATTGCGAGGTCATCGTAACAATGTTTTTGGTATGGATAGATGCAACAATGATTGCAGAAGAAAGTTACTGTTTATTTTTTAACCTTAGATTTAACCCTCAAGCACAATAAGTGTGTGAGAATAAGAGTACGTCTGGAAGTGACAAAATTTAAACAACTTTGGTTGCTTTTTTCTATCATTTTGGAATGGGTTAAATTCAAAAACTTTGCATGTTCGTATTCATAAGTGACGACCGAGGATATTTGCTATGGTACGTTTGGTTGTAAAATTTAACCCTATGCCCATTCTGGTTGCATAAAAGTAGGTACCGTCCAAAAAACTCCCATTTTTTCAGAAGTTTACGTGACAACTTTCTCCATTTCTGATTGATTGACCTCTGAATGTTTTCTATGGATGCATGCAGGAGTCAGAGTATGACAAATTTTATTTTATATGTTATTATTACAAGTTTAACCCTTGACGGTTTTGAGAATTCCCATCGGGGTATTGTCGGAATAATGTTTATTTCGCCAACTTTTACATGCTATTTCTCAGCACTGAAGTCATATTTTCTCAACAGAGAAGATGGGGCATTCATCCAAGAACAGTTTTGCTGTTATATGTTTTGTTCAAAGTTTTACCCCTCACCCAGCTGTCAGGCCTTGCACTGGAGTAACCGCAACTTGTACATGTTCATTCAAATACCAAGATTCAAGATTCCTCCATGTCTCTTATCAGACACTCAGTCTATGATTGATGTCGACGCATTTAGAGCATAATATGCTGCTCCAAAATCACCACACAAATATTTCAAAATTAACCCCTATTGGCCAAAACTAATATGAATTTCAAAATTGACTAACCTCATGGTCAAATTTGTCAAATTGCAAGGCTGTAGTAACAATTATTTTGGTATGGAGAGATGCAACAGTGGTTGCAAAAGAAAGTCACTGTTTACTTTTTAACCTCAGATTTAACCCTCAAGCAGAATGAGGGCGAGAATAAGAGTCCCGTTTAAAAATACCAAAATTAGTCAACTTTGGTTGCTCTTTTCTGTCATTTTGGAAAAGGTTAATTTTAAACTCTTTGCTTTGCTATAGGCAGGGATGCTTAATGAGCACATCCGCTTTTTGTGAGTTATGCTCCGTTTTTTAACCCAACATGTGCTTTCGCCACTTAAAATATAGTAGCATCCGAAAAAAATTGATTGTTAGTGAATTATGCAAATTTCTGTACTCATTTGTCCAAAAGCAAAAATGAAAGAACTCATTGTTCTTTCCATAACTGCATTCAAAAATCATTGGGCAACAAATTTTGTGTTATAATGTTTTTGTGTCCCATTTTATCCAGTACCAGTTTTGGACATACAAATATGAGTACCATCCGACAAAATTCATTTTCTGATTAATTTCGTACTTGTGTACTCTTGTTGTTTCATTTATCTAGATCATTTATATAGATTTTAACTAGCCAATCAGATTGCTTGATTTCCCATAATCTGTATGCAGAGTTATCTCCATTATGTACAACAAAAGCCTATATCGTTCCCAAAGCCAATAAGCTATCGAGCAGTTACTGAAAAGTCATTGCTCGAACGACTCTAAGCCCATCGAGCAAATGAGCTTTAGAGCAATTGCTCGATCGAGTGACTTCACATATTGCTCGAACGACTCGAATCCCATCGAACAAATGAGCCATAGAGCAATTGCTCATTCGAGTGACTCGTACATACTGCTCTTCGACTCATTTCGGTATTTAAGGATACCTATGGCCTGGTATTGTATTATTATTTGAGGATATCTTTTATGGGATACCTAACTAAGGATACTATTACTTATTTGGTCCAGCCTTCTAGGCCACCCCAGGAATACCTATCCCAAAGTCCCCCCTATAAGCCATCGAGCAGTTACTGAAAAGTCAATGCTCGAACGACTCGAAGCCCATCGAGCAAGTGTGCTTTAGAGCAATTGCTCCATCGAGTGACTCGCACATACTGCTCGAACGACTGGAATCTCATCGAGCAAATGAGCCATAGAGCAATCGCTCGTTCGAGTGACTCGCACATTCTGCACTTCGACTCATTTCAGAAAAAAGGGGTGCCGAAGGGCATATGTTTTGAAAAAAGGGATTCCACAAATGGGATTTTAAAAAAGGGATTCCATAAGTGGGATTCTGTCTTACATCGAGTGACTCGCACATACTGATTGAACGACTCAAAGTCCATCGACCAAATGAGCTATCGAGCAATTGCTCGTTCGAGTGACTCGCACATACGACTCTTAGCCTCATTTCAGAAAAAGGGGTGCTGAAGGCCAGCTGTTTTCCAAAAAGGGGTGCTGAAATTGGGGTGCCACGGGATATGGCTGTTAAATCCCTCAATGAGGCCTAATGTAGTCTTACCAACGGCATCCATCTTATCTCCAAAGCTCCAAGGCCACTACTTGTCTTTGGTCTATCTGTCCAATCATCAGCTTCTACAGCAGTCTTGTTCCATTGCGGCCTTGTACCAGTACTATTGACTAAACTGTCATCCATTAATATTGACTTGTAACACTATTTCCTAGCTCTACCTTCGCTCAGGCCTCAAAATGTTCAATCAGATTGCTTCATTTCCCCTGTATACTTATAGACAAGCTATTAAAGGCATTCCGTAAAGTTGGATCCGTGATTTGACATTTTATTATTATTGGAAGAAACAGAACAGAACAAAGTAAACAAGATCCAACACAACCAAGATTGGCGCCACTAGGTCACGTGAAATGACGTCACTTCCGAGGTCCTGCACCGAGGTCCTGCCAATAAGAGGCGAAACATACGAGACATACTACTAACATTTTTTAAAATTGAGTGGCCTGAAAACAGTTTTGAGGCTCCCAAAGCATCTATTCCAGACATTTTCACGAGTTCATATATTCCTCATTTTAACAGAAATAATACTTCAGAATCCATTAAATTTCGCATCCCAGATACCCTTTGAAATTGATATATTTTACTTTATCAGACTGAGAACAACATTATTCAGTATGTAACCAGGTGGAGATTTATTCACTCTATATTTTACATGCCTTCTATTAATAATCTAATAATACTCAAAATACCACAATTTGCAAGCTGTGAATTAAATTGTTGTAATGTTCAAGCGCAATATAGAAAGTTTCTACCGCTAATTATTGGTGTTTTGAACAAAATCACAGCCCTGTATTTCATTTCTAAAATTAGATTGTTTGAATTGTGATATGCAGCATTAATTTATTTATTTATTTATTGAGATGTAACGACACTTTCGACAGCCAGGGTCATCTCGTGTCAGACAGTTTTACGGGTGGTAGAAGCCACAGTACCTGGAGAGAACCACCGAGCAATGGCACGCAACTGCCAGACTCCACAACATACTAACTCCACAAAAGCAGGGTTAGCATTGGTTGAAGACAAGTGCATCCTCGACGTGCTGTTCGCCTTAGTACACAATACCCCCACGTGGTCAATTAAATTGAGATGGAGTGTCTTGCCCAAGGACACAATGTGGCTACCTCTCGGATTGGAACAATCATCTCTACCTTCTGAGTCATGGCGCTCCTGTACTATGCAGTAATAGAACTCTTTATATGTACTTGTGTGATCATAAATGAATAATATTAACGTGGATGTGGTTCCACTGAATCAATTTGTACAATATACTGATCAGTTTCAATGCAACTTCTAAGTGATGAGATAGGAAATGTTACATATAATACTCTAAGTTTGCTAAGCACCAAGTTTATCCAACTACCTGTTTTACGTTTTAGTTGAAATATTGTTATGGAAAGTGTATATATTTTTTATTTAATTATATCTTTAATGATTAAGTACAGAAATTAAGATTTTGTTTGTGTATGACATTATGTTTTAGCTTTTGAACACGATAACCGTGGAAAATGGATATTTTTGGTAAAAGAGGAAATTTTTCAGTATACCAATGTCTTCTTACATTTGCATTTGCCATATTCAATCATTAAATCTCAAGGGTTTGTGTTGAAATGAAGATTGAATACCCTACACATGCCATGTACAGGTAGACAGTACACAAAGACATCATGAAAATCAGGGGGTGATGCTTTCTATGACTGTCACGAAAAGTCTGCCTGTCAAGAGAGCTAATGTAAACACCGGGGACCATCTCAATCCATTCCTGAATCATATCCACCAAAAATATCGCAAATATGTCACAAGAAAATTTCACAATGATATGTCAAATATTTGGTACTTAACAAACTTTGAGTGGTATACAATGACAACATTTTGTATGGAGACTCAGAATGGTTTTTGGTCATTTCTGACCACTGAATTGTCCTATATTTTCTGGAAAATTGCCTGAAAAAATCGGCCCCTTCCCGACTCAGAGGTGGGTGGTGGCACAGTCCTCCCTGAAACCCATGCTTCATCTGTACTTATTGTTTCCAAAGCAGAAAGGACATTGCTCGTTTTGCATTCCATGAAAATATTCAGTAATTATTGAACAGCAAATTTTGTGCTAAATATTTTGGTGTCCTGCTTTATCTCAAATATCTGTTTTGGCTGCATAAAAACTAGTAGCATCACAAAAACTTTGATTTCCACTAAACTTTACTGTTTTCAAAAATGATCGACAGTTTTGTGTACATTACAGTTTGCCTTTTCACATTAAATAGTTGGGAAAGCCCGCAATTTGTCCAACAAATTACAATTCTCTAGTTTTATTAGGCTTTCCCAAACCCAGTTTGGGAAAGACTCTTGTTATTCTTCTTTTTCAAAATTTTCTTCATTCTCTTATTTTTTCATTTATTTATTTTTAAAAAATTTTTTTTCCGCCATCAATTTTGTCTGTTGCGCTGCTGAAAAACAAGCTGTACGATTTTAACCAAATTTGGCATACTTATGCAATGTCAGACAATATAGTGAAATGAGGTATCATCATGTCTGTGAAAACGCTAATTTTCAAAATATTTTGCCAAAACCATCAAAATTTCACCATTTTTCAAAAGTCTCAAAATTGTTTACAGTTATCTAGCTTAACTTTTTCAAACGTTTAGAGCATAATATGAAACACCAAAATCATCACACAAATATTTCAAAATTAACCGCTATTGGCCAAAAATGATATAAATATAGAATTTTTGTCTTCAAAATTGACCAACTTCAAGGGCAATTTCTTCAATTGCAAGGTTGTTGTAACAATTCTTTTTGTATGGATAGATGCAACAATGATTGTAGAATAAAGTTACTGTGTACTTTTTAATCTCAGATTTATCCTTAAGCACAGAGGGCGAGAATGAAAGTGCCGTTTGAAAATGCAAAAATTAGCCAACTTTGGTTATTTTTTTTCTATAATTTTGGAAATGGTTAATTTGAAACACCTTGGTTTGCTGTATGCAGAGATGCTTAATGAACAAATCCGCTGTTGCAAGTTATGCTTTGGGTCTTAACTCAAACAAAGGCTTTGGCCACCCAAAGAATAGTACTGCTTGAAAAAAATGAATTTTTAGTGAATTTTGCAAATGTCTGTATTCACTTGTCCAAAAAGAAAAAGGAAAGATCTCCTCGTGCTTTCCATAACTGGATTAAAAAATCAACGGGTAACAAATTTTGTGTTATATGTTTTGGTGTCCCGCTTTATAACAACTAGCCTGGTCAGAAGAACTTGCATTTTTCGGTAATCATTTTTTTTCAAAACAGAAAGCGTGCATCCCATTTTACTTTCCATTAATTTATTCAGTATTTATAGGGTAACACATTTTCTGTTATGTATTTTGCTGTCACACTTTATCCAGTGCCAGTTTGGCTGTACAAATATGAGTACCGTCAGACAAAATTCATTTTCCGATTAATGTCGTACTTTTCTGTCCTCAGTTTCACTGGATAGGATTGGTATAGTCTATTTTCCTTTGCATAACTGTATTATGTGTTGTAAGGAAACAAATTTTCTGTGATAAGTTTTTGGTGTCATACATAATCCAACACATGTTTTGACAGCATTATCCAGAAAAAACTTTAATTTTCGTGAATTTTGCTGCATTCTATACTTATTTTTTCCTGTCATTAAATCCAAACCCAAACAACTTGATCTTCTCTGAAATGTCTATTAAAGTAACTAATTGTTTGCCGAAAAATGTTTTGTACATGTGGAGGAACGTTGCTGTTCAAGTTTCAGTCTCATTAAATTATGAAATTCTTTAAAGTGACTCGGAATAAGTCAAAATGGTAAATTTTAGAAGTTGGGCATTAAGATATAGGCCTTTCCAAAGAGCTCATCCTGCAAAAAACATACAAAGTTCTTAATTTTCTGCAAAATTGAGTGAATTTGAAGGGTCATTTTTGCCTGATTGCAACTCTGGTATATAAGATGCAGCACCCCCGCCTAAATCCCGGGAAGTGAAGCAGTGTTTGTTTACGGAGGTAAACAAGTTCAGTTGTACTGGTAAAATATGACCTGGCAACCAACGCTGATGAGGTGCAACCCCTTCAGTAAGTCGGAAACATAAGCATAAACGATTGGCAAAACTTGACTTCATACTTATGTTGTATCATGATATTGACACTGGCATTGAATACCAACAAACAGATGCAGCAATAATTATACAAAAGAGTTACTGTTAATATTGTTTCTCTGATTTAAGCCTTCAGAAACCCCAAGGACGCGTGAAAAGTGAAGATCTGCATGTCGACTGAAGTAGATTTATTGCCCTCCACTGGTAAAATAGGACCTGGTAACCAACGTAATAATACGCCCAACAAAGTTCGATTTCAAGTAAATTTTATAGTTTTCTGTACTCATTTTCCCAAAATAGAAAAGTTGTATCTCACATTCCAACTAGTGTTGTTAAGTACAAACAATATTTGCACAGTTTTGGCCTGTACCGTTGCTACATGGACTGAACAGACAGTTTGTGTGGGGTAAAGGAGGGGTTAACCTGACGATTTCTCATGCCAGTGCCAACAACTCAGATGTAAAGATAATCAAAAAGATTGATAGTTTCCTGTACAATACAGTCTGCCTTTTCACATTAAAAAGATGGGAAAGCCCGTAATTTGTCCAGCAAATTATAGTTCTACAGTTAGACTGTGACATTGCCATGAATTCCATCGGTCGTTTACCCCAGTCAAGCATTACACAATGAATGGTACCGCCCTATGCATTACTGTCGACAGGGAAATGGAAAAGTATATTTTGTATGTGCAGAGTCGGGTTGAGAAATAATTTAATCATACAGGGCTGTGGGATTAAATTATTACCGATCCTCCAATGTGGTATTTATTTTGATGTCTACTCATGGCCAGTTTTTCCTATACGCTAAGATAGGTTTAACGTTTGAAAGGGTTAAAAAGACCAAAAGGGTATGGTGTTACTTAATTTAGCCCGTAACCCAACGCAGACGATATCAAAATTTATTATTTTAAATATCACTTTTTCAAATTTTTCAAAAAATTTCAACAAAACCATATCATGTGACCCCTCGTTGGAACGAGCTCGACGAAATTTTTTGAAAAAATAATATTTTTACAACTGCTGAATTTGCATATTACGCGGGCGGATGCGCCGATTCGTTGGATAAAGGGTTAAAGAGATAAATTACAGAATAAATAGAGAATATCTACGCTGTTTTAGTGAATATCTGTAATTATCATATGACTCGTCCGTTTTGTTCACTTTAAAACATTTGATATTTTGTTTTCATATTAATCAGTGATAAATAAAGCTTTCCGTCAATTTCATTGATCAATTTCAAAACTAAACAATTTGATTGGCTGAACAAAATACAACTGGGCCACATTTTCATAATTTGCATAATTACAGTTGGGAGCTTTCATTGGTCAATTTCAAAACTGGACAATTTGATTGGCTAAACAAAATAAAACTGGGTCCCATTTGCATAATTTCAGTAGGGAGAATTTACGTTATCTGTCCTATTTAGGGTGGGTTATATTGTATTAATCTTTTACCTACAAAAAAAAAACGCCATTCATTTTTTTTTATATTTTCACTTTTTGCTTCCAAAACATAGGTTATGACCCCTCATTGGAACGAGCTCGACGGGCTCGTTCCAATGAGGGGTCATAACCTATGTTTTGGAAACAAAAAATGAAAAATTTTAGTTATACGACGATGTTTTTTCCAAGTGCCGTCTGCAACTCAAGTTAGGTGATGGGTTAAAAAGTCATACTAAGTGGCTACTTTGTGCGTGTGTGTGTCATATGATAAACAGAATATGAAACTCGTCTGAATTTTCCGTTTGGGCTCGCCCAAACGGAAAATTCTTAGACTCGTTTCATAAATATTATATGAGAAAAACACTCTTTCCATATCCTCTATTTATCTCATGAGTGTGGATTTGAAAGTTTTATTTTTCACGAGCGCTTGCGCGAGTTAAAAATAATACTTTCAGGCCCACGCGGATGAGATAATTCTCCATATTCACTAAAATAACGTAGATTTTCTTTGTATTATATGCTACGTGACTTTTTTCTGCGCAATATTCAGCCCAATTCGACTGCAAACAGTTTCAAGACAATAACAAAAAGCTGCTGATCGTTCCTTCAAGGCGACGTCATGCGCCGAAGCGTAACATCATTTAGGAAGCTACTGAAAAAAGTCATCGTTTGGACCTGAAAATATAATAAAACTTTCAGGTCCACACTCATGAGATAATTCCAGATACTGTCTAAAATAGAGTAGATTTTCTTTTCTATTATATGCAACGAGACATTTTATTGCTCAATGTCCAGCCCAATTCGACCCCAAATGCGTACATTTCAAAACAATAACAAAGATCAGCTGATCATTCCTTCACGGTGACGTGATGCGGCGTAGTGTGGCGTCATCTAGGGAGCCACTGAGGGATATTCCTCGATATCCATCGAGTCGATAGATATCGAGATATGTCTTTTAAATAATTTGCAGTAATTCACATGCTAGCATATTATAATATGCGATAGTTTTATAAATTAAATTCCAAATATCCGTGCGGTAAAATAAAAAAAGTGTCCAGGGACTTGGGAAAGTCTGTAACTGGACCAAGTGTAGTTTTCTATCTTATTTTTATGAGAACCTATAGAATTATCAACTTTGTTAATCAAGATAAAACATAATTACGTCCCAACTATCACACCTGATCACACTCACTGTATAAATTTCTTGCTAAAAAAACCCCCATGGTTCCAATTATTAATTAAGTGTTAAATCTAAAATAGCCACAAGTGTGGTTTCCGATCGACACTTATCCCACGAACATCGACTTTTTAACTAGAATTAAAAAGTACAGAAACACGCCTTAGTATATAATTATTCTTCAAACCCTCTCAGGACATTTATTTCATTTAATGATGGCATCATGACTTCGTCAGCGTGATGCACAAATACCAATCTCGCCCATCCGTATATTGAATTACAACGGCTCATTACCATATTCGATAAGTAAAACGAAAATTTAATTAGATTAAGCTGATTATCACACCGTATAAAGTATTTACGTTTACAAAGTCCATTGATCTTAGCTGCATTCTGAAGTAGCAAAGATTCAGAGGCAACCGTAACAGATACACCAAGAGAGTGTGTAAAGTAGCATTATCTGCAGTGCATAGTGGGTACATTGCCTTCCATTCTTTACCCAACACGGCTACGTAACGAAAAATTTTAAAAAATGTCTTCCAACTGTAGTTCATGAGTGCCCTTGCCAAGGCGGATCCACCACGAACCACAGTTTTTCTTGGGGGTGGGGGGGGGGGGGGGCACTTTTCAATTATCGGTGATGAGGTGTGGCATCTTTCGAAAGAGAAAACCAGTGTGACTCTCCTGGTGGGTCTTCTTTGCACATCAACAAAATGTTTTCCAGACAAAGTATTCCATCAATTTTGTGCAGATTAATTCAAATTTTGGAAAAGGGAACACAATTTCCGACAGGTTCCAGGAGAGCCCACCGGATCGATAACTGTATGTACGGATACTCCCGTGCCTCTTGGTCTCGCTGCTTGTGAAAAAATGAGTTACCAAAAATAGGTCGGGGAGGGTTACACCCCCACGAACCACCTATGCCATGAGACTACACAAGTTGCTGTGAAGGAAAATACTGAAAAAAACATAAGATTTCAATGGCGAGATTTTGTGATTAGCTCTTGCTGGATATAACCTTTGTGTCAGGCGATGGGCTAAGGACAGAGAGTGGAGTTTCCTCTTAGCAATTACCTATATATTCTACTAAAATTCAGACAGCAAGCAAAGTTCGGGGAATGCATCACCTGGGACAACCGGGAGCTCCATAATCTCTTCGTTTCTGATGTGAGGTTAATTAATTATAATTTTTGGGGGAGAGGAGGGGGGCTGAACCTCCACTCTCGTCAGGTTCTAACGGTGATTAAATTCTCCATGTATTTAATAATAACAGTTTTCAGGCTAAAAACACTTGTAGATCCACTCGTGTCCGAACAGCATACAACAGACTGGGGGGGGGGGGGGGGGGGGCGGAAGCTCGCCAAAAGAGGAGGGGCACAAATTTTCAACACTATCGTGGTTCGACCCAGTGTGAGAAAGGTTACAATCGTATATCGGTAAATGTACCATGGCTCACTATAGTCTAATGTTTAGCTAGGAATGCCGCGATGTGATCAGTGTCCTGTCCTTTTCTTCTTCATCAATCATCTTCCAACCGGAAGGCCAGCCTTCGGGTTGGAAGATGGTTGAAGTTGAAGAAGCGGACAAAGGAACCGAAGGTGGGATTCTTTGGATAAATGTTGTTTGTATTTGCAAATAATATTTTACAGGAATACCTGTATATTGACACGTTTACACGCGCCCATTTTAACTCATTGTGTAATTGCGAAACATGTCTGAGGAAAAAGTGGAGGGGAACGTGTCCCCTGTGCCCCCCCCCCCCCTCTGGCTCCGCCGCCTCTGGCATACAATCTTTCATTTTTTCCAGATAGGTATATTTTATCCGATCATTACTTTTACAATTTTTATGGAAGAGTTATGTTTTTAAAGATATTTTCGAATGTCGGCATTTGTCGCTTGGAAGCTGCGTTTCCAAAGAGATTCACTTCCCTAACCCCTTGCTTAATGTAACGCCCCTATCAGACCAGCGCTATTACTAAAACGACAAACAGCTTTTGTGACCAAAACATAGCTTAATATATGCTCAATGGCAGGGATGTGGCGACAGGGCTGTGTGGGGGGTGTGGGGTGGGGGGTGTCTCACCCCCCCCCCCCATCTAGGAGTATTTTTTTCAATAGTTAGAAATTCCGAGGTCAAAAATCAAATAGTTGGAAATTCAATAAATTAACGTTCTTCATGAAAAATATTAAAATTGCAACTGATGATGAGAAATTTTGATCTTTTATTTCCAACTGGAAACTTGAGTTTCAAATTTCCTACTCTAAAATTGACATGGCCTCAAAATTTCGACTCTGACATCAATCCGGTAAATTTTCTGACCCAGATACATTATAAATGATGCTTTTTCTGTTTCAGGACTAGTGAAAATTTTCAGAAGGGTTCATAACCCTTTACCCAACGCAGACGATTTGAAAATTCATTATTTTAAATATCATTTTAAAAAAACGTTTAAAAATAATTTCAACAAAACCATATCATGTGACCCCTCTTTGGAACGAGCTCGACGAGCTCGTTCCAAAGAGGGGTCACATGATATGGTTTTGTTGAAATTTCTCAAAAAATGATATTTTTTTGCAGCTGTATTTGCATATTACGCGGGCGGATGCGGGCGGTTCGTTGGGTAAAGGGTTATAAGATATCACCCAGCGCTGCAGTGCGACCACCTATCAAAACCACTGACAGCTGGAATTTACATCGGTGACACCCTCTAGCCATATCCCTGCTCAGTGGAGAAAGCTTGCTGAAAGAGCTATAGCAATATTTCAGAGGCCCAAAATAAACAATTTTAATTATTCAAGAATTGTTTTTTCGTAAGTTTCGTCTGCAAGCAGTCTTCTAGTAAGGTGAAGAGTTATCCTTTATTACGTTAGAATAGAATAGTTGACCGGAGAGTATCACAGGACACTTTGGCATTCGAAATAAGGTGGAAATACGATTATCTTTTTCTAAATCATTTCGAGGCTTCCAGCTTTTGCTTTTGATATGGCATCTTGCTTAGTTTTCTGTGAGATTAAGCATCCTCTGTCTAGAATATTTCAGCATGGGTCTAAAAGTTTTCATTCAAGTTGTTTCATTGAAATGTCTTATTCACACTACAGGGGCTGGGCACAGTGCATTGTCCTCTATATACATGGATAGCCGAGGCGCGAAACATGCGGTAACTCAATGTGCTTCCGCAAGATGGCGTCAAGTCAACACACGCGCGCAGTCCACGCGGGTAACTCTTTCCACCAGTGACGTTTGGAAACGTGGAAGCTATCACAGCGTAACAGCATTTACAGTACGTGGAGAGTGTATTATCGCTAAATCACCTACAGAGTGGAGATTCCATCCTAGCAATAATTGCAAATTTGTTGCAAAGCACAACAAGCACAGGCAAAGTTTCAACCAATGGGTTAAACCCGGATGTCCATTGGCTGAAACATTGCTTGTGCTTTTTGTCCATATGTACAAAATTTGAAAGTTATAGTTTGGGTGATAACTTAACTCCGCGGGTGATTTAGTTACAATCCACTCTCCACGTACTGTTCATCTTCAAATATCAAAAGAAACCCAAGCATGAAAACTATTTACACGGTATAAACTTCCCAATGTCAGCGCTTGTTTTGTTTTGTGAGCAGTAACTAAATATGATGTGAAAATTTAATTTTCGCTTGGAACAATATGTTCCAACAAGACTAAAATCCTCGCCCTCTGATTGGACGAGAGCTGGCTTAATTTTTTGTGTGTTTACGGCTCCAGGGCACATGTTATCGCCTGACGTCACCACGTGAAATATTTGGAAAGATGACAACAAAGAAAAGAGATTCAAAATGCATACTGCCTTTCACATCGTATTTTTTCGAGGTCATTGATCATTCTGTGAATATATATTCACAACCCACTTATAAAAAAAGTCGAGGTTACCCCTTCTCAGTTCAAATCATGAACTTGTTCATGATTTGAACTGAGATGGAGTAACCTCAACCTTTATCTAAGTTATTGATTTTGTTTTGTCCGGTGACGTCGTGGGGTACACGAAAGGTTTATTTACTAAATTTGTTCTCCTTAAAGTTGTCTTGTTCATCCAAGTGCCTTGTTCATTTAACGATGTGGGTTTTTGGTTATTGGTGGGGTATTATTGGAACATATACATTATTGTGAAGCATTGACGGTAACATGGTCTGAGGTTTGCGACTCGGCGCTTCGCGTCTCGGTTGAACATGAGCTCCGAGCCACAAACCTCAGACCATGTTACCGTCAATCCATCACAATAACTTTTAATGTGCTTCATTAACGTGTTCGTTTATCACAGACATAACACAATCGGTGATTGCGGGCTGCTGAAAATTGTGCACTATCGAGATAAAACCTCTGATGAGCATTGTTTATTTAGAGGAACAAATCCCACCACCCCATCGCAAGTCGACAAAGGTTAGGACACTTCTATGTTTGTGACCAATGATGAATAGGTATTTATTGTAAAAGTTGCTGCAAAAGCGGTTTTTAGGCCTCGTAAATAAAATAAAGTTTTCGTGTCACCAAGGAAAATGTGAAGAACAGCAGTTATAAAAGCTGTAGAAACCTAATTTTCTCAGCTCAGCAACTTAGGGTCGAAAGGGGCTTGCCCCACAGCGTCCCTGTGCGCTTTCGGCGCGTGAAACCATTCCATTCCTTTTCTCAGGTAAATATTGTAATATTTTTCCGGGCTTTCGTTGAAAACATGCCAAAACAATCAGTCGATGTTCACGAAAATTCAAATAATCACTTGCAAGCAAAGTTATTGGCTAAAGGCTTGCCATTTTCCCTCAAGTTATTATTATGTCCGTAGCTCACAGAGACAAGATTTGACACATAGCGTGCAGATAAAACCAAGAAACAAAACGACAATATGGCGCTCCATTAAATCATTCCACTTTGTGGACGTGAATGGTATATTATTTGCAGTTCCTTTCTCCAGCAAATGAGCAAATCGGTTCTTAGGTTGTTGGCAGGTTCAGAAACAATTTAATCCAACAACCCTAAAGGGTTGTAGGATTAACTAACTACATGTATGCTACATATAAATAACTAACTCAATGTGAGCCAACTAGCCGACGGAGCAGCTTAGATCACCCGGAAAGCGTTTATTTACACAAAAATCATTTGATAATCAAAATAAAACAATGCACATAAACACTTGAATTAAAAAGTAATGTGAGTCTTGTATGACCATCCTTGACATAAAACGCCGCTCAGGAAAAAAAAAAACTGGAGATAAAATAGCTTTGTTATTTGCAAGGGAAAACTCTAGAAACATGTGTCCATTAGCAACAGCGAAATACATGTACATCTCAAGGAAGTTTTCACTTCATCAAACGCCATGTCTTTTACTTTACATGAAAACTAATAACACTGCATCAACTTTTCATTCTCGACAGTTGTCTTTTGTCATTAATAACTAAAATATGTTGTAAATACTAAATTTGTATCCACTCGAAAAATCTGCACCTCATCAAAATATTTATTTCCGCATACTCAAATTTAAAATGCGATCGGAGATTGTGAGGCGTCGGTATACTAAAAATCCCGAAGAATTTGTTTTTGTCTAGAATTGTTCAATTATAGCAACTTCCGCTCCCAAGATGGAGGCGGTCGGTACACCTTTCAATATGTGACCATTTTCTGTCCAAGCAATCCTGTCGTATGAAGATCAGTGGTATAATGTCAAGTTTTCCAATATGCAAAAAAATTTAGATGCCGTGTTAAAGGGGTTGATCTTAAGACTAGTACTGAAATGGTTAATCGGATAATCGGTTTGAAACCAGATAGCTATCTAACCGTTTAGAAAAACCGACAGCCGGTTATCCGAAATATCGATAGTGATCGTCATTCCACGTTCAAACCATAGTAAATCTGACGCTTCTCTTTTGTGATAGATTTACACATCAAAGCCGCGTTGTATATATTGAGAAATAATTTACTTTGGCGTTCAAGACTTCGTTAATGATCGGCAGTTTCCGTGAGTAATGAGTAATCGCAGAAACTATTCCGTATTGTGTATACAAACGAACGTTGTCGAGTATAGTTTGAGAATACTGCTTTCCAATTCCTATAGTTTTGATTCCATATTCGGTGAAATAATGGTCACGGATAACCGGATATTATCCAGTTCTAGTTCTCGATTAGTCGGTTAGGAAACTGAGCCAACCGTTTCAGCCCTACTTAAGACATGTATGGTCCATGACCAATTTCCTTTTTAAATTTATAAAAGGATATCCTGAACGCCCACGTGCACACAAACAAACTTCATACACACCATTCACCATGCAGTAGTTTTTGTATAGGTCGTATAGTATCCACATATATGATTGTGAAATGGTATATGCATATATGCCCGAGAGAGGTCAGTTCGTGTATTGTACTGCCCTGCCAATTAAAATGAAATACAAAGATTTCTTAATTACCAACGCATTGTCCACGGTAGAGAGAGGCCCAACGTCTTCGGGTTATCGGGTGCGGTTTATTGCACTATTATTGTCACTATGTCCGATCCAATTTAGTGGTGGTCTTGTTTGTTCTGATGCGAAGATCGATTGGAAGGATGCTTAATTAACATTCAGTATTCGTATATTTTTCTACTAAACAGGTGGTCTAACACCAAGTAGAATGTTGGAAAGGCACAGAGAACTTTACCACAAAAAGTTATAACAGTATTAAAGCGCAAAACTAGTAAATATATATTGTGGTTCAATCAGTATTACTAAACAAAGCGTGGCACTAAATCAGTTGAACAGTTCTTCAGAAATGCATTAGGATTCCACACGACAAATCCCCTTTGCCGAAGAAATATAATATTGTGATCTGGTCGTGACGTTCTTTCACCAGTGACAGAATTTTGACTAGATCGCGACCTAATCCCGAGCCGGTCGAAATCCACCGTCTGCTCACGATCTGGGCAAAACTCTCGAACCTTTTTTGGACTCACATAATTTTAATGTATAGAACATATCGTTCACTCGTTTATCTGATGAAAGATTAGAAAAAAATTTGAAATACATGTAGTAAACCTTGTGACGCCACATTCATATAAAAACCTTCTACCCAGGAACAGTACCCAAAGAGATTTGTAGCCGAGTGGATAAGGGCGCTGGTCTTTCATGCCAGAAGTGTCGGGATCGATCTTTCGTCGAGAAAGTTCTCGTGGTGTCTGAACACATTATGGCAGCATCTATTATGGGTTTGATGTTGTCACAACTAACCGTCCTCTCGGGTGGGGACATAAATGGCCGTCCCTTTGCAAAGAGACATTCACCATGCAGACTAAAAACAGCGAGGACACGAAGTTGCCGCTACGGAGGGCACCCACCAACCGTTCTATTTGGCAAAGGAACGTCTCCAATACTTGTAAAATAATTAGCTTAAAACAACAGTGGCCAGGTCACATATAATGAAGGCGATAATGGTTGGAACGATAATTTTATTTTACTCTAGTTATATCCTTATTTCGTAGCACGGACGTTTTTCCTTTCGACAATTATCAAATAAACACGTCATTGCGAGGGCTGCGAACGCTGGTCATTTTGTGACTAAAGTCGGTATAGGCAACATTCACATAATGAACGTTGTTAACTTTGAGAATACTGCCCAAGAACCCAGACTGTTTCGATATCATAGTCAATGTAAGACTTGCAAACAAAACTGGTTATAATCGGCGGTTAACCGTTTCGAAAATGTAACAACCGTTTCAGCACTAACTACTATCGCGGGGTTCGTTTTGTACCCGATAGTTGTTTACAACTGTTGCGAAGGGGACATACTGCACAAGTAATCGTGCAGTAAATGTGCTGGTCCGTGTGTAATGTTCTTAGTGTTCTTTTATTTTCTTAAAAATCATAATTATCCGCCCCTTAAAAATTCGCGCATAGCTGATGATCGCATTCGGCTGAACTAGCTAGTGTTCACGAAACATGGTCATTACAAAAGCGCACAGAGAATTCTGGTCGGATTTCTTTGTCCGTTTTTCTCTTCACAGCACTGTTGATGCTCGTCCCTCGAAAAGGAAATGCGAAACCTTTACATTCTAGATGGTATTTTCGTTTGATATTCTTCTATCAGTCTTGTTTTCGCAGAAATCTCGACCAACTGGTGTAAATGTGGCGGTCGGAACGAGCAAGGGTCCTCCTTTTGCGATTCCAGTACTCTAGAGCTAAGACAGGTTGATGAAGTCACGAACGCCAAAGGCGACACTCAGATGCAATCAAATATAGTCCGTTCATCTTTTCCAATAACCCGTCATTTGATTAGTTGACCTTTTCTGATTTCTACTGAGCTTTGTATTGGCGAAGTTGTATCGAAAGACCTGTCAAGTTTTACATCCTACAAAGGCTCGAGAGCGGCAAAAATCGAAGTGTTTTTCTGAAACGTTGAACATCTTTCCATTAGATAATTGTTTTGTCCGGTCATCGCAACTCAAGACACTTTCTAACCGATTCCCCCAAACCTCGACATACTAGTATGCCCATATACGTCGGAAGTACCAACATAACATGTACCGGGATAGGATAGAGCTTATCCCGCCGAGACCGGTACCGATTCCTGGACAAATCAACAACTGGGTGACATCTCCCAATCGGATGGGAGAAAATCGCATTTAAACAACCCCCAGGCCTCAAGATCGCAAGACAATCATGACATCGTACCAATTATTCTGCGGCGACTTCAAAGTAATCATAAAGCACGAAATAGTGCTTTATGATTATTTTGATGTTGCCATAGAATAATTCTTTGAAGTAGCCGATGACGACGCTTTCATTGAGTTTGATACCACGTTTGAAAAGTCAAAATGGTCGCCTTTATCGAGGTTGTGGTGCAGACAGAACATGTACCTTTAGAGTGTTGTGAAGAGTTCATTCACAAACAAACTTAAAGTATGTCGTGCAAGTGAGCCATACAAGATTATCAGCCCCGTTTACCCTCGTTCAATTAGGAATTTCCCCATAAAATAATTTTATCCCGGTACCGGCTGGACAAATGCATCAGTACCGGTACCGGTTGGAGTCTGAGGGACCCGGCTGTACCGGTTAAGGTACCGTTAGACATACCTGCTCACAACTCATTTGAAACAGAAATGACGTCAGAAGTCAACGTCGTAACGTTGTGAGTGAGTTGGTTTCTGAAGGAGAATTGAATTAATGATCTCTTATTTTTCATTAACTGTCTACCTAATAAAAATAATAATTAACCCTGATCTAGCCATAATTGAACACTGGGCTAAAACATGGCTGGTTGAGTTGTTTAATCTCCCAAAAACCTAGAGCATGGTAATATCACGCAAAACCAACCCAACTGCCTACCCACGCCTATTTCTATATGGTACCCAAACATACGAAGTCAATACTCATAAGTATCTAGGAGTAGTATTTAAATACCACTTGTACTTGGAACAATCATATAGATCATATCCGTTCCAAAACATGGCCTCGTTTAGACCTGCCGAGGAAACACAAATTTGATCTTGATCGTAATATCTTAGAGAAAATATACATAGAGAATAATCGCTTGACTGGACTGGTTACGTGAAATATATGAGAGCTGGGGGGCGTTGTACAAACACGAGTACGCGAATGCGCACGACTGTTTTACAATATAGACCCTCGCCTCGAATGAATTATTTCATGAAACCAGTCCAGTCAAGCGATTACTCTGTTTATTACTTTTCATTATTAACGATAATTATATTATTTAACCCTTTACCTAACGTAACGGCCAGCGCTATTCTCAAATATCGCCAATTAATTTTCATTTTTTGTCTCTAAAACATAGGTTATGTTCCCTCATTGGAACGAGCTCGTCGAGCTCATTCCAATGAGGGGGTCAAAACCTATGTTTTTGAGACAAAAAATGAAAATAATAGTTATTCAAGAATATCTTTTGCAAGTGTCGTCTGCTTTTCATGTTAGGTGAAGGGTTAAAAAAACAAAAAACAATGAAGTCCCCATTACACCCACGGCAAAGCGTCTTCGTTTGCGCGCACGGATACATGACCCGAATGTTGATTGCATAATTCACTTGTGAAGTTATTGTTTATAATCAAACCCGGAAATCCCAGTAAATCACACTTTGGAAAGTAATAATTTGCTTTTATTAGGCTCCTACTTGAATACACTGACACTATTTAGTATAATTGTTCGTTAGCTCAAGTTGCCCACTTGGAAAAAATCCAAATTGCAACAGCAAGGATAGTTACAGGGGCAACGGTCAGTATCAGCAAGACCATGCTATATTCCGAAATACGTTTGGACTCTCTACAAGAAAGACGCAGAAAACATAAGCTTGTGCAGTTTTGCAAAATATATCATCAGTTAGCGCCTCCTTATATTGCCAACAAAGTTCCTCCTCTCGTATCCTCGATAAACCCATCACTCAATATTCAAACAGGCCAAAAGCACAGAGTTCCATTTTGTCGTACACAGTTGTATCAGTCCTCTTTCATCCCCAACTCAACTGACCAGTGGAATAACCTGCCGCCACCCGTTCGTGAGAACTCGTCACTGAGCTTGTTTAAAACCTTCTTAAACGATGGAACCTCTGAGCATCACTATTTTGTAGTGGAGCTAAATCTCGCGTGGCTTAAATTTACCCCTTTAGGTTGTGGTTACGTTGTAGTACCTGTAACGTGCACTTATATGAAAATCATCTAACCCCAGTGCACTTTGTCAGTGTGGCGAACGCGAGACTCCTGAACACTTTCTTCTTCATTGTTCAATCTTCCTCAATGCACGCAATAATACGATTTATTTTCTCCCATTTACGATAGACACTTCCACACTTCTCTAAACCATTTACCCAACGCAACGGCCAAAATCGGCCAGCGCTATTCTCAAAAATCGCCAATTAATTTTCAAAATATTTTCATTTTTTGTCTCAAAAACATAGGTTATGACCCCTCGTTGGAACGAGCTCGTCGAGCTCGTTCCAACGAGGGGTCATAACCTATGTTTTTGAGACAAAAAATGAAAAAAATTAGTTATTCAAGATTTTTTTTTGCAAGTGTCGTCTGCTTTTCATGTTAGGTAAAGGGTTAAGCTCAGAATTTCTCAGTAATGAGGAGAACAGTCCAATCTTTGATGTAGTGCTCTACTTTATTCTGTAGAGCGACAGCTTCCGATGACATCAAGCTTTTTTCAAATATACTTCTTCTTCCCACAAAACTCTTCCCAGTGTCAGTTCTTTTGAGGCCAAACTCCCCAAACCTTTCAAGATTAATTTCATATTATTGAATCAGCTGATCAATGATAAGGAGTTACTCATTTTGCCCACAGGCAATGCATCATGTATTCAAGATAGTTACTTCTTCTTACTCTCTTTCCTCTTCCTGTTTTTTATTTCTTTTTTTTTCTCTCTCTCTCTCTCCCTTCTACTTTCACTACTTCACATCTGTATGTATAGTTTAAACAATCTCGTGTATCGCTGACTGAGGGGAGGGGCCTTTAACCAACTTGTTCTATGTGTGAAACTGGCATAGTGAATGCCTCCTTCGAATTTGCTTTTGTGACGACCTGCCAGTGCCCATCTGTTGCGCTTGTGTAAGTGAAAGCGTACCACTAAGCAAATGTTGGTAAATGAACGTCTATACCCCCAGTGCCCATTTGGTTAAATACCCTCAGTGCCCATTTGGTTAAATCCGCATGGACCGAGGTACAAATGGACCCACTGGACCGCTGGTCCATATCCCTCAGGCTGCGATGTACAAGCTCCACTTCTGCCCAACGCCATCGAGTTTATTCATTTATGAAAAGTGTTTTTGATCCAAGGAGACGGCTTACTAACTAATTACTACCATTATTGTTATATTGTATACAACTATAGTAACTGTTACTGTCCTGTCATTCCATTATATTGTATACATATAATAAATCTTCTTGAATAAATATCGTTCAAACTCTTCTGCTCAGACGACATTTGCGGAAAACATCTCCCGAATAACTAAATATTTTCATTTTTGTCTCGAAAACATAGCTTATGACCCAAGTAGTATGTCTCGCACGTTTGAGGGAAAGTTTGCCGGATCTCATTGCCGGATCTCATGTGACGTCATAGTCACGTGACGTAGTGGCGCCATGTTGTGTTGTCATGGTAACCCGCGTGAGCGGCCATGTTGTGACGTCATCTCCATAGTGATACGTGGTGTTAGTGCGCATGCGCAGCGCGTGTTGTTAGGGTGATACGTGTTTCCGTCGTCCATTTTGTATACTGGAGGCCGCCATCTTGGTTTCTATGGTAGCACGTAGTGCTATAGTACTAAGGGGTACAAGGGGTGCATTCGATTGAACAGGAGTAATGTTCTGGCTTAGAATTCTCCCAGAATCCCTTTTTGGATCCTTATCCCGTGACGTTTTCCCCTATTAAGAATAGCACGTAGTGCTATAGGACAAATGTATCCAGAATTCTCTGCTTCTATCTATAAATGCAATAGTTTACGTCTACCTAGACATGTTCCTTTATTCTAGAGTATACTCCAGTAGCGTAGAAGAGCCTATTAATTGGAACAGCTTTGCTTATTATCACTATATTTAGCTATTCTGGTCTATTCTTGTTAGTTCTGACCCTATTCCAAGTACTCTTGTTGTTTCATTTATATAACTAACCAATCAGATTGCTTGATTTCCCATAATGCAGTTATCTCCCTTGTGTATAACAAAAGACTATATCATTCCCAAAGCCAATATCATTCCCAAAGCCAATAAGCTATCGAGCAGTTACTGATAAGTCATTGCTCGAACGACTCGAAGCTCATCGAGCAAATAAGCCTAAGAGCAATTGCTCCATGAGCAATTGCTCGAACGACTCGAAGCTCATCGAGCAAATGAGCTATCGAGTAATTGCTCGTTCGAGTGACTCCTCGAACGACTCTTAGACTCATTTCAGAAAAAAGGGATTCCATAGCCATAGGCGTTTTCAAAAAAGGGATTCCACAAATGGGATTCTAAAAAAGGATTCCAAAAGTGGGATTCCGTCTTATGTCGAGTGACTCGCAACTATTACTCGAATGACTCGAATCCCATCGAGCAAATGAGGCAACGAGCAATTGCTCGATCGAGTGACTCCTCGAACGACTCTTAGACTCATTTCAGAAAAAAGGGATTCCATAGCCACAGACGTTTTCGCAAAAGGGATTCCACAAATGGGATTCCGTTTCCATCTTGTCGCCAAAGCTCCAGGGCCACTACTGGTCTATGGTCTATCTGTCCTATCATTAGCTTCTACAGCAATCTTATTCCATTGCGGCCTTGTACGAGTACTATTGACTAAACTACCATCCATTAATATTGACTTGTATCACTACTTCCTAGCTATACCTTCGCTCAAACCTTCAAAATGTTCAATCAGTGTATACATATAACAGATTCCGTAATTGAGATTCCTAGCCGATTCCGTAAAATATGGATTCCGTGTTTTTACATAAATTATCGAAAAATTCTACCCTCCATTGTGAACTACAGGACGCTCAATCCGATACGATGTACCCCAATAACTACCTTAGCTCCTAGATGATTGTATGTTAAGAGAATGATTCAGTTTTGCCTGGGGTCTTTTACTAACGAAAGTGATGTTTTTTCACAGTACCTCCTCTTTCTTAGGTCAAAAAAGATGGGTGACCGACGGAAAGGGGGGCTCATACGTGACCAGGCTTAAAAAGTAATCGGAACACCACTGTGGTGATCTGAATACTTTTGAATGTGGGCAATGGGTCTATCTTTATATCATTTAGGCGGCCCTAAAAAGGGCCTTGGGCAGCAATCTATGATCGCTGCCCAAATTTGCTTTCCCTTGGGAATTTCTGTGGGTTTTCTCCCAGCCTTTTTTTATATTCGCTATAGGACTGGGTCCTAAAGACCCAGTCCCGCCATCCCCTTCTAATTTCTTTCATTACAGAAAGGTGTTTCATACGAACCACCTTTCTGTAATGGAAGAAATGCATTTCTTCCATTAGAGAAAGGTGGTTCATGCGAACCACCATTCTGTAAATCATTTCTTTTATTTCGACTGGAAGAAACTCCATTGCGAGAAAGGTAGCCCGACGAACGCTTCCAGCGTTATTTTATAAACTCCTGACGGACGTCTAAGAAAGCCTTTGTTTACTTGCGAGTATCGAAGCAGAAATTTCTTTCGGTTCCAGACATTCGTGTTTCATCGTTGACACTAAATGTATTGGCGTTTCATTATTTGGTAATGCTTTCTAATAAGTAATATAGCAAAATAATCCTTAGACATCGCTTGCTTCATAAATATTACTAGGGTGTTACTAACCATATTTCTATGTTAGTTACACGCAATTGTTTTGAACGTAAAATCCATTGGAAATACTAATTGTCACTTCAACAGCTTTCGGGAATTTCTCGTGTACAACCTGTTATACTTTCTTGTAATGATATGGACGCGCAGTCATAGTAAAAGATTTTAATATACAATATTCACACACAAAGCCAAAAATTATTGTATACGTGAAACATTTGCAACAGAGGGGAAAACAAACAAAACTCTTCAATGTTATAGTTCGTGTCAGACGCTGGCTAGGTTGGGTAGACTAAAAAATTGAGAATGTGTGGCGGAACTCAGTGTCCGGAATCTATTATAATAAACACAAATTCTCAGTTATACAACAAACTATACCATTATGTTGTATTATACACGTTAATACTAATATAGAAAGTTTCTTTAATACCCTCGAGTGTTGATGAAAAAACACGGAATCCATATTTTACGGAATCGACTAGGAATCTCAATTACGGAATCTGTTATATGTATACACTGATTGAACATTTTGAAGGTTTGAGCGAAGGTATAGCTAGGAAGTAGTGATACAAGTCAATATTAATGGATGGTAGTTTAGTCAATAGTACTCGTACAAGGCCGCAATGGAATAAGATTGCTGTAGAAGCTAATGATAGGACAGATAGACCATAGACCAGTAGTGGCCCTGGAGCTTTGGCGACAAGATGGAAACGGAATCCCATTTGTGGAATCCCTTTTGCGAAAACGTCTGTGGCTATGGAATCCCTTTTTTCTGAAATGAGTCTAAGAGTCGTTCGAGGAGTCACTCGATCGAGCAATTGCTCGTTGCCTCATTTGCTCGATGGGATTCGAGTCATTCGAGTAATAGTTGCGAGTCACTCGACATAAGACGGAATCCCACTTTTGGAATCCTTTTTTAGAATCCCATTTGTGGAATCCCTTTTTTGAAAACGCCTATGGCTATGGAATCCCTTTTTTCTGAAATGAGTCTAAGAGTCGTTCGAGGAGTCACTCGATCGAGCAATTGCTCGTTGCCTCATTTGCTCGATGGGATTCGAGTCATTCGAGTAATAGTTGCGAGTCACTCGACATAAGACGGAATCCCACTTTTGGAATCCTTTTTTAGAATCCCATTTGTGGAATCCCTTTTTTGAAAACGCCTATGGCTATGGAATCCCTTTTTTCTGAAATGAGTCTAAGAGTCGTTCGAGGAGTCACTCGAACGAGCAATTACTCGATAGCTCATTTGCTCGATGAGCTTCGAGTCGTTCGAGCAATTGCTCATGGAGCAATTGCTCTTAGGCTTATTTGCTCGATGAGCTTCGAGTCGTTCGAGCAATGACTTATCAGTAACTGCTCGATAGCTTATTGGCTTTGGGAATGATATTGGCTTTGGGAATGATATAGTCTTTTGTTATACACAAGGGAGATAACTGCATTATGGGAAATCAAGCAATCTGATTGGTTAGTTATATAAATGAAACAACAAGAGTACTTGGAATAGGGTCAGAACTAACAAGAATAGACCAGAATAGCTAAATATAGTGATAATAAGCAAAGCTGTTCCAATTAATAGGCTCTTCTACGCTACTGGAGTATACTCTAGAATAAAGGAACATGTCTAGGTAGACGTAAACTATTGCATTTATAGATAGAAGCAGAGAATTCTGGATACATTTGTCCTATAGCACTACGTGCTATTCTTAATAGGGGAAAACGTCACGGGATAAGGATCCAAAAAGGGATTCTGGGAGAATTCTAAGCCAGAACATTACTCCTGTTCAATCGAATGCACCCCTTGTACCCCTTAGTACTATAGCACTACGTGCTACCATAGAAACCAAGATGGCGGCCTCCAGTATACAAAATGGACGACGGAAACACGTATCACCCTAACAACACGCGCTGCGCATGCGCACTAACACCACGTATCACTATGGAGATGACGTCACAACATGGCCGCTCACGCGGGTTACCATGACAACACAACATGGCGCCACTACGTCACGTGACTATGACGTCACATGAGATCCGGCAATGAGATCCGGCAAACTTTCCCTCAAACGTGCGAGACATACTACTGACCCATCATTGGAACGATCTCGTCAATCTCGTTCCCATGAGGTGCCAAACACTGAGTGTTTAAGGTAAATATAGAAAAAAAATTCAATTTAGTTGGAGTTTTTTTTTGTGAACAGCGTTGGTCAAATTTTCAGGCGTTATGTTACCGGGTATGTAAAATGTTAAATTTCATATCATGTGATCATGAGAATTTCAAATTCGTCACGATTTGACATTAAATTTCTTAACCCTTTACCCAACGAATCGCCCGCATCCGCCCGCGTAATATGCAAAATCAGCAGCTGAAAAAATATTATTTTTCGAACAATTTCAACAAAACCATATCATGTGCCCCTCTTTGGAACGAGCTCGTTGGGTTCGTTCCAAAGAGGGGTCACATGATATGGTTTTGTGGAAATTTTTATAAAAAAATTTAAAAAATGATATTTAAAATAATAAATTTTGAAAACGTCTGCGTTGGGTAAAGGGTTAATCTTGTTCACTAAAATCGATCTGAGCCGAGGTAAACCTCGGCTCAGATCGATTTTTATGAACTCGGTACAGAAATTTCACATCCAATCGTGAATCATTGGAGATCATCAATGTAAAACACATCTTTGGTGACGCTTCATAATAGAACTATCTACAACTCTAATGCATCTCAACAATACAATTATTGGAGGAAAAAGCCAATAACACTGCAAGAACAATTTCTAATAATTTACATTCACATTGTGTACAATGCAATGGCAAATATTTCGCTGCATAGTATCAAACAATTACAAACATCCAAAATACATATTTGCCTTTGGTCATAATAATTTCTTTAGATTGAAGCATTTAGTATCCTGATTTTGATTCTATTTTTTTAAATTTTAAAATTTTTTAGTGATATTCAAATTAACGTTGAGTAGTTTTCTTTTTTTCATTTCTTTCGGATAACCAGTTTTTCTGACATCAAAGGGTACGCGCACGATCAATATTTATTCGATAAAACCGAAACATTTCTTGTGAAAGTAGTTTTTGTCCCGCCACATCTTCGATCAAAAGTATTTATCAAACATACCACATCGGAGATAAGATTTTGTGCGTCGATGGCGCCCGATGACAATTTGGGGGTCATTTAACCCCTTATGACATTTATTATGTGAACAATGAGCGTGCTGACTGGCTAAGTCGTTAAAAAGGTTTCGTAAATTGTACTCATGCAACACCTTTTGCTCTCAGTAATCGAACTGTTTGAGATATCAAACCCATCAGATGTTCAAGAGATTTGTTCTCAACAACAATTATTACACTGCCCAGTCGGTTCTCGGATTCTATGAGCAATCAGAGTATTCTCTATTGATGTTCGTAAGATTCGAGATTCGATTCGTGATATCGAAAGAATAACATATATCACATGAAACGTCGTTAATTTCGACGTAACAACCCATGTCTCATTTCCTGATTATCAACTAGTGCCTAATCGTCACGTGGTCCCATAGCAGCAGCAGCAGCAGCAGCAGCAGCAGCAGCATTGTATTCTTGTGCGTAGTTCACATGACGTCAATTACGACAACAGGTGCAAGTAAAGCGCATTCATGACGTCATGGTGTGAAGCGTCTGATCCAACGAACTGATTGTCGGTTGTTTTGGGAGAATTTAGCGACAATGAATTAAATAAAAAGTATAAAAAACATTCGAAAATTCATGTCACATACAGATTCTTTAACTCGTGATGTTTGGATATAAGATTTTTTGAAACTCGTTTGATGAATTCGATTCACAACTCGCCTAAAGGCTCGTTGTGAATCAAATTCATCAAACTCGTTTCAAAAAAATCTTATATTCAAACATCACTCGTTTGAGATCCTCTATATCTATAAACCCAAAACAACGAAATGTTTAGCACAGAACCATTGAGAACCCTCAATACAGACAACAAAGAATCTGCTGAAACACTTTTTGTTGTGTAGCATACCGACTGAAGTCTAAATTGTGCATATTTTTAAACGATTCTTGGTGCCCGACTTAAATTGTGTTCATTCCCAATATATTTCGCTTCCAGCATATCACCTAAAATTCCCAAAATTATGCCCACAAATTGATTGATTGTCCACAAGCTACACATTCTACCAGACCCCTCTAGGTTTGTGCAGCTTATTTTTCTGCTTAACCCTTTACCCAACGTAACGGCCAAAACCGGCCAGCGCTATTCTCAAAAATCGCCTATTAATTTTAATTATTTTTTCATTTTTTGTCTCAAAAATATAGGTTATGACCCCTCATTGGAACGAGCTCGTCGAGCTCGTTCCAATGAGGGTCATAACCTATGTTTTTGAGACAAAAAATAAAAAAAATAGTTATTCAAGACTTTTTTTTGAAAGTGTCGTCTGCTTTTCATGTTAGGTAAAGGGTTAAAACATAACCTACGTCTCCCGCAGATGAACTGAGCCTCAGCCGATAACCCCCGATACTTGATAGATGCGAAGGGGTTGAAACATACCCCTCCATCATACTCCGTTGACAAGAAATCTGATCTTCGAGCGTATCTGCTGGGTGAAAAAGACACGATTTCAACACAGAAACTTCCGAACAGCAACAGAGAATCCTCTGATTGCCTATTGAGTCCGAGAATCGATTGGGCAGTGTGATTATTGTTTATGTCAATTTGTGTTGGTTTCTTTTTCGTGCCGAAATGGCAAGTTTTATTGAAAAATATTGCTTCGAACAAATATTGATCTGTGATGCCTACTAGTTTTGAGTAGGTACCGAAAGTATCTCACCATAAGTACAAGGAAATATAAGTTTACACGAGCTGCTAAAAGCCGCTGGTGAAAACCAATTATCTTATCACGAATAAGATAATTCTGGCACCACACAGAAACAGTACGTATTTTCTTTAATATATCCCTTTTGATGTTTTAAATTCGATAAAAAATTGTTTTAGTCGCATTAAAGCACCCAAATGCCGAAACCTGCAGCGATGCTGATCTTAGCGCATTGCACAAAGCGTGTCGATCCGAAGAAATATTTACTTATAACTATCAAGACAATAGATATCGAAAATTGTTTGTAAAACAATTATTATAATCTCATTTGGTAGCATATAATAAAAGACTTTATTATTATACCTATCAATGATACGCCGTATTTTCATCCATCGAATCCTGATTGCCGGATCACACTGAGTGGTTTTCCGATTTCGTATTAGATGGTTGGTCTCAGAATACTATAAATCTTTTACAATTGTATTTTCGAGAATTCTATTTAATGTCTATCGCTAAAAATGGTTTGAATAAATCACTGACGTTTTCAAAAACGCGGCAATTTAGCAGTAGCCTTTTAAAACATCAATGGTTAGTTTCATTGATTTGTAGCGGTCAAGGTATAAAGGCCATTTACCAACCAGCCTGGTTGGTCCGTATCTCTCAGTCTCGTGGTAAATCGGTCGCTTTGTGTGCTAGAGGTCGACGGTTCGAACCCCGGCTCCCGCACTTATCTCTCCTCCTGTTACATTTGGGGGCTCGTCCGATCATCAGTAGTAGGTGGCACTGTGGGTGTTTCGACCGCTTTGAGGGAGGAACTTCGGTGAGATACACATGTGGTGAATCTCAAAAGATGGGGAGAGTAGTGTAGCGATCGAAGTATAAAGGCCATTTACCAACCAGCCTGGTTGGTCCGGATCTCTTAGTCTCGTGGTAAATCGGTCGCTTTGTGTGCTAGAGGTCGACGGTTCGAACCCCGGCTCCCGCACTTATCTCTCCTCCTGTTACAGATTAATATTCACAGGTGGAAAATGCAATTTTGAAAAATACAATTAAAATATATTTATTACATTCCTCAGTTCGTTTTGCATTGAATTTAATGTTGATTAAAAAGTGGTAATGTCACGAGTGAATTATGTCACTTCAATAGTAACTTTGGAACGACTGACGTATATGAGCCACGCCCCCACCGATTTGTTGATGTTTTGTTTTCCAGTTCCACATCAGTTAATTAAAATGAGTTTTCCTTCTGAATATTTTAAAAAATCCTTTCTTTTCCTCTATGAACAGGCTCGTTAGCACAGTTGACAAAATCCCAAATAGAAATGTTTTATCTTTTGGCTGAATGCCATTCCACAAATGCGACTGGAACGCCACATAAATAGTAAAATATCGAACGAAAGTCACAAAAATAAAACTGGGCCATTTCCAATCGAAGATTTGACACAGAAAGTGATGTATTCATACGCTCTAATATCAGAAGTATTTCAGAGTTGCATTTGCGAATATTTTGTGTTGAATTATTTTTAATGAAAGACATTTTGGTCTAAAATGCCATTTACTAAAGAGAGTGCCCCATTCTTACGGCAAGTTACGGTATATAATTCGCCTCGAGACAGGACTATTTCGTATTTCCTTCCTGCTAATTTTAGAAATGTTTCCGTGTTTACACTAAATTGGATTATATCTGACAATAGTTTGGGTTGAATTATTATTGTAAAAGACCTCTTTATTCCAAATGTCATGTAATAAACAGAGTAATCAATTTGTTTTGAGCGTTACGGTGAATAATTCATCTCGAGACGGGACTGTTTCGTAAATCACTCGGGCTACGCCCTCGTGATTTATTCACGTCCCGTCTCTCGATGAATTATTTACCGTAACGCTCAAAACAAATTGATTACTGTCTTTATATTATACTATTGGTCCCAGGTTTGTCGCATTCCATCTCGTTGACGAGGTCAGATCGATCCGTTGATCTGACCTCGTAAACTTGATAGAATACGACAAACCAGATCACGTTACTGTCATAATAATCTCAATCTACTGAACGATGATAATCTTTGTTTATTTTGTTCTTTCTTCACATATTTTTCTCTTTTCTTCTCTAGAATGTCCGGTGAATACCGCGATGACTGGCAAAAGTTCTTGAACATGTTTACAAATGCCTATCGCACTGACAACAGTTCATCTACAGAAAGAGAAACTATATTTTACGAACATTGCTTTTAAATTATTTTATTCTGAAACGTATTAACGTTGCGTGAGAGTTAGTTACTAATCCGTAATTACGGAAGTACTGGTCCGTAATTACGGAATAATTTTTAAATACGGAATGGCTAATCCGTAATTACCGAATACCAATTCGTAATTCAAAAGAACGTCGGTTTGATCCTGACCCTCGTCATGGGCGTTGTGTCCTTGCGCAAGGCACTTCATACCAATTGCCTATGTGGGAGCACGGTGGCTCTATGTACTGTACAAAGACTGCCCACCTAGCTTCAATCGATACTAACACGGCTTATACCGTATTGTACGTTGGGGATTCCGACAGTTACACGCCATTGCTCTGTCGTTCTCTCTTTGTACTTCTTCGACTTTTTGGATTCGTAATGCTGTCGAAATGACCCTGGCTTGTGAACGAACAAACAATGTCTATCAAATGAATGAGAAAATAAATAATGCACTATAATTATTGAGGTGCACTTGTTGGGCAGTGCTAAAAGTGTCACCACACACGTTCATGGCAAATTATTCATGAAAGTTATGTTATTGTCTGTATTTTAAACATACGTAATTTTAAATCAAAAGCTTACTTATTATGTATAGCTTCTGTGTCGGTAGCTGTTATAACACGATGTGCAGTGATGGAAATAAATTATTTGCTAATCACAGGAAATATGTACGGCGCATACAAGGCTTGTGTGCATTCAAAGCTCGGGTAAGCACATCCCCAAAGTTGAAATTAACGAATGGAGAAAATGTTTGCCTCCAATTCAAAGCACCAGGGTTCAATACTATAAAATATTTACAATTGTATTTTCCAGAATTGTATTTTCTACATGTGAATATAAATGACCGAACTAATTTATTACTGCTTTAAATAAAAGACGTAAGAATTTACCTACCGGTAAATTGTCACGTCTTTTAAAACACTAATAATTCATTTCTGCCATTTCTAGTCGTAGAGGGAAAATACAATTCTGTAAAATACAATTGTAATTTTTGTAATTGTTTTATGATATTGGTCCCTGTATCTTTATGTCCGTTTTACTAAAAATCTCTGTTGTTGCGCGACAAACATATCAGCAGGATGATATATCAAATAATTTATACGCCACACCTTAGAAATTATTGGATTTCTCTAACGACCGTTTCGTTTGCCCAGCATTCGCATCAAAAGAAATATGGTAACTGTTTCCCCTTCACCCGATTACTTGACTTCAGACAAGTATGAAGATGCAGTCGTACTGCTCCTTTTATTTGTCAGCTTTCCCGTAACCTGAGCCGTTTAGGCGATACTATGTTAGACATTGACGGCTGTGTTGTAAATGACTGCAGGAAAGGGCCCTCTAACCATTCAAGCAGTGCATTATTCCACAGCTTGGTTGCTTAATGAATATAACGTCTCATAAAAAATCGAAATTCTGGGATTTCCATCTTATGACTAGAACTAACAATGGTGAATATATCAGATTTACCGCATATATTATGGTTACAAAGGGTTACTAGAAAACTGGTTGTCTGAAACAAATTAAGTTACCCTTTTTAATACCCCCTGAAAAAAAATCGTCTGTCCGTCCGTTTATGGATCTAGTCGGTTTCCGCTCCCACACTGAAGCCCCTCCTGGCTAATTAAAACCGAATTTGACATGTGCCATACAGGTTGGCTATAATGATATGAACAACTCTATTTATTTTGGGGTCAGTGTTCCGGAGGTCAATGACCACGAACGTGAACATTTTCTGGTTGGTTACTGGTCTCTAATTAAAAGTTTGTTGAGCTGATCGACACCAAACTTGACAGGTGACATAATGAGAGGAAAAACATAATTTTTTGTATTATTCCAAAGGCCAAGGCCAAGGACACAGTAGCCATCAACTGACAAATTTTCCTGGTTTATTAAAATTTCGCTGTACCGGAGTAACCCAAACGTAACATGTGGGTTAGTTATGATGAGAGAAAAAACTCTACTAATTTGGGGGCTATTGTGTCAAAGATCAAGGTCACAGTGACATTTAACTTAAAAATGTTCCCGGCTTCCGTTCACTAGTAACGTTCCACTGGGCCATTCGAAACCAAACTTGACAGTTGGGTTGGCGATGATGAGAGGAAGAATTGTATTTAATTTGCGGGTCATAGTGCCAAATGTCAAAGTCACGCCGTGACCATTAACTTACAATACTAGTTTACACTCTCTAATAAATACCCTTTGAAACCAAACATGACATGTGGGTTGGCCATGATGAGATGAAGAACGCTATTTAAATGGAAGCTAGTGTGCCAAAACCAAAGTTACCCTGACCCTAACCTTGCGGATTTTCCAAGTTTCCTCTCTCTATATTTCCTCTGGACTGATGTATAAGGACGCTTTTCCGAGGGGAATAGCCACCCCTGATGGCAGCTGTAGATCGGATTTGCCTTATTTTTTTTATTTGTAATGATCTTTCATACTGCGACGAGACAGCGACACGAGAATTGTTGCATCGTACGCAACGGATGTTTCGGGTCCAGGATATTACCGCCTTCGCAGATGCCAAGTACTGTTCAGATATCTGACAAATTCAAATAACGTTCCGACCAATTTGATGTTTGAGAGTTCGAACATTTCGTCCCTTGTGTTCCAATGTGTTCTGTGTGCCTACTGGCACGCAGAACACATTGGAACTCAGGGGATGATTTGCTCAACCACCTTTACTTTTAAACACAGGAGCACGCTGGCACATTGATTAAAGCATTGGACGTGAGAACGAAAATCGACGGTTCGATCATGAGCTGCTTTAACTGCGTTGTGGCCTTAAGTAGGCAAGACACGACATCCTGATTGTCTACGTGGAGGCACGGTTGCTCTAAGTACTAAACCCTAGGGCACGGTGGTGGTTCATTTACATTTGCCTTCAACCGATTCTAACCTCACCCGTGCCGGATTTCCTTTTCCTGTAAAGTCGCCTGATACGATATGACACTACCTGTTGAGGGCGTCGTTAAACCCAGTTGAATGAACAAACAAATCTCTAAACAAACGTACTATTAATGAGGTATTATAATCTCGCCGGGTTTATCAAACAAGTAATAGTTATTTTTCGGCGGTATTTCATGAATTTGAACAACTTTCCCTGAACCGTGTACCAGCGAGGTGTTACATCACTTGATAGGTTGTTCAGTTTCAGGAAATACCGACAAAGGGGTTCGTAACTAACTTACATCCTGTCCTTTGTTCTATCAACAAAAACACGGACCTAGGTATAATCAGTGGACCAGAATTATTCATGTAATGTCACCTTTCACATTGTCTATTGTTCTATCAGGTATTTTAAATTATTTGCATTCCCCGAAAAGGAAATGGAGCCAGTGTGTAAAACATTGTTGAATTGCATTGTTTTGTGGCTTTTCTATCAATATACAGAAAATGGATGGATTACACGAACAGATCACAAGGGAAAATATCCAAATTTGGCGAAGACGTAAGTTTTGTCGGCAAATGGTACAAAAGAATATTCTCTCCCTCATGCAACGAGTGTCCCCAACAGTCAAATATTGAACTACGAAAGGACGGGTCAAAAGACAACATAAATACAACTCGCAAACTCAAATACATTGCTCCAAGAACCCAGGTAGCGATCACAGCGTGCAATCACGTTAGGGCGTAATCGGAAGGAGAAATTGGGATTCAAACGCCTATGTCACGTGGGATTCAAGTGCCTATGTCACGTGATCGCTCTGTTATGCGCATGCGTTTTAACTAGAATGCGCTGAGCAAACATCTCTTCTTTACTTTCTCGCAAATATTTAACTTGAAAAGGCCGGCGCCCTCAATTTATTTTAGAAAGGTCAAGCTTTTATATTGCAGAAAGTGTACCATAAACCTGTAACACCACATCACGGGACACACTGTGCACTGTGATGTGGTTTTGCAGTTTAAAATGAGGCGCTAAGCACCAATTATGCAAACTTATTAGTATTGATAAAAAAATACGGTAACAGGCAGAAGACGTTTTCACCTGTGGAATGTGACAGGCAATTTTTTCAAAAAGGTATTTCAATGATTACTGCTCACTTGGTTCTTATATTCCACCATCGAAACATTAAAACAAAGCACCGTTAGTCACTCAGTTTATGGATTCATACTCTCGAACTTCATTTATACTGTGTTATCTACAAATACTACAAATACGATACTGTTCTCTTCCACGAAATCGATGAAGCATAGTTTCAAACAAATGAATGTGCCATCATAGTGCCATTCCCCTTTCCATCGTTTCCTCAACCAGGATGTACCCAACAGTTGCATCAATATTACCAGATAATACCGAATTACTCCCAGGCTACATCCACTTAACCCTTTACCCAACGTAACGGCCAAAACCGGCCAGCGCTATTCTCAAAAATCGTCAATTAATTTTCATTATTTTTTTCATTTTTTGTCTCAAAAACATAGGTTATGACCCCTCGTTGGAACGAGCTCATCGAGCTCGTTCCAACGAGGGGTCATAACCTATGTTTTTGAGACAAAAAATGAAAAAAATAGTTATTCAAGAATTCTGTTTGCAAGTGTCGTCTGCTTTTCATGGTAGGTAAAGGGTTAAACGTAGCTTTCGTGAAAAGATATAGCGTCTATCAGAAAGTGAGTGGTCGTTCTCAGACGAACTACTATCTGTTGGTATTTGCGGTATTATAATCATTAAACGCGATTTCAAAGCACATTTTCAATTTCATTCCAGGGGAGAACACCACGGACTCCCTTCCACCAACCCACCCCAGTCTAGGTGGGTTGATGGAGGGGGATCCAGAAGTGTTCTTCCACAGGAAGAGTGTGCATGACAATCAGCACCACATGATAATCAACATCAGTTTGTACACCGTACATCACACAAAGCAACGACATGACCGTTGACAACTGTGTCGGTATAATTATCATGATTATGATTATGCCACACAATTACGTACGCAGCGGTGAAGTTGAAACTAAAAGTTCTGTCACAATTTGCGCAGAAAATGCTCATTAGTTAATGCACTCTTTACTACAGAAGAATGAACTAGTCTAAAATACACAAGAGCGTTTGCGCTGTACAATGGGAAATGTAATGCGCTATTAGCGAGGTCGGTAGTGAAATCACGAACTGAACCGACCAGTCAGAAAGAAAATATTGAGAACAGTAAATCTAGTAAACTAGATTACATTTAAAACTAGAAGTCATGTCACGAACTGTGCGCTTATCTAGGCTTAATTACTCGTAGGAATTACGCGCAATTGCCATATTGAATGGCATCCAAAGATTGTCCTGATTACTCATAGCAAACACGGGCAATGCTTCTGCGAATGGACCTCCGGGTTACCCGGAGGTCCATCGGCTGAAACATTGCTTTTACACAGTCCATATGTACAAAATTTGATAGCCTTACTATGGTCATAACGCGTAGATTAACGCGCAGATGGACGTGCTATTTGAGCACATTTCATGACAGACTTCTAGTTTTAACAGTAGTAAACCTCTATGGGATAGATTTTGCACTTATTAAATTATTTACAATTTGTGAGGACAGAACACAAGAAGTACTTGAAACGTCCATCAAATGGACCACCGGATTGCATCCGGTGGTCTCTGTGATGAAAGTTTGCAAGTGTCTCTTGTGCTGTTATGAACAATCATAAATAGTTTTCGAATGGAGATTAAGTAGTAATCCATTCTCTTCATTCTGTATATGGAGTCCAATTTTAATATATATTTACGTCATTTCATGTACATGTACCCCAATAACGGTTAAGAATGATGTTAACGATCTCTGTTTACTAGTATAGAATTGTAAAGAGTTGGTCACGTTGTTTTGCTACAGGAACTGAGTTAGGCTAACGTTGCTGATTGACAGGGACAAAAGCGCACTTACTCCGCGCGCTATTACTCCAAAATAGTGCGCATTACAGTGACAGGACTTCTAGTTTCAACTATAGGCTTTTCCATTAGCATGGGAACAGTTTTGACAACGCTATTCAATAGCAGCACAATGTAAATCAACGTGCGCTTTGAAGCAAAGAGTACCAACCGGAAGCAATTCATATTGGTCTCCACAGCGCAGAAACGCCCTGAATCCGGAATCGGGTGGATAGAAGCTACAGTTAAAACTAGAAGTCCTGTCACGAACTGTGCGCTTATCTCGGCTTAATTGCGCGTAGTGTATATGTACAGAATATGATAGCCTTACTATGGTCATGACGCGTAGATTAACGCGCAGATCGACGTGCTATCTGTGCGCATTTCATGGCAGGACTTCTAGTTTTGACTGTATTTAACGACACAGCCTGTGTCAAACGACATGAATTTAACTGCTGATATATAGATAATTTCCACATACAATCAGCATAGAACTTGAAGTAAGTTGGCTTAAGTCTATCTTCTGTGTTCATCTTTTCGTGTCAGCGATGCCGAAAAATTGGAAAATGTTTGACGACATAGTTGGTTGTAACGTCGAGTATCCTGAGGGGATTGAATGTTAAAAATCAAAAATAGTATAATTCCGTCGTCTCAGATTTTAAGCCATGGTGTTTTGGATAATTCCTTTGTCTCGGGCGTCAGGCATCAGATCATGGCGTTCCGGACATATAGCAGAACAAATCTTCTTTGCATGCCACGCTCATCGGCGAGTGCTGTGCAAAGAAGATTCTTAATTTTATAAAATCCTGAACTGCCCTATGATACCCAGCGTCTTCAACATTTTCCAAACGGAGCGTTTTCATACAGGAAGTTAAGAAGCATATGGGATGGAGGTCTTTCTGGTTCATGAATGTCTTTAAAAATATTGCATTAGAAGATGAACTTTCAGTTCAGTTTTAAACATCATTGTGGTCGAATGGAATTGAATAATATATAAGTCAGGTGATATCACGAAATAATTAAAAATTAGGGAAATAAATCGTCGCCTGAGTGCTAGAATGTTCTATGTCCCCTATGGGACATAGACCATTCTAGCACTCAGGCGGCAAAATGATAAGAGATACCAATTCGGTAATACTGAAGTCTTGTTACTTGCCAATTGAAGCTGACTTTCGCACTGTCCGAGTACAGATTTTTGTCCGTTCCAAACGCTGATTCATACTGTCTTTGTTCTTCCCCAAATCTTCATGTTTCTTCATACTGTGTTTGTTCTTCTTGAGAAAATCAATACTTATGCCTAATATTGTTGGTCATCATACTCTGTTCCTATGCGATGTTAACAGATCAGAAAACGTGTTAAGTTTCACTTGAAAGTAATTCTTTCCACTGGTTAAAACAAGAAAAACAATCGATCTTCTCAGCATAGAGGCTAATTCACTTCTCACTGTTCCTTACCTTTATCGTCAAATGGGTTTCCCTATTCTAAATCATTCCACGAACCTTGAATACGTTTTTGCTTGAAGAATACCATGGAAGTGAAGGGAAGGGAAGAGGACGATGGCGCTAGCAACATTATAAGTTATTGTGGTGTATTGACGGTAACATGGTGTGATGTTTGCTGTCAGGAACTTATATGTTTAACCGAGTCGCGATAGCGGCGAGGTTGAACATACAAGTTCCTGACAGCAAACACCACACCATGTTACCGTCAATACTACACAATAACGTATATGTTCCGACCCCCCTACCCCCTCCCCCCCCCCCCAAAAAAAACCCAAAACAAAACAAAAAAACAAAAAACAAAACAAAACAAAACAAAAAACGACAGGCCACAGACACAATTTCGTGTCAACGAAGAAAAATGAACGGCGTTCTTTATCGCTGTTACGTCACAAAAATCGATAACTGATCATGAATGCAGGTCAAGGTTATTCGCAAGCTGGCGACGCGAAATAAATTTCAGTTTCTTTTTATTGTGTCCAGTTATTTTAATTCAATAAGTGATGATTGTGCATCTGCAGCTAATCATCAGCGCGATTACTTTTGACAGTGCGATGTTTCTGAAGCAAAGACTGTAGAGAAACTAGATTCTCAGCTGAAATGAATGTGATGCGATAGCGCGTACAACCAGGACTTTGTCAGCTGAGTCGCTTGTGTAATGACGTCATCCACTAACATAAAGTTTATGTTGTACCGCAGCTGAAGGCTAACATAGGAAGTACAACGCGACCGCGTAACCAATCAAACGTCGAGAATTCCGCAATGATCGGAACATATAGTTAAAGGACAACAGTTATTTGGCACAAAGATTGCTATAGCGAGATCAAATCATAACAGGTTGGAGCAAACTTCTGTTTAAAACAATACAGTTATCATTTTAACAGAATACCGAAACCATCAATCATTCTTCTCGTTTCGTCGAATTCAAAAGGACAAAACAAAACTTTATTTCTGTCAACGCAGGGCGAGTAAAATATAGTGTACATAATTTTATAACGATGCGCTGTGGGTGGAGCAAATGTTGTCATTGCAGATACTCAAGAGTGTGCTTTTGGAACGTTTATGTTAGTTTCGTCATATGAATGTAATTTACACATGCAATACAAGCAAATTCCATTTGATGGAAAATACCCACCCAGCAAAGAAAGAAGTCGGTCTAAATATTTCTGAAAAATTAACTGGAACTTTTGCTTAAATTCTGTGTTTAGACGAACGGAAACAAATGGTCTCAAAAAAGTTTATTATAACTCCTACGAAATCGACGAAAGAAGATAGTGATTGAACCCGAGCGCGATCTTCTCAGAATGTATGTCTGCAACAAGTACCATGAAAATACCATACAGTGTGTTAACACTTTCGCTGCCGAAAGGACTATAGTCATTTATTTTATGATGGTTATCTGTACATTCTGGTATGCGCAGATCAAACCTACCATCTAATTAATTGTTGGAAAGGGCTCAGAGAGCCCTTTCCAACAATTAATCAGATGATAGAGTTTCCAGTATGTCATAATTTGTATTAGACAAACACCGAATTTCCCACAGGAAGGGCAGTGAGTCATAAAAAATCAACGGAATTGTCTGAATATCGAACTACAGCGTAACCTTCTCACAATGTATGTCCACAAAAAGTATCATGAGAATCCAATTACATTTGTTCAAATTGTTCCAGTTATCAGGATTAATATAAGGATGAATTTCCAACAATAAGGAGCATAACTGCTACCAAAAAAAAAGCGATGACATTTCGTGCATTAGAAACTAACGCGAGATCTTCTCACAATGCCTTCAGCCAGTTTTATGAAAATTCTATTACATTTGTTCAAGTTCAAGCTCGTGTACCCGTGTTGCCCCCCCCCCCCCCCCCCCCGTTACCGCATTCATTTCGTGTGTGCGTGTCTGATTGTTCTCAATTTTTATGTCTAAACTGATATTTGCAGAACTAATTTACCACTGCCATTCCATCAAGTTGACATTTGTACAATCGTGACACGAAATTTGTGAATTGTGCTAGTATCCCCGAAAAGTCGTAGACCTTTCTTGATTTGATGATATGGTCTTCTCATCCTGGTAAAATTCATACTTCCTATTGAACCATACCTTAATGCTGTTATATTGTATGGTGTGGTGAATACCTCAGAATCACATCACATTTGTGAGACTCTAACTGAAATTATTTTTGACAGGATAGAAAAGGGTGAACGGTAACAGCTGGGACATTCTTGTCTGGTTCTGGTTGATCCTCTCTCGCAACCAAAACGCATTGTCCAGGACACAAAGTATTTTTATCCAAAATGAAATGGCAGGTCATTCCAATTATCAGCAATATTATTAAATAATAGGTGATCATCAACCCCCCTAAACGATAGGGAGTCATGTATGTTTTCATGTATACTATCGAATGAGGGGGCTTCTTATCGATCTGGAATCTGAATTTGTCAGCAAATTAACAAAATTTAACCCATCTGTAATAAACGGTTACTCCTGTTACCGTTATTATCACCTCTGCTACCACCTTTCACCTCGAACGGGGAGCAGAACAATAACCTAGAAGCCGTTTTTTGTAACTAGCAAATAATTAGATCAATATGATAATGACTTTCGTTTTTTTGTCGAGTTTTTCTTTCTCCTGTTATCGACATCTTAACTATTGTTACTGATTGCAAGGTAACGGTATGGGCAGTAACATGAAGGACACGTGGAGGTTTGTGATGGTGGTTCCCCTAAACGAGCTTTCAGATGAATCAAAACTTATATGTTGTCCGTTCAGGTCACTTGAACAAAACTGACGAGGGGCGTATTCGATTCGATAATAACTCATCAAACCTGTAGCCATGTTAACAGTAGGGATTAGCTGAAAATATACTCACCTGCTGAGCGGTTAATGTGGAGAAATACTGGAAAATCCTCTTTGAGCAGACGGTATTCTTTTAGCCATACTTCCTTTTGTATCAGAAAAATGGCGAGTCGAAGACGAGCCTTTTTCTCTGATAGAAAAGAAGATGTGTGCACTGACAGCAGTAGGGAAGAAAGGGCAATTGCGTTTAAAAAAACACCTGTTTTGTTCTCCGCTAGATGAAGATACGGTATGCACTATACGCTTAGCGTCCGCTCTCTTCGAAAATAAATGAACGGCTGAGTGCTACAAAGATTGTGGACATATCTTTACGCTCGACATTACACAAGCAGTCCTATTAATTTTCGTTTGTGAACACTAGATACAGTAGACAGGTTAGTAAAATGCAATGAATTTCGGGAATGGGAAATATTTAAGTACTCGCCTAGGTTTGATGAGGAACATATGCACGCAACGGACCGATATTTGTTAAGGCTGTTACAAAATGTCAATCAATCAGATGGGGGCGTTATAGCGAAAATACCTGGTTTCTTTGTTGAACAGTCTCATGTGCCATTTATCTGGAGAAATGTACACATTAATGCAGGAGATGAAAGCTATTAGCTACTCAAGCGCATACATGTGATATTGTACGATCACAATTAATTTTAATGACTCTGTGTGGTGCAGCACGAAAATGGCTGCAACGTTAAAGACTGAGACGAAAATAGCAGCTATAAAAAAACATTGACTAAAATGGCTACAAATGAATGATCAGGATAAAAAGACAGCGAATAATTGGCATCCAAGACATGAATGGGAATTATTGCACAGCCATCAATTTCAGAACATTTAATATTAATAAACAATTTTGAAAATAAATGTCTGGTACTTTAATTAAGGATTAAACTAGTCTAACAAATATCATTCTCATATAATTTAACGTTACCATATTAATTTCCATAAACAAAAATCGTTTAACTGTATAGTAATTCTTCTTAATTTTTGACAGTTTTTATCATAAATGATCTGATTCCTGGATGCTGCCGTTTTATCTGGAAATTGTTTTTCTGCAATTGTTGCCACTGCTATTTTCGTCACTATTAACTTTACCCAGGATCAAATTGGGGACGATCCTTTAGTGCTCTATTCCGTATAATGTAGGTATCCGATAAATGTTTGGAGTTTTTGGAAGACAGATTCACGTATTTAGGATACATAAAATCTACATCGGAGACATGTAGTATTTTCTGTGCTTGTATGAAAAGTAGTATCAAAGCGTTCTAATCATCTGCGCCCCAATGTCGAATTATCAAAATTTCAAGCGGCAGTTTTTTTCCATAATGCAACTAGGGATTTAGTCAAATCAGTCTTATCTGACAGAGCTCGTTGAGCTCTGTCAAACAAGGTGAATTGGTTAAATGTCTGGTTGTATGTGAGCAAATAATTAGGTCTCCCCTTCACCGAAGGGAGACATATTGTTTTACCCTGAATTCATCTCATTCTCGTTCTCGTTCTTCTTCTTCTTCTTCTTCTTCTTCTTCTTCTTCTTCTTCTTCTTCTTCTTCTTCTTCTACTTCTTCTTCTTCTTCTTCTTTCTTCTTCTTCTTCTTCTTCTTCGTCTTCTTCTTCTTCTTCTAGGCTTATGATATTTAGCATGTAGGTGTATCACCATGAAACGATGTGTCGCGTACCCTCATGACCCACATATTACCTTGGCCTTTGACCTCCAGGTCAAATTACTGATATTTTGGCAAGTAAGCTTGTCTGGGCCAGAACTTATTTACCTTTTCATCTCGGCTTATGATATTTGACATGTGGGTGTATCACCACGAGACGATATGTCGAGTACCATCATGACCCACATATGACATTGACCTTTGGCTTCAAGGTCAAAATACTGAGTTTTTGGCAAGTAAGCTTGTACGGACAAGAACTTATTTACCTTTTCACCTTGGCTTATGATATTAGGCTTGTGGGTGTGTCACCACGAGACGATGTGTCGCGTACTATCAGGACCCACATATGACCTTGACCTTTGACCTCATGGTCAAATTATTGATTTTTTAAAAATCTTTTGACCTTGGCTTATGATATTTGGCATGTGGGTGTATCACCATGTGACGATGTGCCATAATGACCCACATATGACATTGACCTGTGATCTCAAGGTCAAATTACTTATTTTTTGGCAAGTGAGCTTGTCCGGGCAAGAACTTATTTACCTTTTCACCTTGGCTTATGATATTTGATATGCGAGTGTATCACCATAAGACGATGTGTCGCTTACCTTCATGACCCATATATGACATTGACCCCTTTGACCTCAAGGTCAAATAACTGATTTTTTTGGCAAGTGAGCTTGTCCGGGCCAGAACCTTTTTAAGTTTTCACCTCGGTTTATGATGTTAGGCATGTGGGTGTATCACCATGAGACGATGTGTCACGCACCCTCATAATGCACATATGACCTTGACCTTTGGCCGCAAGGTCACATTATTGACTTTTTTAATCTTTTGGCCTAGGCATATGATTTTTGGCATGTGAGTGTATCACCAAAAGACGATGTGTCACGTACCATCATGACCTACATAGGACCTTGACCTTTGACATCAAGGTCAAATTATTGAATTGTTCAGCTAGGTTTATAATATTTGGCATAAGTATGCAACAGCCAAGCAACTTCCATGATCTTGACATTTGATCTTTAATTTGATCTTTGTTAGTCGTAAGTTGGAACCATGGAACTAATTGAAGGGGAGACATGTGTTTTAGTTCACTAAAACAGTTCCCCCTAGTTACTGCTTGAAATTGCGTTAGGTTGGGTATGACTTCTGTTTTCTTATCAATCGTGTGAGCAATTTGGATTTTAGATCTGCATTTGCAGTTCCAGCCGAAACATTACTTGCCCAAGAACTACCAGTTTCAATTTATCCCTCTGCCCGTCCGACTGTCAGCAGCCATTAACAGACTAAAGCGGTGGGATGTCTGGATTAACTCGAGAAAGATTTCCATTGTCACTGTACTGTATATTGTTTTCTTCAGAAGGAAATCTTTTCATCCTGAGTGGTTTGAGTTGCTTTAGAAAGAGTCCGTACATTCGAACGTTCATGGTCAAGCGTCTGTTCGTGATCAAACGTCCGAAAATCCGAGCTCTCATCCTTTAACACACAAATAACGAATGAGACTCCTGTTTTCGTGTAATCACCCTTCTATTGATACAAATAATATCTGGCCTGTACACCTAAAGTAAATTTATACAGCACCCCAAAATGGGGGAAAATTTAGACAGTTGACAAAATTGGGCATGGTGACTAGGAATGCTGGGAAAATAGTCAAATTCACACCCATCCATCGCCGGACAAAGCGGCCGTATTTGCCTCACTGCCCAAATTCGAACAATAGGAGCGAATTCTGCAAGTATGCCGCAACACAAGCTGATGTTGGTAATGCATTCTCATACTCATTCCCAACGTACCTGCCGAAATCGCACCAGGGTCCAAATTCACCTTATTGTTTGGTACAGGGAGGGTAGATTATTATAAACAGCTCATGAAGTGGATTTCCGACCCGACACTTACTTGTGACTAGCGAATATACCTGTCGTTGCTTGGACGAAAAACGTTACGTTACTTTTCAATACAACATATTTTTTAAAGAATTGGGCATTGTAACCTTCAAGACTAATCCTTGTATTGCCACAATTTTATTTATGTAGTCCATACCGCACAGCAGAGATAATAAAATATGGCAGCATTTCTTGTGTATAGGTTAGTAGATTTATACACACCCTACCCAAGGTCCAAATATTTCTACAGACCAGATGCAATTTCACGCGTTTGTGTCAAGTACTGCATAAATGTCGAAATTGAGAAACCCGTTTTTGTTCGCTCGAGAAACATTTGGACTTGTTCCAGTGACTCACTCCTCGCAATCAGCAATTTGCTAGACAAACCTTTCTTACGACATTGCGATAAGACCATGGATATTTTTGATTTGACAGGGTACGGGACAACCATTACGTATTCCCAGTTCCTTATTCGACAGTCGTTATCAACCGATAAAATCGGTTGATAACGAAAATCGAATAAGGAACTGGGAATAAGTCACGGTTATCACGTACGTAATTTTACATGAGATCATAGACGGACGAGTCGGACATTGACGCCTTGGAATTACACAAACTGACGTACATGTATTGTACTTTCGACAAAAAAGGAACAGAAGAATGTTGACCTTTGGCAAATAATGTTTGCCTGAATGATGCAATATCTCGCAGTTAGGTGTGCAACAGAGCACTGTCCATTACTGGAAATAGCCAGTGAGCAGTATTAAATGATAATTAAGATTCTGTCAGTGATTCAGTTACATATTTTCTCGCATAGTTTCTTCGATGCATAAGCTGATAAGCAAGCATATTCACATGTGAATTTCACGACAGCTTTATTCCCATGCATCCTCCACCAAAAGAACCACAAGAGCATCTTTGCCTCTTTTTTGCAGAAGGGAAAAGAGCGAAGTTTTCTTGACCCACGCCCCATCCTACTCCTGTTTGGCAATTTCCTACCTTCAGAATTGGTGGGGTCCGAAAACTAACTGTTTACCCGACCCTGAATATCTTAGAAACTACGCTGCTTGACCTTGTAACTCAAATTGTAGATTCGCTGCCCAGAGTTCGATTCCCAGAGGGGGATCAGAGAGCAACAGGCTAAATTCCTCCAAAACATGATTTTATACTTCAAAATACATACACAGGACCATGTCAATCTTCATATGAAGCCAACCACAGCGCGTACGTCGTACTACAGCCAGCGCGTTTAACACATCTATGTAGCTGCCGTTTAGAAATGAACCACAGTAGTAAGCTTGGGGTTGGATGACCCTATTCTGGGGGAGCGGGGTCGACGGGGGTGGATGACGTCATCATAATTAAAATGTTACGTAAGGTAATTAATATTACTTAATGATTTTTTTTTAATCACTTTAATAATTAATGTAATTAATGACTGTTGCATAATTAATGTAATTAATGTAATTAATGTAATTAATGAGTGTAATTAGGGTTGATTATAATAATTAGTATATTAATAAATGAATTAATATTGACGTACTGGACATATGCGCATGCTATCGACTGACTGACCCGCATCACGTGTCTGGGTGTCATTAAATCGATTTTTTCTTTTCAAACGCCAACTACTGACAGATGTTGAAGCAATTAAATCTATTGTCACACTTTAACGACCGGTCATAAATATCGTTAGACTGGACATGCTATCATGTATTTAAAAATCAATATATCACGTGACAAGATGTGTCTTGCTTTTACCTGAAGACTGTGAACGACTCCATTGTGGCTATTTTTATAGGTATAATTTGATTTAATAACTTGGCGTGATTCTTACATATTAATAATGCAAGTTTATTCTTCTCGTTTTTATGGCTGTCGAAAAACTCTCATAGACCAAGATATTCTGATTTTACCCCTCACGCGATAAAGTATTTTTTTAACGGTCCAATTTCTACGTTATGACGAGTTCTCAAAAAAAAAATCACAAGAGAAATCGCCATGAGACTACTGTACACGGGGGAGAGGCTATACATGGCTGTACTTTATGCCCCAATACTTTGATGAATTAACGGATCATCTGAAAACCCACCAAGAAGGTGCTTTGAACTGTCAATTTTGTGTTTCAATAGCAAATTCAACAAAAGAGAGAGGCAGTGTACATCGAACAGACGTCGATGTCAAGATGTTCCAGTGGACGTTTTGTCTGAAATCCTATACTAGGAAAGATACATTAGAAAAAAACATGGAGAAATGTCAAAACTCGACATTTAACTGCGCGATTTGCGGGTTTCAGCTGATTCAACTTAACCGTCATCGCGCCACAAGTAGCAGAAATGCACAACTCGATTGGCCGGTGGAGACGTTCCTCATCAAATAAGGGGGGTCAAACGAGGTTATGAGGAGGGGTGAAGGAGACAAGTGTGCGGTCATATGTTTAAAATTTTAATAACCTTAATTGCTATGACGTAATCCCCTTAATAAATAGCGTATATTCATTTAATATATTAATAATTTTCGTTAAATAATTCATTTTTTATTCCGCACCCTTATATCCCCTCACAGTACCTAAAACTTTCATGAACGCTCCTCCTCCAGGTCATCCAATACTAAAAAACTTTTGGAAACCGCTCTCCCCCGCCCCCACCATAATCTTAAAAAGAGTTGCTTTGTCACAAACACACACTTTTTTAACCAATCAGACACCTCCGTTATCCCACACCCTCACCGTCACACCCATGTATCCCCTCACAGTACCTAAAACTTTCCTGAATTCCCCTTCACCAAGTCATCCAATACTAAAAAAAAAAAACTTTTGGAAACCTCTCTCCCCCTCCCCCAGCCCTCACAATAGCTAAATTATCTCGAACCCCAGTTCAGTTCTCTAAATGTAATGGACATGTCAGGCCCCCGAATACGCCTTCCCCACAATTTTGAGCGATCAAATTACCCCGATTAGTCTCCTCTCATAACTTACCACTCTCTTAACCCGTATTTCCTATGAGATTGTCCCCTTAATAAATAGCGTATGTTCATTTAATATAATATATTAATAATTTTCGTTAAATAATTCATTCCACAAGACACTTGTCGAAAAAACAAAATGGCGGATTAGTTTGACAGAAATACGCGTATCGATTTATTCAGGAATGTCTGTCGGTTGTGTCCTTGGGCAAGACACTTCATCCCTATTGACCATGTGGGGGCATGGTGACGCTGTGCACTAAGGCGTACTGCACGTCGATGGAGCACCTGTCTTCAACCAATGCAGACCCTGTGTAGAATCTTGACAGTTGCTTGCCGTTGCTCGGTGGCTCTCTCCGGCTTTCCCCACCCGTAAAACTGTCGTGGTCATGATTAGTTATTGTGCAGACCTTAAAATCCAATAAATAAATATAAATAAATAGTCGGTTATCAAAACAGCCCTTAAGTGTTTAACAGTTAATTGTGGACCAGTGCGTTTAAAAGTGAAAAAAATTAGGTGATAGCATACGGAATGTGTTTAATCATAGAAAAATCACACCCGCGCTATTACTAACCCGTATGATTTATTTTTGAATGTTCGCTGAAGAATAACCCACCCATCTAAGTAAAAGCATGAAAGAGCTACCATTATCTTATTACCTATGTGAGGTGGGGGTGGTCGGTAACGTTGTGTACTATGGCGTACTACCTTCAGCCAATGATAACCCTGTGTAGAACTTTGACAGTTGTTCGCCTCTGCACGATGGTTCTTTCCGGATTGCCCCAACTGTCGTTAAAAAAATGAAAAAAAACTACAATTCTATAATAACAGGCCAAGACCCCTTCGTTTTGTCAGGGGGAAAATCAACAGTACTTTCACCCCCCTCATTTTAATAGTTGAAAAGTGCTGTTACTCGATCAAAAAAAAAATGGTAAAAGGATATGCGACTCTATATTAGCCACCCAAATTTGCGAGACTTGGGGAAAATATAACCCACCTAGAGCTGCACCAAAGCTACGTACACTATTCGAACTCCCGCATTGTGTCCTTGGGCAAGTTAATTTACCCCGATTATCCACATGGGAGCACGATGACGGCGTGTAATAAAGTGTACTGCACGTCGGTGATACGCATATTTTAGAACAATCTAACCCTGCTTGTGCGGATTTCCGACGTTGGTGAGATGACAGTTACTCGTCGTTGCTCTGTCGTTCTCTTTGGATATTCCGGAGTCTACCCGTAAAATTGTCACATTTAATTATAACTTGAACTTGATGTCCGGGTGTAATGAAATAGCGTATTTTCTGCAGACATTCTAAATAAACGCAGCTGGTTTACAGACCTGTATATATTTTTTTTTTCAATTGAGTAAAAATATAGGATAGTTACTGATGTAACACGCCGATTAGTATGTTTAATGAATCTAACTACGCCATTCCGACCGACCCTTTGCCCACCATGATCACAACAAACGTTTCAATTCTCTCTCTCTCTCTCTCTCTCTCTCTCTCTCTCTCTCTCTCACCGATACAGTACGGGTGGAAACTAATTGCGTTCAAGCTGTTGTTTTTTTTCTAGGTTTTACCACCCCCCTTACAGCGCAAATCGAAATAAAATCTGATTCATTGAACCATACTACAGTGCATGTCAAAATTAATTTTTGAACGCCATTTTTTCTATGTGCCACTATCAGCAGCTATGACCATAGCGTAACTTTGTGGTAAAATGCTTATTTTTGTACAAAACTCAAGACTTTCTCTGACAAATGCCTATATAAAAACAAGATAATACGCGAGAATGACTTGTGTGCCTGTTTTTTGTTGATAAAATATGGCATGACCACATTCCCGAATATTAATAATGTACCCGCTTAATAACAGCCGAATTTTTATCGGATCACAGTTTTTGATTTGAATAATTGCCGATTTTTTTATTAAATCACATTCAGTAATTTATGTAGATTTCCTGAACTGGGCGAAGGTCAAGAAAGGCACTCTGTAGTTTAGGAGACTCCACAAATAAAAACAAAATAAAAACTCTTAGATATCTTGCATTTTTTTAATTATCCATATTAACCAGAAATCAAAACTAGTCAAATTAATTAGAATTAAATTACAAATGGATATGAAATTTGCAGTAAAATGAACACTGGTATATGCTGCTGGCCGCATTTTTAGTTGTCTGTAATGGCTGTTGTTCAGAATGTCACCCTATTGGGGTGAGTTTTCGCTTTTTCGTCCAGTTTCATGAGAGCTTCCACGAAGTCCGTTCCACATTCGCAATCTTTTCCAGGGGCCATTCTTCAAAGGCTGGTCCATCGCAACTTTGCGGAGATATTGTTTTCTGGACGACAAACTGCAATATGATCTGGGTTTCCGATCAGACCCCTTGGGATATTTTGATCTTTAAGGATGTTTGCCAAAATTTTCCACCCTGTCGGTTGAAAATCTTTTCTTTTTCGCAGCAGATCATTTATTAGATCACACATATTGGAGCCCGAAATTGTGATGCCGTTATACACGAGTCGATCTTTCTCATCCCAGGATAAATTGGGTATATTCTTTATTATCTGGAGTAACAAAAGCGCCTTCTGCTGCATGGAATCTGGTATAACGGCTAACCAGTCCGGATGATTTTCCACTGAAAAACTAGTCGTTAAGGAGTGTGGTTTGGTGGTTTCTTTGCGTAAATTTGATTGGCGCTGAAAGATTGTCTGGTTCAGCAGCCCTTTCTCTTCAGAACCCGATGTTGAAGATTCAGGAATTGGTCTCATACCCTGGTCTATGGGCGAGACAGCTACATCATTCAGGGGTGTGCGTATTTCCTGCAACTGTTCACTCCCCCATGGTTCAATACACTGAATTCTGCTTGAGTCATCTATAGGTTTTTCCCTCAGTGATTCCCCCATCACTAGCGATTTTACTGGCTCTAGCTTATTTGCAAGCCCCAAAATATTTCCACTTGTCAATGCATTGTTCCAACTAAAGGCTGATTTCATATGCACTGGAGGATAGGGTGGCTCGTTACAGACAGATCTGGTTGTTAACTCGGCTGTATTTGAGTTCGCTCCCCCTATAGTGTGTTTAAAATTTACATTTTTGTGTAATTTTCGTCTGTGTCGATAATAATTAGTTTTATGAGAGTAAGATTTTTGACACAATTCACAGACGTAGCGTGAATTCATCATTTTCAGAAGCGAGTTAATAGAGTGGCAATACAGTTCCAACACTCTGCCATTTATATGTATGAATAGGATGGGTCCCACCCCAACCTGTCAATCGCTGATTGGCTAATTATATATCAAGATAAGGTGGGTTCTACCCCAACCTACTGATAATTGGTTACTTCCAATTCTCACACAGTGCATTGTGGGAAATTCCAGTGGTAGAGCTCTGAGGTAAAATAAGTTACAAATTGATATAGTTTACTTCAAAAAAAAAAGAAACATCAAAGTCACATTCATGACAAGCCGAGGTAGCACATCTGAACCACCAACTCTACACTGTTTAATCAGATAATCCATTTAATCAGATAATTACATGTGCATATCGGTTTTTCATTGGTTTTTCATCAGTTTCCATCAGTTTTTCATTGGTTTTTATCGGTTTTCATTGGTTTTTATCGGTTTTACAATTCGATAAAACGGTTTTTAGTGATTTTACAATTCGATAAAACGGTTTTTAGTGATTTAAATCACGTAAAATGATCACTAATTACCACTAATTGATCACTAATGGTCACTAATTGCCGCTAATTAGTGATCAATTGATCACTAATTGCCACTAATTAGTGATCAATTGATCACTAATTACCACTAATTGATCACTAATTACCACTAATTGATCACTAATTACCAATAATTGATCACTAATTACCAATAATTACCACTAATTGCCACTAATTAGTGATCAATTAGTGTTGTGATCAATTAGTGGCAATTAGTGGTAATTATTGGTAATTAGTGATCAATTATTGGTAATTAGTGATCAATTAGTGGTAATTAGTGATCAATTAGTGGTAATTAGTGATCAATTGATCACTAATTAGTGGCAATTAGTGATCAATTGATCACTAATTAGCGGCAATTAGTGACCATTAGTGATCAATTAGTGGTAATTAGTGATCATTTTACGTGATTTAAATCACTAAAAACCGTTTTATCGAATTGTAAAATCACTAAAAACCGTTTTATCGAATTGTAAAACCGATAAAAACCAATGAAAACCGATAAAAACCAATGAAAAACTGATGGAAACTGATGAAAAACCAATGAAAAACCGATATGCACATGTAATTATCTGATTAAATGGATTATCTGATTAAACAGTGTAGAGTTGGTGGTTCAGATGTGCTACCTCGGCTTGTCATGAATGTGACTTTGATGTTTCTTTTTTTTTTGAAGTAAACTATATCAATTTGTAACTTATTTTACCTCAGAGCTCTACCACTGGAATTTCCCACAATGCACTGTGTGAGAATTGGAAGTAACCAATTATCAGTAGGTTGGGGTAGAACCCACCTTATCTTGATATATAATTAGCCAATCAGCGATTGACAGGTTGGGGTGGGACCCATCCTATTCATACATATAAATGGCAGAGTGTTGGAACTGTATTGCCACTCTATTAACTCGCTTCTGAAAATGATGAATTCACGCTACGTCTGTGAATTGTGTCAAAAATCTTACTCTCATAAAACTAATTATTATCGACACAGACGAAAATTACACAAAAATGTAAATTTTAAACACACTATAGGGGGAGCGAACTCAAATACAGCCGAGTTAACAACCAGATCTGTCTGTAACGAGCCACCCTATCCTCCAGTGCATATGAAATCAGCCTTTAGTTGGAACAATGCATTAACAAGTGGAAATATTTTGGGGCTTGCAAATAAGCTAGAGCCAGTAAAATCGCTAGTGATGGGGGAATCACTGAGGGAAAAACCTATAGATGACTCAAGCAGAATTCAGTGTATTGAACCATGGGGGAGTGAACAGTTGCAGGAAATACGCACACCCCTGAATGATGTAGCTGTCTCGCCCATAGACCAGGGTATGAGACCAATTCCTGAATCTTCAACATCGGGTTCTGAAGAGAAAGGGCTGCTGAACCAGACAATCTTTCAGCGCCAATCAAATTTACGCAAAGAAACCACCAAACCACACTCCTTAACTACTAGTTTTTCAGTGGAAAATCATCCGGACTGGTTAGCCGTTATACCAGATTCCATGCAGCAGAAGGCGCTTTTGTTACTCCAGATAATAAAGAATATACCCAATTTATCCTGGGATGAGAAAGATCGACTCGTGTATAACGGCATCACAATTTCGGGCTCCAATATGTGTGATCTAATAAATGATCTGCTGCGAAAAAGAAAAGATTTTCAACCGACAGGGTGGAAAATTTTGGCAAACATCCTTAAAGATCAAAATATCCCAAGGGGTCTGATCGGAAACCCAGATCATATTGCAGTTTGTCGTCCAGAAAACAATATCTCCGCAAAGTTGCGATGGACCAGCCTTTGAAGAATGGCCCCTGGAAAAGATTGCGAATGTGGAACGGACTTCGTGGAAGCTCTCATGAAACTGGACGAAAAAGCGAAAACTCACCCCAATAGGGTGACATTCTGAACAACAGCCATTACAGACAACTAAAAATGCGGCCAGCAGCATATACCAGTGTTCATTTTACTGCAAATTTCATATCCATTTGTAATTTAATTCTAATTAATTTGACTAGTTTTGATTTCTGGTTAATATGGATAATTAAAAAAATGCAAGATATCTAAGAGTTTTTATTTTGTTTTTATTTGTGGAGTCTCCTAAACTACAGAGTGCCTTTCTTGACCTTCGCCCAGTTCAGGAAATCTACATAAATTACTGAATGTGATTTAATAAAAAAAATCGGCAATTATTCAAATCAAAAACTGTGATCCGATAAAAATTCGGCTGTTATTAAGCGGGTACATTATTAATATTCGGGAATGTGGTCATGCCATATTTTATCAACAAAAAACAGGCACACAAGTCATTCTCGCGTATTATCTTGTTTTTATATAGGCATTTGTCAGAGAAAGTCTTGAGTTTTGTACAAAAATAAGCATTTTACCACAAAGTTACGCTATGGTCATAGCTGCTGATAGTGGCACATAGAAAAAATGGCGTTCAAAAATTAATTTTGACATGCACTGTAGTATGGTTCAATGAATCAGATTTTATTTCGATTTGCGCTGTAAGGGGGGTGGTAAAACCTAGAAAAAAAACAACAGCTTGAACGCAATTAGTTTCCACCCGTACTGTATCGGTGAGAGAGAGAGAGAGAGAGAGAGAGAGAGAGAGAGAGAGAGAGAGAGAGAGAGAATTGAAACGTTTGTTGTGATCATGGTGGGCAAAGGGTCGGTCGGAATGGCGTAGTTAGATTCATTAAACATACTAATCGGCGTGTTACATCAGTAACTATCCTATATTTTTACTCAATTGAAAAAAAAAATATATACAGGTCTGTAAACCAGCTGCGTTTATTTAGAATGTCTGCAGAAAATACGCTATTTCATTACACCCGGACATCAAGTTCAAGTTATAATTAAATGTGACAATTTTACGGGTAGACTCCGGAATATCCAAAGAGAACGACAGAGCAACGACGAGTAACTGTCATCTCACCAACGTCGGAAATCCGCACAAGCAGGGTTAGATTGTTCTAAAATATGCGTATCACCGACGTGCAGTACACTTTATTACACGCCGTCATCGTGCTCCCATGTGGATAATCGGGGTAAATTAACTTACCCAAGGACACAATGCGGGAGTTCGAATAGTGTACGTAGCTTTGGTGCAGCTCTAGGTGGGTTATATTTTCCCCAAGTCTCGCAAATTTGGGTGGCTAATATAGAGTCGCATATCCTTTTACCATTTTTTTTTTGATCGAGTAACAGCACTTTTCAACTATTAAAATGAGGGGGGTGAAAGTACTGTTGATTTTCCCCCTGACAAAACGAAGGGGTCTTGGCCTGTTATTATAGAATTGTAGTTTTTTTTCATTTATTTAACGACAGTTGGGGCAATCCGGAAAGAACCATCGTGCAGAGGCGAACAACTGTCAAAGTTCTACACAGGGTTATCATTGGCTGAAGGTAGTACGCCATAGTACACAACGTTACCGACCACCCCCACCTCACATAGGTAATAAGATAATGGTAGCTCTTTCATGCTTTTACTTAGATGGGTGGGTTATTCTTCAGCGAACATTCAAAAATAAATCATACGGGTTAGTAATAGCGCGGGTGTGATTTTTCTATGATTAAACACATTCCGTATGCTATCACCTAATTTTTTTCACTTTTAAACGCACTGGTCCACAATTAACTGTTAAACACTTAAGGGCTGTTTTGATAACCGACTATTTATTTATATTTATTTATTGGATTTTAAGGTCTGCACAATAACTAATCATGACCACGACAGTTTTACGGGTGGGGAAAGCCGGAGAGAGCCACCGAGCAACGGCAAGCAACTGTCAAGATTCTACACAGGGTCTGCATTGGTTGAAGACAGGTGCTCCATCGACGTGCAGTACGCCTTAGTGCACAGCGTCACCATGCCCCCACATGGTCAATAGGGATGAAGTGTCTTGCCCAAGGACACAACCGACAGACATTCCTGAATAAATCGATACGCGTATTTCTGTCAAACTAATCCGCCATTTTGTTTTTTCGACAAGTGTCTTGTGGAATGAATTATTTAACGAAAATTATTAATATATTATATTAAATGAACATACGCTATTTATTAAGGGGACAATCTCATAGGAAATACGGGTTAAGAGAGTGGTAAGTTATGAGAGGAGACTAATCGGGGTAATTTGATCGCTCAAAATTGTGGGGAAGGCGTATTCGGGGGCCTGACATGTCCATTACATTTAGAGAACTGAACTGGGGTTCGAGATAATTTAGCTATTGTGAGGGCTGGGGGAGGGGGAGAGAGGTTTCCAAAAGTTTTTTTTTTAGTATTGGATGACTTGGTGAAGGGGAATTCAGGAAAGTTTTAGGTACTGTGAGGGGATACAGGGGTGTGACGGTGAGGGTGTGGGATAACGGAGGTGTCTGATTGGTTAAAAAAGTGTGTGTTTGTGACAAAGCAACTCTTTTTAAGATTATGGTGGGGGCGGGGGAGAGCGGTTTCCAAAAGTTTTTTAGTATTGGATGACCTGGAGGAGGAGCGTTCATGAAAGTTTTAGGTACTGTGAGGGGATATAAGGGTGCGGAATAAAAAATGAATTATTTAACGAAAATTATTAATATATTAAATGAATATACGCTATTTATTAAGGGGATTACGTCATAGCAATTAAGGTTATTAAAATTTTAAACATATGACCGCACACTTGTCTCCTTCACCCCTCCTCATAACCTCGTTTGACCCCCCTTATTTGATGAGGAACGTCTCCACCGGCCAATCGAGTTGTGCATTTCTGCTACTTGTGGCGCGATGACGGTTAAGTTGAATCAGCTGAAACCCGCAAATCGCGCAGTTAAATGTCGAGTTTTGACATTTCTCCATGTTTTTTTCTAATGTATCTTTCCTAGTATAGGATTTCAGACAAAACGTCCACTGGAACATCTTGACATCGACGTCTGTTCGATGTACACTGCCTCTCTCTTTTGTTGAATTTGCTATTGAAACACAAAATTGACAGTTCAAAGCACCTTCTTGGTGGGTTTTCAGATGATCCGTTAATTCATCAAAGTATTGGGGCATAAAGTACAGCCATGTATAGCCTCTCCCCCGTGTACAGTAGTCTCATGGCGATTTCTCTTGTGATTTTTTTTTTGAGAACTCGTCATAACGTAGAAATTGGACCGTTAAAAAAATACTTTATCGCGTGAGGGGTAAAATCAGAATATCTTGGTCTATGAGAGTTTTTCGACAGCCATAAAAACGAGAAGAATAAACTTGCATTATTAATATGTAAGAATCACGCCAAGTTATTAAATCAAATTATACCTATAAAAATAGCCACAATGGAGTCGTTCACAGTCTTCAGGTAAAAGCAAGACACATCTTGTCACGTGATATATTGATTTTTAAATACATGATAGCATGTCCAGTCTAACGATATTTATGACCGGTCGTTAAAGTGTGACAATAGATTTAATTGCTTCAACATCTGTCAGTAGTTGGCGTTTGAAAAGAAAAAATCGATTTAATGACACCCAGACACGTGATGCGGGTCAGTCAGTCGATAGCATGCGCATATGTCCAGTACGTCAATATTAATTCATTTATTAATATACTAATTATTATAATCAACCCTAATTACACTCATTAATTACATTAATTACATTAATTACATTAATTATGCAACAGTCATTAATTACATTAATTATTAAAGTGATTAAAAAAAAATCATTAAGTAATATTAATTACCTTACGTAACATTTTAATTATGATGACGTCATCCACCCCCGTCGACCCCGCTCCCCCAGAATAGGGTCATCCAACCCCAAGCTTACTACTAACCACATTATAAAAACCTAATCTAAAATGCATGATTCCAGCCTTCGTTTAATTCGTTTTTGACAGTATGCAGTGGTCGTGTGGTTTAGGTTAGGTGCTGTATACTTGATTGTCAGGCTGGGTTGGCGAGGATTCGATTCCTGCCGGGGATCAGAAACCAACATTATTATCACTTTAGCGAGCGTTCTCTAGTACATTAACAAAGTTTAACAAGGCATTACAAGAACGTAACACTCAACTTAAAAAAGTTACTTGACGTGTCGGGCCGTTAATGAGTGAAAACTCTCATTAACAGACCGACACGTCACGTGATTTTTTTTCCTTCCTGTCGTATACTCGGAAATGGAAATGGCTTCAACTTGCAATATGATTTTATTTAAATTATTAAATATGTAAAATGTCCAGTAAAGTTAGCCCCATAAGAACAAGCAGCTGTAATATGTAAGTAAGTTTGTATACGTTTTAATCCTTTATTCCTGACTTAAAAGCGGTAAACATCGGGTCTGTTTTTGAGTTTTCTAACTTCGTTGCAATTGAAAGCGTACCAGTGCCGATCATGTGATAATCATATGACACCAGTTTGTTTGACAACAGACGATATTACCATCTCGTCCCAGGAGTTCCAATGTGTTCTATGTGCCAGTAGGCACATAGAACACATTGGAACTCAGGGGACGATCTGTCGAATTTGAAAACTTTAAAAATGCCATGTAAGATACAGAACCAAACCTTTCGCAGACTTCCAGTGGTAATAATAGTAATAACATGACTTTGTCGAGCCTTGTGGTTTATTAACGGCCCATCAGGTATGAATAACAGCCCTTCAGCTTATTAACGGCCCTTGACTTCGTCTCGGGCTTTTTATAAGTTGTCAGGCTGTTATTCACACCTGTTGGGCCGTTAATAAACCACAATGCCCACCAAAGGCATGTTATTGTTATATTCTAACTTCCTCCAGAACGTGATTGTGTCCGACAAAATACACACACATAGGTGTACATACACGCAGTCAGATTACAAGTAATTTAATAAATACACGATACACATAAAACCAAACAAATTAGATATAACTTAACCCTTTGAACTCTGGTGGTACCTTCCATGTCAGTTCAATGGAAGCAATTGGTAGAGTCCATGTTCTTTATTTGCGGTACATCAATTAATATTTTCAGCGTGCACCCAAAAGGCTGCACGTTGAAAATATTGATTGGTCAGCTGAATAAATTCACTTGGCATCCACCCCACTTTATGGAATTATGACGTATCATGTTCGTGGGTCGAAAAATATGCCTTTCTGTTTCAAAGGGTCAATAAATACACAGAGTTATCTTCAGAGTATTTGCAAGTTTCATACACAAGATATGGAGAGGAAGACAGTCAATTAACACGAGAGTTTCGTGTTAAATGGAATTGAAAATCTATAGATATTTTACTGGTATTAAATGTTTATTTTTGATTTTCTATCTTCCAATCGATATGCGTGTTTATGAATGAGATAATTGTACCAATGTTATTCAATAATATAAATTAGTCAGACATCTTGTGGGATTTTGTGGAGTGGTCTGAATGTGATTCGATTATGGGTCCACGCCGCCCGTGGTATTTTATTACAAGACCAAATCTTGAACTTGACTGTGGATCTCGTATGCACAAAACTCGATGTCGGACCACTTTGAGCAAGAAGAAATTAGAGCGCATGCTTTGTTGAACTGTTTCGATTGCATAGCCTCTAAACATTTGAAAAGATATTAAACCTCAATCGTGTGTCCCGTGAGTGTTGCGCGGTCTATTCTGAATACACCTGTCGCATTCTTTGTGACCATTGTTGCAATAATGCTTTGAATGAGTTTAAGGTGTTCTCAGATTTATCTTTAATAAATATTACATTTGATATTCGTCATACTTCATAATAGTATCCCCTTGTGAACCTCGAAAATTGAAACAGTGCTTGTTCACTGTAGCAAACAAGTTTTACTTTACTGCTGAAGTACTGTACGTGGAGAGTGGATTGCAACGAAATCACCCGGGGAGTGGAGTTATCACCCAAAGTATCACTTTCAAATTCTGAACATGTGGACAAAAAACACAAGCAATGTTTAAACCAATGGTCCTCCGGGTATAACCCGGAGGTCCATTGGCTGGAACTTTGCTTGTACTTGTTATGCTTTGAAACATATTTGCAATTATTGCTTGGGTGGAATCTCCACTCTGTAAGTGATTTAGTGATAATACACTCTTCACGTACCGTAGGACTCTTGTGGCCAAAGCCGTGAATAGAAGTCTGTAAAAGTCATCATCACAGACACAGACACAAAAACTTAAAAACTTAATGTCTTACCTGTGCTGCGTTCATGATATAACGATAGATGCTAGAAGTGATCTTAAATACCAATAAATAAATAAAAAATAAATAGTAAACAAACATTGATCCATATAAATATTTGTGTCATTGAAGCATTAGCTTCACAGAATTAAGAATATGCGAAGCATGATATATATATATAAATATTATCTCTACAGTGACGTGATCTGGGTCGCAGTGACACGTCGAGTTGAGGAGGTCAGATCGCCGGATCAAACGAGCTGCCGCAGACAGCGATTTTGATCCGGGGATCTGACCTCAACGAGACGTGATGCGACGACCCAGATTACTTCACTGTAGCGATAAAAGGTTTATTATATGACTTATAGTTCAATATCGCATGCCAACGCTAGCACTAACAATTTCCCCAACCTTTTTTGATAAATTGGATTGAAGTAAAAAGAAATATTTTTGTTTACAGCTATGTTTGTAACAGGTGCACACTTTCGGGGAATCCCCCGATGCGCTTGAATACGATAAAAAAATATGAATACGATAAAAAAACCGTACCGCCGTTCGAGCGCACCCATTCCAGCTCGGAGTGAAGTACTCTCTGCGACGGGAACAGCTAATTATGCGAATTCGAACGCACCCGTAAATAGTCCGTCATACTGTAGTGATACGGAATCGGATTCCACACTGTGGATTTTCCGGGGACCAGAAAAAGTTTGTCAATCATTAGTGATATTTAGCTGTTAAATTACAGTACGTGGAGAGTGGATTGTAACTATATCACCTGCGGAGTGGAGTTATCACCCAAACTATAACTTTCGAATTTTGTACGTATGGTTAAAAAAACACAAGCAATGTTTCAGCCATTGGACCTCCGGGTTTAACCCGGAGGTCGACCTCCGGGTTTAACCCGGAGGTCCATTGGTTGAAATTTTGCCTGTGCTTGTTATGTTTTGCAACAAATTTGAAATTATTGCTTGGGTGGAATCTCCACTCTACGGGTGATTTAGTGATAATACACTCTACACGTACTGTATATAGTCATATAATAAAAAGAAAACTTTATTCACACCGAAGCATGATATAAACTACGTCGTTCTCTTTTTGCTCTCTCTTCGTTTTGTTCAGCTGATATCGACGTCACATTGTTGTATCGATCTGTTACTGACGCGTACCGCAATCTAGGCCGAAATGTCGTTTACACGTCACTGAAAGTGTGAAATTACGCACTTTTAACGGTTCTCCGATATGAAAATTCTGACTATCGAAAATGATTTTGGTCAGAATTCCAACATAAAAGCTACCTATTTGCGCTGACATCAATTGCAGATACTGTCAAGAGGTCAATCTGTGCATCAGCGACTCTTTATCTCGTAAAATTGAATATATTCATTCGTAAACTGACCGACGTCATTATGCAAGGAAGCCGACGAGCTGATTTTCTCGATTCAGTAAAAACAATTTCTTGAAAGCAAAAAGGTGGCCATCTTTGGAATGTCGAATAATGAACTAAGTATATGGTGCTGGTGAATTTCTATCAATTCATTTGCAGGATATTTCCCTTCGCCAGACATATAGAATGTAACCGTGATTCGGTCTGTGATTCAGTTCCATGCCTTCGTCTCACAGGGTGTATGGCGGATAAGCATATATAACCACAAGCCATCTTTTCGACAACCTTGCCTCATTGCCCTTCCATGTGAACAATCTAAACTGAACCAATGCCTGCCCCAGTCAAGCAACGGATGCCCCTTCCCTCTCCGACTGCTCCTGCCTATGAACTGCGTGGATAGACAGAATTTTTCATCAAACGGATAATGTTATGCGCTAATTATGAACAGTATTTTCTCATAATTCATATGTAACATGTTTCCTGACGCTGGAGTATCCACCCTGATCTTATACTTTGTTTATGGAGTAGAAACATGCAGCCACTCATTCTTTTTTTCTTGTTCTTTTCTGTTCTTTTTTCTTTTCTTTTCTATCCCTATCCATTCATTTTCTCACTCCTCTACTATAGGGGAAGGAAGAAAGACAGCCAATCTGGCTCTGCCTTTCCCTGCCAGTATACGCATTCTATTGGATGATTGTATATTTGTATTTGTTATTGTTATTATGGACATGCGTATTGTATAAATATATATACTACTCAAAGTTTGCTAAGCACCAAATATTTGACACATCATTGTGAAATTTTCTTGTGACATATTTGCGATATTTTTGGTGGATATGATTGAGGAATGTATTGAGATGGTCCCCAGTGTTTACATTAGCTCTCTTGACAGGCAGACTTTTCGTGACAGTCATGGAAAGCATATACCACTTGATTCCATGATGTTTTCGTGTACTGTCTACATGTACATGAGATGTGTAGGGTATTCAGTCTTCATTTCAACACAAACCCTTGTGATTTAATGACTGAATATGTCGAATGCAAATGTAAGAAGACATTTGTCTGAAGCAGAAATGTGGTTGGCTGTAGGTATGGTGGAACAAGGGGCTACCCATCGTCTGGTTAGTGAAGCCCTTGGTGTGCACCATGCGGTGATCACCAGAGCCTGGGCAAGATTTCAGCAGTATGGCACACCAGTCAGACGACATGGTGGTGGAAGAGACAGGGCAACATCTGTAGCTGAAGACCGGTTTTTGACCATTCAGGCCCGTAGGAACCGCTTTGACACAGCAACCCAGCTTCGCAGTGACCTTCGATGGGCCATGGATCACGTTAGATGGACCAGAGAAGACTGACGATCTGCCCTTTTTACAGATGAGTCAAGGTACTGCCTATACAGCACCGATAGGCATTCGGAGTACGGAGAAGACCAGGAGAGCGATTCCATGCAGCCAACATTGCTGAGCATGACCGCTATGGTGGAGGGCCAATAATGGTATGTGGCGGCATCAGCTGGGATGGACGTACATAGCTCTGTGTCCTTGACAGCGGTATATTGATGAGATCCTGGGTGCCCACGTCAGATTGAATGCAGGTGCAGTGGGTGATAGATTCATTTTGATGGACGATAATGCCCGTCCTCATGTTGCCCATGCTGTCCGGGAGTACCGACAGAGGGTGGGGTTTGAGCGTATGGACTGGCCAACAAGATCCCCTGAACTCATCCAATCGAACATGTCTGGAATGAGTTGCAGCTTGCAATTTCAGTCCGTCCAGTCCAACCAAGAAGGGTCCAGGAGCTTGGTGCCATGCTGGTCCAAGAATGGAACAACATCCCACAAAGGACCATTTGGAACCTGATTGGGGGCATGCGAAGGCGTTGGCAAGCTGTAATTAACAATAATGGGTCTCATACTCGATATTGAACCCATATCAGTTCGCTCCGTCGACTTTTGGGCAAATTTGAAAAATTTCCACTTTTACCAATAATATCCATTTTCCAGCTAAAAAATAATGTCAAACACAAACAAAATCTCAATTTCTGTGCTTAAATCATTAAAGATATAATTAAATATAAAATATATAAACTTTTCATAACAATATTTCATCTAAAACGTAAAACAGGAAGTTGGATAGTCTTGGTGCTTAGCAAACTTTGAGTAGTATATGTACATTTGTTAACATTTTAGTTTACTTGTGAATAAACATATTTATCATATGATTCGTCCGTTTTGTTCACTTTAAAACATTTGATATTTTGTTTTCATATTAATCAGTGATAAATAAAGCCTTCCGTCAATTTCATTGATCAATTTCAAAACTAGATAATTTGATTGGCTGAACAAAATACAATGGGCCACATTTTCATAATTTGCATAATTAGAGTCGGGAGCTTTCATTGGCCAATTTCAAAACTGGACAATTTGATTGGCTAAACAAAATACAACTAGAACACATTTGCATAATTTCAGTAGGGAGAATTTACGTTATCTGTCCTATTTAGGGTGGGTTATATTGTATTAATCTTTTACCTAACGTAACGGCAAAAAACGTCTCGCGCAGTACAAGAAAAACGCCATTCATTTTTTTTATATTTTCACTTTTTGCTTCTGAGACATATATTATGTCCCCTCATTGGAACTAGCGTGTCGCGCTCGTTCCAATGAGGGGTCATAGCTTATGTTTTGGATGCAAAACAATGAAAATATTTAGTTTTACGGGGATGTTTTTTCCAAGTACCGTCTGCAACTCAAGTTAGGTGATGGGTTCAAAAGTCATACTAAGTGGCTAATATGTGCGTGTGTGCGTCATATGATAAATAAAATATGAAATGAGTGTTTTTCTCATATAATATTTATGAAACTTGTCCGAATTTTCCGTTTGGGCTCGCCAGAGGCTCGCCCAAACGGAAAATTCTTAGACTCGTTTCATAAATATTATATGAGAAAAACACTCATTCCATATCCTCTATATATTTACAATGGAGAACTAAGATCAGATGTCAATATATTTAACAGTAATTTTTTCAAATTACTCTTCTTTTTGCGCTGACATGATGTCCTTTGGCAATAGATACTACTTGAAGACAAACATATTAATAATTTTAGTCTGAAAAGTCCATAAATTTATCCACAAAGCTCTCAAATTGCAGTCTGGGATTTTCTTATCTTTCTCAAAGAAGGCAGACCAGAGATTGTCATTCACTGGAACAGATTGATGTTTTAAATATTGCGGACTGGAACAACCTTCGTTAGTTTATAACGCGACAACCTTACGTATAATATACATCGATCCAGTAACTCGTATATTTATTTCAAATGTGACTGCTTGCAGTTTAACATACACCGGCCAAAATTAATTTAAAACTTTTTGTTAGAATCTTGAAATGCTGCACAATATATCAAGCCTTCCAACGCCAACACGGCTTGCCGAGTGGTTAAACCCCTCATTCGACGAGTGGTTTAAATCTGATTACCGGCCCTAGTACCTATTTGTTTTATTTTTACTATGCTCTCAATAAACAAATAACAAAGAGATACTAGTTGTTAAGCTTCTCAGTGGTGGCACTCCAACCGATCGTTTTCATAAGTATCAAACAAGATCATTTGTAAAAACCTAACATAAATTTAATTTGAAATCACACAAGTAGAGCATATTAAATTCCGTAAGTGCATATTAAATTCCGTAAGTGCATTTTATTAAGAATACCAAATTTCTACTTTAGGACGATTTGTACTCACAAAACCTAAAAAGCAGAGAAAAAGGAGTTATACATTTTCAAAGCGTTCAGATAATACAAATCCAGAATGTTGTGATGTTTTGTTATTGTTTTTCAGATTTTGTGATGTTAGTAAAATTGAAATGCATAGCAACCCGTTACCGTGAAAGGCGCGAGTCACTTCAAAGTCTGCATCAGTAACTGTCAGTCGTATGAAATAAGTTTAACCTTATTGTGATCTTCTACATTCACCTAACCTTCATGGAGGGCGAATTGATTAGACAAATGTTTGGGTTAATCTTTAAGAGAGAGCTCTCGATTGTTTGGAGTTTTTGTCAAATGCGTTTGGTGTCTGAAGTGGTCGGCTCCCGTTCACTTATAATGCAACGCATTGGCACCCTCGATATAAATGACTTTGTGCAGTAACTTCAAAATAGTCACTGCTTCAAGAATTTTGTCCTTCCAAAGGTCAATATGGTGAGTTGACAAGTTAGCATAACAAGCGAAATCATTATGACGAGTTGAAAAGTCGTTATACCGAGTTGTGAAGTCATTATGACGAGCTAATATGTTGTTACAACGAGTTCACAAGCCGTTATTATGTAATGTGGAATAATTATAATGAGTTGCTAAGTCATTGTAACGAGTCGAAGGATCATTATAATAAGATGTAATGTTGTTATGGCTATTTGCTAAGTCGTTATAACGAGTTGACAAGTTATAATGAGTTCCAAAAGTAATAATGAATCGAGTGGCCATAATAATGAGTTGACCGGTTGTTAAATCGTGTTATGATGCCATTTTTGATAAGACGCCAAGTATTAAAGTTATTATAACAGGTTTGAAAGTCCCCATAACTAGTGGATAAACTGTTGTACTGACTTGACAAAGCGTTATGATGAGTTGTAAAGTGGTTATACCAAATTGACAAGTGGTTATAACGAGTTGACAAGTAATGTTAACGAGTTGGGAAGTCCTGGCGAATCGTAAAGTAGTTATAACGAAGTCACAAGTAGTTATAGTGTGTTGATCAATCATTATAACTAATTATCAAATCATTATAATGAGTTGTCATGTCATTATAATGAGTTGAGATAACATAACAAATGGATACCCAGTCGTTAAATCATTATAACGAGTTGATCAATAATTATAACTACTTATCAAATTATTATAAGGGTTTGCTTTGTCCTTATAACGAGTTTTCAAAGTTGTAATAATGAGTTGTCATGTCATAATTATGAGCCGAAATAATATAACTAATGGACAAGCAGTCGTGAAATCATTATAACAAGTTGATAAATCAGTAGAATAAGCAAACAACCCGTTAAAATAAAAATGGAGAAGTAAAAAAGGCCATAGCTAACGACAATCGCGTGAGATGGGAAAAAACAACAGAAAACCTAAATGGGCTGAGAGAACCTAGGAGGTTCTGGGATACATTTAAAACTCTTACTGGCCAAAAGAGCAAAACTGCCAATAGTAATGCGCTGAAGACTAGCGACGGAACTATGGCCATGGACGACAAGGCAAAGGCCAGCGCTTTTGCCGAACTTCTAAAGAAGACGCATCGTCCACAAGAAGGGAACAGATATGACAACGATTTTAAGGTAAAAGTAAATAAATTTGTCCAAGATAACAACTCAATTTTCAATGAACCAAACTTCGACCAAAGGCATGAAGACGGGGACGACTATGAATTATCCGAACCAATAAGCGTAGAAGAGGTCATGGGTATAATCAGAAAATGCAAGTCATCTTCGTCCCCAGGAGAAGACGAACACTCTTACAAAATAGTGAAACAGTGCCCGAACATCTTCTACTGCAGACTTACCAAACTCCTAAACTGCTGTTTCTCCTAGTGGTACTTCCCAAAATGCTGGAAAGTGGCCACAGGAGTCATTATACCTAAACCCGACAAAGACCTTACCAACCCTTCTAACTACTGCCCAATCAGCTTGCTCAGCTGTGTTGGAAAACTATTTGAGCGGATTCTCACCTCGAGACTTCGCAGCTATCTCGAATCAAGCAACTTTTTCAACAAATGGCAAAGAGCGTATAGGAGTCAGAAAGAGGGAATCGAACACGTATATAGACTGGTCGATTATATGAAAACAGCATTTAGTCAAAACGAAATTGGAACAGCGCTTTTCTTGGATGTAGAAAAAGCTTTCGACTCTGTGTGGCACAATGACGTGAGATATAAAGTAGCGAAAATGGGATTACCCTCTAAAATTCTGAGGATCATATCATCATTTCTAACTGACCGAAAAATCAAGGTGAGGGTTAATCGCGAGGTGTCAGAGGAAGTAATACTCGAAGCGGGAACACCACAAGGGTCGGTTCTAAGTCCGTTTCTTTTCATAATATATGTGAATGAAAGAGAAAAAGTAGGGAAAAACTGTGTTGAACTGTCGCAGTTCTCAGACGACAAAGGCATTTGGACGGCCAGCAAGTCCAGAAACATAATTAAAAATCGTCTACAGGATGCCATTCGCGATCTTGAGAGCTGGTGCGCCCTGTGGCGCATCAAACTCAATGCTGCCAAAACTCAAAAAGTAACGTTCTTCAAAATGCAAAGGAAAAAACCAATCCTCAGTATCGATCTCCAGTTATACGATCACAAACTAGAAGCAAACAAAGAGGCCAATTTTTGGGGATTTATCCTAGATAGCAATCTCAGTCTAAACAGTCACGTAAACCCCATTACGGTTAGAGCTGCTAAACGTATCAATTTTCTGAAGATGATCAGAGGAAGAAATTGGGGAGCAAACAAAGATGTGTTTCTCAAGCTCTAAAAAACATGTATACGTCCGGTACTAGAATACGGTGCCATAATAACAAGTGACCTGAGCAAAACCAACATTCAGAAGTTACAGAGGGTTCAAAATTATGCCCTGCCTGTGGCACTATACAAACTGAAATGAACACCGATAAAGGAACTTCACGAGCTAGCAAATATAGAAACTATTGATACTCGATTAAAAGACCTACAAAACAAAACCCCCAACAGACTCCAAGATAGTGAATTAATGGCTGAGCTGAACGAAGACCGATCCCTTAACAGAAAAACGAAATAAGTTTCCGGAAAAAAAAAATAAAAAAATAAAATAAAATAAAAATTATTCAATATAACTAAATCGCGTGGAGTCAGTGAGGATTGCCTCGCTACTTATTGAGAACTTAAGGATAGAGTCTGTGAAGACTGCCTCGCAACTCTGCTGAAGCGCGATTGAAATGTGTTTACTAAGAACTACATAACAAAACGCTCCATATACTCCAGGATATTAAATCAATGGTGACGCTGAACGAACACCGAACCCTTAACAGAAAAACAAAATAATCCACAGTAAATTAAAATTACTCAATAGAATTAAACTGCGTGGAGTCAGTGAGGATTGCCTCGCTACTCATTGAGATCTTTAGGATTGAGTCTGTGAGGATTGCCTCGCAACTCTGCGTGTGGGGAGTGGGCTCCGAAGAAACACACCCCTTACCCCATTCATAGCAACAATCACACAACAGGCACAATATACAATAGCGGATACCTATCTTTCTCTCTCCCTATAACTTTTCTAATTGAACATTCTCAAATTTTCTTGCAACACTCTTATAAAGAAGACGCATGGAAATGGTAGACAAAGCGTAGGAGGAATTGGTGCAACCTACCTTTCTGCGACATACACAAGAAACCATCAAACACTGGGCAAGGATTGAAACAAGCTAGTCTGGCTGGGGACGAGTGTACATTTTATATAAATAAACATTTGAGTAAAGATTCAACAGCCCTTTTAAGGGCTTGAGGGTGTGTGTCTGTGAGAGGGTGTTTTGGGTGGGGGTGGGGGGGTGGTGGGGGGGGGTGGTGCTGGACGAGGTCATTTGGAATTCCCGAAGGGTAACCAGATACCTCAAAATCACATACGGCATCCTATCTCTCAGAAGGTTTGATGGATGACTCCCGGTTTTTCAAAACTACTCTATTGGAGCTTTCTCCACTCCTTTTTCGTAACCGCTATGGTTATATACCGGGGCCGCTACCAAACCGGCGTTGCTGTTTGGTTTTCTTTTTCTCATCCCTTAAATTTGCCATCGCACATTACATTCTGGCTCGCCACCATGGTGGGACTCAAACCTCTACCAGCCCCAAGCTGGAACCGAATAGAGTCCACTCTCTAATAGTTTTAATGGCGTTGAGGGATTGAGTATTGACAATCTAACACTCCAACGTAAACTGCCGGGAATTCTAACCGCGTGCATACCCCCCCCCCCCCCCAGACTCCATTTGAGGCAATAGGAAAGCTAGGCCTGTGTGATCCAAGTGAAATAAAATAAGGTTAACTGGGTCGCAAGGGATTTGTAAATCCCACATCGTCCCTGCGCGCCTTCGGCGCGCTAAAACCTTTCATTTATTTCATTAAAAACCCTTTATAATGACAACCCGTTATAATAAGATGTGAAATAATTGCGACGAGTTGCACTGCTGTTATAGCAGGTTAAAGTCTTTATAACGAGTTGGTAAGTCGTAAAAAGAATTGTAAATTCGTGACGAGTTGTAATGTCATTAACCCTTTACCTAACATGAAAAGCAGACGACACTTGCAAAAAAAATTCTTGAATAACTAAATTTTTTTAATTTTTTGTCTCAAAAACATAGGTTATGACCCCTCGTTGGAACGAGCTCGACGAGCTCGTTCCAACGAGGGGTCATAACCTATGTTTTTGAGACAAAAAATGAAAATATTTTGAAAATTAATTGGCGATTTTTGAGAATAGCGCTGGCCGGTTTTGGCCGTTACGTTGGGTAAAGGGTTAAGAGGATTAGATGAGCTGTTATAACTAGTAATGGAATATTTATAATGAGTTGTGATGTCATTATAACGCGTTGGAACATTATTTAAAAAACTATAAAATTGTTATAATGAATTAAGATGTCGACATAACAAGTCGGTAATATTTTATAATGTCTTGTAGTGTTGTTATATATAAAGTCGTTATAATGAGCTGACGAGTCTTTATAACCAGTATAGAAGTACTTATGTGCTGTAAAGTCATTATAACGAGTTGTCAAGTCACTATAACGAACGTCGCCATAACGATTTGAAAGGTGATGTTAGTATACTGGTTTGTGAAGCCGCAATAATGAATTTACAATTAGTTAATACGAGGGTAAAGACATAATAACGAATGTGCAAGTCATTATAACGAGTTGGCAAGTCATTATTACGAGATGTGAAATCATTATAACGAATTGTTGTGTCAGTATATCAGTTTTCCAGGTCTCTATAACAAGGAGTGAAATCATTACAATGAGCTGCGAATTTACAATGCGTTGTGATGTTATACGAGTTGGAAGGTCATTATAACGAATTGAAGAGTCGTAGATTGCCAATTCGTTATAATGAGTTCTGAATCCGTCATAAAGAATCGAAAGTAATTTTTATTGAGTTCACAAGTTAGTTTACAAATCGTTATAACAAGTCGTGACCTTATTATGAGGGGTTGACAAATCGTTGTGAATCCCAAACTTTGCTATAACGAGTTCGCAGGTTATTATGACGAGAGTTGTGATGTCATTACATAGGGTTGGGATATCATTTTAACGAGTTGCAAAGTCTATATAACGATTTGACATGCAGCTATAACGAGTCGGATAGGCGCTATAATGAATGAAAAGTCGTTAAAATGATCTGTCACATCATTATAGCGAGCCTCAGACAACGAGTTGCCAAATTATTAGGAGGAATTGTGAAGCTGTTAAAACGTGGTGTGGTGCCATTACAATGATTTGTGGAGTCCTTTCAATGAATACATCTAACGCTATGACGAGGTTTGAACATACTATAATGATTGGAAAAGTCGTTATAACAAGTTATGGAAACAATCCCCTTGTTGATAAAGCATTACAGTGAGTTGTCAAGTTAGTATAATTAGTATACGACATAACAAGTTGACAAGTTATTATAATTAGTATAATGAGTGGTCAAGAATTAACTAGTCGACACCATTTTATAACGAGTTGTGAAGTCGTTATATTGAATTGTGCTGGCTTTATAAAGATTTGATGTTATAAAGAAGTGTGAAGTTGTTATAACAAGTTGACACGTTGTTATAAAGAGTAATGAATTCATTATAATGAGTTGTGATTTTGTGATGTTATTATGATGATTTGACATAGCTTGACAATATGTTGTAACGAGTTGAGGAATCATTATAATGAGTTGAATAACTGGAACATTTGGCGCTGTAGTTTCAGAAGAGAAGAGTTTCAAAATCGATCAATCAGAATCAAAGAATGCCTCGGCATCAAGCATGTAAAGGTTCAAAACAATTGGCCTAGTGGTTTCAGAGGAAAGGATTTTTAAAAATCCACCAATCAGAATGAAGAATGCCGACGGGAAAAGAATGATGATAGTTTGTAGAAGACCTCCAATAGACCATTCCTTCCAAGTTTGGTTAACATCGGCTAAGTAGTTTCAGAGAAGAAGATGAAAATGTGATTTCCCATAGCGTTCCTATAGTAACTATAAGCCGAAATTGCGGCCATGTTTGCAATCAATCAACATTAAATGAAGATCGTTGGTAGAGGATGTCCCAGTCATCAATTATGTGAAGTCTCAAAACATTTGGCATTGTTGTTTCAGGGGAGAAGATTTTTCAAAATCCGCCAATCAGAATCAAAGAATGCCTCTGGTGGCCACGTTTTCTATCCGACGGGAATAAAAGGGGGATCGTTTGTCGTGGAATTCCCATAGGCAATTTCTGCCAAGGTTGGTTCACATCTACTCAGTAGTTCCAGAGAAGACGATGAAAATGTGAATTCTTACAGGGTTTCTGTAGTAAATATGAGCCGCAATTGCGGCCATGTTTGTACCCCGATCAACATTAAATGAGGAGGATCGTTGGTAGAGGGTGTCACAGTCTTCAATTATGCGAAGTTTTAAAACATTTGGCCCTGTGGTTTTAGAGAAGATTTTTCAAAATCCCCCAATCAGAATCAAGGAATGCCTCTGGCGGCCATGTTTATCAACCGACAGGAACAAAATAAGGATCGTTTGTATTCGACCTCCCATAGGCCATCCCATCCCTGGTTCACGTCGGCTCAAACGTTCCGGAGAAGATGAAAATATGATTTCTCATAGAGTTTCTACAGTAACTATGAGCCGCAACTGCTGCCATGTTTGCAACCCTATCAACATTAAATGAGGATCGTTGGTAGAGGGTATCATGCGAAGTGTCAAAACATTTGGCCTTGTGGTTTCAGAGAAGATTTCTCAGTTAGACCAATCAATGCTCTCCATCCGACGGGAATCGTTTGTTGAGGGTCCCCCACATACCATTCCTGCTAAATTTGGTTCACATCGGCTATAGTAGTTCCAGAGAAGATGAAAATGTGATTTCCCTTAGGGTTTCCATAGTAACTATAAGCTATAAGGTTACCCGGAGGCCCATTGGTTGAAAAATTGCTTGTGCACAGGCCATGTGTACAGAATTTGATAGCCTTACTATGGCCATAACGCGTAGATTAACGCGCAGATCGACGTGCTATTTGTGCGCATTTCATGACAGGACTTCTAGTTTTAACTGTACCAGTCATCATTTATATGGAGTTTCAAAACATTTGGCCTTGTCGTTTCAGAGTAGACGATTTTTCCACCAACCAGAATCAAAGAATACCTTTTGCGGTCATGTTTTTCACCCGAAGGAAACGAAATAAGGTCTGTTTTAGAGGGCCTCCCATAAAGCATTCCTGCCCAATTTGATTCACACCGGCTCAGCGGTTCCAGAGAAGGTGGAATGCAAAACGTTTATGGACGATGACAGACGCCAAGTGATAGCAATAGCTCACATGGCCCTTTTGGGCCAGGTGAGCTAAAATGAGTGTACAACATAACGCATTGACGAGTCATTACAAGGAGTTGGATAATAAAATAACAATAAAATAATAACGAGTTAATAAGTAAGTCATTATAACAGGTTAGAAGTCGTTATAACGAAGTGAAAATTGATGATAAATTGCAATCTTCTTAAAAAGAGATGTTGAGTCATTACAGCGAGTTAAAAGTCGTTATACCGATTTATGAAGTCATTACAACGAGTTGACAAGCCGTTATAACGAGCCTCAAATGTCGTTATAACGACTTGACAAACAACTATGAGTTGTTAAGTCTTTATAATGAGTTGACATGGGTTTTCAAAGAGGTGTAGAGTCATTAATAACAACTTGACAAGTCGTTATATCGAGATGACATGTAGTGTTTACGAATTTGGTTTTCCAGTCATCATAAACAGGTGCTGAAGCATTATCATCAAAACGCTATAAGGAGTTTCAAAAGTCATTAATGCCACAAGTTGGTAGGTCAAAATGAATTGCGAGATAATTATGACAAGTTGTAAAGTTATTTCAATGAGTTGTCGTGTCATTATAGAAAGTTAACAAATCATTATAATGTGGCATATGGTCAGTATAAAGAACTTTGTTATTAAGATGAGTTGACAAGTCGTTTTAATAAGTTGTGAAATTTTTATAACGAGTTGTGAAGCCGCTATAACGAGTTGTCAAGTCATTATAACGAGTTGTAAACGGGTTATAGATAGTTACCAAGAAATAATGAATTGACTAGTCATAATGGTGAGTAGGCCATTCGTTTTAAAATGTTGTAATGTCATAACGCGCTGCTGAGTTTGGAAGTTATTATAACGAGTTCGGAAGTCACTATAACGAGTGGGCAAACAATTATAACGACTCGACAAAGTGACACAATGAGTTGTAAAGGCGTTATGACAAATAGACAATTAGCTGTAACGAGTAATGAAGTGTGAAGTCATAACAAATTGTGAAGTCATAACGACTTAACAAGTAGTTATAGGGAGTCGATCAATCATAATTGTTATTATGAACTGATACGTCATTATAACCAGTATAGAAGTCATTATAATGTGTTGTAAAGTTATTATATCGAGTTAACAAGTCATTATATCTAATTGCCAAGTCGCCATAACCAGTAGACGAGCCATGGAGTATTGAGACGTTATTATAATGATTTGTGAAGTAATAGTATGTTGACAATTTGTTATTACGAGGTGAGAGTCATTATAACGAGTAGACAAGTTATTATAACGAGTTGACAAGTTATTATTACGTATTGTGAAATCATTATGACGAGTTATGACGTCCGTATATCGGTTTGCCAGGTCTCTATAACAAGGCTCGAAGGCATTGTGATGATTCGTAAAATTGAGATTTGATGTCGTTATACGAATTGACAATTCGTTATGATGAGTTAACAAGTCGTTCTTAGGGATTGGAAATTCGCTATAACGAGTTGGAAATTCGTTATTAGAAGTTGACAAGTCATTATTGTCAGTTTACAAGTTAATTTACAAATCACTGTGATGAGTTTGGGAGTCATTATAAGAAGTTGGCAAATCGACTCCTAAACATTGTTATAACGAATTGGCAAGTAATTATGATGAGAGTTGTGATATCGTTACAATGAGTTGACAAACGTCGATATAAGTAAAATAACTGCACGATAAACTATAACATAAACAGGAATAACTGAATAGCTGACGACAGTGCGTCCACTGAGTTCCAATGTGTTCTATGTGCCTACTGGCACATAGAACACATTGGAACTCAGAGGACGAGTGGTCAAGGAGATTTTGTAAATTTATCTTTAATAAATGTTGTTACTGTTAATTTTTTGTGAATATTTAACGGGTAACCCCAGCAATCCTACTGATACTAATGTGTCTTAATACAAAGTACCGCAGAGTGGTATTGATAATAATAATAATAACAAGATTTTCTTGGGCGTTTGGCTCGGGCCGCTAATGACCGCTGGGCTGCTAATCACTGGTAGCGGTCCGATAATGGAGCCCAACGCCCTCGAAAATCCTGTTATTGTATAATTAACGAATTAACAAGTAATTATGATGAGAGTTGTGACGTCATTATAATGAATTGAGGAGCCATTTTAACGCATTGTAAAGTCCTTTTAGCGATTTGACCTGTAGCTATAGCGAGTTGAAAAACCATTATGATGAGTCGAAATGTTGGTAAATTGAACTGACAAATCATTATATTGCGTCCCGGACATTGTTATAACGAATTGCTAAGTTATTACGAGAAATTGTAAAGTTATTTTAACCAGTTGTTCTGACGTTATGTTGAGTTGTGGAGTCATTATAACGATTTGACAAGCCATTATACCGAGTCTCAAATATAGTTATAACGAACTGACAGGTCACTATGAGTTGTTAAGTCATGGAATGAGTTTATATGTCATTTCAAAGAAGTGTGAAGTCATAATAACAAACAGAAAAGTAGTTATATCGAGATAAGTCGTTATAACGAAGTAAGTTTTCAAGTCATTATAAAGAGGTTCTGTAGAATTATGAAAAATAAATTATAAGGAGTTCCAAAAACCATTTAAACTATGATTTGGTAAGTCACAATGAGTTATGAAATAATTATAACAAGTTGTAAAGTTATTCGAACGAACTGTCATGTCATTATAAAGAGTAGACAAATCATTATAATGAGGTGTATTGTCGTTATAACATATAAAGAGCTTTGGTGTTATTAAAAAGAGGTGGCTAGTTGTTATACTAATATGTGAAATAATTATAACGAGTTGTGAAGTCGTTATAACGAGCTGGCAAAGTTATTATAATAAGTTGTGAAGTCGTTCTAGATAGTTGTTACGTCGTTATAACGAAATGTCAAGTCACAACGAGTTCCAAATGTCAATATATATAACGAGTGGGCAAGTCATAATGAGGATTTGACATGTCGTTATAATGGTGTTCAAGTCGTTATAAGGAGCTGCAAAGTTTTGAGGTCATTATAGTGACATGGGAGGTGGTTATATCCAGTTGACAAGTCGTTATGACAAGTTGTGAAGTTGTTAGAATGAGTCCCTTATAAGCAGTAAATTAGTCATTGTAAAATTCATTATAACGAGTTTAAAAATCATTATAATGATTTCCGAAAGTTGGTATACTGAGTTGTGAAGTCGTCGTAATGCGTTGTTGAGTCATTACAACGTGTTGTTCTGTCGTTGGTATAATGAGTTTCACAGACTTGACAAGTCATTCTAACGAATTGCAAAGTCACGAAGTCATAATAACGAGTTGTGTGTTGTGAAGTCTTTATAATGACTCATAGAATAAGATGACAAGTCATTATAATAAGTTTATAATGTAACTATAACGAGTCGACAAAGTCGTTATATTGATATCGAAACTTGCTATAACGAGTTTTGAAGTCTGTATACTGCACTGACAAGCCATACATCATAACTATAACGAATCATGAAGTCGTTATAGCGAGCTGCCAAGTCGTAATGACGAGTTGTGAAGTTGTTACAACAGATTGTACTGTCATTAGAACAAGTTGATAAGTCGGTATAAAGAGTTGGCAAGTTTTTTCCTTGATTGACAAGACATTAAAACGTTTTGAGTTCTGAGTTTTGAAGCCATTATAACGTACGGCCATCGTGGACTGATCACTTTCATCGGATGGGTAATATTTCCACTGACGCAATGATATTAGATTCAAAACAATAATTATAGGAATAGTCATCTAAAATTTAATTATTGAAGGGTACAAACCGGTGCTTCATTAATTAAAAAGTTTCCTGGTGATGATTTTTTCTTACCTGGTAAACGTATGCGTCGACATCACTGCCTCTGCCCACATGTGGATCACGACTACCCCTCGGCGGCTGTCCTGTATAATAGGCTGAGAAGTCACCATAACGAGTTGACGTTATAACCAGTTGCGAAGTCATTATAAAGAGTTAACAAGTTATAGTTAGTTAAAAAGTTGTTTTAAAATGATTTTGTTTTTGTTTAGCTTGTCTCGGCCTAATGTTCTTCGAATCTAATGCTCTTTCGGAGATTTTCAAAGAAGAATTGTAAATAATTGTTAAAGAAAAACGGAAATAACTTTTCTGCACAACATTCATAGGAATCAGAAATAAATGTTTAAGAAATCGAGGATTCATTTTAGTGTATTGGATTTGAAGAGCTGCGTGTAAAAAAATACAGAAATGAACTGCAAAAATACGAAACTCTGCACTGGTGAATACCCCCATATTTAACACAATACATTGGTCCAACATCAGTGCGTCACACCATCCCAGAAGTACAACTGTATAATTGTGTCTTGCGTTAATAATTCTGGCTTGGTCAACTTTCAAATTTTTCGGTTCCCCCCACTCTGAGTGTTTGAAACCATATATGAACTTTAGAATGCATTTTTGGGTCTAACATGTGTCTGACAATATTTCTGAAATATGTAGTACAAGTGTGTCAAGCTTTCTAAATTCCGACTAGGTAAACGTTCAAAAGGTTTGCACCCCCCCCCCCCTCCATGTAGTAGAATGTAGTAGGAGGTCTAAAACGTGATTGTCAATATTTCAGACATATGCAGTTAATAACCACAGAGTAACTCGAAAGATCTGGACATACATTTCGAACCTCTGACTAATTGACTTGACTGGCATTGGTTCAAACTTTTCAAAGTTGAGAGATTTATTCGATGCTTAGAATGTAAACAGTGGGCACGACCCACGTTCATAATTAGGTGCCATTTGGATTTCCGGCATATCTGAAAATGAAAATGCATTCAGTGACCATTGGGTGTCTTCGGTGACCATGATCAACTCATTGAGCCTACAGTGTGTTTTGATTCTTGTCGTATTCGTTCCAGGTCCGTATGTTACATCTTGCTTGATGAAAGCATGACATACACCCGGAATCTATTAGGAGTCATAAATCCGATGCCCAGCAGTTATATGACCGCTAGCTTACTCCCAGTGACCTTGAACCGCACTTTCAAACTCCGAGAAGTTTCGAATCATTTGATTTAATTCCAGGTCCATAAAGAACGCCGTTTTTTTATTTTGGATCAGCTAAGTTATTATACATGTAGGTCTTGAAATATGATTGCCAGCATTTCTGAAATATGCACTCCACGGGATTTTCAGATGGGGAAGGGGGAGGGGGGGGGGGCAGTTGGGGTTGTTTATTATTGCAGGATTTGCCGCGAGTGCCGTTTAAACAAGCTTTATGAGGGAAATCTGGGGGAGCGTCTTCCCCTAAAAACCTTGGAAATATGCTATCAAATGAAGTGTTTTAGTGGATTTTTCAGTTAAAATCCTCTTGATATTCTGATTGGCGAAAACGACATTTTCATCGAATTGTTTCATGACTGAAAGTTTTATCTTAACCCTTTGAAACATACTGGTATCTTCCATATCACTTCAATGGCAGAAACGGGAAGAATCCATTTTCTTTATTTGGGGGTGTGGCTGCACGTTGAAAATATTGATTAGTCTACACCACACCTTCACTAAAAAGTCAACCTATTTAATGAAATTATGAAGTATCATGCTACCTGCCGGAAAAGCGGCCTCTGGGGGTCAAAGGGTTAAGCTCATTCCTATGAACTAAAGACAGAATTGGGAGATTTGAGGCATGCTGATAAATAATTAAATTCTAACTGTTACTGGTATACACCAGTTCAGTTTTTCAGACATCACTCAGGTAGACATTCCTAGTCTCTGTAAAACATCTAATCGATACGCTACCTGTCAGGCCTGGAAGCAGTTAACGTTCAAACGTTAACGTGCTAAATTATTTTAACAACGTTAAAAAAATTTAACCAAATAACGTTTAACTTTGAAGATTATAATTGCATAATATGTAGCATTGCGTCGTTATCTTGTGTTTACCCAAGCCGGATCGCGAGTGCCGATGACGTCGAATGTTGCGCCAATTGAAGAGCACGAATAATTTAGATGTCCGTAGCCCTCCTATCAACGTTGGTGAAGTTAGGCCCGCCGATATTTGACGATACAGCAATATCAGCTTCATCCGAATGCATATTTTCCATGTAAGGACTGGTATTCGAGCAACGGCGGATGTCTCTTTCTAAGGATACAGCCGCAGCGACTGTATTCTTAAATGAAAACATCGCTGAATGTTAGAATTTACAATAACCTGAATGATCTATCTTAACTACTCGTCGTAAGTTCAATTATATTCAAATTCAAATCAATAAAAATGGCCGAAGTTATTAACATTTTGTTCATTTTAACATTTAACGTCATCTTACTCGTTAACGCAGAATTATTTGACACGTTAACGTATTAAGTTAACTCCTTCCAGCCCTGCTTCCTGTGCTTTTGAATTATGTTCCGAAAGCTGGGTTACGCGGTGCTTAGAAATTTCACAGAGTCTGAGGATTTCCCAGTGTATAGTTGTATTTAATCAATTTATAAAGTATACTATTCAAAAAGTAGGGGATACCCAAACTACGAAAGCCCAGAAGGCTCATTCAAATTTCAAACTTCAAATTTCAAATTTCAAACTTCAAATTTTAAACTTCAAATTTCAAATTTCAAATTTCAAATTTCAAACTTCAAATTTCAAATTTTCAGAATCCGTTTTTTTCTTCCCGCCTTCAAAAGTACACTGACCAAACAGATATCGCCACCGACGTCTGGATAACCAATCACGTTCATTCGGAGGAACTCGCCCAATTCCGTAGCTGACGATTCCGTATAATTTCATTGTTATCGTAGTATCAAACAGGTGCGGTCGACTACCCAGTTTCGCAGGATTTTTTTTCTTTTGGAGGAGGAATTATCATTTCGTCGATATAGGTAGGTTTATACTTTGTCACGGTTAGCAATATTATTGGTACATCTTAATACTCAGTCTATCGAAGTAGCCGTTTTGAGTGTTTGTAGGGATTTTTGATATTCTGTTTGGTTGAGGACTCGTGTGCACCGATTTTGAAATTTATGTGGCATTTTAGTATGATATTACCTCCCTGTCCGGGCGGTCTACTTAAAAATAATTCAGTGTGCACTACCGGGGATTTTATATGGCATTTGTAGCAAAATCAATCCGCATATATATCTTATTATCTATATGAAGAGGTTTAGTCCGTGGGCTTGATGTGTTATGGGGGTGTTCACCATGCAACCGTAGACTTTTTGTAAATAATATTGTTTCGTTTATTAGAATATTATAAGTGAGAAAAAAAATGTTCAGCTATGTGTCATCAAAACACAATATTAACCCAATATGTATGGCATAAGGACCGCTCAACACTGTAATTAATAACTTCTCCTTGCTCTTTATTTTATCCCAGAAAAGCACTCGTCGGACTGTTGTCGGAATTAATTCAAAATTCAAAATCAGGAGCTTAATCGAAAGTGTAAAGATTCTGTAACGTGTATGTATGGGTGGGGATGGGTGTTTATGTGAATGTTGGGATAAAACCCCACTCAACACAACGTTTTGGAAGAAAATATCCTCAAAACTGGACTCGCCAGAATGACATTATTTTAGATGGGCGGTGACCTTCATTGTACCACTATAATGATGCGTATAAAATGTTGATGACACACATTTGTTAGTTAATGCGGTCGATCGCGTGTCTCTCGTTAAATTTGAAGTCGGGCAGTGACATGTATACATCTGGTGGGTATATCATTCAAAATTCAAAAGGGAATATTCAAGGCAATTCGAACAAGGGATTAAATAACCTCATGTCACCCTCCCATACGGGGTCTAGGTTGTAACAACGTCGACTGTTTTTCTCTGTTGCTTTCTACTTTGAATAATGGAAAGAGAATAAAGGAGACCCCGACCCCCCCCCCCCCTCCTCTATCCACAATGTACGATTGAACCCCGTATGTTCACTTGGAATCCCATGACGAGCAGAAAAGTTCCATTTCTAAGAAGTAATTGGTACTGAACAGGATAAGCATCAATATGAATAGTTTGCAGCTGATGCACATTAAATCAATAATTGCAGCTGAGAAGGCTCATTTAAATTTCAAATTTCAAACTTCAAATTTCAAACTTCAAATTTCAAATTTCAAATTTCAAACTTCAAATTTCAAGTTTCAAATTTCAATTTTCAAAATTCGTTTTCCCCCCACCTTCAAAACTACACTGACCGATCAGATATCTCCACAGACTTTCAGGTAACCAATCACGTTCATTCAGTGGAACTCGTCCGATTTCCTAGCTGACGATTCTGCATAATTTCGTTGTTATCGTGGTATCAAACAGGAAAGATCGACTGCCCAGAAGCGCAGGATTTTTTTTTTATTTGGAGGAAGTATTATATCATTTCGCCGATATAGGTAGATTGATAGTTTGTCACGGGTAGCAATAATATTGGCACATTTTGATACTTAGCCTGTCGAAGTAGTCTTTTTCGAGTGTTTAATGGGATTTTTAATATTCCCTTTGGTTGATTCACTCAGTGGCGTTTTAGCGGGTGGGTGGGTGGTGAGCCCCCTTGAATTTGTAATTAGTGGGTGAGGGGGTGTTTTGTGGGTGTGTGTGTCCGGGAAGAGGTTTGCAAGGCATTTCCGCCGCGGTAACATAAAATGATCAGTTATGGTTATGATGCGGCCAGTGGCCATCGCTACCACGAGACGTCCATGGCTCGGCACGTGGCAAAACAAAGTTGAATTCCAGGGTCCAAAAGCCCCCATTTCCTTGCATCTGAGCGGATATTTTGAGGTTTTTCTTGGAGATACATTTGTAAGATGTCACACCTCAAGCGCTGGTAATTACCATTAAATTTGTGTCCTTTCAATTCAAAGTGTGGTGGTCGAGTGGATTAGATGCCTCGGGATCACTAACCTAACACTCTCTGTCAGCATCAAGTGTGGAGTTGATACTGTCACAGCGCCCCGTCCTATCGGGTGGGAGCGTAAAATGGCTGACCTCTGTGCGGAGAGAGAGAGACACACACCCTGTGCAGATCTAAGATATCTGTGTGGTAGGCTAGATCGGAATTGCGGAGATTCATCCCCCAAGCCTAGCTGGCAAAATCGAAACAGTGACAAAGAAGAGATCGCCCATGGGTGTCGCAAGAAGCGCATAGTCCCACATCGTTCCCCGCTGGCATACAGCCCGTAAAGACCCTTCCATACCAGGCGGAGAAAATGACTGACTGACAATTCAGGCGGCTTCTTTTTGTGATCTGGCTCCATTCTAAACTACCCTTTGTGCGCTTGCCAACCCCTGTGTTATTTTATCCTCCCATCACTCTTAATAGTGATAGATGTTTACCTATGCCATGTTGTATCGCCAATTTAGAATTGAGGTATAAGAGGTTAAAGAGGACGGACAAACTGTACCTGTACTGATGACTGTCTACCTTTTCACTCACACAGATACTTGTATTTGGACAAGCAATCTACAGATATACAACCTAGCCCCCTGCACCTGACACCTCTTCGACTTTAATGTCATTTTTGACATAGTTCCAGGTCCGATTTTGAGAAAAGGTATTTGTGTGTGTGGGGGGAGGGGGGGGGAGCGTCCCCCAATCCCCAAGCCACTGCTTTGGTTGAGCACTCTTCATGCGCCGATGTTGAAAGTTTTGTGGCATTTTAAAATATCCGGGCGGTCAACTTGAAAATAATTCGGTATGCACTACGTGGATTTATATAAGGCATTTCGAACAAAATCAGTCCGCACATATATCTTATTATCTATATGAAGAAGTTTAGTCTGTGGACTTACTGCGGGGTGAGGGTGTTTACCGTGCAATCCTAGACTTTTTGTAACGGATATTGTTTTGTTTATTGGAATATTATAAGTGAGAAACAAATGCGCGGCAGTGTGTCAGCAAAACCCAACCCAATATGTATGGCATAAGTACCTCTCATTACTGTAATTAATAACTTCCCATTGCTCTTCATTTTATCTGAGAAAAGGGCTCGTCGGGCTAGTAAATTAAGGCGTAGTATATTCACTATGCACATGTTATAGGAATTAATTCAAAATTCAAAAGCAGGAGCTTAATCGAAATTGTAAACATACTGTAACGTGTATGTATGGGTGGGGATGGGTGTTTATGTGAGTGTGGGGGTAAAACCCCATTCAACACAATGTTTTGTAAGCAAATAACCCCATAACTGGAATCGCCAGAATGACAGGGAAACTGAAATGAATGCCAAACGATTACCACAATAAATTGCAACATTTCAGTGCAGAGAATCATGTGTGGCTAACATCGGAAAAGTATAAAAATCACATTTGTATTTGAAATGCCTTGGAAACCTCTTCCCACACACACACACCCACAAAACACCCCCTCAACCACTAATTACAAATTCAAGGGGGCTCACCACCCACCCACCCGCTAAAACGCCACTGAGTGAATCAACCAAAGGGAATATTAAAAATCCCTTTAAACACTCGAAAAGACTACTTCGTCAGGCTAAGTATCAAGATGAACCAATATTATTGCTACCCGTGACAAACTATCAGTCTACCTGTATCGGCGAAATGATATAATACCTCCTCCAAATGAAAAAAAAAATCCTGCGCTTCTGGGCAGTCGATCTTCCCTGTTTGATACCACGATAACAACGAAATTATGCAGAATCGTCAGCTAGGAAATCGGGCGAGTTCCACCGAATGAACGTGATTGGTTACCTGGAAGTCTGTGGAGATATATGATTGGTCAATGTAGTTTTGAAGGTGGGAAAAAATGGATTTTGAAAATTGAAATTTGAAACTTGAAATTTGAAGTTTGAAATTTGAAATTTGAAGTTTGAAATTTGAAGTTTGAAATTTGAAGTTTGAAATTTGGAGTTTGAAATTTGAAGTTTGAAATTTGAAATTTGAAGTTTGATATTTGAAGTTTGAAATTTGACGTTTGAAATTTGAAGTTTGAAATTTGAAATTTAAATGAGCCTTCTCGGCCTGTCAGCTGCAATTATTGATTTAATGTGCATTAGTTGCAAACTATCCATATTGATGCTTATCCTGTTCAGTACCAATTACTTCCTAGAAATGGAACTTTTCTGCTCGTCATGGGATTCCAACTGAACATAAGGGGCACTCAATCGTACATTGTGGATATAGTAGGGGGGGGGGGGGGGGTCGGGGTCTCCTTTATTCCCTTTCCATTGTTCAAAGTAGAATGCAACAGAGAAAAACAGTCGACATTGTCACAACCTAGACCCCGTATGGGAGGGTGACATGAGGTTATTTAATCCCTTGTTCGAATTACCAGGAATATAGACCAACGTAGAGGGTCGGAATCGGGGCGCGGGTCGAACTCGGCTCTCGGAGCTGAGAACTTTCCAAAACTCAGAAAATCATTCACTCCAAACATTTTGCAGAAACACTTCTTTCACCCATATATAAACCGAAATCTCCATCCACGACACACAAATGATGTCTAGATAGCGGAGAATTCAAATACAGATGCCCCAGAGTTTCGTGTTTGGCTCCGTGTGCACACACCCCCTATCTACCCTGATCTGTACTATGTGGGGCATGTGAAATATATTTTCACCATATACCAAATCACACTGTTTTCGCAATGACCACAATGCTTCCAATACCATGAAGATATTCGCAGGTGGATGTGTGTTTGTTGGGAAAGGAGGTGAAGGGGTGGGGGAGTAGGATTGGGGGAAGGTTTTCCCTTTTGAATGATATACCCACCAGCGGTATACATGTGACTGTCCGACTTCAAATTAACGAGAGACACGCGATCGACCGCATTGACTAACAAATGTGTGTCATCAACATGTTATACGCATCATTACGGTGGTACAATGAAGGTCTCCGCCCATCTAAAATAATGTCATTCTGGCGATTCCAGTTTTTAGGATATTTTCTTACAAAACGTTGTGTTGAGTGGGGTTTTATCCCCACATTCACATAAACACCCACCCTCACCCATACATACACGTTACAGAATTTTTACTCTTTCGATTAAGCTCCTGATTTTGAATTTTGAATTAATTCCGACAACAGTCCGACGAGCGCTTTTCTTGGATAAAATAAAGAGCAAGGAGAAGTTATTAATTACAGTGTTGAGCGGTGCTTATGCCATACATATTGGGTTAATATTGTGTTTTGATGACACATAGCTGAACATTTTTTTCTTCACTTATAATATTCCAATAAACGAAACAATATTATTTACAAAAAGTCTACGGTTGCATGGTGAACACCCCCATAACACATCAAGCCCACGGACTAAACCTCTTCATATAGATAATAAGATATATATGCGTATTGATTTTGCTACAAATGCCATATAAAATCCCCGGTAGTGCACACTGAATTATTTTTAAGTAGACCGCCCGGACAGGGAGGTAATATCATACTAAAATGCCACAAAATTTTCAAAATCGGTGCACACGAGTCCTCAACCAAACAGAATATCAAAAATCCCTACAAACACTCAAAACGGCTACTTCGATAGACTGAGTATTAAGATGTACCAATAATATTGCTAACCGTGACAAAGTATAAACCTACCTATATCTGCGAAATGATAATTCCTCCTCCAAAAGAAAAAAAATCCTGCGCAACTGGGCAGTCGACCGCACCTGTTTGATACTACGATAACAATGAAATTATACAGAATCGTCAGCGACGGAATTGGGCGAGTTCCTCCGAATGAACGTGATTGGTTAACTAGACGTCGGTGACGATATCTGATTGGTCAGTGTACTTTTGAAGGCGGGAAGAAAAAAAAACGGATTCTAAAATTGAAATTTGAAGTTTGAAATTTGAAGTTTGAAATTTGAAGTTTGAAATTTGAAGTTTGAAATTTGAAATTTGAAATTTGAAGTTTGAAATTTGAAATTTGAAATTTGAAGTTTGAAATTTGAATGAGCCTTCTGGGCTTTCGTACCAAACTGATGTTGATATTTTCGGAAAATGGTATTGGATACGCGTGATTGAACACATCAACACATTACCAAGTTTAGTGTGGATCATGAATCTCAGCGACCCACGAAAACTTCGTGTAGGTTATTCGCACGAGCGCCGCGTTAATATCTGTGGGGTACGTTTTGAAATTTTCATTTGTACTGGGCGGGCATTTTCGGAGATCTCGTCGTTCTTTTCTTGGTATAAAAGTAACTTTTGAGGTATGCGAAGACGGACACGTGACGAACGTTTACGTTCCGTTACTATGTTGGAAGCTGGCAACAGACAGACTGCAGTGGCTCAAATCCTCAACGTTACTCAATCGGTGATTAGCAGGTTGTGGTCACGCTACCATCAGACAGGCAATGTTGATGACAGACGTCGGTCAGGTCGTCCAAGAGCGACAACTGCTAACCAGGATCGTTTCATCCGAACCACAGCATTATGTAACCGTCATCAAAGTGTCTCAGAAATTGGACAGCAGCTGCACCGAGCGACAGATGTGCGAGTCAGTGGTCAGACTATCCGAAGTCGCCTACACAGCTGGAATTTGTACGCTCGACGACCTCGAATAATTCCAAGTTTGACTGAAGCAAGGCGTAAATGGTGTAGAGCACGACAGCGCTGGGGCAATCGTCGTTGAAACAACGTCATGTTTTCCGATAAATCGAGGTTCACTCTCGACTTCCACGGCAGGCGAGACAAAGTGTGTCGGCGGCGGAACGAACGATACCTTGACGTAACCGTTAGGCAGCACGATCGTTTTGGTGGTGGATCGGTTATGGTGTGGGGAGGCATAACCATCACAAACAGAACAGCATTACGTGTCATCCAAGGGAGTGTCACAGGCAGTACTGCCGTGACAACATGTTAGCAGCTCATGTGGTGCAATTTGCGCGACGTCACGACCGTCGATTCATTTTCCAAGATGACAATGCAAGAGCACACAGGGCCCGTGTTGCTACAACCTATGGTTTTTTACAATGCTGCGTGTCTGTACATAAAACGTGGCCCATAAAACAGCGTCAGTAGCCTTTCGATGGTGGGAAGTGTGTGTGGGAGATGGGGGGGGGGGGGGAGGAGCTGGAGTTAGGGGGTCGCCCTAAATTTTCAAATTTTCCACACATTTGCAGTCTCTATCTAGTTCGTATATCGTTAACCCTTTATCATGGAACAACATTCTTGAATAACTATTTTTTTCGGTCAAAAACATACAAAACTTATGATTTGTGGGAAAAATAAACTAAGCATTTGCTCGAAATCGAAAGTAGCGGAGTCTACGCGCACAACCCTACGAATAAGCGTTAGAATGGTAAATCGAGTCTGTTAAACATATATGCCTAACCTGTGAGAATTTTTTACAATAGGTCACTTGGATGTTTAACTGTTACATTTCCTACCTAATCTTTGTCCCCCGAAAAACAAAATATCCACGTGAGCAAATGAACATTAAGTGCCTTGACCAATTAATTATTACTTTTATTATTTATCAGTGTTTTGGTCACATATTCCTGCACGATGGCTAATCATGACCGCGACAGTTTTACGAGTGAAGGAAGCCGGAATACCCGGAGGTAACCACCGAACAACGGCAAGCAACTGTCAGCTCTCCAACATACTAACTCTACACAAGCAGGATTAGCATTGGTTGAAGACAGGTGCACCATCGATGTGCAGTACGCCTTAGTACACAGCGTCACCGTGCGCCCACGTTGGCAATGGGGGTGAAGCGTCTTGTCCAAGGACCCAACGTGGTTGCCGCAGGTGGAATTCGAACCGAGGGCCTCTCGGCTTGCACATTTGTCCAATTAAAAACACAACGCAGTTTGCACTGGGCAGAATCGATTCGGTTTGAATTTTAGTGCTCTAACCATATCGTCGATCGCGCTTCCACCAAAGTCATATTAAACAGTTTCACTGTTGCAGTCCTCAATACCCAATAGAGCCGTTTTTTTTGGGTGGGGGGGGGGGGGGGGATTGGGTTGTTGGCAAAAGTTTATACAATGTTATTCGGAGATCGCTGCCCATTTTACACCACACTTCTCTTTTCTCTTCTCTCAAATATGTCAATAGACCTAGGTCTTCCTTATATTTCTCGGTGCACATAAAAACGTCAACTCTTTGAAATTCTTTATTTTGCAAAACAAGGAGTTTAAAATAGACCGCATAGGTTCATTCATGGCGTATGATCCAAGGCCAAGTTAACCCTTTACCCAACGTAACGGCCAAAACCGGCCAGCGCTATTCTCAAAAATCGCCAATTAATTTTCAAAATATTTTCACTTTTTGTCTCAAAAACATAGGTTATGACCCCTCGTTGGAACGAGCTCGTCGAGCTCGTTCCAACGAGGGGTCATAACCTATGTTTTTGAGATAAAAAATGAAAAAAAATTAGTTATTCAAGAATTTTTTTTGCAAGTGTCGTCTGCTTTTCATGTTAGGTAAAGGGTTAAAAAAAATCACGACAACGAAAAATCAAACAATAGGTTCACACTTAGTAACTTTAGTGTGAGTTTTCTGCAGTTCACTGAACTTGACCGAGATCAGGCTGTAGGACCTATCAGTTATCGGGGTGTGTGTGTGTGGGAGGGGGGGGGGGGCGTAGCAAATGGTTCTTTGTTCTTGGGCGCCAAATATTTTTTTTCGCTTTAGACCCATAGAACTACAGGATCGGGGTCTCGAATTGGAGAAAAAAATGAAAGTGGCACGCCTCTTGCGTTGGTAGGACTAGGGACTCACCCGGATACATATTAAAAATATGCCGCAAATGGCGCTAGTTGAAGGCATTTTGAGCCTTAAATAAACGTTAGGTGTGGTATGCAGTATGTAATTTCCTCAGTTGAAACCCTACTCAGAACGTAGAATTCAGAATTTTTAGTATGCTAATTGTAAAAAGATATCTACGTTCACGAAACCCCACCCCGGCTACATTAATGATCAGACCAGTTTCCGCAGCATCCTTTTTCATGACAACTATTAACAAGCTAATTGTATGCATTAACGATTTGTGTTGGTTTGCGCCCTATTGACACAAAAGACCAACTTGCCCACTACCTCAGTGCTCACAAAACTACGAAATGAACCGAGTGAGAAAGGAAAGTAACGTATTGAATGAAACTATGCTTTTCACCCGGACAGATCCTCTCATATAAACACATATATTTCTGAATTGGGTCGTTCTCAAATCGTCTCGGAGGTGTTAAGTTTAAACAGTGTTAACTTGTTTGTAAATTGGGTTTTAACGTGCTTCAATGCCGTAAGAGTATTTTTTGTTCCTTATAAACACATGATTTTCAGAAATACGTCAATTTTGCGTTGAATATAAAAACGAGTTAAATGTCAAACAACCGATCGTAACCCACCAAATAATTCAAGTAGTTCACTCAGTTCAGCTGTTTATAATATGACACGAGGTTAAAACATGTTACCTGTATTAGAGATGGGCGGTATTGGAATTTTGAGTTCGGTATCGGTTTCGGTGTTTTTTTGTGGGCATACCGCGGTATCGGTTCGGTATTCGGTTTGTGACTTGAGATTCACAGATAGTACGAAAGGGGAATCCATGTAAAAAAAAATACAGAATAGGTTGTTCCTGTATCATTCTATCACAGTGGTACACATGCCACTGCTAATGAGCTCAACATTGTCATGCTTTTGCCAATACAAATCATATCTACAGTAATTTGGCGATTTGTTCTAAACACGCCTTAACCTTTCAAGGCCTACTTAAGGCGTCTGTAATCTTAGAATGTGTGTTCTGAAGATGTCATCTTTAGGTGGGCCTGATGACAGTACAAAAATCATCTGGTCAGTGATTTCTAGCCAAGTTCTGGCTGCCTGGTAAGGCAGCCAAGACTTGATTAGAAATCACTGCTAAGCAAGGCATGTACATGTCGTAGTCTATTGAGAATTCAGTTCAATTGCCCAGGCCATTAAGGCATAACAAAACAGAAAAAGAAAATCAGTCACTTCTTTCATGAAAATGAACTCTTCAACTACAATCAATCCTCAATAAGGCCTTATAAATAGCGAATGTAGGGGAACTGAAAATACCAATGGTTTCGGTATTCAAAGATTGGTTCGGTTCGGTTTTTCGGTATCCCCATGATATCGATATCGGTTCGGTTTTTCGGTATATTGCCCATCTCTAACCTATATGTACGTAAATGAGAGGATATAAGGTTACGAATATTTCCATCAAGCTTCGGATTTCCATCATAGACAAATAATAGTATTCACAAAACCTTTGATTTCAGCTGAATATTTTTTTCATAATCAAACTATTACTTTTCAACTGAAATTGCGAATTGGTCCAAAGGTTCACTGCCAATGACCTACAGTACGTGTAGAGTGGATTGTAACTAAATCACCCGCGGAGTGGAGTTATCACCCAAGCTATAACTTTCAATATTTGTACATATCGACAAAAAACACCAGCAATGTTTCAGCCAATGGACCTCCGGGTTTAACCCGGAGGTCCATTGGCTGAAACTTTGCTTGTGCTGGTTATGCTTTGCAACAAATTTGCAATTATTGCTTGGGTGGAATCTCCACTCTGCGGGTGATAATACACTCTCCACGTACTGTACAACAGAAGTACTGATGTTCTGTCAAAGATTATGCAAGAACAACTGAGAACCCATTTTACGTGATTTGGAAAAATTATCAAATACGCCTTTCTAAAAATAAATTCTTGATTTTTTTTAAAATCCTCAATTATAATGTTACGACAGAAGCCTTAACTGAAATGAATGCAAATCAATTAGAACCGATTTTAATAAAAAGTATGCTTTTCTGTAGTCAGGGTACTGATTTCTTCCAGTTTGGGAAAAGGCATCCCTTGAAAAAAAGAAACCACATATAGAGAAGCGGGGGCCCCCACGGGTCCCCCGCAATAAACGACTTTGTCACTTAAAATGGAGAAAAGAACCACACTTTCTATCGCAAACACGTGAGTTTGTTTTGTTCACATCTGCGCCGGTGTGACAGGAATGATAGTCCGTAGGAAAATTAGTCCCTCTGGACTATTATTCCGCGGAATTATAGTCCTAAGTCTAACATTTCTAGGAATAGTAGTCCGCCGGACTACTATTCCTAGAAATGTTAGACCTAGGACTATAATTCCGTGGAATAATAGTCCAGAGGGACTAACGTTCCTACGGACTATCATTCCTGTCACACCGGTGAGCAGGCCTACCGACTTCACGTGAATGCTTGATTGACAGCTGGACATATCGTCAAAGCTGATTGAATTTACCTTGCTTTTTCAGTCAAATTATTATTAACATTCTTAAATTTTATTTTAAATATTTAATTGTAGGTATTTTTAACTTAATAAGTCATTGCACGAAGTAGATAATACCGCAAAATGTCGTTTGTTTGAATGAAACATCGCGAAGTGTGAACTTATCGAAGTCGGCAAATTGCCTCATGTCAAAGGTCAAGTTGGATGAACTTACTGCAAAAGGTGTAAATTTTTTTGTAACCACAGTAGAAGATTTATACTGGTAGTGGGGTTAAAACCCTTTACCCAACGAATCGCCCGCATCCGCCCGCGTAATATGCAAATTCAGCAGTTGAAAAAATAATATTTTGAAAAAAATTTCAACAAAACCATATCATGTGACCCCTCGTTGGAACGAGCTCGACGAGCTCGTTCCAACGAGGGGTCACATGATATGGTTTTGTTGAAATTTCTTGGAAAATTTGAAAAAAATGATATTTAAAATAATAAATTTTGATATCGTCTGCGTTGGGTAAAGGGTTAAAAGCTAAAATTTAACATAAGGCTTTTCACAGGTAGTAATATAGGCGAGCATAGTATAAATTCCTATCTGCATTGTGGCCAAAAATTATACTTGAAATTTTGGATTTTATACAGGGGAGGAGAGTGTCAAGGAAGAAAAGCATACTTTCATATTACACCAAGTGGTGTACATAACCTCAGTCCATAAACTAAAATATTGCCTTGTCCTTTGTGTTTTTTCTCACAAAAATTGTAATTATCTATCGAGTGGAATGTCCTCCCGGTGATGCACTGATCGGGTATCTTATCGAGAATTTTAAATGCAAATTAATATCGGATAGATTTACATGCTTCAACATTTGTTGTTGTTTACCGGCTTGATGTTTTTGATGCTAAGATTTCAGCTGAAACCATCGTTAAATTCCAATTTAATTATTGCATCTCTGCAAATTCAATGAATTGTCGATCTACTTCTCCGCTCTCATATAACTTGTAATGAGCTCAGCTACGGATTATTTTGAAGAAGTGGGTGTTTGAACAACCAATTAAATCTAACGAACTAAGGTTTCAACATGGAATTACGCAGATACCAGTAAGTCGGAATAATGTAGCCTTTCTCGTTGACAGTAGTGTTACAATCCAGTATATCTTGGACTTTAGTTGTATCTTTCTCCAAAATATAGCTCTCGACCGCGGGCGTTGAATGGAATGTATCCAGGAAGTGGGCAGACATGGTATACGACATACTACAGGCCTGGGGTTTTTATCAATGAATGCTTTCGATTTCTAAGGAAAAAGGGGCTAGATGGGTTAGCAACCTTTCACTTCATGGACCACCATGTGTTACCAGGTGATCCATCAAGTAGAAGGTTGCTATCGTTCTCTATTTCTTTTAAACCTTAGTTGAATACTTGTCTGGTAAGAGACATCTTATCGGTGTCTTAGTCGGTGCTTCATTAATTAAACTTTTGTTGGTGATCATTTTTAGTACCTGGTAAACGCATGCGTGGATATCACTGCCCGCACGTGGATAACAACCAGTCCATGGTGATTGTACTGTAGCAGAAACATCACTGCCCTCAAATGCAAGATTATGTTCCCTCTCTTGCCCCAGTGGTTATGAGGTACTGAGTGGAAAAACTTTCCACTCTCTAGATTCAAGAATTTACAGATCATGTTTCGAAAACAAATATAAAACTTTGTGAGATTCATATCCAATGAGGGACATACAGTACAGCCGGCGTGGACTGGTCACTTTTCACGGATGGGCAATGTTTCCACGGACGCAATAATATTAGATTACAAACACTAATTATAAGAATAAGCATCAAAAATTTAATTAACGAAACACAGCGAACAACACGGGGCTTCATTAATTAAAATTTTGCTGATGATGATTTGTATTACCTGGTAAACGCATGCGTGGACATCACTCACTACCCACGCTTGGATAACAACCAGGCCACGGCAGCTGTACTGTACAGTTTAAACTAGAAGTCCTGCCACCAACTGTGCACTTATCTAGGCTTAACTGCGCGTAGGAATTGCGCGCAATTGCCATATCGAATGGCATCCAAAGCACGGCAGGTTCTCCTGGTTACTACTCGCAAACACAGGCAATGTTTCGGCCTATGGACCTCCGGGTTACCCGGAGGTCCATTAGCGGAAACGTTGATTGTGCACAGGCCATATGTACAGACTTTGATAGCCTTACTATCGTCATAACGCGTAGATTAACGCGCAGATCGACGTGATATTTGTGCGCATTTCATGACAGGACTACTAGTTTTAACTGTGTATGGCGATTTATGTGACAAATCGTCGCCCGAGTGCTAGAACGTTCTTATGACTCATACAGGACTTAGGACATTCTAACACTCAGGCGACGAAATGGTGTTTTTTGTAATAATCTTCGACTCACATCCACATTAAGGCCTTTTCCGAAAGACTTTTTTCTAACCCAGTTGCAGATACCTTTGTCTTGGCGAAATGATCTCTTTGCCTTCCTATCACTCTGTGTAAACTGTTGTATGGCTGAAACGTGTAAAGTGTTTGGGCAGTGTTGGTTCAAACAAAAGACAGTCAGTCGTGACAGCACTTGGATATGCATTCATTTGATATTTTATGAATTGTGAAGTGGTTTGTGAGCTTCAACAATATATTGTTCATCTTCAGCCTTGGGTAAGGAAAAATACGTCTGGATTCAAAGTGCTTGAAGTCGCGTTTTTATATTTTAACATCAATTTCACACGAGGCACGATGTGTATAATGTCAATATTATGATTGAATCGGGTTGTGATGTCTGAAACATCCGACTATGGCACCTCAAACTACAATATTATTCGATTCGTAACTGTTCTTTTCAGGACCATATGTTTTCTGCGGATTAACAGCTGTTTATCGATAATCAATTAAGTATTTTGTTTCTGGATGTGATTTTAATTTTTGTTTTTCATATTTTTTATCCAGATATTAAGTTAGTGTTAACAAAATAACATATTTTCTCATACAATCCATACATGTAATCTAACAGATAGAACTGAGGCATGCAAATTGTAAGTAAACATACCCGTGTGTATCAGTCAGTGTACTTTTCCCGTAGGGTAGCCATATTAGTGAAGTACATTATTACTATTTATTTATTAGGGTTTAATGACACTTTAACAGCCAAGGTCATATCGTGTCGGTGACAGTTTTACGGGTGGAGGAATCCGGAGAACCACCGAGCAACGACGAGCAGCTGCCAGCTCCCCAACATCGTAACTCCGCACTGCAGCACAGGATAGGTTGAAGACGTGCGTACCATCGACGTGCAGTGCGCCTTATTAACGGCGTCATCGTGCCCCCCATGTGGACAATCGGGGTTAAGTGCCGTGTCCAAGGACACAACGCGGGAGTTCGAATCGATCGCTCAGACGGTCAACCATCCAAGGACTAACCAGACTCGACGTTGCTTAACTTATGTGATCGGACGAGAACCGGTTACCGCAACGCCACCGCGCCCCTATGAAGTACATAGTCGCATTACATCCAACATAATGCATTTTCGTCCTATCAGGAGTAATGAATCGCAGACTGCTCACAGGACAGTCACCGAGAACTGGTCGTAATCCACGCTTGGACAGTGATGTCCACGCATGCGTCCACCACGAAACAAAAATCATCATCAGCAAAATTTTAATTATTGAAGCCCTGGGTTGTACCCCCCGTTCATTACATAACTTTTTGATGATTATTCCTATAATTAGTGTTCATATTGCTCACCCATGGAAAGTGAGCTGTCCACGGCGGCCGTACTCAAGGTCACTCGATGTTCATCTGGGGAAGGCTGTTTGTTATGATAAGAGGGTCTATGTTCCAACACAATATATTCCGGGTAATTATAAAAGCTGCAAATTACATTAAAATGATGAAAACAGAAAATAAGTCTTTGATTGAGGTCCATCTCTCTTTTATCTGATTTCCATTTTTGGTCAGATAAGAACAGAAGGACAACAATTTCTTTAGTTGTTTAGTTGTTCAATAAAATCTGCGCAAGTTGGCTGACCTTTTGTCACTTTTGCAAGCAGAAAAATGAATATTAAACTTGCTTTAATATAAAAGGGCCGATATTGCAATCCTCGTATCGTTTTTGATGAAACAAATCTATTTTCTCCCAGCACCTGTTTATTGAGATACACGTGTCACCGGTGAGATAACTGGGTGGGGCAGATCCAGCTTACCACCCACGTGACCATCCTTATTTGAATATTTAATGATCGTCGAACTATTTCATCATAGGTTTCATTTTGTAAACAACCATGGCTTCCTGCCTCGTTTTTATTATCAGAGCTACCCATCCAAGCCTCACAACACTCGAGGGTGTTTTCTCTCTCCCCGTACTCCACCTGGCGTCACCGGCCATATCAGATGTTTTATCTTATTTCAATATGTTAACCCATCGCTGTGGTGAGCTACCTCCCGTGTTTGATGCTCTTTCCGAATATGTAATTCAAATTCATTTTTCTCTACGATCAAGGAATGAAGTAGTAACATTTTGCAATAGCAGTATTTTGATTTTAAATTTTAACCCTTTAACGCCAAAACCGGCCTCCACTATTTACAAAAATCACCTTTCAATTTTCATTATCTTCTTCATTTTTTGTCTGAAAAACATAGCTCATGACCCCTCATTGGAACGAACTCGTCGAGTTCGTTCCAATGAGGAGTCATAAGCTAAGTGTTTGAGACGAAAAATTAAAATATTTAGTTATTCAAGAATTTTGTTTGAAAGTGTCGTCTGCCTTTCGTGTTAGGTAAAGGGTTAAAGACGTCATGTTGCATGAAGTGTGAGAAATATCCTCAATTGCGGGGGTGGGTGGGTGTGATGGGAAAATCCCACCTTCGGGGAAAAAAATTTGACCCAGACAATATTACCTATTATTCTGCAAAATTTATCCCACAATTCGCAATTTTCAGCACACCCTTACTGATGCCAAAGTAGCTTCCTACATTGGATATGAAACTAGTATTACGCAATTATTATTTCAATGTGTTTGGGGTGGGGATGTTGTTGAACTGGCATTGAGGTAACCTAAACTATAGTTTTTGAGTTGTGACAAAGCTACGCTGAATCCAGTTTAGTGGAATTTGAGATGACTGTTTGTTCTGACATCGCATTTGGATTTTGTACAAATCAACTTGAACCAACCCATTCGTAATTGCTTGGTAAATGCTCCGAAATTTAAAAAAAACAACTTTTCATGAACCGATTGGTACAATGACATGACATATGGTTGTGATGCTTCTTTTTGAGTTGTAGCCCGAAATTTATATTTTTTTAAACCGATATGCCGATTTGAACCAATTTTGGTATGTGGTATTACTGAGTTATAAGTAGTACTTGATTCATGCAAAAAAGGAAACATTTTTCCGCATCCACGTGGGAACCCCAGGAGCTAAAAATAGAAAGATTTTCAAACTCACATATTGATTGACACTTTAACAGCCAAGGTCATATCGTGTCGGTGACAGTTCTACGGATGGAGGAATCCGGAGTACCCAGAGAGAACCACCGAGCAACGACGAGCAGCTGCCAGCTCCCCAACATCGTAACTCCGCACTGCAGCACAGGATTGGTTGAAGACGTGCGTACCATCGACGTGCAGTACGCCTTAGTAACGACGTCATCGTGCCCCCCCCCCCCCCCATGTGGACAATCGGGGTTAAGTGCCTTGCCCAAGGACACAACGCGGGAGTCCGAATCGATCGCTCAGACGGTCACCCATCCAAGGACTAACCAGGCTCGACGTTGCTTACCTTCGGCGATCGGACAAGAACCGGTTACCGCCCCCTGTGAAGTACATAGTCTCATTGCATCCAAAATAATGCACTTTCGTCCTATCAGGAATAATAAATCGCAGACTGCTCAGAGGACAGTCACCGAGAACTGATCGTAATCCACGCTTGGGCAGTGATGTCCACGCATGCGTCCTCCAGGTAATAAAAATCATCATCAGCAAAATTTCAATTATTGAAGCCCTGGGTTGTACCCCCGTTCATTACATAACTTTTTGATGATTATTCCTATAATTAGTGTTCATATTGCTCATCCACGGCGGCCGTACTCAAGGTCACTCGAGGTTCATCTGGGAGAAGGCTGTTTGTTAAGATAAGAGGGTCTATGTTCCAACACAATATATTCCGGGTAATTATAAAAGCTGCAAATTACATTAAAATGATGAAAACAGAAAATAAGTCTTTGATTGAGGTCCATCTCTCTTTTATCTGATTTCCATTTTTGGTCAGATAAGAACAGAAGGATAACAATTTCTTTAGTTTTTTAGTTGTTCAATAAAATCTGCGTAGGTTGGCTGACCTTTTGTCACGTTTGCAAGCAGAAAAATGAATATTAAACTTGTCACATAGTTATGACGTCACGCCTTTGTTAAAAGTGTGTGATATATTTCGAAGAGTTGGTTAGAGCATGTGTGATATTCAACATATATCGCCACACTTTTACCAATCAAGGAACAATAGACAGTGATTGTGTAACCTGTCAGTTCTAATTCAAACACACCCGAGAGGAAAGATTAAGGGCACCTGTGCTAAAATGTTTTGAACAGTGAAACGAGAATTTACCTGACTTTTGATTTTATTGAAAGAGTTAAAGAAAGAAATCCACACCCGGGTGTAAATGATAAATGGAACGTTTAATTTCTCGCTCAACCTTTTGAGCGCAATGACGAAACGGAAAAAATGAAGTAATATCACTTGCTTTCCATCAATCTTCATGTGTCTTGCAAGATTGGCTTAAGAAATTAACTAATTAAACGGGAATGGACACATGTCAGACAAGGGTTCAGTGGAGTGTTTGATTGTTCGTGTTTTGATTGTTTGTGCAAACATCAATGTGACAAGTCGGTTATAGCACAAAAACTCGTGATATTGAACATACAATCGCTCGAGCTAGTTACTCGGACAAGTCCTCGTTAACTAACTCTCGCGATTGCATATTCAATATCACTCGTTTTCTATGCTGTAACCTATACTTGCTTTAATATAAAAGGGCCGATATTGCAGTCCTCGTATCGTTTTTGATGAAACGTTTTTGATGAAACAAATCTATTTTCTCCCAGCACTTATTTATTGAGATACACGTGTCCCCGGTGAGATAACTGGGTGAGGCAGATCCAGCTTACCACCCACGTGACCATCCTTATTTGAATATTTAATGATCGTCGAACTATTTCATCATCGTTTTCATTTTGTGAACAACCATGGCTTCCTGCCTCGTTTTTATTATCAGAGCTACCCATCCTAGCCTCACAACATTCGAGGATGTTTTCTCTCTCCTCGTACTCCACCTGGCGTCACCGGCCATATCAGATGTTTTATCTTATTTCAATATGTTAACCCATCGCTGTGGTGAGCTACCTCCCGTTTTTGATGCTCTTTCCGAATATGTAATTCAAATTCATTTTTCTCTACGATCAAGGAGTGAAGTAGTAACATTTTGCAATAGCAGTATTTTGATTTTAAATTTTAACCCTTTAACGCCAAAACCGGCCTCCACTATTTACAAAAATAACCTTTCAATTTTCATTATCTTCTTCATTTTTTGTCTGAAAAACATAGCTCATGACCCCTCATTGGAACGAACTCGTCGAGTTCGTTCCAATGAGGAGTCATAAGCTAAGTGTTTGAGACGAAAAATTAAAATATTTAGTTATTCAAGAATTTTGTTTGAAAGTGTCGTCTGCCTTTCGTGTTAGGTAAAGGGTTAAAGACGTCATGTTGCATGAAGTGTGAGAAATATCCTCAATTGCGGGGGTGGGTGGGTGTGATGGGAAAATCCCACCTTCGGGGAAAGAAATTTGACCCAGACAATATTACCTATTATTCTGCACAATCTATCCCACAATTCGCAATTTTCAGCACACCCTTACTGATGCCAAAGTAGCTTCCTACATTGGATATGAAACTAGTATTACGTAATTATTATTTCAGTGTGTTTGTGGTGGGGTGTTGTTGAACTGATATTGAGATAACCTAAACTATAGTTTTTGAGTTGTGACAGTTGAAACAAATTTAGTGGAATTTGAGGTGACTGTTTGTTCAGACATCGCATTTGGATTTTGCACAAATAATCTTGGACCAACCCATACGGAATTGGTTACGAAATGCTCCGAAATTAAAAAAAACAACTTTTCATGAACCGATTGGTACAATGACATGCCATTTGGTTGTGATGCCTCCTTTTGAGTTGTGGCCCGAAATTTATATTTTTTAAACCGATATGCTGATTTGAACCAATTTTGTTATGTGGTATTACTGAGTCATAAGTACTTGATTCATGCCAAAAAAGGAAAGATTTTCCCGCATCCCCGTGGGAACCCCAGGAGCTAAAAATAGAAAGATTTTCAAACTCCCATATTTCCCCAAACTGACGAAAAAGTGAACTATGCAGGGGACTATGTGCATATTCAAATTTGATCAAATCAAGTCCCTGGGTTAATGTTTGGGCTGGGGGCAATTTTAACTTCGTACAATATGAGGAAATATTCTATAAAATCTTTTTCTCCCGAACCACCAGTCACAATCATTTGATATATGGTATCATTAGGGGAGTCAGATTCAAGTTTGTTAAAATAAAAACACAGTGTTAATTTTTGGGCTCTCTATTGGAGTTCGAATATTAACTGAGTCCAGTATAAGGAATAATCTTTAAAAATCTGCTTCTTCAGATTAAATAGTCAGAATCTTTTGATATTTGGTATGCAGCATCCTTAGAGGGGTTAGATTCAAGTTTCTTGAATCAAAGCCCTGGGTTATTGTTTGAGTTCCCTATGGGATCCGAAATTTTATCTTAGTACACTATTGGGAACAATCTTGAAAAATCTTCTCTTCCAGAACCACCAGTAAGAAAATATTTTTACATTTGGCATACAACATCCTCGAGGAATGCTCAAATAAAATCACTGTGTTAATATATGGGCTTCCTATAGGTGCTCGAATTTTAACTTGGAGGATAAGAGGAATATTCTGTAAAATCTTCTCCTAAATGGAAGTCCTCTAAAATGGGCAACAAACGATTGGCTGGACTTGACTTTATATCCATGCTGCGGATTAGCCATTGTACATAAATATGTGACCTTAAACACCAATAAACAAACAACTTCGCCAGGTGAACGCCTCAGCCCCACCCCTGTTGTAGTCCCTCCCCCTCACAAAAAAGCAAAACAGTGGATAGTTTGTAGAGACGTATTTGCCAGTAAGAACAACGGGAAAAAACAACCAGTACCTACAAACGGCCGTCGAATGGCCCTTTGTTTTCTGTGTGGGTGTGCGTTGTAGGAGGTGTGTGTGTAAAGAATGAGTGTGTGATGCGAACAAACTATCGGAGACAGTGCGCACACGCTGTGTGTGTGATGGGCCATGTGTAATGATATGTACCTTCCCGATTTTGTGAGCACCTGAACAACAGCATTTGGGTGCCAGAAATATTTCTCGTTTTTTTCACACACACAAACAATGGGTTAGATTTTGTCTTCACGAATTGGTTGGGGGCTTGATTGTCATTGTTTGATACCGAGAAGAACCGCCTCCCCCCAACCAAAAAAAAAAAAAACAAAACAAAAAAACCCCAAAAAACAAGTTAGAGCTTGTCTTCTCACATTTGGTGGAGACTTGTTTGTCATTGTTTGGCACCGAGAAAAAAGGGGGAAAAAGCAAGTCCCCACAAATAGCGATTAAAGGAGGTGTGGGGGGGGGGGGGGGGGGGTATATGAGGATGAGTGCCTTTGTGTGAATATAGGTGTGGGTGTGTATGGGTGTTTTCCTTTTAGACGCAACGATTGACACACCTAAACAGAAATGTTTATCTGACATGTCTAGAAAACTCGATTCCTAATATTTTAGGGTTGAAACGACTCGTCGACGCATTGTCACATCACTTGCTGCTCTCTGTGTGCGAAACGATTTACATATCGATACTTCCAATCTTTATGAATCGATAATCGTTTATTATACAACACACAAGGGTAATTCTGGACTCGCTCTCCGGCATAACGGGATCAGTGCACAGCAATACTCACCAAGCAGCAAATCCACAGTCCATGGGCAACCGAGTTCCCCCACTGGTGCTTCTAAGGCAGAAAGTGAGCTTTGGGTCCTCAAGTTGCTACTAATTTAGTATCTAATCCTACTGGTTGGTACCAACCACTGGGTGACAGTGAACTATCTTATGTTACCCTTTGCGCATTGTAAGGCAGACTTATACAAATTAGAAATTAACACTTTTACTACCACGCCCGCTGTAGCTATATATGGTGGACTTCTAAGTACGCCTGTATGCGCGGAAGTTTAATAAAATTTATGACATACTTGAAACTATACCATCTGATTAATTGTTGGAAAGGGCTCTCTGAGCCCTTTCCAGCAGTTAATCAGATGGTAGGTTTGATCTGCGAAGATAAGAACGTAGAGATAATATTTGGTGACAATAGTCGCATTCGGCAGCGCAAGTGTTAAGAAAACCAGAGTAAAAATTTTCATTAATTGTTTTCATGCAACCCATTGTGGTAGACTCCCCTTCTCAGACCTTTCGAGAGTGGCAAATACAGTAAATCTGATATACATGCATTCATCATTCTTTGTTCAAATTTTAAAATGAGAAACTCGGGATTCATCTTATTTGCGCCATCGGGTTTAGGACTCTGGTGTATTGCGTCTCCTAGAAATTAAATAAAATCTAATTCTCTTTTGAGAGTTAAACATATTTTTGAACTAACCTTCTTAAATACATGTTCTGAGTGATGCAGCTTCGATTTGCAATTATTCTAAATTGTTGTCAGAGCTTGATTCTAACTTCCTTCACACACGAGATGCGCTGAGACCGTTCCCAACGTTTCGATAATGTTATAACTAACAACTTTTCTCCAAATTTAGCAGTTTCAACACAGTGGTTTGGCTCTTAAGCTTTAATTTGTTATACAACATAAATAATAATCAGCTAAACTTTATCCATTGTCAGATCTGGAAAAAATAATAACTGAATTTAATTTTGACGCAACGATTCGTTGCGTCAAAATTATATTCAGTGATTTTACATATCAGTCTGTATATTGGTCTCATTGATGTTAGTATTTGTGTTTGTTGTGCATCGAAGCTGATTTTAGAGACCTTACACCGCGTAAAATAGCAAACCTGGATGGAAAACTGTTATTTGTTATTTTCGCTCAACAAACATCGCATGTAGTGTGCCCTAGCCGGTCATCCTTTATACCCCACGCGTTCACTTCCTGTGTTTGCGCACTGTTCGTGTTTTCGCAGGTTTTTTTTAAAGCCATGGCAAAATCAATGACGCATTTAACTTTTCTGAATGTCAATGGAATGCTTTTTGATTGAATTCCAGCTAAAACTATGATGTCTATTTGGGCACCACAAGATGCGCGGTAGACAAAATAGTAATTTAACCTCTTTCTGAATTCAGATTGGCAGTTATTCGAGAGCACCACCGGAAATTCAGAAGGGACGTAAAGTTTTTTGCCGAGGGTTTCAAAATCCTGGGGACTAATTTTCAGTTTACAAATCGTTTTATGATATGAACAGCGTGATATTAAAGTCTTTCCGTTAAATTTGCATATAATTAACTTATTCATTCACGGAGTTAAACAATAGACTTTTACATGCAGAAACACTATTGAGACGTATTATTCAATCTTTATGTCATTATCGTCCCTTTCGAAGTTATGGGTATCGAAACATAATTACTGTAGCCGAACACTATCCCTTTCCTTTGCCGTCAGTTGTTACTTCCAGACATATCGGAAATATACTTTCAGAAGTCACATTTATTCTGTATGTAACGTACGAAATGTAAACAGGCAACCAAAGGCTAAGCTTCAAGTTTCAGCAAAGAATATTGCTGTGTTGACATGATCTACTTATATAAATGTTATTGACCGATCGTGCGTTTAGACACAGAAAAAGATAAGATCATGCGATAAAATAGTTTATTTTATAACTTTCCAAAGTGTGATTTACTGGGATTTCCCGGTTTGATAATAAACGATAACTTAACAAGTGAATTATGCAATCAACAATTGGGTCATGTATCCGTGCGCGCAAACGAAGACGCTTTGCCGTGGGTGTAATGGGGACTTCGTTGTATTTTTGTTTGTTTTTTTGTTTGTTTTTTAATACTTTACCTAACATGAAAAGCAGACGACACTTGTAAAAAGAATTCTTGAATAACTATTATTTTCATTTCTTGTCACAAAAACATAGGTTATGACCCCTCATTGGAACGAACTCGACAATTAATTGGGGAGTTTTGAGAAAATCGCTGGCCGTTTTTGGCCTTTACGTTAGGTAAAGGGTTAAATAATATAATTATCGTTAATAATGAAAAATAATAAACAGAGTAATCGCTTGACTGGACTGGTTACGGGAAATAATTCATTCGAGGCGAGGGACTATATTGTAAAACACCCGTGCGCATTCGCGCACTCGTGTTTGTACAACGTCCCTCACCTCTCATGAATTATTTCACGTAACCAGTCCAGTCAAACGACTACTCTCTATATATTATACGCTAAACGATAGATTATCGAAAAAATTGCGGAAAGATAGAAATCGTATCCCCCACTGAAGATATTGAAATTTTCACTTTCGCAGTATCAATAAAAAATGGCGGCTTTCAAAGCATCACTTCAAGGTGAATACGAGTCAAATGATCACTGGAAATGATCAGTTGGTTCTAAAACCTATAATGTATCTTGCTAGCGCTTTTGAGTGAATACCGATAATTTCTAGCAACAAGTCAACTCGTATTCACCTTGAATTGATGCGTGAAACCCGCCAGCTAAATCAGCTGAATCAGATCGCAAAACGCTACCTGTTCCGAGTATCGATCAAATCACTTCCTCGTATCAATGCGCATCAGCTGTTTATTTTCATGCACCAATTCAAGATTGAAATGAGAGGAATTATCGATAACAATGATCAGATTCTCATAAAAAGCGTATAATAAAAAGAAAATCTAGTGTTTTTGAGTGGATATCGAAAATTATCTCACTCGTGACCGAGACAAATGGTTATTAAACATTTAATTAACATTTGTCTCGGTCACTCATGGGATAAGTTTGTATATCAACTCAAAAACACTAGATATCCTCAATACTACCACAACTCTGATTTATTTTGTTTTCGTTATGCTGGTCTGGAGAATCATCTGAAACAGCTACCGAGCATTAAAGGCAAAGTTTTTTAAAAAAGGGAAATGTAAATTATCACGTGAAGGTCTGGACAATTTGATATACCTTATTTAGTCTAGCCCTGTGACTTTCCAGTGGTCTCACGTCAAGTCTCCAAAGTATGCAGGTAAGATGACAAGACTCAAGTGCCAGGCTAATAGGAATTTAACCATAGGTTTACACACCGTGACGGTTAATACGCCCCTTAACCCTTTACTGCCACTCCCATTTTAGCCACATACGGAGGACCTCTATGTACGCATGTGAGCGAGGAATTTTAATAAATTTCATGACATAGTTGAGACTCCATCATCTGGCTAATTGTTGGAAAGGGCTCTCTGAGCCCTTTCCATCACTTAATCAGATGGTAAGTTTGATCTACGCATACCAGAACGTACAAATTATCATCTTAACCCTTTACCTAACATGAAAAGCAGACGACACTTGCAATAAAAATTCTTGAATAACTATTTTTTTTCATTTTTTGTCTCAAAAACATAGGTTATGACCCCTCGTTGGAACGAGCTCAACGAGCTCATTCCAACGAGGGGTCATAACCTATGTTTTTGAGACAAAAAATGAAAAAAATAATGAAAATTAATTGGCGATTTTCGTGAATAGCGCTGGCCGGTTTAGGCCGTTACGTTGGGTAAAGGGTTAAAATAGTAGACAATAAACGCTTTCGGCAGCGTAAGTGTAAGGTGTTAATAAGCTCACCGCATCGTCAGTAAAAATCATCACCTTCAGTAAAACATTCCAAATATATTCATTTAAGTCAGTTAAGATTGGACATGATGATCCTGATCAATTAATTCACTGAATAAAACTTGATGTGTGTCTTTTTTTCATTTGGGTTGAGACTCTTTGTTCTCATAAACTCGTGTCAGACAGAGGAAACACAGATATTAAGATAGCGGTGATGAAAAGCAATTTCTAAATTAAAATATTTAAAGTCCAAATGTCAGAATTGCGTGACGAAAATCTCCCGGAAGCGTCATCACTGCGTCTTTTATGTAACATTTGTATCCGGTTTTCGAGATGTCTTCTTTTCTTTTAAGTTTTTTGTCATTAAGACTGCAAATTTGTTGCATGTTTAACCTTTCAAGTGAAAAGACAGTATGGCTGGTGATAATTCATTCTATCCTTGATGAATCCAGAGAGAGAGAGAGAGACACCCCCAGCCCCTCTGTTTTTGTAACTCAGGGGAATTCTCTGAATCCTAGATTTCTGAAAGTATATTGACAGGAATACCTAATGGTGTTTTCTATCATCTGACCGTTTGGGCATTTGTCCGTAACGACTATTTTACGTACCATACCGTTTTACACTTTTGCATATTGTTGAGCAAGATACAACATATTCAGAAATTAATTTAAAATCACAAAAACTCTATAAATCCATATAATATGTAAGAATGTTTATTATATATGTCCTCAGAAATAACGCACGTTACCAACTTTTCATTTCTGAAAATAACAAATATTGTATGAGAATTCTGAAAATTGAAGTTCGTGTCGAATTCGCGACTGTTTTCTGGAGAAAACCTTTTGGGTACAAAGTGATTTTTGTGGACTCATGTATGTATAAAAAGATTGTATGAGTGAAATTTTTCATTACTGATATTCACCACGCCGGTAACAATTTGTCATAATGTCAGTGATACCACAATAGAAATACAAATACAGGCTTTCCTAAATCGTTTATCATTTGGTTATTTGGGGTATAGTCCCAGCATTACCCATATTTAAACGACAATATTGGGAATATAAGTATCCTTAGCATTCATATGGCACAGGATACTTTTGGGCTCCCAAATTTTGGGCTACACTCAATATTTCTATTTTCAGATTCATTGAGTAGATATGGACTATATTTGTCATATAGTATATAACTGGATCGTAAGAATTTCATTTATGCCGGTTTTTTTTGGGGGGGGGGAGGGGCGGAGGAGCGGGGGGTAGAGAGAACCAGAGTAGTTGAAAACAAAACAAACATTCACAGAACAGAGTTTGCTAGAAAAGCTTTCCTAGGACCAACAGAAATGAATGGCCAAAAAAGTTGCCTTTGGTTGTGTCATAGCAAAATAAAAAAAAATGCTCTTGCTTCTGATCACTTACTGATACACTCATCTCCTTTGACAACTTGGGCCAGGTGAGCCTTTTGAGTCTCAATTGAGCCTCTGGTATAAATGTTACAGTTAGTTCCGTGTAGAACGGAATCGGCAGACTCCAGCTTGGTGGGGAGGGGATGTAATGGAACCGAACGGGCAATTTATTTTCCTCTTACGCTACTAAGGAGTATTTCTGCCCTCTTTCATTAACATCGGTTTATTTGCCTACGAGTTTAAGGAGGGACATGAAATTGCCGCATTATCTGTATATAATAATACATCGATTTAAACCTCCTCTCCTTCTCCCCTGTTTCCTTAAATACGAAAAGGTCGCGAAGCCTCTGCTTCCGCGACTTATATTAAATACCTGTACTTGGAGATCTTCACTCATGGTGGTGTTACCCTACAACAAATAACCTTATTTTCCTCTTACACCGTTAACTGGTATAGTGCTAAATTATTTTTGGCAATCAAATCTTGTACACATGTCTTTGCCTTGCTACAATTTATGAGAGAGTGCCTATGGGCACTCTCTCATAAATTGTGGTAAGGCAAACCCTTATAGACTAAATAATATCATTTCAAAGATAATACAAAGCATGTGCACTGAATATGAGCCTTCAAGCTGTGGTGCCTGCACTTCAGAATAAAGCCCAAATATGGGCTTCCAGCACTCTACCAGTTAAATAGTATTTTTACTAAGTTTAATTAAAATCGTTTTTTTTGGTCTAGAAGGAGTTTATGGACAACCAGGTGGGGACGGGAGAGGAAGGAGGAAGAGGATGAGGGCATATAGTCAGTTAATGGCAACATTAAAGAGATATTTATTTTCGGTAAGTTACTCACGCGTAAGCGTAATCTATTGCCGAGAGCAACACAGGGAAAACGTTTCTTATATACTCCGAAGGAACGCCCAATCATACTTTTAATGCCTTCCGATAATTTTCTAACCTTCCTCAAAGGTGTTAGCATGTATCTGGAACACTGGAAGCCAGAATCAGCTACAATAATCCCCATGTTATTGAGGTCTTCGTCCTCAAATCGTGTGCAAACTTTACTTTCCTTGAAGATTCTGGAGTGATGAGCAGAGCCGTACCACCTGCTAACAACATCCATGAATCGCATTTTGTGACCACATACCATTTGACAATTCAGGCCATGCCACCCTTTCCGATTCCCAAAGCACACTGCGTGTGGTCCACCTGGGTTCCATATGGGCATATGTGTACCATCAATGCACCCCAAAATTCCAGGCATCCCTGCCATCTTTTCCCTTCTACCCATGCAGTTGCGGATCTCTTCTCGCGTCCTGGGAAAGAATAATCTATGTCTGTCTTTTCCCCCAACAAATAGCCAGGATAGCGTCCGCAACAAAGCGGCTGATTGTCGGTTGCAACAATCCATCAATCCATGTAAATCAACATTAACTATCTGGTATGATCCGGTAACAAAAAAACGCAGACCCATACAAACCTGAATGGTAACTGGTGCAGAGTGATTCCGCGAAGTTTGTCTCTGCCAATCATCAGCCAGATCGGATATGAGACCTGCAGTCCTTTTTTTTGTCAGTTGGAATCTCCTGAGACATTTCCCGTCATTATATATTTCGAGAGGATTAGTCTTATCGGAAAAAAATCATGGCGGGCGATTGCCGTAGTCACCCCCCCCCCCCACCCCACCCCGCGCGCTCCATTTCGTCACTTTCCAAAACTTGTCAGGCATCCAATTGCCTCTCTATGTTGAAAGTATCACAATGAGGGTGCAATAAAAATCCGTGCATAAAGTTAGATTTCCGCTTGGACATGCCCCCAAACTTGTTTATGATTTTAGTCTAAAACTGCTTCGTAGCGTCTCAGCTTAGACATTGTCTAGCATTATACAGCTGTTATGAATACTGTTTACATCTTAGACCTCGCTGAGGCCGCATTGGACGCCAGTCTACCTTAGACTTTCGTTAGTCTTTGTTTATGGATATCAGCCTTATTGTTTATAGTTGGGAGGTAAAATAAATGCCAGTAGTGATGCATTTTATACTCTGTCCATGGAGTTTCGCAGGTACTCCTATTTGTGAGTAGTAGCTTACAGTATACTGGAAGTTCAGTCTCTTCTTCAACGCCACAGTCAGCGTAAGCACTGCAGTTTAAGGTTAGCCATCCAGATAGAGGTCTATGGGACTTCATAGTTGCAAATAAGGGGAAGGTGGAACAAAGGTCTGCTTGCAAGTAGGTGGGGAATATAATAGTATGCTTCAAGATAGCGAGAGTATAATTGTCCCATAGTTTGTATTATGGCGGCATACAGACCACTGTGTCAATATCATTTGTTCAGGTAGTGGCAGCTCGCTTGTTTACCCATTGGGGGATATCCGTAGTAGCTGAAGAGCTTTCAGATCTCAGTGTACCGCGACCTGTGGCGAGCCCAGACAATTTAGATAACAATTGAGATTGGGGAATTGGAGAGTAGATGGGGCGAAGAAAGGGTTTCATTTCAAGGTGAAAATATCTACAATTCACTACGAGATCATCGGACACCAATAAGACTCGAGTGTTGAATCAGTAGTAGGTCAGTGAATGGGTATGCGGTAGCAAAGTGCCCTGAGTGATATCGGTGCAGAGATGGGGTATGATGGACTTCGGTTTCTGGAGCCGTCAAAGAATCAGGATGCGATCATTCTCACCAAAAATGAAAGAAGAACGATGATCCCGCCCATTTGATATCACCTTTGTATGAGCAATGTTATGTGAAGCATATACATGTATATAAGACCACCAGGGTGAGTGCTTGAAAATCGCTTACCTCCCAGGCAATATTCTACACCACCATACTCAGGCCTCAGAGCATCTGAGATCTGGGATAGATGCTCCGTCAGTTACAACTCCAGAGGTGGGACAGTGTTTTAAAACTTGGGGCATTCGGTTTCAACTCCGGGGATCTGCAAACCCTTAAGCCACCACTAAGTTTGAGTATCTTCGGATAGTACCATATATTGAAGGGGAATGATCTGACCTGGAGACACTTACTGTCTTGTTTCTGGTCGTGTGTGACAGCACTAGATTTCGAGTTTGACAGTGTAACAGAGCATGTTATACACAACACCCCCATTTTGGAGAGGGGTGAGCAGTGTATTAGACCAATTATAGGCTTATTCTCATTTGGATGTCTTGGTCCAAGGTCGAAAAACACTTAAGCAGTTAACCCTTTACCTAACATAGCGGCCAAAAACGTCCAGAAAATTAACCACAATAAGCCTACCACAGCCTAAAATATCTCGGAAATGTCTCAATAAAACCATACAAATAGGGATATAAATAAAACTAGCTCGACTGGTTCTAATGATATCCATATTTGTATGGTTGTATTGAAAAATCGTGAAAATTGTTTTCGAAAAATGTGAAATTTAATTTATTTTTTGCAATACTATTAGATAAAGGGTTAAGTCTGATTTGAATGATACAGCGGTAAAACTTGAACTAATCAGTGACCTCGTCAATTATGGTGGTTAATTGACTGTTGATTTAGCTATTATGGACACCAGCATTCTACAAAGCGTGGGCTTTGCCTATATTAATTTATAAACCTGAGAGTTTGCTTCTGAAATAACTACTGATCTGTAAATTGTTTCGAATACTAACGTGCTGTATCATGAATGAGAGAAAATATGTAGAATTTGGAACTCATAGAACTTTTGCTATCTGCATTCCATACTAATAATATATCTTCTAATTAAATGACATTGTTAAGTTCATAACTTACAAACACCAAACCATCTATCATAACTTTAGTAACAATTTAACCTATTCATTGCTCTCCGGGTTTTAAGCTACCTTCTGAATAAACAAAAGCTTGTAATTTATTGAAAAATTACTCCGAAAACCAGCACTTGGACTATTTGGTCCCAGTATACCTAATATAGTCATTTAACCCTTTACCCAACATAACGGCCAAAACCGGCCAGCGCTACTCTAAAAAATCACCAATTATTTTTCATTATTGTTTAATTTTTTGTCTCAAAAACACAGGTTATGACCCCTCGATGGAACGAGCTCGTCGAGCTCGTTCCAACGAGGGGTCATAACCTGTGTTTTTGAGACACAAAATTAAAAAAAATGAGTTATTCAAAAAATCTTTTGGCAAGTATCGTCTGCTTTTCATGTTATGTAAAGGGTTAATCCATTATATTTCGTGTGACTTAGCTCTCCGGAACAAGATATAATAGAAAGAAGCCAACATTTATTACTGATATTCCTGATAATTGGATGACAACCCAAATTATTTGAAAAACATCCACTTGCGACTCTGCAGTGATGAGGGTTTTACTGCAGCTAAATTCTTCTAATCTTGTTTTTCTACATTCCACTGCACAACTTCGTGCAACTGTGTATGATGGAAATAACAGTTTACGAAAACGCACATTTCCTGCATCATATATAATGATATATGTAACGTATACTACGTAAGTTATACATTTATTTGTGTCTAAGGTCATTTTAGCCACTAGGGCTATGGCTATATGATGACTGGAACAGCGTTATGAAGTATCGTATGTCTAGACAACCGTGTCCACCTAGGCTGTCCATTTTAGATAGCTCCAACCCCATGTGTTTTGCCGTAAGATTGAGTTTAGAAAAAGTAATAAATGAAAAGGTATTCTTTGTCGTTTGAAATAACGTACGGTAACGTAAATTAAAGCAAAACAATCTGCAAAATGGGCACAGAAGAATCAAACTTTTTATATAATCATGTTTCCAATACTTAATGCAAAAATAAATCAGTTTTCCTATTTTGGACAAGAAGTGAGTAACTATTTTTAACTTTCACATTTTCGAAATTGTTTGGGTTTTTTATGGTAACGTATATTACACGCTGTCATTTTTCAACAGCCCCAGCCATCAAGAGGCAGAAATAAAAAAAAAAATATCTCGTCACATTTGGGCTTTCAGAAAAATGGGGTGTAAAATCGTCCCGAGCGCGGAGAGAAAGAGAGAGAGAGAGAGAGAGAGAGAGAGAGAGAGAGAGAGAGAGAGAGAGGGTGTGGGGGTGTTTGGGGGAGCGTAAGTATCCTGGTAGCTCATGGCCTAGGTATTACCTTCAATAGCTCATAAACTACGGGAGGTATTGGGTGTCCGTGTCTTATCGTGAATAATACCGTTTGTCACGTACAAAACTAAGCTCATGCGCGGGCCTCCCATGAGCCTTTATTAATTTCCTATCCTTCAGAAAATTTGAATGAGGCTGTACAAAATTTCTGGAATATTTTGGTTAGAAAACATAGTGGCTACGTTCAAAGAAGCTATCGGGGTGGGGGGGGGGGGGGTATATTTATCTTCCATTTTCCAAACTTGGCCCAGGGTCGGCGCCCGCATCTCTTCTACAAGAATCGAATACCCCTCTCGTGCTCGCGGCCAACCGCATTGGGTGATACATCACATCGTGGCACTTGATTGACACTTGACCCCACTCACCTCCCCGCCAAACTCAGAATTCTGTTTACGCGACTGTCAACAGCTCTTCTGGTAAAACACTCACTATAAATAGAAAATAAATTCGCTCGTTAGCAGTGAAAGGTAGAAGAATAAGAGGAAGGTGGGCTAATGCTAACCGGACAGATAATAACAGTGTCCAACAAAGAGCTGGGCAAAGGAATCGCAAACGGTCAGCAAACTGACCGCCCGATTCCACCTGATCGTGCACACACTCAATTCATGCTTGTTATTGTTCTGATTTAAAAAAAAACAAGTAGGTTTCACGTGGTAAATGCTTTGAAGTAATCTACAGTCCCAATACTATGATTAGAACCACGTAAGCCAGGCTCATACAAATTTCAAATCAAATCAGGCAGATTTTAAATCGAAGGGAATCGAATCTCCAGAGTGTAAATATTGCACCTACTTCGTAAGGTGCAACACATACACAAAAAGACACGCGCGTGTGAGTGGGTTAATCGATATGGCACAAGTGCCATATCGATTAATCCATTCACACGCGCGTGCCGTTATGTGTTTGTTACACGCCTTCACGTTTATAAAACAATTATAAGAAGGACCTTCAGCATCATCGTCCAAAATAGTCTGTAAATGATTTCCGTTCGGCACATGTGTGCGGAACGGATTTTCATTTTCCGCATTGTTTAGTGTTGCTGTAGTGGGTAATTCATAGAACAAGCGGGTAATAAAAGTAACAACAAATGATTTCACTATCAAAATCCAAGTCTAAAATTCCATAAAACTAATAAAATATTATACACAAATTATCCACTAAAATGAAGGACTCGGTGCGTAGAATGCATATCAAATACATACTTTTTCGTCATGAGTTTGATGGCAGGCATGAGTGGTTCCTGAAAGTCTGCTACTGTTCTCGTAGCAGAATTGATAATAAAATAATATTTCATTTTAACAATTCCCAGCCAAATTTGCTTCAGACATTCAAGAAAAATGCTAAGAATTCAAAACACTCAAAGATGCTGTGAAAGGGCTGCATGTTGGAAAATGCAAACGTTGTCAGCGTTTTTTTTCTTGAAGAACGACTATATCCGTAATATGTATGTTTTGTCATATGATACAAGGAACTTGACTGGAAAATGATTCATGAATTCTAGTAAATTCAAACAAGTAAGTAGTACGCCAAATGCGCAGTTTTCTTATGATGATTTTCTTATGATGATAGTGTGCGTTGTGAATGCGGCCGGACACTTAATATCCGTTCAGAGTACAATGAATTTTGGGGTTTGTTGACACTGCTGACTTTATCCGACCTGTAAACAAATGGCGGTGCGTTTTTACCCGTATTGGCAATTTCCTTCAGTCTGCCCCGTCGCTGCACCTTGAAGTATTTTGAATTCCTTGCTTTGTTCTTGGATATTTGAAGCACATTTGGCCACGAGTTGTTCTCGTGAAATAAAATTTTATCAACAGTTCTGGTAGGAATACGGTACCAGACATCCGGAAGCCATTTATGCCTGCAACCAAACTGGTCGAGTTAAAACATCAATGTTTCGTATTCCATGCGCCATAACCTCCATTTTTGTATATTTTGTGTATTATGTGTATTCTTTAGGAATTCCAGATTTGGGATCTTTACGGAAATTCGTTTGGTGTTACTTGTTTACTACCTTAAGACCGTAAATAATACCAATCTCTAATCAGGCATTGTATTGAACGGAGACTCTCTCCTTGGGTCAGTCAATTAAATAACGACCTATTCCAGAATGGAATCAAAGTTGCTTCGGAACCTGGAACCGACTTAATCTCGTCTTCTGTAACCTGGTCTCCTATGTAGGAAACCCGCTGATAAAAACGTTCATGGGAGGCAGCCGATTAAACCAACGAATTACTTCAGACGTAGTTCTGAAACCGGACAGATAATAACAGTCTCCAACAAAGAGCAGGGCAAAGGAATCGCAAACGGTCAGCAAACTGACCGCCGAATTCCACCTGATCGTGCACACACTGAATTCATGCTTGTTATTGTTCTGATTTTTTAAAAAAAAACCCAAGTAGGTTTCACGTGGTAAATGCTTTGAAGTAATCTACAGTTCCAATACTATGATTAGAACCACGTAAGCTAGGCTCATACAAATTTCAAATCAAATCAGGCAGATTTTAAATCGAATGGAATCGAATCTCCAGAGTGTAAATATTGCACCTACTTCGTAAGGTGCAACACATACACAAAAAGACACGCGCGTTTGAGTGGGTTAATCGATATGGCACTTGTGCCATATCGATTAATCCATTCACACGCGCGTGTCGTTATGTGTTTGTTACACGCCTTCACGTTTATACAACAATTATAATAATAATAATAACTCTTTGGCCAGCCGCTGATTTGTCGCGGTCCTCATAAGAGAAGGCCATCATTCCCCCTGCACCCCACCCCCTCTTCCCCTCCTCTCCTCCCAGCATTCAGATATAAACTGCTTAATAGTGTCCCTCACTTCCTCTTTTTCAATTTCTTCAATAAGCATTCCTACCCTCTCCCTCGTGTCCCCCTTCAGCCATCTATCCTTTGTTTCTTCACCCCACTTCTGCATTATTCTTCCAGTAAATTTTATTCTATGAGGTATATACTGTGGGCATTCCAAGAGAAAATGTTCCAGGGTCTCCACTACTCCAGAGTGGCACATTTGGCATCCCTTTCCCCCATCTCTCCCAATTTTTCCCCGAAGCTCCTGTGATCTTGATCTCAGTTTGAACAGCAGTGACCCTCCAAAGGTGCCATCTAGGTACTTCTCAAAAGCTGGCTTTTCTTTATATTGTAACCCCTGCAGTGATCTTTTCACGCTAACCCCTGCTCGCCAGTTTCGATTGCAATCTTCCATGACTCTTTCTTTGACAAACCTTTTGCCTTCTTTCATTCCTACTTCTATGTTTGTGACCTCTATAGAGTAATTGTCCATTAGTTCCCTCACATGTTTTGACCACCCCGTTTCTATATTAGAATTCCAAATGGTATCGAGCATCAATTTGCACCACCGGTTGTCAGGCAGGTTTCTCAAGTAGTTAAAGTAACACAGTTTTCCCAAATCTACCCTGTCCTTGATTTTCATCCACCCAAGCTCCCCCCTTACTGCTTCCAAAGCTGCAGCATTACTCGACCCTGTTATCCATCTGCCGGCATCATTTTGAGTATTTTCCAACTTCTTAGTAACGGTTTGGTTTAATGGAATCACGTCCGTGCCATACGTTATACTTGGTAAACCCACCCTCTCCCACAGTGTTTTCCCCACAAAGACCTTGTTGAAACTATTTTTCCCTAAAAGTTTTAGTTGGTTCAGAATTCTTTTCCCCTTCAGAATCAGTTTGGCTGAGTAATTTCTGTACACCCCTCTTCCCGTTATATTTATGCTTAGATACTCATACTCTCCCGTTTCTCCTACAGTGATTTGTTTGCTTTCCCCTTCGGGGATTGAGAACTCCCCCACTCTCCATCTCTTCGTCATATCTACCTTGCGTCCAACGGGTATTACCTTGCTTTTATTTTCATTTAGTTCGAGCCGCCAAGTGTTCCCATATCTACCAACAATTTCCAGCAGTTTCTCTAGCCCCTGTTCAGTTCTAGACATTAACACCATGTCGTCCGCAAAGAGTAAGCCTGGTATCTTTATGTCTCCAACATTTACCCCCTCCGCACTCTGAATTAGTTCGTCCCCTAAATCTTTAACATACAATGCAAACAAAATCGGTGAAAAGATACACCCCTGCTTGAGGCCTATATCCATAGGGACTCGTTTTGTAGTGATACTCCCTAGACTGAGTTGGCTTTGCACATCTGTATACAGTGCTTTCATGATTCCCACAAAGTCACCCCCCAGTCCGATGCCCTCGAGCTTTCGCCACATACCTTCCCTCCACACTCGGTCGTACGCTTTTTTCACATCTAGAAATGCCAGAAACATCTTTTTCTTTTCAGCCTTTGTTGATTCTATCAGTTGGGTGAGTGTAAATAGGTGATCAGTGACTCTTCGTCCTTTCCTGAAACCATTTTGAATTTCTCCTAAAAAACCTTTCTCTTCTATAACTTCCTCTAGTCTACCGTATATGACCTTACAGAATACTTTTCCGATGTTACTACTAACTGATATCCCCCTATAGTTATCTAGAACTTCCTTATCCCCATTTTTGTGTATGAACGACACCTTACTTTCCCTCCACTCTCTGGGGACCTCTTGCTTTCGCAGAGCCAGGTTGAAAAGGTTTGTTAGGACTTCAATAAGTGCCTCCCCTCCATTTTTGAGGAATTCGTTCGGAATTTCATCAGTCCCTCCCGCTTTACCATTTTTTAATTATAAGAAGGACCTTCAGCATCATCGTCCAAAATAGTCTGTAAATGATTTCCGTTCGGTACATGTGTGCGGAACGGATTTTCATTTTCCGCATTGTTTAGTGTTGCTGTAGTGGGGAATTCATAGAACAAGCGGGTAATAAAAGTAACAACAAATGATTTCACTATCAAAATCCAAGTCTAAAATTCCATAAAACTAATAAAATATTATACACAAATTATCCACTAAAATGAAGGATTCGGTGCGTAGAATGCATATCAAATACATACTTTTTCGTCATGAGTTTGATGGCCGGCATGAGTGGTTCCTGAAAGTCTGCTACTGTACTCGTAGCAGAATTGATAATAAAATAATATTTCATTTTAACACTTCCCAGCCAAATTTGCTTCAGACATTCAAGAAAAATGCTAAGAATTCAAAACACTCAAAGATGCTGTGAAAGGGCTGCATGTTGGAAAATGCAAACGTTGTCAGCGTTTTTTTTCTTGAAGAACGACTATATCCGTAATATGTATGTTTTGTCATATGATACAAGGAACTTGACTGGAAAATGATTCATGAATTCTAGTAAATTCAAACAAGTAAGTAGTACGCCAAATGCGCAGTTTTCTTATGATGATTTTCTTATGATGATAGTGTGCGTTGTGAATGCGGCCGGACACTTAATATCCGTTCAGAGTACAATGAATTTTGGGGTTTGTTGACACTGCTGACTTTATCCGACCTGTAAAAAAATGGCGGTGCGTTTTTACCCGTATTGGCAATTTCCTTCAGTCTGCCCCGTCGCTGCACCTTGAAGTATTTTGAATTCCTTGCTTTGTTCTTGGATATTTGAAGCACATTTGGCCACGAGTTGTTCTCGTGAAATAAAATTTTATCAACAGTTCTGGTAGGAATACGGTACCAGACATCCGGAAGCCATTTATGCCTGCAACCAAACTGGTCGAGTTAAAACATCAATGTTTCGTATTCCATGCGCCATAACCTCCATTTTTGTATATTTTGTGTATTATGTGTATTCTTTAGGAATTCCAGATTTGGGATCTTTACGGAAATTCGTTTGGTGTTACTTGTTTACTACCTTAAGACCGTAAATAATACCAATCTCTAATCAGGCATTGTATTGAACGGAGACTCTCTCCTTGGGTCAGTCAATTAAAGAACGACCTATTCTAGAATGGAATCAAAGTTGCTTCGGAACCTGGAACCGACTTAATCTCTTCTTCTGTAACCTGGTCTCCTATGTAGGAAACCCGCTGATAAAAACGTTCATGGGAGGCAGCCAATTAAACCAACGAATTACTTCAGACGTAGTTCTGAAAATCCTTGCCTTTTACCAATGTAGTCTAAAACCAGTGTTTTCTTAACCCTTTACCCAACGTAACGGCCAAAACCGGCCAGCGCTATTCTCAAAAATCGCCAATTAATTTTCATTATTTTTTTCATTTTTTGTCTCAAAAACATAGGTTATGACCCCTCGTTGGAACGAGCTCGTCGAGCTCGTTCCAACGAGGGGTCATAACCTATGTTTTTGAGACAAAAAATGAAAAAAATTAGTTATTCAAGAATTATTTTTGCAAGTGTCGTCTGCTTTCTACGTTAGGTAAAGGGTTAAACATCAATAGAGCTGTACGATTAAATTATTAAAATTGACTTCCCCACAATGTAGGACAGGCTCGTCCATTTCAACAAATAAAATAATGAAGGGTTAAATATTGTATAAAATGCTAAAAGTGAACAAAAAGGGAATTTTATTTATAAAACCCATTATTTCCAAATGAAACAAAATACTGCATTTTGATTGGCTGAGAGGTACGGTGTAACTTGCAGTCCACAGTTGCTTTTTTACACCGTGTTTAACCCCGAGGAAAAAAACAAGAATATACAAGAGCAAGCTATGTGACTAAAAAAGTACCCATTTTTAATTATTAATTCATACCTTCTGCTCGGTTATGTTAGAACAAAAAAAAAATACAGGAAATTTAATATTTATGTGCAATAAAATATTACAGATATGGATGTCATTGGAACTGGCTCATTGAGCCAGTTCCAATGACATCCATATGAAGTCTGGTTTTATTTAAGAAACTTGCAAAGTACAAATTTTCTGTCAGTTTTTGCCCACAATGTAGGTTAAAGTATTAAGTACACCAAAATTCTTGGAAATAAATCCGTTATCCTGGTGTTTTCCAGGGTGTATGGGAACGTACACCGGTTTGGGAACTCATACACCTTTCGGCTTCGCTCCAGGGTGTATGAGTTCCCAAACCGGTGTAAATTCCCATACTCCCTGGAAAACACAAGGATAACTAATATTACTGCTTTTTAATAATCATATTTTGTGACAAAAACGCATGCAAACCAGGGCGCCATTTCGTTTACTATTGCAAAATGACTTACAAACAGCGATATCGTGTTACAAACAATGTTTTGTTGTTATGTGAAATACTTCCCCAGGCTCTGCGCAATGTTAACACTTTTGCATTATATTTTTTTTTCTCTGTTTGAAGTGAAGTGCGTCAACTCTCCTCGTACAGAATCGTACTTGAGCGCGTTTAAGTAACCCACAGAGTACTCATCACTGCAAGAAACACGTTGTCAATTCAGAACAACGGGCACCAAGCAATCTTCATATCGAACCTTGTAACTTCAGTCCATTTCCGCAGTAAGATCATTTCTCAAAGCGACAACAAATCCACAAGTAACCTCTGCACTTCTCTCAAGAATATGAATCAATATCTTGCTCTCAAGGTAAGATTGTATTTTCTTTTCTGTTGCTTCTTCTCTTCACTTTTGTAAATTATTCCGCCCATTGATGGTCAAATGGGAGATTTTCCTCTGGGGCGTTACGTACGGACCAGAGACCTAAACATTTTCGATCGTCTTTTGTTCACACGAGAACCTGCATTCAAAATGTTTGTGAGGTGTGTTCCACATGTCGGTATTAACCCCAAAGCACAACGATTCCATATCAAACTCTCCAAAGCAATACCTACATACAGATATAAGGCCAAACAAAATTAAACAATTCGTTCTCAGTAATTAAAAAAAAGCGAATGAGAGAGAGAGAGAGAGAGAGAGAGAGAGAGAGAGAGAGAGAGAGAGAGAGAGAGAGAGAGAGAGAAAGAGAGAGAGAGAGAGAGAGAGAGAAGTTTTTATTTTTATTTTCTATTCGTGATGGAATGGTCGCTGATGTCTAAAATCAAGATTTGGGAGCCTAAATTTAAATACTACCATGTTGATTTCACTGATACTATTTTGTGACAGTGATCATACAACACAAAATAAATATAGAATTAAAATGGAGATAAAAAATAATATGGAGGTTTTGTAACTGGTTGAGTGCAAGAAGCCACAATCAGGCCTTTTAAAATAATGAGGGTACCAGTGCAAACGCCACATTTTCCTTACCCATGTTTCGTATTCAGTCAAACGTGAATAATAGTTTGTTTATACAAATTTGTTCTATTACAAAAATTGGAGAGTGCCTGTTGAAAACAATTTTCGATGCATAAATTCAAACCACCAAAAGGACTAATCTAGCCCTCAACCAGTTAAATAAATAGACAAAACGCGATGTGCGTTTGAATCGGTGGGTGTTTTACATAACGAGTTGGAATGGCGTAGTCATATTTCGCGAGAGCTGTACCGATTCAAACACACATCGCGTTCTGTGTTTATTACACAACCCATGCATTAAAATGCATTTAAATAAACAAATTTTAATTCCTATAATTAAACCCAAAGGCGAAGAGTTTGTTTTGACTGAAGCTGTACTGATGGATCGATAAATCGATAAAAAATCAAAACAACCTTTTCGGAACCAGTGTTTATTGAAATTCCTATCGCTGTTTACTAACAGTAATAGCCACCAAATGGTTAGGCGTGAATGGGCTAGTGCCCATTCACGCCTAACCATTTGGTGGCTATTACTGTTAGTAAACATATAAGTACAAATATATGCAGATTTGCAAAACAGCTGGGAGAAACGTTTTTAAAAGAAGTTCGAAGCATGTCAAGGTGTACGAAGATTTCCCGAAATAAAGTTGACCAATTTAGATATAATGGGATCCACAAAACGAGACGGCAACGGGACTGGGTTAATGTTCTGGTTGGAAATGATTGGGTTTTTTAAAAATATTATCTCATTTTTTGGCTAATTTTTTGTGAACCGACTTTATTTTGCTTTGGACGTCTTCATTTTCACACTATGCGATAGACGGTCGATGATTGTATAGCGAAATTTGGAAACTTTTCGAAGCGTAACTAAACGGTGCGGTAAAAAAGTTCCGGCTTGTATATCACCCGTTGAATACAGAATCATTTATATCATAGCGGCGATTCCGTTGAATCCAAGGGTTTAAAGTTTAATGGATGTGTAAAACAAACTCTTCACCTTTGGGTTTAATTATAGGAATTAAAATTTGTTTATTTAAATGAATTTTAATGCATGGGTTGTGTAATAAACGCAGAACGCGATGTGTGTTTGAATCGGTGGGTGTTTTACATAGCTCGTTGGAATGGCGTAATCATATTTCGCTCGAAACTACGGCTCTCGCGAAATATGACTACGACATTCCAACTCGTTATATAAAACACCCAGCGATTCAAACACACATCGCGTTCTGTCTATTTATTTAACTGGTTGAAGGCTAGATTAGTCCTTTTGGTGGTTTGAATTTATGCATCAAAAATTGTTTTCAACAGGCACTCTCCAAATTTTGTAATAGAACAAATTTGTATAAACAAACTATTATTCACGTTTGACTGAATACGAAACATGGATAAGGAAAATGTTGGCTTTTGCACTGGTACCCTCATTATTTTAAAAGGCCTGATTGTGGCTTCCTGCACTCAACCAGTTACAAAACCTCCATATTATTTTGAATCTCCATTTTAGTTCTATATTCATTTTGTGTTGTATGATCATTGTCACAAAAAAGTATCAGTGAAATCAACATGGTAGTATTTAAATTTAGACTCCCAAATCTGGATTTTAGACATCAGCGACCATTCCATCACGAATAGAAAATAAAAACCTCTTTCTCTCTCATTAGCTTTTTTTAATTACTGAGAACGAATTATCTAATTTTGTTTGGCCTTATATCTGTATGTAGGTATTGCTTTGGAGAGTTTGATATGGAATCGTTGTGCTTTGGGATTAATACCGACACGTGGAACACACATCACAAACATTTTAAATGCATGTTCTCGTGTGAACAAAAGACGATCGAAAATGTTTAGGTCTCTGGTCCGTACGTAACGCCCCAGAGGAAAATCTCCCATTTGACCATCAATGGGCGGAATAATTTACAAAAGTGAAGAGAAGAAGCAACAGAAAAGAAAATACAATCTTACCTTGAGAGCAAGATATTGATTCATATTCTTGAGAGAAGTGCAGGGGTTACTTGTGGATTTGTTGTCGCAGTGAGAAATGATCTTACTGCGGAAATGGACTGAAGTTACAAGGTTCGATATGAAGATTGCTTGGTGCCCGTTGTTCTGAATTGACAACGTGTTTCTTGCATGATGAGTACTCTGTGGGTTACTTAAACGCGCTCAAGTACGATTCTGTACGAGGAGAGTTGACGCACGTCACTTCAAACAGAGAAAAAAATATAATGCAAAAGTGTTAACATTGCGCAGAGCCTGAGGTAGTATTTCACATAACGATAAAACATTGTTTGCAACACGAAGTCGTTGTTTGAAAGTCATTTTGCAATAGTAAACGAAATGGAGCACTGGTTTGAATGCCTTTTGTCACAAAATTTGATTATGAAAAAACAGTGATGGGTTTTATTAATAAAATTTCATTTTTGTTTTCACTTTTAGCATTTTATACTATATTTAACCCTTCATTATTTTATTTGTTGAAATGGACGAGCCTCTCTTACATTTGTGGATAAGTCAGTTTTAATCTTACAGCTCTATTGATGTTTAAGAAAACACTGGTTTTAGACTACATTGGTAAAAGGCAAGGATTTTCAGAACTACGTCTAAAGTAATTCGTTGGTTTAATCGGCTGCCTCCCATGAACGTTTTTATCAGCGGGTTTTCTACATAGGAGACCAGGTTACAGAAGACGAGATTAAGTCGGTTCCAGGTTACGAAGCAACTTTGATTCTATTCTGGAATAGGTCGTTATTTAATTGACTGACCCAAGCAGAGAGTCTCCGTTCAATACAATGTTTGACTGGAGACTGGTATTATTTACGGTAATAACAAACGAATTTACGTAAATCTGGAATTCCTAAAGAATGCACATAATACACAAAGTATACTAAAATGGAGGTTATGGCGCATGGAATACGAAACATTGATGTTTTAACTCGACCAGTTTGGTTGCAGGCATAAATGGCTCCCGGATGTCTGGTACCGTATTCCTACCAGAACTGTTGATAAAATTTTATTTCACGAGAACAACACGTGGCCAAATGTGCTTCAAATATCCAAGAACAAAGCAAGGAATTCAAAATACTTCAAGGTGCAGCGACGGGGCAGACTGAAGGAAATTGCCAATACGGGTAAAAACGCACCGCCATTTGTTTACAGGTCGGACAAAGTCAGCAGTGTCAACAAGCCCCAAAATTCATTGTACTCTGAACGGATATTAAGTATCCGACAGCCTTCACAACGCACACTATCATCATAAGAAAATCATTATAAGAAAACTGCGCATTTGACGTATTACAAGATGTCACCACACTTGTTTGAATTTACTAGAATTCATAAATCATTTTCCAGTCAAGTTCATTGTATCATACGACAAAACATACATATTACGGATATAGTCGTTCTTCAAGAAAAAACGCTGACAGCGTTTGCATTTTCCAACATGCAGCCCTTTCGCGGCATCTTTGAGTGTTTTGAATTCTTAGCATTTTCTTGAATGTCTGAAGAATATTTGGCTGGGAATTGTTCTAATGAAATATTATTTTATTATAAATTCTGCTACGAGTACGGAAGTTGCGTGTGCAAGAGAGAGGAGGAGAGAGAAAGTGTGTGTGTGTGTGGGGGGGGGGGGGGGGGGTGGGGTGGGGTGGGGGGGGGGGGTGATTATGTTTGTGTTTTTTTTTCTCCCGCTGGAGAAGTGCTATAATGACGGTAAAACTTTAATTCATTGATAATGTGAACTGGTTCGCGGATGTGATCATGTTTGTGGTAGAGCATTAGGAGTTACTGAAATTGTTACTAGAAGGGAAGTTTCACATTTAGGCAACTGAATTGTAGCTGGAGAACCATATCAGTCTATGGTGAAACGAGATTATCTGCAACCATGTTACGTTAGTTGGCAATTAACTGAGGTTGTCTCTATTCTCCATGCCCCAGACAACACATCGACCCACTCATAAGTCAGTTACAACAACGCAGAACTAGGTTACCTGGCGATACAACAACTTTTAATATACACCTCTTAATACACCATACACAGTGAACACCACACATGTACGTATTCTCAAGGCTCGTCAGCCTGAAAACTGTTCATTCAGTTTCCTTCAAGTGCACCTCCAACGTCGAAGTTGTCAGCCGAGACCTGTTCTTCCAGAGACCATCGCTACTGTGTCGCCATGCAGACTGCAAGAAAAAATAAAACGAATCTCAAAAAAAAAAAAAAAAAAAAAATGGCAAAAACGTGCGTTGCAAAGGTGTAGAATGAAATTAAATAAAAATTGCCAACGTTGTCTTGCTGTTGTCGAATCGCCCCAAGATGACCACACGTCACCAAAGTACCCGTATATTCACTCACTTATCTCCCTTGATACCCTTGATGGACAACGGTCGATGTTCTGACCACACCATGGAGAAAATAGTTTCCGTTTAATTCGTCCCTCAAACAACAGAAACAATTTTTCTCCATGCCCCAGACAACACATCGACCCACTCATAAGTCAGTTACAACAACGCAGAACTAGGTTACCTGGCGATACAACAAGAGTCAAAGACGGTCAAAGGCCCAAGGAGAGAGAAACCGACAGGCGTTCATCAATAGTATCCTGTATATAGCCATCCTTTGCCGTTTCACTCCTCCACCGACCATGCCTTTTAAACAAACGGTCGGGAACTCCTTTATGTGCAGCAAAAGTGGCACCGCCAGCTCGTAGACTGTGTAAACCGAAATCATTGATATTTGAAACGAATGGCATAAACGCACTTCGAAAAAGTTCACGAACTCGGGAATAAGACATAGGATCATTCTTGTTTCGTAACTTAAAGCCCGATTTAGTGTTTGATAAAGCGCGGAACACAAACTCCTCGGAATCATCTGGTATTTCGGACATACTGAGATACCGCGATAAAGCAGCAACTGGACACAAATCGGTACCCGTTTTCCCAATGACAACCCACTTACCGTCCCGAAAAACGTCGGTTTTTGACTTTTCGATAAAAATGGAAACATGAGTGGCAGAAAACACTACGTCACAACGCTTTAAATATCTAAGTTCTTGATTTCGCAAAAAGCCCGCAAAAGCGAGGAGACACATTGTCAAAGTTCGAAGAGTGAAAAGATTGAAATTACTATTTGTAAATTCCATGAGCTGACGCAAAAAGTCGACGGTAATAGGCAATTTCTTTTTAACAGGTTTAGCGAGGCGCCTCTTCGCTCCCTCAAAAACATTAATAGCTAGAGGGTGGTCGGTCGGACTAAATTGGTGAAAAAGTTTATGGAAATGACGAACGCTATAAAAAGCCGTAGTGATAGCACTCCAAGAGTCGGATCCCTGACACAGCGACAGTAAATAAATAGAAAACTCTAGTGGTTTCGCCGGAATAATATTTGAGACGGAATGAAGCGACGCCCACCTCCGCCATCTCCGAAAGCCCGAAAAGTATTTGTTGTGCGTACTGTCCGCCCTACATTCTTTCAATAAAGAGACCACACCAGGAAGTCGAGATCGTAGATTCTGTGGCAAGGAGTCAATCTCTGTCCCGTAGAAATAGGAAAACACACCTGTAAAGAGGAACGGATTTATAAAGAATGCTATCGAAAATCAACAAAGAGAGCTAACATTTCAAAATTCAAATTACGTTCACCGAATAATCCCCCAGGTGAGCTACTGGGAATATAATACTCTTTCAAGGTCGGTAAATACATCCAGTCCTTCACGGAGGAATTCCAAACCCCATTAGGACAAATGAGAGGCCAAAAATTGGCCGAATGCCAGGAAGGAATAATCAGAGTCCCTTGAGCACGATCTTCTGATAATTTTTTGAAAACTTTACCAATCATAGAGACTGGGGGTACAATCCAATGCACATCTGTTCCCCAAAATGTAGTGAATGAATCGACTGCACTACATCCTGGATTCCAGTATCGAGAATTGAATGTTGGTAATTTAGCAGTGCGAAAAGATGCGAACAAGTCCCTCGTATATGGACCCCATCGCGAATGAAAATATGAAAACAAACAGTCGTGTACACCCCAATCGTCTGTATCAACAATTCGACTAAGAAAATCGGACTTCTCATTTAAATGTCGAGGAATCCATGCACTATACAATGTTAACCCGTGAGAGTTACACAAGTGATAAATATCAATGGCAATATCCTGTAGATCTTTTTTCATACTCCCTTTATTTAGTATAAGATCAACATTTTGATTGTCTGTAAACAATTTAATAGCGCACGCCGATAAGGGTGGTATGAAGCTACTTAAAACATAAAACACAGCCTTGAGTTCACGATAAGTGAAACTCTGGGATTTTTCCAAATCAGACCACTGACCAGTAGCCACCAAATTCGCTACCTGCACACAATATCCGCCGAAACCGGTAGCACTCGCATCGGAAAACACCACCTTATCCAGCATAACCGACGTTTCAAGACGTCTGCAAGTGAATTGATCAATATTACGCAACCAAAACTGTAGCTGCTCTATACTTTCTGCAGATAAGCGTATATAGGAGCACCAAGAGAGAGCATTCAGAATATCTATGCTTAAATAACGTGTCATTAACTGTACAAATTGACCAATCACTAATTTCATTGAAATTAGTTGACCAACACAACTTGCAACTTTGCGCACGGAACAACAGAACTTGTAAGATAAAACGTCGGCGATGGATGCCTTCAATTTCAAAATTTTTGCTATCGGAATTTCTAATTGCATAATTTCTGTATTAATGAAAAACCCCAAAAATTCTATTTTTGTTTTAGGCTCCCACTGACATTTTTCATGTTTGGGCACAAATCCACTAGCTAACAAATCATTCTTTATCAACATGGCTTTATCCTGAGCATTACCTCGAGCTGCCATGAGCCCGTCATCTAAAAAAATGAGTACCTTGAAGCCTTTTGTTCTCCAGTGTTTAACCAGTTGCCTGGTGACCTTCGTGAATACAAAAGGACTTATTTTTAGACCAAACGGGAGAACATTAAACTGATAAAAATGCCGCAAGCCATTACTGTCCATCCAAGAGAAACCCAGAAACTTCCGGTCTTGCTCCCTGATACTGATATGGTGATATGCCGAATGTATATCGAATTTTATAAATAAATCACCCTTATCGATGAAAAGCAGAGCTGTTTTCCAGTCGTCATACTTAACAGAATGTTTGTAAATAAATTTGTTTGTGTGTCGCATGTCTAAAATCAATCGTTTCTTATGTTTACGAATCGATACACTCAAAGGGTTGACGATAAATGGCTGAGCAGAACATTCATCGATTAAACCTTTTCGCAATAAATCGACAATTGCTTCTTGAACAAAAGATGAATTTTCAACAGCCGAACGATTATTCGGAGCAAAGTAGCTACAAGGATCTTCAAAAAAGGGGATCTTATAACCATTTCTGATGGTATCGATGGTGAAGTCACTTGCACCAATGTCAAGCCAGAATTGTAAATTTGACCGTAATCGGTCTCTGACCCGAATACCAGCTACACCCTGTTCATACTCGGAGTAATTATCAGTCAGAAAAGAGGAGTCAGGTATTGAAGCATAGTTCTCAGTATTAGAGCTGTATGTATCAGTATAAAAGTACTTAACTGAAAATTCGTCATCATCTTGAAAAACTATCACTATGAAGAAGATTTGACCTGTTCACTTCCGGTCCTGTTGAAAGGGCATTCCCGTCGCCAGTGTGCAAATGCACCACACGTGAAGCATCCAGGTCGATTGGCTCGACTCCGAAACGAGCCAGTAGAAGTAGAAGGGATATCAGAATGAAACTGGTTGTTAGACGAAGCTTTTGTGACTGTCGCAGAAGGAACCACTTTGGATTTGCTGAACTTAGACTGCCTTTGTTTGATTTTACGACTTGCACGGTTCTCTGCACGTTCAATCCTCTTCTCATCCTCCGAATTTTCGGCGAGATCGTTGGTAACATACTGGCGCACAGTTTCCCAACCACTGTCAGATGAATCAGCCAATTTGATGTGTTTATTGCGCTTTTCCAACGAGACCACAACTTGATCGAGAAGTTCGACGGTATAATCAAATTTACCATTTGCCAAAGCCCACTTAGCCTGCTTTAGAGAATCGATGGAATCAGAGTTAAATTTATACTGTAATTTATTACCTTCCCGTTTCCACTGATACTCACAATCAGTTTTTGGCCTTTTGACCTCTGTAACAGTCGAGTGAAACGCCTGACGAAGATCAGATATTTTCGAATTTAAAGAACACTCCAAATCACGCTTGGTGTTATCAAATTTTGCCAAAATGGAGTCAAGCTTGGAATTAATATCTTCAGTAGAAGCCATAGCATAGAGTATTTGACACGGATGGCTGCCAAAATGTCCGTAAAGCAATGGATCGACGAGAAAAATTGCCAACGTCGTCTTGCTGTTGTCGAATCGCCCAAGATGACCACACGTCACCAAAGTACCCGTATATTCACTCACTTATCTCCCTTGATACCCTTGATGGACAACGGTCGATGTTCTGACCACACCATGGAGAAAATAGTTTCCGTTTAATTCGTCCCTCAAACAACAGAAACAATTTTTCGAATCAGAAGGTTTCGACTAATATCATAGTAGCCTGTTGTAGACAATCAAATTTACTGTTAAACGACTTCAGGTGGTTAAGCAATTGAGACAGTGGCGAAGGTGACGATCAACAAACTAAAGATATTATGTTACAGATGCAAGTACTTTCAAATAAAATATATAGGCCCATCATCCAAATAAGTAATGACTGACAACTGGATTTTTTGTTCCCATGACAGAAGGCGGTTGAGGGGCGAACTTTCTTAAACTGGAGGTTATAATTATGTGATACCAGAAGGCCTTGTCACATAATTATAACCTCCGAGCTGTTTTAGAGACAAAAAAATGAAAAAATAATGAAAATTAATTGGCGAGTTTTGAGAATAACGCTGGCCGTTTTTGGTCGTTACGTTAGGTAAAGGGTTAAATAATATAATTATCGTTAATAATGAAAAGAAATAAACAGAGTAATTACTTGACTGGACTGGTTACGTGAAATAAATTCAGTCGAGGCGAGGGACTATATTGTAAAACAATCGTGCGCATTCGCGCACTCCTGTTTGTACAAAGTCCCTCACCTCTCATGAATTATTCCACGTAACCAGTCCAGTCAAACGATTACTCTCTATGTATTGCGATTATGAGAACCGAATTCTAATCCACCCATAGTGCTATACTAGTCGTTTTTCACCAGTATGATAATAACACCAGAGGCGTTCACATAACCCATGAGGCTCGTGTGTTCCACCAATGCCATTGCTTCCACATTTCTTACAAATGTTGGTTCACAACACATAATTCAAAAATCGATCAAGAAACGAAACAAATAGAAATTTTATCGAAGGAACGAAAGTTTTTGTTTATAAAAGGAAATGCGTAGGCCTTCGGAAAGTGCCATCGTTTGATCAGTTTGAAATAACCGCAAAAAGCCTCTTATTATCTTAAATATTCCTAAGCATGAACAGAATAAAAGTAGAGCAAAGACAAGATTATTTAAAGTAACAAGACAAGTTCATTCTTCAAATATGTGTACTTCTTTAAGGAACAAATTTCCATATCCTGCTCTTCTAGTTAGATTGTTCGTTTAGTGGGTTTTTTGTTTTTGCTTTCCCCATTCTTTTGTAAATTGTACTGTCTATGGTGCCCCTTTACTCTGCATATCCCTTAGAATGAGAGAAAACCAAAAGTAAATTTGTCGAAGCTCTTCCAAATATTGTAAAAATTGTTATATTTAACCCTTTGAAAACTTGCGGCCACTTTTCCGGCCAGTAACACGATACGTCATTAAATAGGATGGCTGCTCAGTAAATGTGTGGGGTTGAGCAATCAATATTTTCAACGTGCATCCCCGAGGCTGCACGTTGAAAATATTGATTGGTTTATCCCAAATAATGAATGTGGACTATTCCAAGTGCTTCAGCTGAACTGGCATGGAAGATACCACTAGGATTCAAAGGGTTGAGGTTAACTTGGGCTGAGCAGCGCTTATGCCATGTTTGAGATATATGCGTTACACACTTTCAAGGTTTTCTCCCGTCTATGTTTTGGGCTTTGAAATTAACAAAACCACAGTGTCAGTTATTCAGGCATTTATTGTTTGTCACCAGAATGCGAAAACACGAATTCTTTTCGACGACAAATGTGCATGACTGGCCATATGAAAAATACCCAATCTGGCGTCTTGATCCGCCATATTGGACGATGATAGCAAATATCGTTAAGTATTTGCTGGACTGCAGAGTACTTTTATAAAATATTTCATGAATACATTAATTCAGTAATATAGAAATAGATATAAAAATGGCTTAAAGGGCCTCAATGGACCCTTATGAAGGTTTACTGGAACAAGTCAAATAATGGGATCTCAACGAAACCTGTCTATGTTCAGAGAGGTAATTTGAGTGCTGAAAGAATTCTTGAGTTATTATTGTTATGCAATGAATAAAATCTCTGAGCCCCAAAATGAAGTCTATGCTGTTCATTTTCTCCGCCAGTTCTGTTTGTACAGAGACTTTAAAGATTCCGCATTTCAAAATACGGAAGCGAAAGCTTCACACAATTACAAATGTCAGAATTATCAATGATGAGTTTTCATTATACCTTTTCAACCCATTACTCAACCTAACGGCCAAAAACAGCCAGCGCTATTCACAAAAAGCACCATTAAATTTTCATTTTGTTTTTAATTTTTTTTGTCTCAAAAAACATTGTTTATGGCACCTCTTTGGAACAAGCCCAGGGAGCAAGTCCCAATGGTGGGTCATAAGGATTGTTTTTGACGAAAAAAAATAGTTAAGTTTTGTTTGCAAGTGTCGTCTGACTTTCGTGTTTGGTAAAGAATCAAACTATTAAACTATGAGCGGATGTGATGCCTTCCGTCGAGAGCACTATGCTCGTATAGTGTTCCACCGGAAACCACATAGTGACTACGCTGGTGCTTTCCCCAGCAATTCTCTGAAAGATACTACCCACAGCGGGAGGTAGTTCGTTTATTAATTTATAGGGATTTAACGACATACTTTCAATAACCAGGATCACATCGTGTCGGAGAGTTTTACGTGTGGAGGAAATCACGGTACCTACAGTACGTGGAGAGTGTATTATCACTAAATCACCAGCAGAGTGGAGATTACACCCGAGCAATAATTGCAAATGTGTTGCAAAGCATAACCAGCACCAGCAAAGTTTCAGCCAATGGACCTCCGGGTTTAACCCGGAGGTTCATTGGCTGAAACATTGCCTGTGTTTTTGTCGATATATACACAATTTGAAAGTTATAGCTTGGGTAATAACTCCACTCCGCGGGTGATTTAGTCACAATCCACTCTCCACGTACTGTAAGGGGAACCACTGAGCGCGGTAAGCACTATCAGACTCTAACTTTCTAACTCTGCACAAGTAGAGTAAGTAGCGGTTGAAAGACAAGTTCACCATCGACGTGGAATAATCCTCATTACACAGCGCCACCGTGCCCTCACATAGGCAGTCGGGATTAAGTGACTTGTTCAAAGACACAGCGCAGGTACCTCTGGTCAGGATCGAATCGTGGACCTTTCGGTTGAAAGTCCATTACTCTAACCACGGATCCACCGGGATGTAGTGATACAGTTAAAACTAGAAGTCCTGTCACGAACTGTGCGCTTATCTAGGCTTAATTGCGCGTAGGAATTGCGCGCAGTTGTCATTATCGAATGGCATCCAAAGCACGGAGGATTCTCCTGGTTACTCATAGCAAACACAGGCAATGTTTCTGCCAATGGACCTCCGGATTACCCGGGGGTCCATTGGCTGAAACATTGCTTGTGCCCAAGCCATATGTACAGAATTTGGTAGCCTTACTATGGTCAAAACGCACAGATTAACGCACATATCGACATGCTATTTGCGCGTATTTCATAACAGGACTTCTAGTTTTAACTGTAGGTAGCTTATCAATAAGAAAACAGAAGGACACACTAAAATGAAGAAAGGGAAAAAAACAAAAAATATTTTAACATGAATAATGTTTAAACATAAACTCCCTTGTTTCATTTGTATAGTTCTGTTAATGAAACGAACACAGAATTTCGACGGATCGCACCAGGGTCGAAGTTCTGTGTTTGCTTTTCTCCCTCACAGCTCTGTAAAATTTGATCTGTTGAGAACGAAATCAGAGAACATTGGATTTCAGGTGTTATTTTTCTTGGTTGCGTTTGATTTCTCGGTTATTTATTCATGAAAGTACCCCGACTGGTGTTAGTGAGTCGCGACCAAATCACGATGTGATCGGGAAACAGAGACCGCATTTACAGTCACATAATGGACTTCCTCGCACATGAAGATAAATAAACTGTGTGGCCAGTGTGCCTTCAAAGAAATATCTTCGATCAAGATTCGTCAATATGTCAAGTGTTGTCATAATGTCATACCCTTACGCGGACAATTATTGAAACACTATGAACAGATTGAGGAATGCAATTAAGCTGACATTGTAATGTAGCACAAGTCCTCGGCAATAGCGTGAAGCCAGTGCGATAAATTGTTTGCACCCTGGGATGGTAACGAGAATAGTACAAAACAATGCTTACAGCAACATGACAATGAGTGACACTGACAGAAAATATATAATTCATCTTGTAAAATGGCATGGCAATCCTAATGTTGAAAGGTTACCTGGGGTTGAGAATGAATTGAAGTTTCACCAGTGGCGGCGCCAGAGTTACAAAAGTGAGGGGGTACAGTTGGGGATTGTGCAGCGCCGAGCTGGGGTGGGTTTCGGGGGGAGGGGGGGGGGCCTCTCCCTAAGTTGAGAAAATTTTTAACTGTTTTGCAACAAAATCATGCGAATATGGATATCATTGGAACCGGCTGAACAAGCCGGTTCCAATGATATTCATATTTGCATGATTTCATTGAGTTATACCTTTGAGAATTTTTCTAAAATATTAATTTTTATTTATTTTTTAAAATTGCTGTAGGATGAATTCCAAACGGATGCCTTGCGCGCTCTCGATTCTAGCATTTGTCGAATACTCTTAAGCACTATGTTTCAGTCCGTTTAAACGCGGCATGCCTTGTTGCAATTTGGACCCTCGACTCTTGTTTGTTGTTTGCAGCTAGCGTGTGTGTGGGGGGACGGGGGGGGGGGGGGGGGAGGAGGCAAACATAATTTCAAAACTTCTCTGATTTAGTGCACTTGGGAATATGGGATTAAGCATACCGACCATTACACCGCAACGTTCAATACAACAAAAATTAAAATGATAGTTTTGTCGAAAAAAGTGGAGGGGTTAGTACCCCCACATACCCCTTCATGGCGCCGCCACTGAGTTTCACTAACTATTTACTGTTGGCAGCATGTCTGATACAAAAGCAGCAACGAAGAGTTGGCAAGGCTGTCCATTATAAAGGATGTCAAAGCTTCCGTTCCATTAACGAATTAGACATTTTATTTCAATTTGATTATTTTTAGTTTCATGATATTTTTTCCTTTTCTTCTTCACACAACGACCTTTCGTCATTTTTTCTAATTTTTGTTATCCTTCCGTCACAGTTCAGTTTCAATCAGGCTATCTTCACGAAATTTGACACACTTATATATCTTAACCTCTAGGTTTTATGTTTAGTTGAGATTTTTGTTTTTAGCGTCTTTGTAGAAGACAGCGCCCAATTTAGGCGTTTTGTCTTGAACTTTTAATTTCAACTGAAGTATTAAACTTTCGTTCTCGAAATTTTGAAAACATATTCTCCAACAAAAAAAACCCCCCAAAACATATCTAAAAATGTCGTATAGACTTGTGAAATTCAATACGGATATGGCCGATTTTTCGGGTGCTCCTTTTCACACCAACGCCACAAAAAATTAAATTACGTCCGATTTTTATGAACGTTTGTATGTTGTAGAGCTGAAAAATAAAAAAAATATGCGTGTTTTTGGATTTTTCATTTGACGTCATTTTCGAAGTTATTACGCCTTTTGTATAGTTTGTAATTACATCTCCCCTCCGTTGACACCACTGTTCCCAAATTACAAACCATAGCATTAAATGTAAATCACGACAAAAGGAATAATATTTGGAGTGCATTGCCACTTTTTTTCTACATTGTCTGAAAATTATTAACGCTGTGACATCAACCCTTTACCTAACGAATCGACCACATCCGCCCGCGTAATTTGCAAATTGAGCAGTTGAAAAAATTAAATTTTTCAAAATATTTCAACAAAACCATATCATGTGAGCCCTCGTTGGAACAAGCGCATCGAGCTTGTTCCAATGAGGGGTCACGTGTTATGGTTTTATTGAAAGTTGTGTAAAAATGCATAAAAATAGTAATTAAAATAATAAATTTTGATTTTCTCTACGTTGGGTAAAGGGTTAATGCCCATTGAGTGTCAAATTTCACTCCAATCACTTGAACTTTCAGGACTTTTTAGTAATCGTATTCCCAAACACAAAGGTGAAAGCATTTTGAAAATCAGACGTCAGGTACCGGAGGTATGCCGTAAACAACGTCAGAGATACCCCTCACCTCCAGAGAATGCAATACCCCCCAAATCTACAAAACATTGCTCAAAATTTAATTCACAGACGGCAAAAGGAATAATTTTGAGATTGACATGCCGCAATTTTCCGAATTGTCTTAAAATTGTTTATGCTATGACGTTAATCCTTTACCCGCCGCAAACGATATCAAAATTTATTTTTTTAAATATCATTTTTTGAAATTTTTCAAAAAATGTCAACAAAACCATATCATGTGACCCCTCGTTGGTACGAGCTCATCGAGCTCGTTCCAACGAGGGGTCACTTGATATGGTTTTTGTTGAAATTATTTGAAAAATAATATTTTTTCAACTTCTGAATTTGCATACTACGCGGGCGGATGCGGCCGATTCGTTGGGTAAAAGGGTTAATGTTAAAAACGTTAAAATTAAATTTCATTCACGGAGTTGACATTTCAGGAAATTTTAGTAATCGTTGTCTCAAATACAAAGGTAAAAAAAATTGAAAATCCAACTTCAAACAATCGAGAAATGATGTAAATACCATCGGGTGTATTCTTACACCTTTTAGGTCATTTTGGACAGTTCTCATTAACAACGCTATCTTGTGATTCGCGTGACTCGTATTTATAAATATCACAGCTATCAAATTACACACAGTATTTTCTGATTATTTGAAATGACGCAATTTTAATTTTTCATTTCAAATTTGTGCACCCATTTCCGTCGATGCCAATTTTGTGCTTTTTATATACCTTTTATTCTCAAGCTCATTTTCAGCATCCGTCTTTCGAAATTTTGGATGTATAATCTCCACAAAAACCGCATCTAAAAATATGGTGCTGTCCTAGGAATTTCCAACGTCATATAGGATCAAAGGGTCATCAATTAAAATACGTCAAAATTTAAAAAAAAGTTTAGTATGTTGTACAGCTCCAAACTGTAAGTGGAGATAGCTGTTTTGGGTTTTTCGAGTTATCGTCATTTTGACGTTTTAACGTCACTTCAGACTTTAGGTGATTTTATTTTTTAATCTTATTTGTTTTACAAGGATTGGCGAACAAGTTATGCAACTTATATTAACGCCTCTCCTTGGCCCAATGGCGGAGGTGTGTGTGGGATGACCTTCATAAGGCAACTTCGTGGCCTAGCATTTCTCGAATACTACGAAGGGATCTTTAGCTTGCACGGAGTGTGTCTCTCTCTGCACAGAGGACAGCCATTTTACGTCCCCATCCGATAGGACGGTACGCTGTGACAGCATCAACCCCACAATTGATGCTGACAGAGAGTGTTCGGACACCTAGAGAACTTTCCCCGACCGGGATCGATCCGGGAACCTCTGGCATGAGAGACCAGCGCACTTATCCACACTCGGCCGCCACTCTCTCAAGGTGATTTTACTCATATCTCATTAAAAACTCAATCTTTGTAATTCAAGTACCCACATATATCAATAAAAGAATTATCAAACCACACACACACAGTTTTCTAGTCACTTGAAATTAAATTATTAGTCATTAGTCTGGGAATTAAAATTTTGTCTCCTCGATGCCACTGGTGCCAATTTAACTTTTCTATGCTTACCTTCTCCTTTCAGCCTCATTTTTAACATTTCTCTTTCGAAAGTTTGAAAATACAATCATAATATACAGTACGTGGTGAGTGCATTGCAATCAGATCACCTGCGGAGTGGAGTTATCACCCAAAATATCACTTTCAAATTCTGTATATATGAAAACACAAGCACTGTTTCAGCCAATGGACCTCCGAGGTCCATTGGCTGAAACTTTGCTTGTGATTGTTATGCTTTACAACAAATTAACACGAGACAACGCATGTTTGTTACGTATTGGTATCTTATGAGGTAAGCTCATTTAAAAACGTAATAAATAATTGCCGCTTTCATTTCACTCTTCGCGAGGCGACGAGCGTTAAATTTAGACGAGTTTACTTTCAGATCGAGGTCACCAAAGGTCAACGTGGATGTTGATCCATTATAGGCGTAAATTTTAACTATTGAAATCCCATTGCTGGCGTGTTCACCACGATTGGTGTGTAAAGCTAAAATTTATGTCATAGGCTTTTTATATATAGTAGAAGAGGTTATCATGGTATAAATATACTTTTTTTAAAAGACTAGATTTGACATAGGGTCTTATGTCACACACACAGTTAGTTGGTCATACAAATTGAGGTATGCACTTTCCGTTCCAGCTGCCGAAAGCCCAGCATGACCATTTATCAATTTATTCTCTTATTAACTACCATGAAGTCTGGAAGTTTTGAACTATAATGTTGACTGCCCAAAAATCCAACCACATCATCAAGGCATGCCTTCTTTGAAGGTATGCATTGATGATATAGCTGGAATATTAGTCAGAGACTTAGCCACAAAGGTCGGTACTAATCGGGTTTACGCATCCCTCCCCATACTCCAATCGACCATCTTCGTGACGTCTCTACCTGTTTACAGATTTATAAACTCTTTTATAATTATTCATCAGATAGTTGCATGTAAGTACTTAATTCTACAAAATGCACCTCAGAAGAAATCAGCGACACTTGTCTTTTTCAAATTTCTCGGATGCCATAGAAGTTAGAAAGGACGCTTGTTTTGTTTACATTGGCATGGCGGGGGTTCGAACCCACGCCGAGAGAGTTTCCTTTGGCACCAATCGCCTAGCGAAACTATACTGAACCACGCACACCACTCGGCCACCGACAGACTTCTTGTAACAGCTTTCACTGCATCATCTTTTATAATTGATATTACAAAACAGTAAAGTCCCTGCTAGGCAATGATTTTTATTTTAAAGTACAAATTCACTTTGTCCGATTAACTAAACGTAGATTTTCAAATCGTAAACAATTTTCAGTGACGTTTTCGAAACGAATGCAAACGCTCGGCCCAGTCCTAATTTAACGAACAAGTTTCAACATTCACCTGAATAATTCGACGGAGCGTCCGCTCCAAACACAGTCATCAATGATATAGATATCTTGAAGCATTGCACAGTGAACTGTTATAGCAACGACGATTCAAAACTCATTAAACGGTGTGTTTTTATTCCATTCCTCATCGCCCGACAGTCAACGAAGACTGCACCGTACTTACCACTTTTGAAATATGGGTCTGATGGTAAAAAATACCCGGTATAGACCGGTAAAGTGGTATTTACAGTTGGTCTTATGTTGTGCTGAAAGTTTGAACACATTAAAGGAATTTGTTTTGTTTTGGTGTCTACCACGGATCTCCATGCAACTGGATTGCCGAACTCTCGTGCGGCTCATTGGTCACACATAAAAAGTTCCTCACCTTCCGACACTTTCGGGGTGGTGGAGGGCAATTGTTGCTATGAATAGACATTGATCAACAAAAACATTTTTCTCGACAGTTTTCAATTTCCCGACGCCTCGCAATCGCCCATCTCTTTCCGAAGGATGGGCTTTGATGTTTGCGTCTCCGTTGCGCCTTTTTGCAAGTGAATTTAATCAGGATTGCTGCAAAGCTCATTGGTCACATACAGAGAAGTGCCTTACCTTCCTCCATCCTGGGAGAATTGTTGCTATGGATAAACTAATGCGCAGTAACAACAAAATTTTCTCGAGCGTTTTGTCTTCTTGGTCACATACAGAGAAGTGCCTTACCTTCCTCCACCCTGGGAGAATTGTTGCTATGGATAAACTAATGCGCAGTAACAACAAAATTTTCTCGAGCGTTTTGTCTTTCCTTCGTCTCGCAATCGCCAATCAATTTCTAGAGAATATACTTCGGAATCTGCGGAAAATGAATTTATCATATGACTCGTCCGTTTTGTTCACTTTAAAACATTTGATATTTTGTTTTCATATTAATCAGTGATAAATAAAGCCTTCCGTCAATTTCATTGGTCAATTTCAAAACTAGACAATTTGATTGGCTGAACAAAATACAACTAGGCCACATTTTCATAATTTGCATAATTAGAATTGGGAGCTTTCATTGGTCAATTTCAAAACTGGACAATTTGATTGGCTAAATAAAATACAACTGGGTCACATTTGCATAATTTCAGTAGGGAGAATTTACGTTATCTGTCCTATTTAGGGTGGGTTATATTGTATTAATCTTTTACCTGACGTGACGGCAAAAACCGTCTCGTGCAATACAAGAAAAACGCCATTCATTTTTTTAATATTTTCACTTTTTGCTTCCAAAACATAGGTTATGACCCTTCATTGGAACTAGCGTGTCGCGCTCGTTTCAATGAGGGGACATAACCTATTTTTTGGAAGCAAAAAATAAACATTTTTAGTTATAGGAGGATGTTTTTTTCCAAGTGCCGTCTGCAACTGAAGTTAGGTGATGGGTTAAACAGTCATACTAAGTGGCTAATTTGTACGTGTGTGTGTGTCATATGATAAATAGAATATGAAATGAGTGTTTTTCTCATATAATATTTATGAAATCGTCCGAATTTTCCGTTTGGGTTCACCAAAGGCTCACCCAAACGGAAAATTCTTAGACTCGTTTCATAAATATTATATGAGAAAAACACTCATTCCATAGCCTCTATATATTGATTATGTGCACATTTTTCGCGACAATGCAAATTGAATATTTGCGACACATTTTAATTATTAACTCTTTCAACACGAGAGGTCGCTTTTCCGGTCCAGGAACACGACGCGTCATAATTTCATTACGTAAGATGGCTACTGAGTGAATGTGTGTGATAGAACAATTAATATTTTCAACGCGCAGCCAGAAGGCTGCACGTTGAAAATATTAATTGTTCTACTCCCAAATAAAGGATATGGACCCTTCCAATTTCTGCCATTTAACTGGCATGGAAGATACCACTAGAGTTTAAAGGGTTAACACAAAAAGTGCCGAGATTGGAAAGCTGATATCGTGTTACTAGAATTAGTATTAGGCTTCCGTTTGATGTGTGATTATGTCAAAGCAGTTGCGATGTGACTACAATCACAGCGTAACAGCTTTCACTGCATCAAACGTCACCGATAGCAGGAGTCGCACGCGTTGACGGAGTTAACGCCATCACGAGGGAAGGGGTGGACAGATTGAGTTGCGTCGTTTTACGTTGTCTTTCTATCAATCCGGTTGTGAAGAGATCAGTAATCTGCATGAATTTAGCATCAAACATATGATTACAAAATGTACGGTGGCAACGGAAGCTCAATAAAAGTGGATGGGCACAAATATCCAATACATGTCAGTGACCAGACCTACCATGCTTCGGCCCGATGTGGAAAAAAGGAAGAAAAAAAGAAGAAATGGATTCACCGAGATGTCATTTCCTTGATTTGCCTTCAAAATAGATGACAACACGTATTCGTATCATACTACGTATTATAATCTTAAGTTGGCGAACGTCCTAGTTCACATCGACCTCTCTTCGTTTTGGTGTGTATGTTATGATCTGGTCATGATTTGGTTTTTTCTTCTACTTTAACCATCTTCCAACCAATATGGTTGGAAGATGGTTGACGTTGAAGAAAGACACACAATCGGCTGGAGGTTAAATTCATTCGCCAAGTTCTGCAAAATTGTTTTACATTTGCGAAAATAGATTGCGTGAATGGCTGTGTATGGAACCTTTGCCTGCTTTAAAAGTTATGAACTCATTGTGTGATTACATAGTGTGCCAGTAGAAAAAGTGTATGGGATGGGGAATTTACTTGGGCGGAAGTGTCTGCCTCAGCCGGCATGCCTCCAACGTGGAAGGAATGTCGTTCAAGCTTTTTCCAAAAAATTGAAACACTGCTTTTAGACTCGCACTCTGTCAGAAATCGATCGACAAATGATCGATTCGATCTGATTTTGAGTCAGAAAGCAGTGTTTCGAGAGTTTGTAATATTTTTTGGGGAGGCTCCATTGTTTAAGTGTGGTGGATGGGGAGGGGTCGTCGGTCTTTGGTCGAACTGTTGATGACGACGGTGCTTCAACAGGTATAAATTTGAATTTGAATTTTGAATTCAGTCCAAATGTTCACCTCTTCAAGCGCGGTCGTCAGCAAATGGACTCCAGGATAGCGTTTTCAGCATAAGGATTTGCGCTAGTTCCCTATTATCCACATTAAACAATTCGTCAATAGTGTGCCCATGTACCCCCCCCCCCCCCCACGCACACACACACACGCACGCCCCCCTCTCTCACACACAGATACACATTATGAGTTTCGCTGACTCTCAATATAACCCAATATTTCAGTTTTTGTAGCCTAACCCATTTCTAGGCGAAAAACGTCCCTCCCTACTTGACAGCTGTTAAAACCCTGTAACGTATCTGTGGATATTTATCGGAGGCTTTTGGATGGTATGTATCTACAATGGTGAAACGTCAGAAAAGGAGAGAGACAATATTGTATTTAAAAAATGTCTACCGTTATTTGTTATTTTTATGTCCAAAACATAGACTATGACTTCTCACTGGAGCGAGCACATCGGTTATACGCCATGATTTTAAGAAAAAAGGAATATTGTCAGTTATTGACTCTTTTACTCCCACGCACACTTTAACCATATATGGAGGACCTCTGTGGTCGCCTGTATGTGAGGACGTTTATTAAAATTTATGGTCTACTTGAAACTCTATCATCTGATTAATTGTTGGAAAGGGCTCTCTGAGCCCTTTCCAACAAGTGAACAGATGGTAGTCATGGCGATAGCGTTATGGATACACTGAAATTTCACGTGACCTCCAAAACACTCCGTCGTTAATCATGGAGTATGCATGAAAGCATAGTGAACTTCTTACTTCACAATACAACGAAATAATACCCTAACTTCCATTCAATCGATATGAGAAAATCTGTTGCATGTCACTCATATGCCGTGATGCCTGCGTGTGATTTGTCTTAGTGAAGACACCGTTTTATTGATTTTTTGTTTAGTGATACATTACCAATGAGAAACAACAGGGCATCGCGACACAAAACGAACCAATGGAATGTAAGAAACCTGAAAATAAAGTTTTCGTTATTTTACTTGCAGCATAAATGACATCTGTCAGTCCAGAAGTGTTCATGCAGCTTCTACAAGAAAAAACACTTTCATAATTCCCTGAAGAAGATTTGCTCTACGGATAGGATACATTTGTAGTTGAGTTGATGCCGATATGTAAGTATGTTTCATCTTCACAAAAACTTTTTATTCCTTTCGACTAGCTTGAAAACAGACCGTAAAGACAGAATCCACTTCACACATACAAACAAACTTATTATTAGCGAAGAGGAAGACACCGTATACTTTCGTATTGACCAACACAAGACATACGATTACACTATTTAAAAATCGTATTATTCACTCTTGGTACGACTAACAAATCACAGTGGAAATTGTATCAACGAACACAGGATTATTATTATTATTTATTGGTGTTTAAGGTCACATACTTATGCACAATGGCTAATCATGACCGTGGCAGTTTTACGGGTGGAGGAAGCCGGAGTACCCGGAGAGAACCACCGAGCAAGGACGAGCAGCTGCCAGCTCCCCAACATCGTAACTCCGCACTGCAGCACAGAGGGGGTTAGATTGGTTGAAGACATGCGCACCATCGACGTGCAGTACGCCTTAGTACACAGCGTCATCGTGCCCCCATGTGGACAATCGGGGTTAAGTGCCTTGCCCATGGACACAACACGATAGTCCGAATCGATCGCCCAGACGGTCACCCATCCGAGCACTAAGCGGGCTCGACGTTGCTTAACTTCGGTGATCTGACGAGAACCGGTTACCACAACACCACCGCGCCTCCTAAACAAACGAGGAATAACTCTCATTAAAACGTTATGAGAGTGAGAGATGTCTATTATGTCATGGGCAAGAGTTGTTCCTCTAGTTATTTGTGGTATTTAATTAATATCCCTTAACTCTTCTATATAGCTTTCCGAGAAACGGGCCTATTTTGTTTCGTGAACGAATATTTCCATTCCTGAAAGCGGTTCGGCGACTATCATCCGCCTTTCAAGTCAGCACTAAAGATTTGATGCACTTCGGCGTATGTAGGCGAGAAACAGATATTAGCGAAAACGCGACTTGTTCATAAATTATTGTCCAAAATAAACCCCTCTTACTCTTTTGAGCTCATGGACGTCGCGAAGATGACTGATTGGTGATTGGGAAAGGGTGTAAACCTGATTTGTCTCGACTGTGGTGGCTTAAGTCCCGGTGTAAAAGGAATGGAAGTCCGTAGGAACGTTAGTCCCTCTGGACTATTATTCCGCGGAATTATAGTCCTAGGTCTAACATTTCTAGGAATAGTAGTCCGGCGGACTACTATTCCTAGAAATGTTAGACCTAGGACTATAATTCCGCGGAATAATAGTCCAGAGGGACTAATTTTCCTACGGACTATCATTCCTGTCACACCGGCTCATAATTTATTACAGCCACACTATCAAGGCATGCCTTTGTACAAGGCATGCTTTAATGATGTAGTTGGAATATTTATCAGTCGGAACTTGAGCTACCAGCGTAAAACATGCCTTGATGATGTAGATGGCATATCACGCAGTCGGGAGTTCAGTCCTAAAAAATCAAGAGTTCTTGGGAACTTACGTCTGTAATGGTCGTGAAGCGTGGTCTTCCCAAGTTCTTAGTTAATTAAGACGAACCGCATTACGAAGTGGTCATGCCAGACCCCTAGAAGCTCGAAGTGGGTACTAGGGACCTCAATTTGTATGGCTGACTGTGTGAGTAACTTAAGTCCAAGTTTCAGATCTAGTCTCGTAATAAAGTACATGATTACTATAGCAAAAGCGATACGATATTTAAGACTCCATTCCCGCAGGAAATACAGGGACTGGAAAATATCGGGGGGGGGGGTGGGGATGGGGGGAGGTGGGTAACAATCCCCGCCACTTAGTAAGTTCCCTGTTTGAGCTATTTCCAGTCAGTGTCACTCAGTTGCTTTAACCCTTTACCAAACACGACCAGAAGATGATTGTTGCATCAGAAATGTGTAACACTTATGCTGCCGAAAGCGACTATTGTCACCTATTTTATAATAATAATAATAATAATAATAATAATAATAATAATAATAATAATAATAATTTTCAGCCTAAAATCCACAAACTGTGCTCTTTGGCTTTACATACAAAAAAGGGAAATGATTTCTTATCTACATATTGGTGCAGAAAGCTTGTTTGTGGAGATGCCTTTTCAAACCAGCTTTGAATGACTCAGTTTCCTGTGGTAAAAGGTTCCAGAGATTAGGGGCGGCGATCAAAAAGGCCCGGTCACATGATGATATCTCCACGTTCTAGTATGCGCAGATCAAACCTACCATCTGTTTACTTGTTCCAACAATTAATCAGATGATAGAGATTCAAGTAGACCGTAAATTTTAATAAACTTTCTCGCATACAGGCGCCCACAGAGGTCCTCCATATATTGTTAAAGTGGGCGTGGCAGTAAAAGAGTCAATAACTGACAATATTCCTTTTTTCTTAAAAATCATGGCATATAACCGATGTGCTCGCTCCAGTGAGAAGTCATAGGTTATGTTTTGGACATAAAAATAACAAATAACGGTAGACATTTTTTAAATACAATAATATTGTCTCTCTCCTTATAAATAATACAGTTTCAATGTCATCTTTTATGAAGAGCGCTGGCCTGATATGATTGTCAGTAAAGTAAAGAGTTAATTTGACATGCTTTCGTATTTCTTTTTGAACGTGGGTTTTAATGCAATTATAAATTTCGGATCAAAGAAAAAGTTCGATTGAAACATTCATAAGTTGCAATCATTCAGAAAAATATGGCATACGTCAAAGCGGATATTGATGCAAAATGAGCATCATACCACAAACAGCTCACAACAAACAATTTGCAATGCTATTCCCTTTAATACAAATATTGAATTTTATTGAAACCAAGCTGTTCAGACGTGTATGGAAGTGAATGGATGAAATGGCATTCTCAAAGAGTGGCAGATATTTAAATCAGTTCCATAGACACACATTGATACAATTCCAGGTCGATTTTGCTTAAGTGGATGACCCTTTACCCACAAAAAACCCCGAAAAATCGAATTTTGTTTTAATTGTCTACTCTACTGTTCATGTCCACACACCCCCAAATCCTACCTCATCCCAGTTAAAAAAACTCACATTTTGGATTCCATTGATCAAGGGCCTTGGGACAAGTGTCAATGGAAACAAGAAAAATACTACAGTACGTGGGGAGTGTATTATCACTAAATCACCCGCAGAGTGGAGATTCCACCCGAGCAATAATTGCAAATTTTGGTTGCAAATCATAACAATTAAAAGCAACGTTCCAGCCAATGGACCTCCGGGTTAAACCCGGAGGTCCATTGGCTGAAACATTGCCTACGTTTTCTGTCCATATGTACAGAATTTGAAAGTGATACTCTGGGTGATGACTGCACTCCACGGGTGATTTAGTTACAATCCACTCTCCACGTACTGTAAGTGTAGACGACGATATCGTGTACCATATTTTCTTGTTAAGTTCCACAGAATCATGACCTAGTTTACAAATGGAGATCTACTTTAGATAGCAAAGCGAATTGCCAGAAGTCGTTTAACAACGTGGGGCCAATTCCCATTTTCCGACGTACAGAAGAAGGTGTCTAGATCAAGTGGACAAAAAGGTCACCAAATTTCACCTTCAAACAATGAAATTTCATTTTAAAGTTTTCCGGCGCACTATTGGCTTCAACAAACGCTTTCTCTGAATAATCAAATACGCCTGAAATAATTTTAAAATAATCTAGTACATTGGTTACAGGCTATGTTTTGGGGGTTTATAGTAAAAAAAATATCAGTACGTATTGGTTGGTAACTTTTTGTTTTGTTGCGTAGATAATGACACGTAATAAAAATATAAAATTTACAATCTTTTTGAAAAAAGACAACAGCCGCAGCTCATCAAGCCCTCCTTACTCCCTCTAAATTCTCCCAACCACACTGTCTTTGAAAAACTCGTGTCACTATAATATTTTTCTTGGACTCTTATATTTGGAGTACAGTCGCCGTGGACTGGTCGTAATTCACGCGTGGGCAGTTGTGGCCACGCATGCGTTTACCAGGTAATAAAAATCATCATCATCAAAAGTTTAATTAATGAAACACCGGGTTGTACCTGGTGCTTCATTAATTAAAGTTTTGATGATTATTCCTATGAATAGTTTTTGGAATCTAATATTTATTATTGCATGCGTGAAAATATTTCCCACCTGTGGAAAGTGACCAGCCCACGGCGGCCGTACTGTACGGCAGCTGGATTAAATTATTACTCGCCATCTCCATATATCACAACAACACATCAACAAATAACTCGCAGTACACCGCAGCTGGTTGTGTGTTAGACGATTTTATTCAGGGCGTCCGGTTGAAAATGCTGAGACCGAGATGAGAAGCGCATTCAGTTCGAAAATAATTACAAGGCCTAGGAGTGTTTTATAACAGGCCTCTTTTCTAATTATATGCTAATAAGCCGCAGTTATCGCTATTTAATTTTTCGACTTTTATCTTGTACCGGACCCCCGTGGTTACAGAAATTAATACGTTTTTTGTAAACAACAGCTTTTTTACGGATGTAGTTGATTGTTGATTTTTTTAAATTTTAAAGCGTATTTATACGCCCAAGCTCTCAAAACACAGATCTATATCTGTAAGGAATTCGATGCTACTATGGCCTGGAGTCAGTCTAGACCTTAAATAACCCATCGCTTATCTTTAGATTCACTTATTTGAAACATTTCATTTGATCGGAAAAGCGAACCTATGCTTTGCGTTTCCAACCAAATTCTATATTTCAGATGATTGAATCCAAAAAGAACCACGAACATTCATCTTCTTTGAATCATCGTCAAAAATGTTTCTCAATCGAGGCTTCATTAAACCCTTTACCTAAAATGAAAAAATAGACGACACTTGCAAAAAAACTTCTTGAATAATTAATTTTTTTCATTTATTGTCTCAAAAACATAGGTTATGACCCCTCATTGGAACGAGCTCGACGAGCTCGTTCCAAAGAGGGGTCATAACCTATGTTTTTGAGACAAAAAATGAAAAAATAATGAAAATTAAATAGCGATCTTTGTGAATAGCGCTGGCTGGTTTTGGACGTTACGTTGTGTAAAGGTTAACCGTTTGATGACAGATTCAGATTCAGATATTGTTATTCACATTTAACCCTCCCCCCCCCCCCCCCAAAAAAAATATAAAAACACAAACACCTCAGCTATACAAAAAGAAACATACTGCACTGACCGGCATGGTCAGCTTGGCTATCCAAATTTCATTACCATCAGAAATCAAGTTTCATCATAGTCGTAATTTTATGATTAAGACGAGCAGTCCCTCTCATTATGTTAATATCTTGGTGTTTGTAATGCGAATTATAAACTTATTGACTGATATCGGAGCACTAAAGAATATCTCTATATCTTTGTGACTAAAAGGACATCACTTTACATCAACGGTGGTCTGCGCGCAAACTTCCACAACATCTGAAAGCCACCCATAGATTGTTTGAACACTCATTAATCACATGCAGAAACGTGTCTTACCTGCCACCATCTTTGAATGGGGTGGGGTGGGGGAAGTGAGGGTGGGGGCAATTGTTGCTATAAGTAGACAGCACTCCAATGTTATCTGTTTTTCGGCGACTCGCAATCACCGATAGCTTTCTAAAAAATATACTTTGATGACAAATGAATATGTTGATGAGCACACTTTTCGCATGCAATGGAAATTCAATATTTGCAACATACTTTAGTTATTATTGGCAAAAAGGCATTTATTTATTTATTGAGGCTTAACGACACTTTCGACAGACAGAGTCACCTCGTGTGGACAGTTTTACGAACGGATGAATCCGGAGTACACGGAGAGAACTACCGAACAGCTGACAGACTCTCCAGCGTCTTACTCCACACAAGCAGAGTTAGCATAAGTTGAAGACAAGTGCACCATCGGCATGCAATGCGCCTTAGTGCAATCAGGATTAAGTGCCTCGCTCAAGGACACAATGCAGATATGCTTGGACTCACCCAAGGACACAATGCAGATATGCTTGGACTCATATTATTTATATATAGAATATACCCATAGAAACTTGGTGTACCAAATGTTCACCACGAGTGGTGAACAGCGGTACACCAAGCCACTTCGGGTATATTTTATTTATACCATGATCGTCAGATTATTAACAGTCGCTATTATCTTTTCCCGATTTTACTGAGCAGCATCCAGTACACACGTGCGGTACTTCCGCTGTCAATTTGATCACCGAAACGAAATAGAAAAAGAAACAGGGCCTTTTTCATTTTAATAACATAACAATATAACGCTTCGAGTTGTGGATGCTTTATTAACACGAGACAATGCATGTTTGTTAATTGTTGGTGTTTTATGGGGTAAATTCAGTTTGAAGTTCAATGCCGTAACCACTGCCCCACCGCTCTCCATACAAAAAAGTACAGGTTAAAACTGTATTATTTGTTTTTGTGCTGGGTAAAAACCATGGAGTTTAATGAATTGAAGGCTGTCATAGCTGACTAAAGTCAGTTACGCTATTACTAAAGTCACAGTGTAACAGTTTTCACGCCATCAAACTTCACCTATGGGAGGAGTTACTTCGTTGATTGACCTGACGCCCTCGTGACAGGGTGGAGGCAGTTTGACTTGCGACCTTTCTCGGTAGCTGACAGCATGTTCTGATATATGCCAGCCAGCCAGTGATATAGCCCAGCTGTCCATCCCGAAAGAATTTGAACATGTGCGCCTTGTCGGACCGCATTTACTGCAACAGACCGACATCAGGGACTTTCGTTAAGATCTTTACAAACCAGACGCGATACAAGCATTCGCAGTGTTGCAAGAATTTTGTAAGAAAATGTTTTCTCATTTTTCAGCTTCAGCACTATTATTTAGCTCCGACTTTCGATTTGCTACAAAACGAAGACCCTTCTGCACCTTTACTTCGTCCAATGTCAGATGTAGAATAGGTAATCGCTGAATTTAATTTTGAGACAACCATTCGCTGAGTCAAAATTATACACAGTGACTTTATATTTCAGTCTGCATACTGGTCTCATTGTAGTTAGTATTTGTGTTTGTAATACAGGGATCCTCACACGAAAGACATAACGTCTTGTAGAAATATACAGAACCGCGCATGTTTGAATGGGTTAAGAATTATCACACGAAATTGCTTTGGTCCAGGATATCACGAGAGCCTTTGGCTCTCGTAATATTCTGGGCCAAACCAATCTCGTGCCGTGTCGTGCAATCTCGTACTCTCGTGATATCCTGGACCAAGTCACTCTCGTGCGATAATTCTTATCTCAAACATCCTATGCAACAACCTGTCTACACGAAAATTGAACTAAAAGCACTTCTCAAGTGGATAATTTACACATTTCCTTGGTTGTCAACAAGACATTATTGTTAGGTGGTGGGGTTCCAATCCTAATTTGCATTTAATTTTTACTGCATTCAATTGGTCGAAACCAATTGACACCGATCAGTGTCAAGGTCACGATGATCGAACTTCAAATATTGACTAAACTGCGGGAATAACACAACAAAAAGTTTTTAATTTCGCTAATAAGTTTAGCACACTTCATAACTATATGACCAGTTGTGGAAAGTATTTGTCAAGGAACAAGCAGTCAGAATGTTATGTTTGTTTTGTAAATTTTTCACCCGAATATGATTGTTTAAATATCCCTGGTAAACAAATCTAAATGAGGAACTTGGAATTTCCAAGCGATCTCGACTCCGGTGCATTCGACCAATGATTGACGTGATATATTTAGACGGTTTCCTTTTCTGTTTACAAGTACGTTGGAAACGAAATCGAACGTGTTTTGGGTCACCTACAACTTTATTTTTATCGTACATGCAGAACAGTACAAATCCCTTGTTTTACATCAATAATTGTGTGATAAATTGCAAAATGGAATAAACATTCGATATTTGTTACGTAATTCCAACCATCGGAAAATTCGGATCGCATTTAACCTTTTGAACTCAAGTGGTATCTTCCATGCCAGTTCAATGGCACCAATTAGAAGAGTCCATATTCATTATTTGGGCTAGACCAATCAACATTTTCAACGTGCAGCCACGGGGCTGCACGTGGAAAATATTGATTGGTCTGCCCCACACCTTTACTGAACAGCCATCCTATTTAATGACATTGTGGCGTATCATGTTCCTGGTTGGAAAACCGGCCGCTCGAGTTAAAGTGTTAATGTGTAAATATACAGAACCACACTTATGTTTGAATGGGTCAACGATTACTGGACGAGAGCGAGTGGCGCAGGGATACCACGAGAGCCGGTAAGTCCAGTAATCATTAACCCATTCAAACATAAGTGTGGTTCTGTATTTATTACACAACCAACCATGAAAAAGAATTCACTGTAATTAATCGCAAATTCAATTCAATAGTCGACAATTTGAACGGTTGAAAGAATTTTAGAGAGAAACAGGCAATTTTGTCAGAGAACCAGTCTTAAGTCTTTGACCTTTCCACCTGTAGAATCGCTGTTGATTCATTTTATTCGCAAAAAATGTCGATCCGAACACTTAAAACTCAAAAGATTGCGTTCAACATATCAGTCGTCAAAAATTGAGGTCAGAAATGTGTTTTCAAAAGTGTGTGTGCAGGCATCATTATATCTGGAGGATGGAAAATGTACAAGGATTTTAATTTGAATACGGTGCGAACTGGCAGCTCTGTTTAAATTTCGTGCTTTTTAAACTGAAACTAAAATAGAAGTTTGAACTCGGCTTGGCTATATACATGCACCACTACCACTAGACTATCGCATGTGGACATCGGTCATTTCTGTTCTGCACTGTAACAAAAGTACACATTGGACGAGAAAGTTTGAGATTCCATTCTGACTCTGAGTGAACTCCGCAGTCTTGGTAAGTTAGCACTTTATTTTTCAACATTATAGAGCATTTTCTCGAAAGCTCACGAAATGAGTATCCAACAGTCTTAGTCAGAGGCTGAAAGAGAAATAAGGGGTGGGGGAGGGTTGTTGTCACCAGTAAGCTCCAACTTATTTTGGTTGATAATATTTTCAAAGATTGATTAATGTTTACATTATTTTGTAGTAGTACTATACTTCACCAGTTTGTTATCTGAACGGTTCTGTCAATATTTCTTTCTTGGTATCTGGTTAAAAAACCCCATTTTTTATGTGTCTGCTCCAATATCTTGTCAATCTTAAATTTGGAATTTGGTATTCTGAATTTGCATTTAGTAAGTAGTTTTAAAGAGGACTGATAGAATGTGGCTAAGTAAAATGAGAGGCTTTTGGAGAACATTTTCTTGGGGATGAGGGCTGACCAATCAAACTGCCCTGAACTTTTGTTTCAAAATCAAAATGCAGGCCCTTGCCTGGAATTTGCCTTTGAAAATGCTCTGCTCACTGCCCTGATATTTGCCAAAATTATAAAAATACCCCTTCCCTCTGAACAATCTGTTCTGAAAATACCAGTCCCTTTCAATGAAAACTGCAAAATTAGCTGGTTATTGGTGAAGGGGGATGAGAATGCTACAACCAACTCCCCATCTCATACACCCATGTAGCTAAGTCACATGGGTTGCATTCGATTTAAGTTTTGTTGCTGACAATTAAAGCAAAATAATATCCTTGTATAAAACAGAAATACTAGCAAAAATCCTTAATTAGTCATTTAAAAATACACATCAATCTGTGTGTGGAAACTATTGTCATATTGTCTATGTTTTAAATATTCTAATAATTATTTTTGAATTTCATGGACGTCATCTCATAAAACTGACAATAGATTGCATTCATCAGAACACATGTATTTACCATCCCTCCCATCTTTGTGGTCTCATTCCCACCCCTGCTCAAGACTTTTCAGAATTTCAGTAGTGGGTAGCTGGTAAAATGTTTTAATTTCCGCAGTACAAACTCCAGAAAGTCATATTTTAGCAATACTATATCCCCCTAAAAAAAGCCTTTCCCCTGCTGCCCCCACAAAAAAAAAAAAATAAAATAAAATAAACCTGTTGCCCCAACACCCACTAGCACGTAAAAAAACATTAGTTTCACAAATGTAAACTATCGAGTTTTTCGTATAAAACCAGGCATTTCATTCTTCCGAATTTATTTTCTTCATTCAGGTAGTGTTGGTGGGGGGTATGGAGGGAGTGGTCATCTAGTAAGGGTGGAATTGGTGATAGTTAATTAGTAACTGCATGTACCAGCAGTCAAACATCTCCAGGCGCTGTCGGCGTGTCGCCGTCTGTTTTACCGCTTGATGGTAACCAGTTTTCAAGATTGATGTAGTCTTGCTTCCTGATAACTACTTCAACTTAACATGCTCTTCAAAGTATGTTTGCGTTGGCAAACGTGCTGCTTCATTGCCGAAGTGTGAATCGAATAGGATTACAGTTACACAGTAGGCCTCGTGTCGACTCGTCGGCAGCACGCAGCGGTGAGGGCAACATTGTAATAAAGTTTTATAGGAACTGTACTAGTGGTTGGCTGCAATATCGAACCCAGATGGACTTTTTTGCCCTAAAATTACTTAAGTTTTCCTCAGTTTTCAATAACGAAAGCAAAGGTTGAGTTTCACTGTTTAATTTCTTGGCAGAGAACATGTGTCTTTCATGACTTTCAACAGTTTTTAGCATAGTTGTGCATCAAACATTTTGTGATGAGAATCGGTAATTCTGACAGATAAATTTTGCCGATGGTTCTCATTGGTTATATTCCACTGAATGCTGCAAACTATAAGAACCAGTCTAACGAGAGAACTTGTGAACGCGAAGGGTACTTTTTATCGGATCGCACTAGAGCTTTCTGGTTAAAATTACTGCATGCCCCTAAAATCCATGTGATCGTGACAAGTACAGTTACGGGTGTGTAATAAATGCCTTTAGGGGAAGCGTTTGTGTGACAACGGAGCGAGAAGAGTTAATGACTGATACCACAAAATAATAGAACGAAAAGAATAGATCGAACCTATCATCCTTTGGAAAGACAAAAAAATTACGTGAAAGAATTGATGAGTAAATATTGGATAACCTTCGGTGCACTATGGTCGTGATCGAAAACGACGAAGGATTTACGTCGAAGAGTTCTTCTTAATGAACTGATCGGGTTTAAAGAATAGCAAAAGATTATTTACTGGCAAAATACTTTGTCTCACCATTCTACGGAGCGAAAGAAGTGGAAAGGTTACGATAGCCAATATGCGGACAAAACTTGCAGCCTAGCGGACTTTCCCCTCAAACATAATGGGACATAAAATTAGCTGATTGGGGCAATATCTATTGATTTTGGAACACTCAATAAAACTGTTAACTGTTTTGGAAAAGACTTAAAATAATTGCACTCTCCTGGCATTATGAAAGTGCACGGTAGTATGGGAATACAGAAAGCACACGGCAACAAATATATTTTTTCGAGTTCATTTTTTTAATGAGATGATATACTAAGAGCAACGCTAAATTGGGTTTGGGGGAGGGACGACACCAACCCCCAATCATTTTTCCCGTCGGGAAATGTTCGGCTGATTGGAGTCTTAAATATCGTTTCCCTCTTGCCAGTAATCGTGTACTTTCTTTCAAAACTAGACTTGATGCTCGGTCTCATATTACTTATATATACGATAATACCATAGTGTGTTTTGATATGTTTGATATCTCAACGAGTTGAAAGTGAGTTTTTTTCGCGAGGCTTGCCGAGCGAAAAAAAACTCACTTTCAACGAGTTGAGATATCAAACATATCAAAACACACTATGGTATTGTTGTATTTATCTTATACCGACCATTTTTGTTCTTTTCTGCATTTTTAAAAGGCTTTTGGGGGTGATTTCGTGTCAAAATGTTGACTCCTTTGGAGTGGAGTCGACTGCTTTCTCTTGTTGGGCATGAATACATGTGATGTGCCCGGAAAAGCTGTTGGTGCGTAACAAGGCTACAAATTCAAGTGAATGATAGAGTATAGTTCCCCTTAGAAAGTGGCTCTGTAACTTGGAAAACAATTACAGAAAATATACTTACGCCTCAATTCTTATGATTTATGACAAAAATATGTTTGATAATCAATTTCACCAGATTTGACACGATTTATAAACAATTTTGCGAATGTCATCATTATATTATAATATAGAAAAAGACTATAGTCCGTTCTCCAATCTATATGACATAGGGGTATGTGTTATAGATAATCTATAACACATGGGCTATATCTTCAACAGGTATAAGATAAATGTAGAATATACCCATAGTAGCTTGGTGTACCAAATGTTCACCACGAGTGGTGAACACTCGGTACACCAAGCCACTTTGGGTATATTTTATTTATACCATGATCGTCAGATTATTAAGAGTCGCTATTATTTCTTCCCGATTTTACTGAGCAGCAGCCGTACATACGTGCGGTACTTCCGCTGTCAATTTTATCACCGAAGCGAAATAGAAAAAGAAACAGGGCCTTTTTCATTTTAATAACATAATAACATACTGTTTCGAGTTATGGATGCTTTATTAACACGAGACAATGCATGTCTGTTAATTTTTTGTGTTTTATTGGGTAAACTCATTTAAAGACGTAATAAATAATTGCAACTTTCATTTCACTCTTCTCGAGGCGACGTGCGATAAATTTAAATAAGATCGCATTCAGGTCGACGTCACCAAAGGTCAAGTTGGATGTAGTTCCACTGTAGGTGTAAATTTTAACTACTGAAATCCCATTGCAGACGTGTTCACCACGGTTGGTGTATAAAGCTAAAATTTATGTCATAGGCTTTTCATATATGGTAGAAAAGGTAATCATGGTATAAATTACACACACGGCCGGTCATACAAACGGAAGTATGTAATAGCCGATTCGGGTTGTTAAGGATTGAGCATAACGAGTTTGGAGTACGATACGTGTTAATTAAATAAGAAGTTGCGTCACGACTACTACAGTGAGTCCACCGTGGATTGGTCACTTTCCGCGGGTGGGCAATGTTTCCACAGATGCAATAATATTGGATTCATTTCCACGGATGCAATAATATTGGATTCCAAACACAAATATGGGAACAATCATCAACAATTTAATTAATGAAGCACCGGGTACAATCCGGTGCTTCATTAATTAAAATTTTGCTGATGATGATTTTTATTACCTGGCAAATAACACATGTGCGGACATCTCTGCCCATGCCTGTCCATTACAACTATGGTCAACCGAAGGTATGTTGAGTAATATTATATCTCACGTGACTTCCTTGCATTCTGATTGGCTGAAAGATGATACCCTATTTCGTGTAGTTTGCATCCACAGAACTGACCAGGCACTACACCCAGGCACTACACGTTTTCTGTTTTTAGCACACTACTATATCAGTTTTCTTTTCATACTGGGCGAATAAAACTGATCAGGCTGAATTTAAAAAATCGATTCACAGAGGCACAACATCCACAAAACGACCCGGAAAGAAATCTTTGTGGAAAAATGTATCGCTTTTCCATTGTTGAAGTCACATTTCCGAGGCGTTCATTTTATTCCTTGAGAAGATGATCCATATCTCGTTTCGAAGAGAATGATTCATACCTGGGTCCAACTTTCATAAGAGCGCGTCCGGATATGAAAAATCGTTTGTTTCGCTGCTCATATTATTTCGCTATTTAATTGTATGTTTTGGGCAGTAAACGAATAAATAATGGAATTCAATTGAATCTTCGGAGTTTGTACCCCGCGCTGACCCATTCGGTAATGTATATGTGCGACAAATGTGTGGAAATTATCAAACTGCGTTGTCAAATTTCGAAAATTTTAGTTTTCATTCACGAGTTGCGCGATTCTAGAATACACAGTTCCGTTTGGGGGGAAATGTTTTGTTTACCCTTTCCGACCGATTCAAAACCTGTCTTCTGCTCATATCAATAATCCAAGTTAGCCTTGTTTTGGAAGAAGAAAATGTTTTTTTAAAAACTACATGGTATTTTTTCTATATAACGCTGGTTGGTAGGGCTGCTACCTTGGTAACAGATTAACAAATCTGACAGATGTTTTTCTTGATGGGTGTTCGATATAATATAAGGATTAGTACATGTCTTGTCGTTGACTACGCCCATATAGTGCCCAGTGAGGTGGTGTAGTTCCCTCCGCTTCGCGGCGGGAACTACACCACCTCACTGGGCACTATATGGGCGTAGTCAACTCCAAGCCATGCACTATTCCTTAAATATGACCCACAAGCGGAATATTAAAGCACAGTCCACTTACCTTCTCGACCCATAATAGAATCTCATCTGTCGGAAGACAAATCCGAGAACATTAAATTAGAGATACTATTTGTTTGGTTTGTTTTGTCTTGTTTTTGTTTTTTGTTTTTGTATTTTGATGCGGTCTTGGATTTCGAGGTATTTTATTTTATTTTATTTGAACAGAAGATAAGAAAATGACTATAATTACACAACTATTTTATTCTTCTTGGACATTGTCACAAGGTGCAATGTCTCTATACACGGTATACAAGTTAATAAGTAAGGCAATGGATGGTATCACATTAATATGTTAACGTTCAAAATATCCAAATACGCTTCAAGCTGTTCATTATGTACAACCAGTGCTTCATTAATTAAAATTTTTCTGATGATGATTTTTATTACGTGGTTAAGGCATGTGTGGTCGTCACTGCCAAAGCGTGGATTACGACCGCTGTACTGTGCGTACATATTTGTTATTCATAAATGAATCTCCAAGAAGTCTTGCGTTTCTTGACAATAATCCCGACTGACTAAAATTCTAGCTGCGTCGTGAATGCTTGCCTTCGTCGGTGGCATTCCTTGATGATCCAGTTGGACTATTTGATCAGACGGAACTTGAGCCACCACAGTCGTGACAAATCAGGTCCCCCTCCATTGGTCATCTTCTAGACAACTCTCTGTACCATACCATTGGCAGGGACCGATCAGGACTATTTAAAATACGCTCTAGCCTCGGAGCCTATTTTTTCAATTCATGCGCCAGATTTCAACTTACGGAGTCACACTGCTGTTTGTAACACACACTGCAAGTATGTAATAGCTCTCATCATTTTCATTTAGTACACTATAGCAAATATTAATTTTCACTGTGGTTTCTGATCAAGTCTTGGCTGCCTATTTAGGCAGCCAAGACTTGATCAGAAACCACAGTGAAGATTAATGCTTGGTAAGTAAGACTTGAAGTATTAACTTAAGCACTCTACAACAATGATAAATGATAATCATATATATAATACATGTAAGAGTGTCTCTCTCGATTATCCATCAAAAGAATATCAAAATATGATCTGAGAAGTTACGCGCCAACTGAGAAGCCTATTTCTGAGATTTAAGAGCCAGGTCCTGATGTTTCAGAACCAAATACGCACTGGCGCATGACCAGGTCGGTCCCTGATTGGCATGACAAGGTTGAGAAACTGAAAGAAACACAATGCCTCAATGACTATATAAAAAGAAAGCACATAATACAAATCTACTTATAAGACCCAACAGTTAAAAAATCAGTTAATATTGACGTGGAGACGGGTGATAAAAGCCCACGCGAAACTGTTATCAATACACAGCTACAAATAAATTTTGTAGCAGTGAAGCAAAAAGAAGATAGGTATAGTTGCATCCAATTTTATAATTACCTTTACCTGCTTGAGCGCTGGAAGCTGAAATCTGGGCTATATTGACAAGTGCAGGTACCGAAATTAAAGGCCTTCAAATTCTGTACATGCGCTGCATATTTTGTTAGAAGCAGAAATATGCTGTGTGAATGAAATTTGGTTTTACTGGTTATTGAAGAGTATCCGTAGGCACTCTCCAGGAATTTGTTACAAAACAATAATCACCATTAAAGAGCTCATTACCGAAATATCGTTCACGACTCGTCTACTACAAGAATGACGTCGAAAGGCGACGTCGTAAGGTTGTGAGTGAGTTGGTGTCGGAAGTGGAATTAATCGTCTCTTATATATCACTAACAGTTTACCAATATAAAAAGCAATCGACATTTGCAGAAAGTATTTCCCAAATAGCTAAATATTTTCATTTTTATCTCCAAAACATTGCTTATTACACCTCACTGGGACGAGCTCGTCGAGCTCGTTTCAATGAGGGGTTGTAAGCTATTTTGGGGGATAAAAATTGAAAAAGTAATAAGATTTCGCTGGAGATTTTTGTGAACAGTACTAACCAGTTTTAGTCGCTACGTCAGGTAAATGTTTAAATGACGCATCATGTGATAAGACGATTAGAAGGTTAAATTACACATCATATGATAATTTGAGATGTAAATCTCAAATTCGTCACGATTTGCATGAAATGTCTAAGCGTCGTTCACTAAAATCGATTTGAGCCGAGGTGCACCTCGTGAATAGTTTTTCACTTGTGGAAATAATGTAAAAGTTGGTTACATAATTAGTTCGGATGTCCTATAGCCTAACAATCTGCCCGACTTACCAGATGCTGCAAAAACTGTTTTTCTGAACCGGCTCTAGCTTTTGCCCCAAAGTGTGTTATTTATTTATTTATTTTCTGTGGTTTAACGACACTTTCGACAGTAGGGGTCAACCCGTGTTGGACACAGATTTACGGGTGGAGAAAATCGTAGTACACAGAGAGAACCACCGAACAACGCAGAGCAACTGCCAGACGTCCCAACATGCTAACTCCATACGAGCAGGGTTAGCATTAGTTGATGACACGTGCACTGCGCCTTAGTACACAGCGCCACCGTGCCCCCACCGTGCCTTGCTCAGGGACACAACGCAATTACCCCTGGCGGGGATCGAATCGTTGACCTTTCGGTTTGAATGCCGTAACCACTAAACACACCGCTCACCCAGCAAACGTGTGTGCCAATCGGTAGAATAGGAAAAAGACGCTGAATGAGCATTGTGTTTCGGTGTTCCTTTGGCAGAGTTTGTATTCCACGAAGACTCCTCCTCACTTCGGGCAAGTCAACTGAAAAGCGCAATATTCCAGAACGGAATCAAAATAGTTTCGAAAGCGGAACCTGCTTGACCTCTCTTTCTGTCATCAGGTCTTTTGAGCACGAGACCTGGTGATAGTAGAAGAGTTCAAGGGGAGACTCCTGGTGAGACTTTGAGAACATCTTGACGATTCAAGAATTTCCGAATCGTTGAGAATCAAATCACCGTGACTATATCGAAGTTAGAAGCTTTGTTGGGCCCTAGTGGAAGGATCAGATCATGTGATAAGACGTAAAATCAATAATGTCATTTAATCCTTTACCCAACTTAACGGTCAAAACGGGTCAGCGCTATTCTCAAAAATCGCCAATTGATTTTCATTATTTTTTTAAATTTTTTGTCTCAAAACATAGGTTATGACCCCTCGTTGGAACGAGCTCGCCGAGCTCGTTCCAACGAGGGGTCATAACCTATCTTTTTGAGACAAAAAATGAAAAAAAATAGTTATTCAAGATTTTTTTTTTGCAAGTGTCGTCTGCTTTCCATGTTAGGTAAAGGGTTAAAACATGACGATTAACATCAAATACATCGACAGGAACTTCCGCGTTCAAAATGATAAGGTCATTTAAAAATGGGATGCACAATGTCGATATATTTTCTTTTGTAATGGTAGCGTTAGTCTGTTTGAATCAGAACTTTGTCCACAGACTGTCGAAGAACAAAGGCTTTTACAGCAAGCTGAAGAATACAAACAAGTAGATTATCATCGACTCTTTCAGCACGTTTGCAAAGAACACCTTCAGCGTTCAATTCGAGAGTTCTTTCGTGCTCAAAATTGAGTGAAGTGAAGTATACCATAGTCGAGTAAAAGAACGTTAGAATTGCAATGGAAAACTTCTTTTCACACTTGTTGACAAGGTGACAAACGACCTCATCATTTCTTTAACGCACTGCACACTGAATTTGAAATATCAATATTCCAACCTGAAATTGTTTCTCATAAAGAAAATATGAGTTTAACCAATTCAGTCTTGTTTGACAGAGCTCATTGAGCTCTATAAAACAAGATTTTAATTGGTTAAATTCCAAGTTGCTTTGTGCAAACATAGTGCTGCTTGAAATTTTAGAATTTTGATATCAATACTGAGAGGGTTAACAGTCTTGGAGTTGGTCTTTCCCGCTTCTAGTCCACACAAAATTTACGCGAAACACTTCTGAAGTACTGTGATCAGATCGCGACCTAGTCGCGACATACCAACATCCGTGGACTGACTTTTTTCTGAATACGATATTGCGAAATCAAGACCCAACCAAGTATACAGTACGTGGAGAGTGGATTGTAACTAAATCACCCGCAGAGTGGAGTTATCACCCAAGCTATAACTTTCAATTTTTTGTATATATCGACAAAAAACACAAGCAATGTTTCAGCCAATGGACCTCCGGGTTTAACCCGGAGGTCCATTGGATGAAACTTTGCTGGTGCTAGATATGATTTGCAACAAATTTGCAATTATTGCTCGTGTGGAATCTCCACTCTACGGGTGATTTAGTGATAATACACTCCCCACGTACTGTAACAAACAGAAATAGCATCTGCGATTCAATGTTCTTGCATTTCGTTTCCGACAGGTGAGATTCTGTAGTGTTGAAGGGTGAAAAATGGGCAGATAATTTCTCCTGGATATCTGTCTGATTTTGTAACCACGGCACTGTAGTTTCGTTGATCTACAGATAATAGATCAAATGGTGTGCAATGGTCGACACCACTTTTTCATGTACAGTACAGTCGCCGTGGATTGGTCGTAGTCCACACGTGGGCAGTGATGTCCACGCCATGCGTTGACCAGGTAGTAAAAGTCATCAGCAGCAAAGATTTAATTAATGAAGCACCAGGTTGTACCCGGTGCTTCATTAATTAAATTTTTGATGATTATTCCTATAATTAGTGTTTGAAATCTACTATTATTGTGTCCGTGGAAATATTGCCCACCCGTGGAAAGTGACCAGTCCATGGTGGCTATACTGTACGTTGATTAATACTTAGAAGGCGATACGTGAAAATGGGGCTGAATAATATCTTTCGAATACATTTCAAAATAGTGAAGATTTGCAACACAGCCGCGATAAGATATAAGTATAGTCGATGTGAAAAGAAAAAAAAAATGAACCTTGCCGAAATGTGACCTACCTACCGACTGTATCCTCTTAAGGCACGTTCAGGTAGGATCCGACGAATGTTCGTATTTGAAAAATAATTCGATTCGAAAGGCATACGCGAGTTGCATTCGTGTCGAAATCGGAGCTCTGAATGTGGAATTTTCGAATATTGTAAACAAAAGTGATACAGAAAGTTCTGTCTTTTTACTATAATCACGACTGACTTAGTTTCCTAGAATCATGTCATGATTATGTTCTTGGAATATTTTATCAGTCGGGACTTGGACCATCACAGTCGGGACAAGTCAGATTTATATCCACCACCCCACCTTCACGACGGTCGCCCCTTCTCTCAATATACCGCACGAGTCACAAACGTCCATATTCGATGTTCGATTGAAATTCGTCAGTTAAATTAGACCTCGCTGTTCTTTCTGAACCCGTAATTTGATTGGCTGAGAGCCATTTGGTTGCGTTGATCGAACCGTTGACCTTTCGGTTTGAAGTTCAATCCGTAACCACTAAGTCACCGCGCACCCAGCAAACGTGTGTTCCAATCGGTAGAATAGGGAAAAGACGCAGAATGAGCATGGTGTTTCGGTGTTCCTTTGGCAGAGTTTATATTCCACGAAGACTCCTCCTCACTTCGGGCTAGTCAACTGAAAAGCGGAATAAGGATATTAATCTCAAGTAAATTCACTCTTATCTTACTGTAATTGTCGGAAGCGGGTCAATTAGATAGAACATTTCTGTATCCACGCTAAGTGCGATTTCCCTTCTCTCTTACGAACTCTTACGTTGCCCGAGTCACGAATCGAACACATTCTGTAAATTCGATCATAGCAAATAGACCGAGATCGAAAATGATATTTTTTTCATTGTTTGCTTTTCAAATAAAATGTGTTTGGACAATGTTTTCGCTTCTAACGATGACAGGAATTACAATGGAGTTCGGGACTCATTCACAAATGCTTTTCCATAGTCAAATTCCCGAATGTCTAACGAAACAAGAGGCGTTTACTAATTCGAACTTGCGGGTGCTTATTTCATTCGATATTCAATTCGAGTGAAAAGCTTTATTCACAAGGACTTATGTTGAAGGCTACTTGTATTACGTTCTCAGGCCACGGGTCTAAATCTGTAAAAGAATATCGACACTGCTATGGTCTGGAACCAGTCCAGTCCTCAACCCGGCCATTGCCTATATGTTTAGATTCACTCGTTTGGATTATTTCACAACAATTGACATATTCCGAACAATTAAATCTGAAAACTTTCATATGAATTTTTCTGTGAATCAAAGCTACAAATGTTGTCCACTCGAAACTGAATTGATCGACGTTTTGATGACATTACAATCAGAAATGAAGACTCACCGTAGTCGTGAGTTCTTGATGACGCCTGGCAGTGGCGGCGCCAGAGTTACAAAAGTGAGGGAGTACAGTTGGGGATTGTGCAGCGCTGAGCTGAGGTGTGTTTCGGGGGGGGGGGGGGGGGGTCTTCTCCCTAAATTGAGAACATTTTTTAACTGTTTTGCAACAAAATCATGCGAATATGGATATCATTGGAACCGGCTGAACAAGCCGGTTCCAATGATATTCATATTTGCATGATTTCATTGAATTATACCTTTGAGAATTTTTCTAAAATATTATTTATTTATTTATTTATTTATTTATTTATTTATTGGTGTTTAAGGTCACATACTTATGCACAATGGCTAATCGTGACCGTGACAGTTTTACGGGTGGAGGAAGCCGGAGTACCCGGAGAGAACCACCGAGCAACGACGAGCAGCTGTCAGCTCTCCAACATCGTTACTCTGAACGCTGCACCGCAGCACAGGCAGGGTTAGATTGGTTGAAGACATGCGCACCATCGACGTGCAGGACGCCTCAGTACACAGCGTCATCGTGCCCCCATGTAGGCAATTGGGGTGAAGTGTCTCGCCCAAGGACACAACGCGGTTGCCGCAGGTGGGATTCGAACCGAGGACCTCTCGGCTTGCAGCCTGCACCTCTACCAAGTGAGCCACCGCGCCCCCTTCTAAAATATTAAATTTTATTTATTTTTTTAAATTGCTGTAGGCTGAATTCCAAACGGATGCCTTGCGCGCTCTCGATTCTAGCATTCGTCGAATACTCTTAAGCACTATGTTTCAGTCCGTTTAAACGCGACATGCCTTGTTGCAAATTGCTTGTTTGTTGTTTGCAACTAGCGTGTGTGTGGGGGGACGGGGGGAGGGGGTGGGCAAACATAATCAAAACTAATGGGAATATGGGATTAAGCATACCGACCATTACACCGCAACGTTCAATACAACAAAAATTAAAATGATAGTATTGTTTTACTACGCTTGGCGAAAAAAGTGGAGGGGTAAGTACCCCCACATACCCCTCCATGGCGCCGCCACTGACGCCTGGGAGTTCCACAAATTATGTTAACATCTTCATGTTTTCAAGGGGAATTACATACCAAGTGACTGGAAAATCTACAACTGGGGCTGGAAAAAATATATTTACTTCTTTGTAAGTAAAAGCGTATAACTTTACCTCAACGATAGTCTGCGCTGTAAATTTCCACAAAAAAATGTTTAACCCTTTACCCAACGTAACGGCAAAAATCGGCCAGCTCATTTCTCAAAAATCGCCAATTAATATTTTCATTATTTGTTTCATTTTTTGTCTCAAAAACATAGCTTATGACCCCTCATTGGAACGAACTCGTCGAGCTCGTTCCAATGAGGTGTCATAACCTATGTTTTTTGAGACAAAAAAAATGAAAAAAATTAGTTGTTCAAGAATTTTTTTTTTGCAAGTGTCGTCTGCTTTTCATGGTCGGTAAAGGGTTAAACAAACAGCCCATAACAACGTCAAATCTCGAACAAAATTACACTTGTGACTGATAGCTTGAACTTGTATGTGTTTGGATATGTTATAGTCGATCAAATAGAGCAGTAGAAGCAACACTAATATAAACATCTATACTATATTTTAGAATGTCTGTCTGTCTGTCTGTCTGTCTGTCTGTCTGTCTGTCTGTCTGTCTGTCTGTCTGTCTGTCTGTCTGTCTGTCTGTCTGTCTGTCTGTCTGTCTGTCTGTCTGTCTGTCTGTCCGCTATAGAAATGAATATGGGGGCCACCCCGTGTGTCCAAAATGGGTCTACTAGGAGTACTTTTTTATGGCGGAGGTCATCGTCAGATTTAAAAAAGTGTGTGGGGTGGGTGTGGGTGTGTAGGGGAGCACCAAAAGTTATGACCAAATTTTTTTTTACCGATATATGTCTTAAAAGGGGTCTACTAGGGGTACGTTTTTATCAGGAATCTAATGGTGAGGTTTAAAAAAAGTATCGGGGTGGGGGTGTAGAGGAGCACCGAAAGTTATGACCAAAAATCTTTCTTACCGAGCAACGTCGGGTAACCCTGCTAGTCAACAATAAACAGGAACAATCTGGTCACCACTCTTAACCCTTTACCTAACATGAAAAGCAGACGACACTTGCCAAAAAAATTCTTGAATAACTATTTTTTTTCATTTTTTTTCATTTTTTGTCTCAAAAACATAGGTTATGACCCCTCATTGGAACGAGCTCGACGAGCTCGTTCCAATGAGGGGTCATAACCTATGTTTTTGAGACAAAAAATGAAAAAAATAATTAAAATTAATAGGCGATTTTTGAGAATAGCGCTGGCCGGTTTTGGTCGTTACGTTGGGTAAAGGGTTAATATTACTACTACTATTACTCCTACTACAACTATACATACAGCAAAAAACTAAATCAACATAAATGGAGAAATGGTATTAATAACCTTGGCACCACTACGAAAGGAAAACAACATTAAAGATAGCCATCTTGCACAAGCTCATCATAACACAAAAGCGTCTACAGAGGCGGACTGACCGTATGGTCTATCGGGAAATTTTCCGATAGGCCCTCTATAGGGGCGGGAGCTGTGCTCCCCAAAAGAAAACTGATGCAGCCAACACCTGTTCGTACATGAAATGTCGTAAAATTGAGCAAAATGCGGAATGGATCTGATTGAATAGGCTGACTGTATATTGAAATGACCTTTCTGAGGACTGCAGTCCACATGTAGGACATTTCGATATACCAGTCTGCCATTGATCGTTTTGATGTAAGGAAACAGAATTCTTTCAGTTGGAAAAATCAAAATGGTCTCCCCTTGTTCCGAAATGTGATTGGCGCTATGAATCACCACCCTCCCTTGTCGCAACCACTTTTGCCGAACGAGCGACGAAGATGATACAAATAAGCCATCACAAATGCCCTCTTTGTGGACTGCCAAATGCTGTCTTTGCAGATCGCTCAGATGCAAAGATGCAGCGTTCATTCATGAAAAAATCAAACTGTTCTTCGGGTCACCCCCCTCCCCCCCGCCCCACTCTTGCAGATCATTTTCCGGTAACAGTCTGCCCCTGTGCGTCTATCTAACCAAGCCAGTGATCCTGTAAGGGAAATATATCACAGAGTGACGCAATGACAAACGAAATAGGGTTGTCTTCACATTTTTTTTTCCAAAGTTTCGAGTCCATTTGACGTCAGCATTTAAATATCGTCGAAAAGGGGGCGCGGTGTCGTTGCGGTAACCGGTTCTCGTCAGATCACCGAAGTTAAGCAATGTCGAGCCCGGTTAGTCCTTGGATGGGTGACCGTCTGAGCGATCGATTCGGTTTCCCGCGTTGTGTCCTTGGACAAGGCACTTCACCCCGATTGTCCACTTGGGGGCACGATGACGCCGTGTACTAAGGCGTACTGCAAGTCAACGGTACCCATATCTTCAACCAATCTAACCCTGCGTGTGCTGCAGTGCGGAGTTGCGATGTTGGGGAGCTGGCAGCTGCTCGTCGTTGCTCGGTGGTTCTCTACGGGTACTCCGACTTCCTCCTCCCTTAAAACTGTCACGGTCATGATTAGCCATTGTGCATAAGTATGTGACCTTAAACTCCAATAAATAAATAAATAAATAAATAATATCGTTGAACAACACTTCGATGGGCAGAACTCAGAGATGGCACAACACATTAAAATTTAGGAGATGCTGTGTTTTATAGAAATAAATTGTTTCAGTTGTTTTTCGTGATAAAATTGGGTTCTGTTTTGTTTGTTATAATATAGATTAATCAAATTACTGTGTTGAAAGATTATGCCCGAAGAGTATTCGCTTAGACTGTTCTTACCGCGCTTGCATTTCTCATTACATTTTCCACTCTCATTTGCAAATTAGTTTTCCTTACAATGGTTTAGTGCTTTAAACTTATCAAAGAGAGAACCCATTCTCTTGAAATGGTCACATTGAGTGTCACGGTAAACCAAGTGGGTTGCATTTTGATGCAGTGACTATGTTCCTCGTACAGTGTAGTATATTTGCCCATGACTTCTTCATTGTGTTGTGAAGATGTCACGATGAACCGGCCAGTGATCTAATAATTCTTCGCCGGTGTGATCCATGACCACCCCGAAACTGCACACGCATGCTGCTCGTAGCGATGCGTAGTTAGAAAATCTATCAAAGGTGAAAACCGTTCAAAAGATTGAACAAGAATCTTCGACAAAAATTATGAAAAATCAAAAACAATTATAAAACTACGACTGAAATCTGTCACGGAATGGGTCTTCTCAAATTAAAATTACACATTGTGAATATAACACATAACCCTGGACCCCTCTATCTCTCTCTCTCTCGCACTCCCTCGCGCTCTCTCACCTTCCCCTTTCTCTCCCCTCTCTCTCTCTTCTCTGTTTCCCATTCTTTTTTGTAAATACTGTTTCACGGTTTATGATAAAATGTAAGCTGTTCAACATACTATGTCGGCATGTGTGTCAGATGTATTTTGTATATTTATACCATGGTTACCTATTCTACAATATATGAAAAGCTTAGGACATAAATGTTAGCTTTATACACCAACCGTGGTGAACATGCAAGCAATAGGATTTCAGTAGTTAAAATTTACACTTACAGTGGAACTACATCCAAGTTAACCTTTGATGACGTCGACCTGATTGCAACTTGTCAAAATTTATCGCACGTCGCCTCACGAAGAGTGAAATGAAAGTGACAATTATTTATTACGTTTTTAAATGAGTTTACCCCATAAGACACCAAACCTTAACAAACATGCATTGTCTCATGTTAATAAAGCATCCATAACTCGAAATGGTATGTTATTATGCTGTTAAAATTAAAAAGGCCCCGTTTCATTTCGTTTCAGCGATAAAATTGACAGCGGAAGTACCGCCCACCGATGCTCGTGAAAACAAAAACAGATTCGCACGTATGTAGGTCTGGTGCTCAGTAAAATCGAGAAAAAATTATAGCGACTCTTAATAATCTGACGATCATGGTATAAATAAGATATACCCAAAGTAGCTTGGTGTACCAAATGTTCACCACTCGTGGTGAAGTGGTGTTAACCGCGCGCCAAAGGCTCGCGGTTAACACCACTTCACCACGACTGGTGAACATTTGGTACACCAAGCTACTATAGGTATATTCTATATATGTGCTATATCTTTTAGCTAAAAAAAGAAAAGAAATGTCTATTTTTTAAATTATCATTTAGCTATTTTTTCGCTTCCAAAATATAAAGCTTTTATTGTAGAAATTCTTTATCTGCCTTTGTAATCACAGCGCTGCAGAAAATCGAATCTTCCATTCGTCGCGATTAACTACAGCATTTCCGATCTTATTTCATAACATTTTGACTCATGCTAAGCTTTACTAATACCCACTCCATTGCTTTTCTTATGATAAGAAATCATGCAAAACAACAATCGACCTTACTTGACCAGATTCATCGATATTGTACAGAAGCGAGAAACGGATGTGACATCCTTTTAACTAAATGCACGCGCTTTTGAAGAAGGAATTGCAAGGAATTTGTCAACCCTTTTATAACATTAAAGCGCAATTGAAGATATATAGTGGGTTCAAGCAAATGGCAATTTCAGTGGAGGCTGACACGAAGCACGCCACCTCAGAACGTTTGGTAATTTAGTGCATGCATGTTGGCACAATCGAGTATTTTTCAGAAAACTACATCACCATATTAAAATCTACCCCTTTATTTCTAAAAACAAATTTCTGATCTCAATAGCTTCTGATGAGCGTGACCTCAGTGCGACGAAAGGGTCGTGCATGCACAAAAAAACCCACGTGAAAGAGTACACCAAATATTTGTTGTCAAAGTACAGGTATTTCTCTACAATACCATGGTGACAACATTTCTCGTGATCAGCAGACACTTCAGAAGGTTTTCCAATGAAAGCTGAATGCATGCTGTACTGTTATAAAAACAAGTTACCCCGATTGGGTCTATATTTTAGATTTTCCAGTGTATTTAATCGCATGGTTGCCAGCTTTAATAATTTCATTAAGGTGATTCTGGCAAACTGAAGTGCTTTCAATTAAAGTTTCGTGAAACCCCAAATCTTGAATATTGCTATGTTTTCGCTCATTAAAACAAGCCCAGAAATCTGTTCGGTCGGTATGTTCGATAACTCTTTTCTTCGAGAGGTTTCAATTTGCAGCCGACAAGTGTGAGAAGACAAATTAATCGGAAATGAAAGAAGTTGAGTAATAACACTATTAATATGGGCCAGTCAACGAAAAAGAACCCGGTTCTCTTCGTATTTTTATTTCAACGCTGATAGTATAAATACGTCGATCTTTACAACAAAATGTGACAAAATTAACAGACATTGATAATATTCTACTGGAATTTTCATTCACACTAAAAACTAAAGAGTTAAAACTGACACTTTCAAGGTGTTAAACCCATTCTAACTCTTAGGGTTTGATTTTAACACTCAAAATGTAATGCTTTAAGCACTTAGACATTACAATCGTCAGACATCTGAAACTTGAATGGATGGCACTTCCCATGTGTCTAGCATTGATGGTTCTTCCAGAATCGTCCATAATTTGATTTGCGCTTGGTGGGTACATAATTAAACGGACACAACGCAGATGATGCGGATCAGGCTCGAGAGTTCGAGCCTGATCCGCGTCATCTGCGTTGTTTCCTTTTAAGTGTCGCGACATTACACTTGTCAAGTGGTATTATTGTAACCCCTGTCAAGTTCTGGGATATCTACACTTGAACAAAGTGCTAGTTCAGCACTTAGTAAGTGTTAAATACAGCACTTCAAGTGTAGTTTTTAACACTTTAGTTTTTAGAGTGTTGACACCGTCCCATTCTAAGAAAAAACAATTTCTCCCAAGCTGACAACACCAAATCCGCACATCCAAACTATTCTGATAACACACTCGTGTGAATTACTTTAAACTATTGAGATCAAGTATTAAATCTCATTCATGGATGAAGGGTGAAACTTCTTTCAGACTTTCCCCCAAAACTGTGATTTGATAATTGTGACAAATGATAAAAACAAAATAAAAGTAATAAAAAAAACCCCAGAAAGCATACAGGACATCTAATAATAATAATAATAATAATAACACTTCGGCCGGCCGCTGATTTGTCGCGGTTCTCGTATGAGAAGGCCTTGGTTACCCATGTTCTACCAACTTCCTCCCTATTCCCGCGCTTCGTCTCTCCTCCCAACACTCGGAGACGAACTGCTTGATGACATCCCTTGCCCCATTCTTCCCAATCTCTTCGATTAGTAGATTAACCCTCTCCTTTGAGTCGCTCCCTAACCACATATCCTCCATTCTCCCATCCCACTTCCCCATTATACTCCCCGTGAATCTTGTTCTTACTTGTACTCTAAAGTAGATTCACTGCAGTCGAATCACATCACACCGCACGTGGCACAATGGCATGCCAGTTAAATAAAAAAAGTAAAATTGTGCATTTTTCAAAATCATTTGGAAACAAAAAGTCGTTAAAGCACTCCACCAATACTCAGACATATATTATATTCAGTATTTGTAGTTTCATATCTGTTGCGGGATGGTACAAAAAATAAATTTTATGACGCTGTAAAACTGGTCTAGAGGTAATAGGAGTCGTCGATTTGCTAAATTTTACAGTCGTTCTATCCACAGTTCATTTCTAATTTTCAAATTAAGATGGATGCAAAAATTAAATATCTGACAAATAAAATAATCACACGTAATTAAAGAAGAAATGTTAAATTTTCTGACCAGATGCGAGATGGATAGATTTTATCAAAGGATTTCCGACAATAACCGTTTTAAAAAAATCTCCAAAGTCTTCTGTGTTAAAACATGCCGATTTATTGCCTCATCACGCTCATTCGCGCAACCGAGCGGACAAATTTCTCGGTATGAACTGACATAAAGGTGTTTAGTATAGATTGTCAGTTTGTGTTGATTGGAACTAAAAATCTGAGGACAAGGGGAACATAAGACTAGCGAATCGCGATTTTCTTTCGCGAATCGAATATCGATTCCAATCGGACTGAAGATTTCACATTGAATGGAAGCGCATTTCCAGTGCCTCATATATTTGTGATACGTACGCAATGGCCGAGTACATATATCCTATACTAAATACTACCTGGAATGTAGGGTAGATAGTTTTCGATAACCAATACCACAGATGCAATCAGTGCAAATGCAATTCTATCCAATGTGAATATAGAGGAAATACACCACCCTTCATAATACGTTTAGAATTTTTCAGATTCGTACACGTCCATTGAATCTCGAAGGATTTTGAATCAAATCGAATTAGTGAAAGAAATTCGAATGGAATCGAATTTCAAAGCTTCGCTGGGTGCCATATGTGTTTTAATGCATGGAAGCCACGCGATGTGGGTGGGTGGGTGGGTGGGTGGGATAGAGTGGGGGCATAGGCTATGTTTTTGACGCAACAATTGAAAAATAGAATAAAATTTGATCTACCATTTTTGTGAAATGCGCTGGTCGATTTTGGTATATACGTTAAGAGTTAACCTAACATACCCAGTCACGGCGATGCAACAGCAAGCTGACATGTATCCTACTATAAACTAGAATATCACACCAGTTCGCTCCTGACACATGTAGTTTCGTATTTGCATTTTATCGGATACAGAAATGTCTTTACAATTAATCCTGTATGTTGATGGAACGTTCGGTTAGACTCAAGTATTTTGCTGGGGGATTCAATGCTCGAGTAAGGATCCCTTTAAACCTCTGCCAGTGGATGCAAGGCAGCTATCACTTATGCAACATAATTCATAAGCAGACAAGTTCTAGATTATAATATCGAGCTAGATTGTGGAGTGTCAAGCCACTAAAACGACTGATTAAGTTCTATAATGAAATCTTTTTTAAGAAGGCAAGGGTAGCTAAATAATCTGCTTTCACTAATGCTGCTGATAGACATAACTGTTCACTTCCGAAAGCCATCATTATTTTTTGTCCTCACCGGGTGGAAGAATGTGATGAAAACATGAGAGATTATTATGATTCTCGATGTGTCTGGAGGTGAGTTGGGGAAATCTCACCCGAGGGGCAAGACATTTGAACCAGACCCGAGGCTTGCCGAGGGTCTGGTTCAAATATCTTGCCCCGAGGGTGAGATTTCCCCATTCCCACCTTCAGACTCATCGAGGATGATTTTTCTCCCCTACCATACAGCGATTACGTTAGCCAGAGGTAATCGGGGGTCACGTGCTGATTCAATCAACTCATTTTGTATTCGTTGTTTCGAAAAACTGATGACACCCTCGGAAAGAGCATGCACAAGTTATGTATATACCAAAGGTATATACCACGAATTCGATTAGGAACAGTGGCAGCTTGAGGGTTGAAGAGTTTTAGAGCATCGAACTTTGATCACACTGCATTCCGATGACGTCAATATGAATCAGTTGGTAGCAAGAAACTGATACGATATGTATAACGTCATAATAACGTTATAAATGTATAACGTCACGTGGGTGGGGTGGGATACATCTGTCTCTCCCTGCTATCTCATCCGGGACACACGTATGTTACACATGCAGTGGAGGGGGGGAGGGGGGTGGACGAGGGATGACATGAGGGAAAGGGTCAATATTATAGTTGGAGCGATTGGGAAAACGGCTGTTGGGGAACAATTAAAAAAAAAACAGCTTGCATCTGAATGCTGGGCGATTAGAAGGGGGAGTGGGAGAAGGAGTAACTTTGACGGGATTGATGTTGGCCTCCTCATTAGAGAACCGCGTCAAATCAACGGAAAGTCCAAACAGAATTATTTGGATTTTCCTAAAGGGAAAATCTATTTGTTATTGCAATGATTATTTTTTTTTTTTTTTTTATTATTATTATTATTATTATTATTCTTCCACACTTTTATTTTCACTATTTCTCGAAAACGCTCTGAACGATTTTTTTTAAAGTTTTTGTACTCATAAAGGGTCATAAGTTGTATGCCCTCGCCATATTCCCATTTTTCTGAAAATGTTTTTGTTAACCCTTTAACAAAAATTGTCGGCAGCTCATATCTTTGGACTGGAAAGGGCGATTGACTTGAAATTTTCGCAGACATGTCCGCAATATACCCCTCTATCAGCATATGGTACAAAAATGTATGTAGTTAACACCTTTCTGCCAAAACATTTTTCGAAACGAAAAAAAATTTCAAAATTTGACCATTTTTTAACTCAGTCTCGGGACATGGATATGCTGAACCATCCAAAATGACTTGGAAATGAAGACTCTATCACCGAATTGTGAAAACCATCGAAAAAATTTCGATTCGAATTTCCGACAATCCAAAACGGCCGCCGAAAAATCGTATTTTTATTTTCGGTTATTTATGCGTTTCAGGCCATTTGGAGACGAAAAAAATTTTTTTTTTGCACCAGAAAAATTTTCGGTTTGGACTTAGAAATTTTCGACCAAAAGTCGGAAATTTTTGTTACGACCGGGCTACTTTGCCGTCACAGTACTCAACAACGGAGATGATTTGGCAGCTACTAAGGTTAGAAATGTTGAAATCGCAGTGTACATAAACAGTTATCGTCTTTTGGAATTTGAGTTGTTCTTCGTTTGGCTTCTGCTAGCAGTCAAACATGGCTTCGGGACACTGTGAGCAAAAATTGAAAAAAATTTTCTCGTGTTTTTTTTTACTTTATTATGTCTAGGTTCATTAGTTCTCATAAATGAAAACTATCAATGATGGCCATGAGTACCAATAAATAAAACCATCAGTATTTGGGGCAAAATGTTTCTTGTTGGGCAAAAACGCCCAAAAACGCCCAAACATTCATAGGTCAATATCTCATGAAGGAAAAATGCTATCGACTTAATTCCTCGACAGACTTGTTAGAACTACTCTTGTCTAAAACAAACATAATCGGTATTTTTTTCCATTTTTTATGTTTTCTGCCAAAATTTTTCACAAAACGGAAAGTTAAATCGAAAATCGGCCATATTGGATTGAAATATCAAGATTTAAATATAATGAGCCCTCTAAAAGGGATCCAAATTGAAGGCAGTAATACCGCTTTATAAGAAAAATCGAAAGAATTTCGTTTCGATTTTTCGTTAATCCAAAATGGCGGCCAAAAAATCGAAAATCTTTTTTTTCGTTTTTATGCGTTTCGTTCAATTTTGAGACAAAAAATTCTTTTTTTTTCTACACTGAAAATTTTCGGTCCGCTTCAGACTGAAATTTTTGACCAAATGTCCAAAATTTTTGTTACGACTGGGCTACTTTGGGATCAGAGTACACAATAACGGGGATGATTTGAAAGCTTCTGATGTTAGAAATGTTGAATTCACAGTGTACATGAACAGTTGTCATCTTTTGGAATTGGGGTTGTTCTTCGTTTGGCTTCTGCTAGCAGTCAAACATGGCTTCGGGACCCTGTGACCAAAAATTGAAAAAAAATTTCTTGTGTTTTTCTTTACTTTATTATGTCTAGATTCATTAGTTCTGATAAATAAAACTATCCGCATATTGCGGAAAATGTTTTTCCAGCCAAAACCGTCCAAAAACGCCCAAATATGCAGAAGCCGATATCTTTGGACTGGAAGAGGCGATTAACTTGAACTTTTCACGGGAATGACTGTAATACACTTCTCTATTAATCAAGGGCACAAAATGGTAGTTGATTAACGCCTTTCTGCCAAAACATTTCACGAAACCGAAAAAAATTCAAATTTTTATTTGGTATGGAGCTCTCTTAGGACTTGCTGGATAGAACAGTCAGTAAAAACACAAAGGAAAATCCTGTGTATTGTTCCGAAGGTACAATCACTTCCTCTAGTTATCATTATTATTATGAAACACCTGGATTGCTAGAAGTTCAGCGAAAAACGTCGCCACTCAAACGGACCCCACCGAGATAGCGTTAGGTCAATCAGCACGGTAATTAGATGGTAATGACATTTGATGGCGTGAAAGCTATCGTCACAGCGTAACAGCTTTCACTGCAACAACCGTCATGGTGTTTATCTGGCATGAAAACTAATAACACACTATTAACTTTCCAATCCCGGTACTTGTTTTTTTTGTCAATAATAACTTGGAAATATTCAGTTTGTGTTGCCACCGAATTGTGCACATCACCAACATATTAATTTTCACAGACATCAACGTATACTCTTTAACCCTTTACAAAACGTAACGGCCAAAACCGGCCAGTGCTATTCACAAAATTCTCCATTCAATTTTAATTACCTTTTCATTTTTTGTCACAAAACATAGCTTATGACACCTCATTGGAACGAGCTCAACGTCGAGCTCGTTCCAACGAGGGGTCATAACCTATGTTTTTGAGACAAAAAATTAGTTGTTCAAAAATTTTTTTTGCAAGTGTCGTCTGCTTTTCAGGTTAGGTAAAGGGTTAAAGTAACAAAAGCAAATTTCCCTTTATTGTATAATGACACAATAAGTATTCATAATAATTACATGCTTCCAAATTGGACCTTCCTCGCCCATCTCAGGGGACATAACTATATCGAAAGTAGATTTTCATGACGAGATAAGTCGGAGATGACTGGTAATTTTTTACCACTCCGTTCCAATGTGACCAAGTTTGCCGCAAAGTCACTAGACTATGGGGAATGGAGTTGAAAATGCTGGTTACATAATGTACAGTACAGTCGCTGTGGATTGGTCGTAATCCACACGTGGGCAGTGATGTCCACGGCTGCATTTTCCAGGTAATAAAAGACATCAGCAGCACAATTCTAACTAATGAAGCGCCGGGCTGTTCCGCATCATTATACTAGTCCACGGCGGCTGTTCTGTAACAAGTTGTGGGTATGGACTATGATGATTTGTTCACGATCTGACCATCGCAATAATTGGTATTTACATTTAGAACTTTTATTACTTCCCAAAGTGTGATTTACTGAGATTTCCGGGTTTGATTATAAACGATAACTTCACAAGTGAATTATGCAATCAACAATTGTGTCATGTATCCGTGCGCGCAAACGAAGACGCTTTGCCGTGGGTGTAATGGGGACTTCATTGTTTTTTGTTTTTTTAACCCTTTACCAAATATGAAAAGCAGACGACATTTGCAAAAAAAATTCTTGAATAGTTATTATTTTCATTTTTTGTCCCCAAAACATAGGTTATGACCCCTCGTGGAACGAGCTCGTTCCAACGAGGGGTCATAACCTATGTTTTTGAGACAAAAAATGAAAAAATAATGAAAATTAATTGGCGACTTTTGAGAATAGCTCTGACCGTTACGTTAGGTAAAGGGTTAAATAATATAATTATCGTCAATAATGAAAAGTAATAAACAGAGTAATCGCTTGACTGGACTGGTTAAGTGAAATAATTCTTTCGAGGCGAGGCACTTTATTGTAAAACACTCGTGTGCATTCGCGCACTCGAGTTTGTACGACGTCCCTCACCTCTCATGAATTATTTCACATAGCCAGTCCAATCAAGCGATTACTCTCTATCTACATGACACGAAAAGTCTCAACGCTAACTCATGATATTATTAAATACATTTCAAAATGACAAATGGGTGGTTGTTTTCGTGAATAACTCAGTAAAGCGGGCAATTAATCAGACTGGCTTTAGAGTAGGAGGATGGAAGGGAATCGTGTGGGCTCACTCATTTCTATTGTTTTCCGTACTCACCATTAAATTAATAAATAACAATGGATTATTTGGCTACCGAATACGTCCACCTTCTCATTTTGAATCACGCAAGTAAGATTGGATCTGTCAAAATATACTGTTTTGGTTTTATGTGAAAATTAAACTTGACATGACCAGCTACAATGATTTAAACAAAGCAATTAAGTATAGTAAATGGTAATCCTCTGGCGGGGGCAATATTTTGCGTAACTGGATAAACAATATTGTTTGTAATCCCTTGAACATTTACTCAGCAGCGATAACGTCACATTTAACATCAGGCAAGTACTTTATAAAGTTGAGAGTCACAACCAAACTTTTAAATTACCAGGCTAATTTGTTAAGGAATTCGACGATGATATTGGCCGCCCATTTACGCGGTATTCGTGGAACTGAGCGCAGACAACCATTGCTGAAAAAAGATTTTCAGATAATCTTTTCTGCTCTACTTATAGATATTCCAATCAAAAAGTGTTTATTCAACCCCAAAACGTCAAGATATTAAATTAAGACAATTACACACTAAAAACTAAAGTGTTAAAACTGACACTTTCAAGGTGTTAAACCCATTCTAACTCTTAAGGTTTGATTTTAACACTCAAAGTGCAATGCTTTAAGCACTTAGACATTACAATCGTCAGACATCTGAAACTTGATTGGATGGCACTTCCCATGTGTCTAGCATTGGTGGTTCTTCCAGAATCGTCCATAATTTGATTTGCGCTTTGTGGGTACATAATTAAAAGTACCCAACGCTGATGACGCGGATCAGGCTCGAGAGTTCGAGCCTGATCCGCGTCATCTGCGTTGTTTTCTTTTAAGTGTCAAGACATTACACTTGTCAAGTGGTATTATTGTCAACACCTGTCAAGTTCTGGGATATCTACACTTGAACAAAGTGCTACTTCAGCTCTTAGTAAGTGTTAAATACAGCACTTCAAGTGTAGTTTTTAACACTTTAGTTTTTAGCGTGTAGTGGAAGTGCGAGTCGTAATCATAAAACTGCGGCTGTGCTGAATATTCGTTCATAATTATTTAGGGAACAAACATGTGTTATTGTATTCGACATGTCATTAAAGATTCGTTCGAATCAAATCTCGATTGAGAAATTAAGAACCATTTCGTTGATTTAAAGAAAATGAATATTTATGGTATTTTTAGATTCAGTCGCCTAGGATATTCAGTTTGTCGGACAAACCCACATATCCTTCATTCTCCCATCTCACTTGTCCATTATACTTCTAGTCAATCTTGCTCTGTAGCGCAATAATCCATTGTTATTTATTAATTTAATGGTGAGTACAGAAAACAATAGAAATGAGTGAGCCCACACGATTCCCTTCCATCCTCCTACTCTAAAGCCAGACTGATTAATTGCCGGCTTTACTGAGTTATTAACGAAAACAACCACCCATTTGTCATTTTGAAATGTATTTAATAATATCATGAGTTACCGTTGAGACTTTTCGTGTCATACAGATAGAGAATAATCGCTTGACTGGACTGGTTAAGTGAAATAATTCATGAGAGGTGAGGGACGTCGTACAAACTCGAGTGCGCGAATGCACACGAGTGTTTTACAGTATAGTCCCTCGCCTCGAATGAATTATTTCAAGTATCCAGTCCAGTCAAGCGATTACTCTGTTTATTACTTTTCATTATTGACGATAATTATATTATTTAACCTTTTACCTAACGTAACGGCCAAAACCGGCCAGTGCTATTCTCAAAAATCGCCAATTAATTTTCACTATTTTTTTCATTTTTTGTCTCATAAACGTAGGTTATGACCCCTCATTGGAACGAGCTCGTCGAGCTTGTTCCAATGATGGGTCATAACCTATGCGTTTGAGACAAAAAATGAAAATAATAACTATTCAAGAATTTTTTTTTGCAAGTGTCATCTGCTTTTCATGTTAGGTAAAGGGTTAAGACCGCTTTTCGAAAAAACTGTTTTATTCCAAACGAATGAATGTAAACATACATGATGGATTACTTAAGGATTGGACTGGTTCCAGGCCATAACAAGGTCGAATTCCTTGCATAGTTTGACTGGTGGTCTGGAGAGTCACATGTGGAGTTCTACTTTTTGGCGGGGAATTCGTTTCTAGTACAGGAATACGAGTGAATTTAGTCTGGGTAACATAACAACAAAACGGGTGACTATGGAGAGAGGCCTAAAGCTGGGGTGTAGCCTTTCGCCAGTTCTTTTTGCATTGTACATCAAATACTCCTACATAGCGAAGAGGGGGTAGCAGTTGGGGATCTGAATAGCCCGGTACTGTTTTTCGCAGGTGATATGGTACTTGTGTCAGATAGTGCAGAAAGGCTAGACCATGCTGGAAATGGTTGGGAGATATGGGGAAAATGGAGACTCTAACTAAATGGAAACAAAAGCAAAATTATATCCGTGGGTTGTAAGGCGGAACTTATTTGAAGATGGAGAGTGGAGTTTGTTCTGTATTTCGGAAGATAGCATCAAACCTCAGTAGGCGAGACAGGAGACTACCAGTATTTATGGGTAAATATAAATATTACAGAAAGAGGCATCTATCGAAAGCACACGAACTGTGAAGTGGAAGCGAATTCACAATCAAATGAAACTCTTAGGGAGAAAGCTTCAATGAGGTTTTCGTGGGGAAAAGTATTTGGGAAATGTTGTATGTACCTAGTATAACATATGGCACTGATGTGATACCCAAGCGGTTGTAAAGAGCTTGGAAACTCTGAAGAATGATGCAGGCCGATGGATAACAAGGTCGAGTAATGCCAAAACAATAGAAGCAACCAGGGGTGAGCTTAGGCGGATTAGGATCAAGTACGGCATAGACGTAATGGAACTCTTTTATCTTAACTATTTGATAAATCTCTCCGACAGCAGACGGTGTAAACTAATGGTCCACATTTGGAATTCAAATATAAAGACAGGGTGTATCGAGAGCAAGTGAATGAGTTGATAGAGAACTATTTAGAGCTAGGGTGAAAAAACCGCCAGAGAAAGAGTCATGGAGGATTGTGACCGGAATGAGATCAAAGCAAAGGGTGGCCTGTATGGTAAAGAAAAGCCAGATGCCGAAGAGCACCCTGTGGCACCTTTGTGGGATCACTGCTGTTTAACTGGTAGAGTGCTGAATTATTTTTGGTCATCAAAATTTGTTCACATATATTTGCCTTGTTATAATTTATGAGAGAGTGCCAATAGGCACTCTCTCATAAATTGTAACAATGCAAATGCTAACAGTCTAAATAATTTCACTTCAAAGGTGATATCAATAACATCCACAGAATATGAAGCCTTTAAGTTGTGGTACTGACACTTCAGAATAAAGCCCAAATATGGGCTTCCAGCACTCTAACCAGTTAAGCTGGGGTCGCGCTCGCTTGGATGGGAAATTGGGAACGACAGTACAAAAGAGTGCCAAATGTGTAATGTGGAGTAGTGGAGACCCTGGAACACTTTCTATTAAAATGTCCGAAGTGTCAGTCTAACAGAACAAGATTCACTGGAAGTATAATGGGCAAGTGAGATGGGAGAATGAAGGATATGTGGGTATTGGGTGACACAAAGGAGAGGGTTAATATGCTTTTCGGAGAGATTGGGAAAATTGAGGTACAAGATGTTAGCAAACAGTTCGTTTTCGAGTGTTCGAAGGAGTGGGAAGGCGAGAAGGGGTAAGAAGGCATTTGAGAACACAGGGTTAATCAAGGCCTTCTCAGAGAACAGCGACATATCAGAGTCTAACCAAAGTGTTTTTTTATTACGAATCTGACACATAACGTTCGGGTGGAGCGCTGTTCATGTGCTGTTAAACTGTTTACAAATTTCTCTTGGAGACATTCTGGCTGGTAGATGCCGATAATAGTTTGATAAATACGGAATAAAAATTGTTTGTTGTTTACAGAAATAAACTTGTGAAAGCACTGTACAAACATGTGCACAGCGTAGAGAGACCTTAACCCTTTACCCAACGTAACGGCCAAAACCGGCCAGCGCTATTCTCAAAAATCGCCAATTAATTTTCAAAATATTTTCATTTTTGTCTCCAAAACATAGGTTATGACCCCTCGTTGGAACGAGCTCATCGAGCTCGTTCCAACGAGGGGTCATAGCCTATGTTTTTGAGACAAAAAATGAAAAAATTAGTTATTCAAGAATTTTTTTTGCAAGTGTCGTCTGCTTTTCATGTTAGGTAAAGGGTTAAGCAGGGGTACATCCTGTCACCGATACTGTTTGCACTGTACATAACCAATTCAGGAGAAGAGTTGATTGCAAGCGCAGATGGAGTCAAAGTTGGAGAGAAAAAAAACACAGGGCTTTTCTTTGCTGATGACATGGTTTTATTAGCCGAGAGTAAAGAGGGACTCCAAAAAAGACTGTTAACCATGGTAGGAATGTTCGGGGATATATGGCGGCTTGAACTAAACGAAAACAATAGATATGAGAAAATTATGCTACCTGAATTTCCTGGTAAACCTCCCAAACAGCAGATGATATAAAACGACACTCTTTAGATGGGTAATATAAAAAAAGATGCGTCAGTGTTTGAAGAGTACCTTGATGGATCGTTTGCGGGTCATCGTTGTTCAAATTGAGATCCAAGTCATATAAGATGAGAGGAAGAATCTGGAAAGCCGAGGGGTGGGTGGGGGAGCGTGCCAAATGTGTAACTTGGGAGTAACGGAGACCATGGAACATTTCATTTTATTACTTTCCAAAGTGTGATTTACTGGGATTTCCGAGTTTGATTATAAACGATAACTTCACAAGTGAATTATGCAATCAACAATTGAGTCATGTATCCGTGCGCGCAAACGAAGACGCTTTGTCGTGGATGTAATGGGGACTTCATTGTTTTTTGTTTTTTTAACCCTTTACCTAACGTGAAAAATGAAAAGCAGACGACACTTGCAGAACAAATTCTTGAATAACTATTATTTTCATTTTTTGTCTTAAAAACATAGATTATGACCTTCATTGGAACGAGCTTGACTAACTCGTTTCAATGAGGGGTCATAACCTATGTTTTTGAGACAAAAAATTGGCGATTTTTGAGAATAGCGCTGTCCGGTTTACTTTAGGTAAAGGGTTAACTAATATAATTATCGTTAATAATGAAAAGTAATAAATAGAGTAATCGCTTGACTGGACTGGTTACGTGAAATAATTCATTCGAGGTGAGGAACTATATTGTAAAACATTCGTGCGCATTCGCGCACTCGTGTTTGTACAAGGTCCCTCACCTATCATGAATTATTTCACGTAGCCAATCCAGTCAAGCGATTACTCTCTATTTAGTATGCCGTAAATATATGACCAGTAGAACTAGACTCGTTGGGAAACTAATGGAAAAATGGGATAATAATACGTGGATGAAGAATGACGCGAGAAAAAGGGCCAATTTTATAGTTAGGGAGATCGAGAAAGTGCCAATGGGTGGAATTATGAAACAGGGCGGGTGGAGAGAAATACCCTGGCGGGGGACTGGGTCGATACAGGCAACCTTGTAAGAGGACCGCGACAAACCAGTGGACAACCAACGAATTATTATTAAAACGTACTTTATCACAACAAAGTCTTTTTAATGATGCTATACAGTTAAAACTAGAAGTCCTGTCACGAACTGTGCGCTTATCTAGGCTTAATTGTGCGTAGGAATTGCGCTCAATTGCCATATCGAAAGGCATCCAAAGCACGGCAAGTTCACCTGGTAACTCATAGCAAACACAGGCAATGTTTCTGCCAATAGACCTCCAGGTTACCCGGAGGTCCATTGGCTGAAACATTGTTTGTGCACCTGCCATATGTACAGAATTTGATAGCCTTACTATGGTTATAACGCGTAGATTAACGCGCAGATCGACGTGCTATTTGTGAGCATTTCATGACAGGACTTTTAGTTTTAACTGTAACCACCTACACACCTCCACCATCTTTGTATTAGCTTGGGCCCATTTATATCATGTATATTTTATTATCTTTCACTTGGCTAGTTCGTACCGTCACGTCTTGGCTTCATAGTGGCGAGAGACTGTACGTAATAGCCGAGATCACATATAGCATACTGAATATCGCTGTATATACAGAAGAAAAACATCACCCTCTATAATGTATTTAAATGTTTGCAGAAATTCTTTCACTTCCCAAATATCCGAATGAATTGGTGAAAGAAATTCGAATGTAATCGAACCTCAGAACATTTCTCGGACCTATTTATATTGTAATAATAATATTATCCTTATTCCTGCATGGGAATCGCAAGAGAGGTAAATTAGGTAGTGTTTGTTTTGTGAAAGTAATAGCATTATCAGATGAAAGATATGGTGCAGCATTGATTCTGTTATATAATAAGCAGGTAAATAAAATTTCTGCGCTACATGTGTACAGTACGGGAATCTCAAAAGTGGCCCCTTTCAAGAACAAAACACGATCGGGTACCTACTATTTTAAAACGGTCCAGAGTTGGAGAATAAAATATCACAAAATCAAGACCGAATAACAGAAAAAATTATCACACACAACCACCCCCACCCCCACCCCCACCCACCCCCCTCCAAAAAAAACCCCCAAAAACCAAACGGCAGTAGCATCTGAGATTCAATCTTCTCGCACTGTGTTGCCTTTGGGCAACCCCTCGGATCTAATAAAATCTCCGAACATGTACCAACTTGCAGTCATATTATATTACTGGCATTATACATCATATGCCATTTGCCCCAATATACAACATTATTGTCGTGATTTATAGAGGTTCCGGTTAGAGGCTGTCCCGTCGAATCCAAGTGCATTCTACAATTCGATGTCCAAATTATCGTGTGAAAATTATTTGACAGAAAATATCTTCACACGTTCTTCATCATCAAGCAGATTTTTCGAAATTGTAAAAAGAATTCCAGTGTTAACTGCCAAAACTGTACATCAATATGGTATGAGAGTCAACTTTTTAATGGAACGCCACTGTTCTCAACACATGAATATATCTTTAGGAAACGAGGCATGGGTTCATATCTGTGTGAGTTAGACGGGGACCAGACATTATGCAGCACGACTTTACCGCAGGTCATTTTACCACAGTAACAAAATGACGCGACAAAATGAAGCGATGACAAAATACCGCGACAAGAAAATGCCGCAATCTAATGTAAAGAAAGGGGAAAATCTATGAAACTTTATCGGCACACATGTTTTTATGATATTTTAATCTTTACGCGATTTCCTCTAGGGCGTAAGGCCCTATTATCGTCATATGCCTTGACTTTGAAGCGAAAATAGAATTTTGAAGTCAATATTAGGTCACATGAACACGATGGGTAACACAGTTAAATAACTCTCACAAAATACTAATACAATAACGAATAGTACCAGGAGAAGAACATTTAGTAACGGTTAAATGGAGAGTAATCGTTTGACTGAAATAATTCCTGAGAGGTGAGGGACGTTGTACAAACACGAGTGCGCGAATGCGCACGAGTATTTTACAATATAGTCCCTCGCCTCGAATGAATTATTTCACGTAACCAGTCCAATCAGCGATTACTCTGTGTAGTACTTTTCATTATTAACGATAATTATATTATTTAACCCTTTATCTAACGCAACGACCAAAAACAGCCAGCGCTATTCTCAAAACTAGCCAATTAATTTTCATTATTATTTTCATTGTTTGTCTCTAAAACATAGGTTTTGACACCTCATTGGAACGAGCTCGTCGAGCTCGTTCCAACGAGGGGTCATAACCTATGTTTTTGGGACAAAAAATGAAAATAATAGTTATTCAAGAATTTGTTTTTGCAAGGTCGTCTTTTATTCATGTTGGGTAAAGGGTAAAAAAGCAAAAAAAACAATGAAGTCCCCATTACACCTCCCTTTGCGCGCACGGATACATGACCCAATTGTTGATTGCATAATTCACTTTTGAAGTTATCGTTTATAATCAAACCCGGAAATCCCAATAGATCACACTTTGGGAAGTAATAAAATCATTTTTAGCAACATGAAACTGAAAACCGCTTAATTGTGTCCACAAACTCGGTGTGTATTTTTCTAAATCGTCCTAATGCCCGGAGATGCTAGTGTTTTGATAATAATCTACTCAATATGCATTTGGAATGTCACAGTATATGCATTGCTAATTAACTCCTTCAACGCTCCAGAAGGATATTCCTGCCAGGACTAGAAATCACTTGCCACTGAAATAGGTATAATTTGGGCACCATTAACCTAATTTCCTCCTGTTAATTGAGTGTACTTTTTGACCAGTGATTTCTTAGGTTAAATTTACATGAATGTTTCATAAAATCTAGAGATGGCTGCTTCTAAGCAGCTATGGCTAGGTTTGAAAAAAATATTTTGAAAAGTCTCAGCGGATCAAGAGTTAAAAAATGTTACGAAATTGCGCATTGGGTTGCGCAGAATTTGTCTTCGCAACATTTTGTCACTGCGGCAAAATATCATGCGGCATAGTGTCGCACTGTATAATGTTATGGGGCAAAATGTTGTGGAACCGATTTAGATAGGTGTAGAATTGCCTGTCAATATGTCGCCATTAAGTGTCCTCGTGATTCATGAGTGTTTCTCACAATGAGTGTCTGCGCATATGATGATAATAAGATGGTTGTTATCAATTTCCTCTCCGAAATCTCTTGGGGTTCTTATGTGAGAATCGGGCTATTATATAGTTACATTAGTGTAATAAAAATGCGGACACGGAATTTTGAGTGGATCTGCCTTGGGTATACGGCCTACCCCTTCAGCCCGAACTACAGTACTTTCTTTCCCTTCTATTTCTATTGTCTTATGTACCCTTCTTACTCACTTTTGTTTCTCTCATCTTTTTAATGCAGAAAGGAATATATCACACATAGCGATATGTGTCAGTGGATTGAGTGTTTCGCCATGAATTGCTATTCTGTAAATTAGTGTCATATATTGTTTGGAAACAGCTTACATAAGCATTGAGCTTGCTGCTGGATCCATTTTCATGTTATATCCTATTCTTCATTAATGTTTTGATTCTGTATTGTATTCCTTAACTGAAATAAAATACTGTTCATTCAATCTGCTCGAAATTCTCTGTTGGCATTCTTCCTCACGAAACTGTGGAACCTCTCACTTGTCGAATAAGAAATGCGAGAACAGTGAATCTCAAATGATAATTTTCGTTTGGTTTTCATTTATTCGGTCTTAAATTTCGTAATATTTTATTATTGATCCAGAAGAAAACTTTGACAGTTCTGTCTATGTCCTTTACTTTCGTGCCCTAAACATGGACACTCTAATATGCCATTCACCCCAAAACACCCCATTTTTACATGAGCTTTTCACAATTCCACATTGAGATCCCGACTTTCAACACCAGTCAATCACGCAAAATTGTAGAAAAAAGTGTTTTTATTTCATGATATGGATTTATTGGATGTGAACGCTAGATTGCTTTTGATCATTATATTCTGCTTGAGATTGTGAAAAACATCATGTCCAGAAACAAAAACACCGTTTCCAAGTCGGACTAACAAGTTTTTTTCTGCTTTATAGCTAACGTTGTCATAAAAGTCGGATATATGTTTCTTGAAGGGTACAGGAAGTTTGATGGCACGGAGACTGCTCGAATGTGTTGATATTGAAACGTTGGGCGATGCTGTATTGATATGTAGACCACGGTGTTTTGCTGCGACCGATATTGTTAATTCAGCTCGTGTATACCACACTGCAACTCAGTGATTTCAAATTGATCGAGGTTACATGAACTGATGAACAGCATGACAGTGCAGATCCTTTTAACCGAAACGTTGCATTCTGATTCAAAGGACCAATTTCTCTGCACGAAACCCCCCAATTAACACGAGTTATCTTCGATTGCGAAGAGTTCTATTGGTTTCATCTTTTCAACCCTGATTTTAATAGAATGGTACTTCCCATGTCCGCACAATATCATGAATTGATGGAGTCCACAAACAATATGAAAGATATATGAATTAACCCTCTGAACCCGAGAGGTAGCTTTTACGACCAGGAATACGCCACAGTATCATTAAGTATCACGGCTGCTAAGTAAATGTGTGGGAGGACCAGTCAATATTTTCAAGCCCAAAGGCTGCGCGCTGAAAATATTAATTGATCTACACCTAAATAATGAATATGGACTCTTCTAATTGCTGCCATTGCACTGACATGGACGATACCACTAGAGTTCAAAGGGCCAAAGGCTGCAGGCTGAAATTATTAACTGGTATTTATTTATTTGTTTATTTATTGGTGTTTGAGGTCACATATTTCTGCACAATGGCTAATCATGACCACGACAGTTTTACGGGTGGAGGAAGCCGGAGTACCTGGAGAGAACCAGCGAGGTAATGAATGCTCCCCAACATACTTACTCCACACAAACAGGGTTAGTATTGGTTGAAGACAGGCGCCCCATCGACGTGCAGAACGCCTTAGTAGACAACGCCACCGTGCCCCCACGTGGACAATGGGGGTAAAGTGTCTTTCCCAAGGACAGGTGGGGTTCGAACCGAGGACCTCTCGGCTTGCAGCCTGCCCCTCTACCTTCTGAGCCACCGTGTCCCCATATTAATTGGTCTACATCTAAATAATGAATATGGACACTTCTAATTGCTGCCATTGAACTGACATGGAAGATACCACTGGGGTTCAAAGGGCTAACAGAATATAAAAATGAAAGTCAAACAAACATACTGCAATTAGTGGAGTTTGTTTATCCATTTGCAAATCCGAACGAAACCTCGGCAACTCATCAAGCCAACGTTATTAAATATGATACAGAAGTTTTGCCTAAGGTCTAGTTTTTAGTCTCCTACTTACAAGTTCAAAGGGTCAAACGTCAAATCCATCGTCCCGTTCATTATCCCCTTGTCTATCTCGGAATGTCATGGACAGTGATTGCCCGTGATGCAGTTCCCGCAGATGTACGTTTGAAGGTAACGAGGAATTGGCATACCGTTAAAACTATAAGTCCTGTCACGAACTACGCGCTTATCTAGGATCAATTGCGCGTAGGAATTGCGCGCAAGTGCCAAAGCACGGCAGGTTCTCCTGGTTACTCATAGCAAACACAAGCAATTTTTCTGTCAATGGACCTCCGGGGTTCCCGGAGGTCCATTGGCTGAAACGTTGTTTGAGCACATGCCATATGTACAGAATCTGATAGCCGTACTGTGGTCATAACGCGCAGATGAACGCGAAGATCGACGTGATATTTGTGCGCATTTTATGACAGGACTTCTAGTTTTAACTGTAAAATTTTATTGACATACTGAAGGGGCATAAGAAGCTTTCGGATGGGGAGGAAGAATCAAAAACTTTCTACAGAAATTAGCGATACACATAGCTAATTTCTATAGGAAATGTTATGGTCTGGAATCCCGTAATCAGTGAGAGTGTCTGTTCACCAATCATGCAACACGTGTGAACACAGGCAGTAATCTTGATTTTTACTGGTAACTGGCAGTTATCTGTATCTCTATTAGTTTCTGTTTTATGTATTTCTGTCAAGGTCAAATGGCTTCGACTTTTCCGACAAATCTTCATATTTTCCAACAAAACATTTTGTAGTGAAGAGCAGCCGGCTATGGTCTGTGTCCTCGTATGACTATAATACTATATTTTGAATACTATAATATGTTGAACTCGTTAGCATTTATTTCTAGTTAAATACTTAATTGATTTTATAAACATTGATTACATTAGTTTAATATACTCATCCCTGATATAAGGCCTGGGAATAACTCACGAACGATAGTTTAGGTACAGAGAGAGTTAATACAGACAGTTGTAAAATACGCGAACGGACTTCAGAGTAAACGAAAATGATACAGCATGAATTAAATTCCTGTAAATACACGCTTTACCTGTCGCACCTGACAATCCTCCCGGCTAACTCGACTCAAAGCAGGGGCGGCGGAGCCAGGGGGGGGGGGGCTCACAGGGGGCACATGCCCGCACTTTTTTCACCAATTATGAGTACCCTCACAGGACATATTCTGACATAACGTACACAACCCCTATGGCCATATTGACTGTGGGAGATAGTAATATAGTTCTATCAAAATTAGCAACATAATACTATCGGTGTCACTGTCCATTTTATATATTGAGATATTGCACATCGCAAGTTCGCAACTAACCATAATAAGCACAGACTACATGTATAGTAATAGTAAAACTAGTCCAAACGTTTATTTTTCTACCTTTATGCAGTGAAATTTAATTTTGACACTTTGCGATCTTCGATCCCAATAAATTCATACCGTTAACGATTTTCCATCAGTTGTGATGAAACTGTCTAGAATATTATTATGGTGCTATGTTAGGTAGTTTTTTGAGTATGGTTGTCACCAGTTGGGAGGGGGTAACGCCTGTCATTATTGACGTTATATCTTGGATATTTGATGTAGAATGTTCAAAGTTTTTTCAACGTCTTATTCAGGACTATGAGTACTAAAAGTTCGACATGTATACAGTGAAATTTAATTTTAACATTTTCAGATCTTCGTCCACAAATAACGTCATAGTTTTAACAATGTTCTGACAATATGGATGAAACTGCCCAATGTTTGAGCTCAAATTTTCCTCTTGCTGTCTGGGACATTGTTATAGTGCTATGTTATATAGATTTGTCATCAGAGAGAAGGGGTAAGTCAAAACTTAAAATGACGTTAAAACGATACAAATGACGTTAATCGCAATTAAAAAAAATAGCTGCTTTTTATTTTTCCACCTCTACAACATATTAAAAGTTCAAGAAAATCGGACGAAATTTAATTTTTTGTGACGTTGATGTGAAAAGAGTCACCGGAAAAATCGGCGATAACCGTTGACAATTTACTAGGTCGATATGACATTTTAAGATATGTTTTCCTTGTTGGAGATGGGATATGCATACAGTTAAAACTAGACGTCCTGTCATGAAATGCGCACAAATAGCACGTACGTCGATCTGCGCGTTCATCTACGCGTTAATCTACGCGTTATGACCATAGAAAGGCTATTAAATTCTGTAAATATGGCCTGTGCAAAAGCAATGCTTCAGCCAATGGACCCCCGGGTAACCCGGAGGTCCATAGGCAGAAACATTGCCTGTGTGTTTGCAATGAGTTACCAGGAGAACCTGCCGTGCTCTGGATGCCATTCGATATGGCAATTGCGCGCAATTCCTATGCACAGTTAAGCCTAGATAAGCGCTCAGTTCGCGACAGGACTTCTAGTTTTAACTGTAGTTTGAAAGAGGGAGGCTTGATACAGGTGTTCTTATTAAAGTTGAAAAAACGTAATTTGGACGCTGTGATGAAAAAGGTGCGAAATCAAAAATCCGAATCAACTATGACATCAAGAAGTTAAGAAGTAAAGTGTGCCAACTTTCACGCGGATCGGTTGAGTGATGAACTCCACAGCATGGTGACTTAAAAAGAAAAAAATGCTGACGATCCCTATATGTCATTTCAGCTTTGTTGAATGACTTACGTACGGCAGCTAGGATAATAATTTTATAATATGCTAAGTGTGGTAGTATTCGTTAGAGAGTGCTTTCCAACAGCGGCGCCCTTTGTGCTGTTGGAAGAAAAACTGTGGTAAATGTGGTTACATGGTGTGAACACTATTTAAAGCGCCATACCCCAATCTATTGAGTCCAATGGATAACGTACTTATTATATATGTTACACTAGCTGATCAATGTTCTGAGGCGACCAGTTGCAATTTTGTTTTGTCTTCAGACATGGTAAGATTATATTCCTAATGATGATATCCTCAGCGGGTTACATTTTTCTTTAATTAAATATTGGGCTAATTACAAAAATCTGTTTTTGTATAAAATGCACACGTCTCGGAGTTTTAAATTGGGCAATCTTCTTTAGACAAACGCAAAAAGTAATGGTTAGTCTTGCCAACAGTTGAGTCAATAAAACATTGTAAAATTATTCACCTGTTTACTTTTAGTCATCAGAAGGGATTGGTGTCTATTTGTCTTGTTACCATTTATGGGAGAGTGCCCACGTTGTGTTCTGTCCTAATATACAGCTGTGAGTTATTTGATTCAAATGCTTCCCTCTTTGCGTTCTCATTTTAATTTAACAGGGTACATTTTGAGTAACAACCTGTGCCCCCCCCGCCCCCCCCCCCCCCAACATTCACTGCTAATTACAATATTTAAATCGTTGGTTTCCTTGTAGTAACCCTCACCCAATGAAAACAGTCATATCGTTTTAACAATGCTTGTTTTCAGTCACAGTTCAGAGATCCACCGTGGAAACACATTGAAGGGAAGCAATGCTTGTTTACTGCAATGAACAAATTCTCTTTACTAGTAAAATAGACCACACTAACCAACGCCTGGGTGGATGTCTTCTCCACAGGGCAACATGGGTATAAACGATTGGATACATAGCCATAGATATTGAAAATGACAAACACCGATAAATATATAATAAAAAGTTCAGAGCACGGGTGGACATCTACAGTAGAGCTGTTGTGCGCTGGTCGTAATCCATGCGGGGGCAGTGATATCTACGTATATGTTTACTTGGTAATAAAAATCACCATCAGCAAAATGCTAATTAATGAAGCACCGGGTTGTACCCGGTGCTTCTTTAATTAATTTTTTATGATTATTCCTATAATTAGTGCTTGGAATCTAATATCATTGCGTCCGAGGAAATATTGCCCACCCGTGCAAAGCGACCAGTCCACGGCGATAGTCATGTACTAAATACCGTCGGGTTGGTTTTTTTTTTTTTTGCACTAAACGAAAGTCTACATTTTATGAAAAGAAAACACCACTCGGTGAAACTTGGATTCTGCTGTTCGTTCTTTTTGAGAAAATTGTAAACTGTTGTTTAGTGGAAGTCAATCCACCGTGGTTTTGTTGTAAGCTACTTCATTTTGTACTCTACCGAGAATAGTATTTTTATGTTTTAAAAAACTCTGAACAGTCTGCGGAGGAAGTTTGACGCTTCGTTGTTTAACAATACATGTCTTCTCAACTGCGTTTACAATTCCGAGAAAGCAGATTGCTACAAAATCACAATGGGCACCTAACGAGTATTTGCACTTTTCGACACAAGAAGCTCCAGGTAACTTTCTGCTCATGAATCATCGGTGACACCTTTTGGTCCATGGACTGAACATTGACCAATACTGCTTTTTCCTATTGGAAAAATTTAAAATAATTGTTGGGTGGAAAATCCACACGTCGTGATTTTTTTGTAATACTCTACTGTTCTATCATTTAACCCTGTAGTCCCCAGATTAATTTTACTTTAATAACTACCGTATATACATGTACATGACTGCAGATGACTTAACAGTGTTTTTACATTAGTGTTGGCTGCCTCCACAAAAAATACTGTCAGGATAAATGCACCCTGCCAGTGGAGTTCTCAAGGAAGAATACACCTGGGACAATCGTTTGAAAGCAATATAAAAAAGTAGTCTGTAGCTGTATGGGAATTTCTGTCATCTTTCTGAGCCACGAAAGCCCGAACAATCCGTGAAATACAAATATGGTCTTTGAATTTAGTGGCTTTGGGAGTTTTTTTCCGTTGTGTATTTGCTTTAACCTGAATTTAACTGGAAATATGTGAAATAAAAACCCGTTAAATGGAACAAACTTTTCACTATAAATTAAAAATTGTAAAATCATTGGTTTCCCTATAGCGACCCTCACTATATTTATCTTCTCAATTGCATTTTCAAGACAGTCAAGCAAGAAAGTTATCAGGCCGCCGAAGATGATGTTTTTCTTCAGAAATATCTGCTTCATTCATTGTTTCATGTCAAATGTTAAATCGTGGTATACATGCAGAACACTGAACGGGTAGACTACGGGGTGGGGGTGGGGGTGGGCAACAGCAGGAACAACGCCCCTTGGAGTAGCTTTTCATGTATTGCGAGTGAAATACAGGGAAAACTTCACCTTGGGTAGTTGATCCCAGTTCCCAGTACCCTTCCCTCGTTGTATTCTGTCTTATAACTCATCGAGGGTAAATATGAGATATTTAAAACCAATTCCTTTTATAGTGGTTTCCAAATATATATATAGTGTTGAAATGTGGGCCCTTGGCACTTTTAAATGCGACTCCTATGCAGTATAGAAATTCCACTATCTTTTGGGGTCCTAACAAGAAGAACGTATACAACAGTCAGCATGAAAGTTGATTGACAACTCCAATAATATGGGTACTTCGTCTTAATTAGGCCCACTTTGTTACAGGAAAAGACCAAGAGCCAACGAACCTTCATATATGGTCTACGCGACCGTGCTCTACGGCTTTGATCAACGTTTAGCTAATTTCCGTACACTTCCCCACCTTATACCGAGTTCAGTACGAAGAGATAATGGTTATTTTACTAAGTCATATGTTTTGAAATATCTCGTTGGGTGTGCCTAGAGGAACCGAACGTTTGAAGTTATTTCACGGTGATGTCATATTTTTAGAAGTTATTTTTACCAAAGATACAGACACGAATAAGCCACAAGACGGAAGGAAAACACATAACCTATCATATTTCTCTTTCAATAACCAAACACGAGAAGGGACATCTGGCTCATATTAGAGACAAGTTTACTGCCTCCAAACTGTATCTTATCAGGCAGAATGGTTATTCTGTTCATGCCCAACCCCCATACACACCGTCTTATCTACTGGAACTTCTTGAATGTTAGAAACCTATGCTTTGTGCTATATGTTTTTTCATCTCTTTACCCAACGCAGACGATATCAAAATTTATTATTTTAAATATATTTTTTTAAAAATTTCTCAAAACATTTCAACAAAACCATATCATGTGACACGTCATTGGAACGAGCTCAATGAGCTCGTTCCAATGAGGGGTCACATGATATGGTTTTGTTGAAATATTTTGAACAGGTTAATTTTTTCAACTGCTCGATTTGAATATTACGCGGGCGGATGCGGGCGATTCGTTAGGTAAAGTGTTAAATAAACAATCTGTTTATTTTGACAGTGAGTATGGCTGGCTAAAACGTGGGCACTGTAATGCAGTATCCAATTGTGGATTTTCATACTTTCACGGAAGTTCGGTAGATGGAGGTAAACGTAGTATTTGCAAATATTGTAAAGGCGTTCCACAACACTAAATTTGTTTCGAACGTAGCTTGTGAAGTTTATAAATACCGAAGTTGGCGCTGCTATACATTTTCGAATGATACATGTACATTTTCACAGCTTTGTGATGAGAAGGCGTAGGCTCGCAACCTCTATTATGCTTTTCCAGCATCATTTTGTTATTTGTATATAGAAATGAGAAGTGACGTGGAACAAAATACGAAAACAGGTTTATAGTTCTCTTGTTGCACCATCTGTTTACATTTTGCTTTCATTGTTGGTGATGTCGCCAAAATAAAAATAGTTTAATGTATTGCATTGTATCGATTGCATCCAATTATGTTCCGGGTGATTCTGTTTATAAAGTACTGTGAGAAAAAAAGCGGAAAGAGAATTTCTACCGGACTGGGGCGCGATCCGTTAGAAATTATCCGTCCGCTTTTCTCCCTCAAGTAGTGAAGGCTGTCACTATAGGTACAAGCATTTAACACTGAATCGCCCATACCCCAAGTCTGTCACTATAGGTACAAAATTAATATAGGATTCTCCATGGTTTTGTTTCGCAAGAGTGACATTTTTGTACACAGAGTGACATTTTTGGAAGCAGGAACAGATTTTAAAATCTTCTTCCTGCCTCCAAAAATATCACGCTGGGTACAAAAATGTCACTCTGGGAATAAGCTCCCTATGGAGAATCCTATGTTAATTTTGTACCCAGAGTGACAGCATTTGGGTATGGGAAAATCAGTGTTAAATGCTTGTACCCAGAGTGATAGCCTTCACTACTCCCTCGGCACTATATAATTTGATTGCAGCCAATTATGCTCCGGGTGATTCTGTTTATAAAGTACCGTGTGCACAAAAGCGGAAAGAGAATTTTAACCGGACTGGGGCGCGATCCGTTAGAAATTTTCCGTCCGCTTTTCTCCCTCAGCACTATACAATTTGGCCCGTCTGAAAAGAAATGCGAGAACCTTGAGTCTGAGATGCTATTTTTATTCCATAAATGGCCGTTTATTTGAACAATAAAGGCCATGGATAAATGTTTGCTTCTTCACCTAGTAGGGTGATAAATTTTCCCCCAGGTTCAACACTGAAAGAATTTATTCCCCTAGTAGCGACGGACTTGTTGACCTCTGGCCTCTACCACATTTGTCTAGCATAATTAATAGATCGATTGTTGATTTCTTTAAATCTTTTTGAAGGTATTACACAATGCCAGTTGAAAACACCACACACTGCTCATATAATAAAGTATTTTTGCAAGTTGAGCTCAAGTTTGTAGCGGAATTATTTTTAGACAAAATGTATTACTACGCCTTGTTTATTTTCCCAATTTTGCGGGTCGATCGAATTGGACCTAAGTGCTCCTCATTTCTCGCCGTGTTTTGTAGCGAATTATAGCACGATTTTGCCGCGACTGCCCTGTAGAAGATTTATGGGATAAACAAAATAAACGTATAGTGTTTTCAAGTAAAAAAATTATTTTACTCGTATAATTAAGAATAAATTTTTTACTTGAAAACATTATACGTTTATTCTATATTTTGTATTGGTTCGGTTTTGATTTCGCAATATTTTATTTATGAAATCTCATCCACTTGTTGTCGCGATCCGATCCCGAACTAATGGATAAAGATGCCACTTTTATCATCACAGTATTGCATTTAAAACAATAGAATACTGATTGCTAAAAATAGACAGGTCTTTGTAAAAGGTTATTTTAACAGTTTACAAAAGCGGTGTAAATGTGGACCGAATCGTGACTGGATCGCGACCTGGGACCAATATTATACAACCTTTACAATTGTATTTTCCAGAATTATATTTTCTACAAGTGAATATAAATGACGGAAGTGAATGATTAGCATTTTAAAAGATATGGCAATTTGTCAACTGGCATATTGCCACATCTTTGCAAATGCTAATGGTTCATTTCAGTAAGGTACTTCCATAAATAGAAAATACAATTCTGAAAAATACAACTGTAAAAGTTTCATAGTATTGGCCCCTGGTCTAAATTCTCTGTCCGCTTTCTGCCTCGCAATACTATCACACGGCGGAAACGAAATGCGAGAACATTTGTACATTTTTTCTTGTTTTGATCTTAACTTCTCCATGTTTTAATTATGAAAACTCGACCCACTAGCGTATGCCGCAACCAGTTCGCGATGCGGTTGAGGAGACCGTGTTTGCAACCATCGTACTGCAAATACATTACAGGCGGAAGATATATAGAGAGTAATCACTTGACTGCGAGCCAGGGTGTATCAGTGGTTCATATACCTGCGTATCTGGCACCATAACGTCACACACAGGAAAACTATTGTTACAACCACAAGGTGCATTGCAAGTAGGACCTAGACTTTATATTATTTCCAATTCCCATAACAACCGAATCTGCATTACCATTATGACCAGCAATGATGGAACCTGTTCACATATATTTGTTATTGCCATGTTAATTACTAATTACTAAATTTAATCGAGAAATGAGTACACCAACAGTCGAAGACAGTTTGCAAATAAGCAATTATAAATACGTACTTTTATTCTATGCTTTCGCTTCGAATGTACAGAAAATAACGAATACGTAACCGTCGTATCTTCCGTCTTGGCCGACAAAAGACCTACGGTTACTTTATTTAAAGTTTCGCTGCTGATACAGTTGGTAAATCACAGTGCAAATAGTATCAACGAACCCGAAAAAAACTCTCTAAATGTTTTGAAAGTGCGAAGTGGTAACCATGTTATGGTGCAAAGTTGTTGTTATTGTTATTTGTGGTATTAACCCTTTACCTAACGAATCGCCCGCATCCGCCCGCATAATATGCAAATTGAGCACTGAGCTCGTTCCAATAAGGGGGTCACATGATATGGTTTTGTTGAAATTTTTTGAAAATTTAAAAAAATGATATTTAAAATGATAAATTTTGATATCGTCTGCGTTGGGTAAAGGGTTAGATTATTTTTCATTGACGTTTCTGTTCAGCTTTCAGAGAAAATCTGAGGAAACTATTTTGTTTCGCGGATGAATAATTTCGTCGCTGAATGCGGTTCGTTGGCTATCCGCTGATGGCCTTCAAACTGAAATGTTTGTCGCTTTCGAGGGAATTAGTTTGCATTAATTTGGGATTAGACGTTAAGATATTTTTAGAATAAGCAACACATTTAAGAAAAAAAAACTGTTTTCTGAGTGGTTACGATATTTATCTCATTCGTGACTAGCAGATGAAATATAAATTTTGAACGAGCGACTACAGTAACTCATTCAAAATTTATATTTCACATGCTAGTTAACCGCGAAATAATTATGTTATACACTCAAAAAACATGGGTATCATCCATTCATATTTATTTATTTATTTATTTATTGGGGTGCAACGACACTTTCGACAGCCAAGATCAGCGGTGAGCAACTGTCAGACTCCCTAACGTACTGACTCCACACAAGCAGAGTTTGCATTGGTTGAAGACAATTGCACCATCGACGTGCACAACGCTTTAGTACACAGCCCCATCGCGCCACCACGCGGGCAATCGGGATTAAGTGCCTTGTTCAAGGACACAGCACCGTCACCACTGGCGGGTATTGAACCGTGACCATTTGGCTTGAAGTCCAATATCGTAACAACACTGAGCCACTGCGTTCCCTCCATTTACATACTTATTTAGAGTAATACTAAACCCGAAAACGACGAATCCCACTTACATACAACGATACAACATGTACCACGAGAGTATAGTTTAAAACGTACTATTAAAAACACAGCGCATACCAATAGGTGGCACCTAAGATTCAATGTTATCGCATTTTTGCCAACGCGTGCGACTTTGTGCAGTGCTCCGTCTGGGAAGAAAAGCGGGAAGATAATTTCGACCGGATATCGACCTAGTCAAAATCCGATCGAAATTCCCTCTCAGCTGTTGTGTTTAATAATTAAAATATTAACCATTTGAACCCTAATGGGATCTTCTTTGTCAGTTCAATTGCAGCAATTAGAAGAGTCCATATTCATTATTTGGGAGGTAGACCAATTAATATTTTCAACCTGCAGCCTTGTGGCTGCACGTTGAAAAATTGATGAATCAACCCCACACATTTCCTTAGCAGCCGTGATACTGAGTGATACTATGGCGTATTGTGTTCCTGGTCGTAAAAGCAGCCTCAAGGGTTCAAAGGGTTAATTCATATGTCTTTCATATTGTTAGTAGACTCCATCAATTCATGATATTGTACGGACATGGAAAGTACCATTCTATTAAAATCAGGGTTGAAAAGATGAAACCAATGGAACTCTTCGCAATCGACCTCTCGTCTGAGGTGGCATTTAACAAAATTTTCTTTATTCTTACAGTGCAAACATCATCGTTGGTCAAGTGATTTGAAAAATTTATAGAGGATCATCCAGTTGGCTGTTGAATGTTGGCTGGCTCTGTAGATAATTCCGAAGGCTGTGATATTCACTGTACGATTGAAAGGTAAAGTTTATTTGATAGGCAGTGGTTAAGATAGCTTTTATCGGCCCTTTTATTTGATGTCCAGATCATTAATTGTTCACTAGAAATTCGCGATACTTTGCCTCCGACGAAAGTGTTAGTAACATCCGCTTATCTTACGGCCACACAATCTACGCAACGTGTAGAATTAGGTTGTTCTTCTGAGTTAAAGTACAGTAAAAGACTGATGGCGCCTCTTGATGTCACTTGTCAACTTTCGAGTATTCTCGCGTAAAGAAAGTCAAAATGCCTGCAGAGATTACTTCAGAGTCATCGGCAGGTACAAGTAACCATACACTTACCTGTACAGTACAGACAGGAACGATTGTTGCTAAATCACGTCAGCCTACTTCTCCATCATATTTACTTTCGACTTCTGAAAACCGCAAGAAGCTCTCGCAAAACAATTCAGCTGATGGACCATTAAGTGCAATCCGGCGGTCCATGAGGTGGACATCTGCAAATGCGTCCTTGCTTTGTGACCAGAGATGGTATATATTTGTTGGAAGGAAACCGATCTCACTCTGATTTAGTTTTATTATTAAATATGTTATATGTTAATTTAAATTGTAGGGTTGTTCACCAATCCCTGTAATGTATATAAACTTAAAAAATGGAAATGGGCATGCATCCTTGAAAGAAGTCGCCCTGGGGTGAGTCCTTAAGGGTGGTAATCGGAACTGAATATCAGGGGTCAAAGCGAAAAGTTCTTTGGACGGGTAGCGGAATAGAGAGGGGCCATCATTGGTGGGGTGCCTTTATATAACTTGGTGCACTGCTGTTCAGATCTAGGTCAGAGTCACTGGAACATAAGGGTGAATTCGTCAAATGAAGAGCTTTGACGTGACAGAGATCATGGAACATTTTCCTTCAGAGTATCTAAATTTATCAGTTCATGTAAGGGTCATTGGAAATATATATAATGAACATACGGGATGGAATGTTGAAATGTGGGTTTGGAGGGGAGGGAATATTTATTTATTTATTGAGGTTTAACGACACTTTCGACAGCAAGGGTCACCTCGTTTTACGGGTCGAGGAAATCGGAGTACCCGGAGAGAACCACCGAGCCACGGCGAGCAACTGTCAGGCTCCCCAACATACCTACTCCACACAAGCAGGGTTAGCATTGGTTGAAGACAAGTGCACCATCGACGTGCAATACGCCTTAGTACACAACGCCGCCGTGCGCCGACGTAGACAACGGGAGTGAAGTATCTTGCCCAAGGACACAACGCGGTTGCCGTAGGTGTGATTCGAACCGAGGACCTCTCGGCTTGCAGCCTACACCTCTACCTTCTGAGCCACCGCGCCCCAATGAGAGAATAAGTGTGCTAACTGGGAAAATAAAGAGCGAGAAAGTGAAAGTTATCATTAAACTGTATGTTTCTGAGTGCTTTAGAAGGCGAGGAAGGAGCAGTTTCATAAATAAGGAATTACATAAGAGGTGTTTGTTCGGAGGGTGGGGGGCTGAATTTCCAACGGCACCCACCACCATCTCCTCTTTGAGTGAGAATTTTCCAACTGCTGAGAAAATCCGAATGCATCCTCTCCCTTTCTGTTCGATGTTTTTTACCGTTGGGTTCTAGAGTTGTAAATCGTCTCTTGGGTGCAACAAGGCGCCCTCTGCAATACTTTAGCATTGCAGATGGCGCATTGTTACACTGAAAGGACAAAATATTGAACCAAGTTACATTTATTGGTGTTTAAGGTCACATATTTCTGCACAATGGCTAATCATGACCACGACAGTTTTATGGGTGGAGAAAGCCGGAGTACCCGGAGAGAACCACCGAGCAACTGCGAGCAACTGCGAGCAACTGTCAGCTCCCCAACATACTAATTCCACACAAGCATGGTTAGCATTGGTTGAAGACAGGTGCACCATCGACGTGCACTACGCCTTTGTACACAGCGTCACCGTGCCCCCACACGGGCAATGGGGGTGAAGTATCTTGCCCAAGGACACAACGCGGTTGCTGCAGGTGAGATTCGAACCGAGGACCTCTCGGCTTGCAGCCTGCACCTCTACCTGCTGAGCCATCGCACCCCCATTGAACCAAGATGACCAATCGCATGAAATGGGGTCACAAAATGTCCAAATGTCCACAAGAAACGGTCACAATCACGGATAAAATGTCACCAAATATACTACCATAGGCCTCGCAATTTCCAAGTGTTTACAGTTTGAGGCATGAAATTTCCAACTATTGAAAATGTTGGTCGGGATTGGGTCGGGATGAGACACAATGTACCTCACCCCCGGTCAATACATCCCTTTACAGTACAGTCGCCGTGGATTGGTCGTAATCCACACGTGGGCAGTGATGGCCACGCATGCGTTGACAAGGTAATAAAAGTCATCAGCAGCAAAAATTTAATTAATGAAGCACCGGGTTGCACCCGGTGCTTCATTAATTAAATTTTTGATGATTATTCCTATAATTAGTGTTTGAAATCTACTATTATTGCATCCATGGAAATATTGCGAACCCGTGGAAAGTGACCACTCCACGGCGGCTGTACTTTATATAAGAACAATGCCAGTTCAGTGATTGAGCGAATTTTTATAACATAAAACTTTGTTTCATCAGTCTTCCTGTCGCCTGTTCAACACTGAACGCTAGAACAATCGACCTTGGCACAGTTCTTGTAAAGAACGATCTTTTTTCTGTTTATCGCGTGAATCGACATTGATTAAAAAATAACTCGGACAATACCAATTTTGCTGAAATAGTTTTCCTTTAGTTTTGCCTTTTATCTCCATTGACTGTATTGGTATTCAATAAGCACCAAATATCTCCACCTTTTAGGTGTAATTCAATGAAGAAACGGACTAATGAGGTTGGTAACACTTCACGGAAAACAAAATCTGATGTCAATCCTGCACGTCATCTATGTTTGTATTTCATAAATGATGCAATTTCGTCGCCTTTTCCGTGCTATTTGTAGAAGTTTCGATTGCTAAAACGCTGATAATTTCATTAAGAAATTGCCGACAATTTCACGCAAGCGCTAACACATTTCTGCAATAATATTTTCCGTGATTGATATAGAGACCAACTAAAGGCACCATATCCTCTAAACTGCCATGTTTGAAAAATCCGGAATGGGCGTTACACCTTTCAGGCTGGTTAAAAAAAAAACAGCGGAGACTGGCCGCGATTGCTAATTATAAGACAGATTTTCATAATTTTTTATTTTTTTTTAACGATCGGATCGTGACTGGGTCGCGAAATCTCCTGTCCGCTTACCGCCGACAACAGTATAGAAATTTTGTCCTGTCGAAGAAGAAATGGTAGAATATTCTGTCTCAGATACTGTTTTCGTTTCTTTTTTCTCGACTCTGTCTGCACTTTCGCAATTCAAGATTTATGAAATCTAGATCGACTGGTGTACAGTAAGTGGAGAGTGTATTATCACTAAATCACCCGCAGAGTGGAGATTCCACCCGAGCAATAATTGCATTTATTTTTGCAAAGCATAACCAACACCAGCAAAGTTCGTGCCAATGGACCTCCGGGTTTAACCGGAGGTCCATTGACTGAAACATTGCTTGTGTTTTTTTGTCGATATATACAAAATTTGAAAGTTATAGCTTGGGTGATAACTCCACTCTGCGGGCGATTTAGTTACAATCCACTCTCCACGTACTGTAACTGTGTCGCGATTAGGTCACGACCCGATCAACAAATGAACCACTTTGTATATTACAGCTCTGTACCTAATACAAAGAGTTGACAACACACGCAAAACAGTTTCTTGAGAAACTGAAAATGTTGAGGTCCTCGGTTCGAATCCCACCTGCGGCAACCGCGTTGTGTCCTTGGGAAAGACACTTCATCTCCATTGCCCGCGTGGGGGCACGGTGGCGTTGTGTACTAAGGCGTACTGCACGTCGATGGTGCACTGTTCTTCAACCAATGCTTACCCTGCTTGTGTGGTGTTAGTATGTTGGGGAGCTGACAGTTGCTCGCCGTTGCTCGATGGTTCTCTCCGGGTACTCCGGCTTCCTCCACCGGTAAAACTGTCACGGTCATGATTAGCCATTGTGCATAAATATGTGACCTTAAACACTAATAAATAAATAAATAAATAAATAAATAAATAAATAAATAAATAAATAAATAAATAAATAAATAAAAATGTTCATTTTCCCCCAAAGTATAACTTAGAATTTAACGAGTTCATCGAGGTCGTTTCGGTGAAAAAAATTGACAAAATACTAACAATTGAATAACTATTTTTTTGTAAATAAGGCTTGGCGTTAGATAAAAAGGTCAGCTATTACCGAACTCTGTGTTTTAAGCCTCTGCTTCTGAATACATTTAGTTTTTCCAAATATTTACCTCCTACACATATTTCGACTTATAATAAAAATGCCCCGGTGTCAAGAACTATTGAAAGGATCGGAGCTAAAACTTTTTCATCGTTTATAAACCGTTCATCCTATTCATTTAAAGCACCTCGGTTGTGGAGCCCGATGAATACCGACAACCAAAACCTGAGATGCCCAGACATTTCAAAGCATTTTTATAGTCTTCCGGACTGTCAGATTTGAAAATCTGCCTGGTGGTTTGCAGCCAAGACTTGGGTGCTTACATCCACCCAAGTCCTGAAAAGGCGCCACTACAAAGGCAGTATGACCTTTTATTACTTTCCAAAGTGTGATTTACTGGGATTTCCCGGTCTGATTATAAACGATAACTTAACAAGTGAATTATGCAATCAACAATTGGGTCATGTATCCGTGCGCGTCAACGAAGACGCTTTGCCGTGGGTGTAATGGGGACTTCATTGTTTTTTTAACCCTTTACCTAACATGAAAAGCGGACAACACTAGCAAAAACAATTCTTGAATAACTAATTTTTTAATTTTTGTCCTCGAATACATACGTTCTGACCCCTCATTGGAACGAGCTCATCGAGCTCGTTCCAATGAGGGGTCGTAACCTATGCTTTAGAGACAGAAAAAGTGGCGATTTTTGAGAATAGCACTGGGCGGTCTTGCCGTTACTTTAGGTGAAGGGTTAAATAATATAATTATCGTTAATAATGAAAGGTAATAAACAGAGTAATCTCTTGACTGGACTGATTACGTAAACTAATTCATTCGAGGCGAGGGTTTATATTTTAAAACACTCGTGCGCATTCGAGCACTCGTGTTTGTACAACGTCCCCCACCTCTCAGGAATTATTTCACGCAACCAGTGCAGTCAAGCGATTACTCTCTATTTATCCAGCAAACTTGTCCTTGTAACACCCTATTTAAGGTCACACAAATTTCCAAAATAGGAAATTTGACTAACTATTTTTTTATAAATAAGGCTTACAATGTACGTTTCATCGTTTCGCCGATTTAAATTCATACTTGGTTTGTTCCACACAAGCAATGTATTTAAGCGGGTAACCCCCAGTTCAGACGGACGCATTTTGGACGATTCTAACATAATTGTATTAAATGCATCACCAGTCGGGCCTAATACCTGTTGATTCAGATGCACGCATTATCGTCGAATCTAATTCAATTGCCCGATAAACTTGAGGCAGTCTGCTTGGGTTGTTAACCTTTTTCCTGCTGGGCCCACATTGGACATTTCTAACATAACCAATTTGACCATAACAATTTGATTTGGCAACATCAATTCCCAGATTAGCAAACAGCGCTATGCGAACGATAATACCCGAACACAACCGAACATGGGCGGAACATTAGATTAGATTCGTTGCCAGTTCGAGTGTCTGAATCAATCGACGAATCGAATCTAATAGATGCATTAAATGCATCGCTCTCAGACAAAGATTTGCTTGAAGTGCGACAGAACGATTTATTTGATTCAGACAGACGAATAAACGTCAATATAATTCAAATAGAATCTAATATTAGATTAGACCCGCCAAAAATGCATCCATCTGAACTGGGGGCAATGGACATTCAACGGACCGTCTGTCTCGAAGTTGTACTGTTTAAAAATATGTTTTGTAACTTTAGCCTTGTCAATACGGTGCCGATGGCAAACGAATAATGGGATGACACGATCCTTACGTGGGACGTTGTTATTATCCCCTCACATGCTAATGAATTTAGCATTTCCGATGGCAGATGTGAGATATGTTGTGTTGATGATTTAACATCTTCAACATTTGCACTCTGAATGGTATCGTTTCATACACTACTGTCTTTTGGGAAATTGGAGAATCCATTCTGTAGTTAGAGGAAGGCCCAGTAATAATTTAACCCTACAGCGCTTATAGCTATAGGATTGAATTATTACTGATCTTCACTCGCGGCTTATTGTATTGTTATCTTTGTTGTCTGCCAGTCCATTTCCTATTTATTCTTCACTCAACAATTTATACATGAAAAGGTTAAGATACATATTTATTACTTTCCAAAGTGTGATTTACTGAGATTTCCGGGTTTGATTATAAACGATAACTTCACAAGTGAATTATGCAATGAACAATTGTGTCATGTATCCGTGCGTGCAAACGAAGACGCTTTTGCCGTCGGTGTAATGGGGCCTTCATAGTTTTTGTTTTTTTAACCCTTTACCTAACATGAAAAGCAGACGACACTTGCAAAAAAAAAAAAAAAAATTCTCGAATAGTTATTATTTTCATTTTTTGTCTCAAAAACATAGGTTATGACCCCTCATTGGAACGAGCTCGTTCCAATGAGGGGTCATAACCTATGTTTTAGAGACAAAAAATGAAAAAATAGTTGAAATTAATTGGCGATTTTTGAGAATAGCGCTAACGGTTACGTTTGGTAAAGGGTTAAATAATATAATTATCGTTAATAATGAAAAGTAACAAACAGAGTAATCGCTTGACTGGACTGGTTACGTGAAATAATTCATTCGAGGCTATGGACTATATTGTAAAACACTCGTGCACATTCGCGCACTCGTGTCTGTACAACGTCCCTCTCTTGTGAATTATTTCACGTAACCAGTCCAGTAAAGCGATTACTCTCTATGTGATGCCCGCTACTATTGTGCGCCGATGGTCTCCTTCTGATTATGACCATCTGTTAATCATAATGGTTCTTGTACAAATCAGTTTGGGAATACTAAAACAATTTGGGGTAACAGAGATCGTGTTCCTGACATTTAACGTGACAAACATTGTGTCGTCTTGAGTTTGAAAACTGGCATATGCGTTCAAAGTACGGATTCACCACTAAATTGTGCTATTATGCCGAGCTTTCACGTCTGAGACTTTTTAAATATTTTGGTGTATGTTATCATTCAATCTCAGTTTCTTATAACGTATCATGCTAATGTAACGTTCCCGCCCTCGGTAACGATAATTTAATGAATGGGCCCCACAACCTTAATCTACACAGTGAGGACGAACCGTCGAATCCGAGCGGTCAACAACCCCCCCCCCCCCCCCCATGCGATCACACACACACTGACACTCAAGGGTACAGGCTTGGGTCACATGGAAGTTTTACTTGAAATGGCAGATTGATAATATAGTGTACTCTATAGGTAACTCAAAGGTAAGTGTTGGGTTAATGAACGGCCGCCAGTACTTGGGGTCACAGACTAATTACTCTGTCCCAGTGATAACTGTCGATGTTTTGATAGGGTTACAGCCAGTCACTCTGTATCCAATAATAGCTGCTCAGTTCGGTTGTTGTTTGCAGCCGGTTACTCTGTGTCCAGAATGGTTCCAGGTAGGTTACACTGATAATCCAGTGGTCATGATAGGTGTGGCTGCTATCTGGGTTTCGCTTCTGCTACTCCTGAGACCCTCCCTTAGGTTGGGCCAGTATATTCTATAGAAATGCTGGATGTACAGGCTCAAGACAACATGGAATAAAACACGCCAAAATAAAGTTAGTCGATGTACAAATACTCTGCTAAACAATGGCTAGCTCTTGGAGCTCACAAAGTAAATGTACATGCATCAAGTTTATGTTGACACTGTTATAAGTCTCATGTACAGTACAGCCGTCGTGGACTGGTCACTTTCCACGGATGGGCAATATTTCGCGGACGCAACAATTTTAAGATTCCAAACGTTACTTGTAGGACTAATCATCAAAAATTTAATTAATGAAGCACCGGGTACAACCCGGCGCTTCATTAATTAAAATTTTGCTGCTGCTGATTTTTATTACCTGGTAAACGCATGCGTGGACATCATTGCCCACGTGTGGATTACGACCAATCCACGGCGACTGTACTGTACTAACAGCACAATATAGATGTAGTCCTGGGTAGGATCAACAATTGTGAAGCGGGTTAAAAAAGATTGTTTATAATTCAAAGAGGTAAAATAAGGAATACAGTTATAAACATGTTTTATTATGTACAAAATGATGGTCTGTCGCAACTGGGTAAATCTGCTTGAAGTATACTTGCAGTGATTTATTTGAACCAGTAGGAATGGTACACTGGTCAGTATTGACGTCATTAATTATTCACAAAATAAATGTATTCTTTTAATATACCCATAAGATCAAATTATAAACCCTCCCGTTATTCCGTGGACTCGATTTTGATATGCATGAACACGTGTAAGGCAGTGATTGATCACAGCGTACAAGCCTTGTAAATGCAGCGAAATGGCAACAGATACCCAAAATCCTTGTATTGTATTTGTGTAATACGACTTTTAGTGGGGAAGTTCGATGGAATTCTGAGTTTGGTAGTTCCTTTAATTATGGTATTAGACGCTTGAAAGTTGGAATCTGTGATTGTCTTTTGGCTGTAATGTTGATATTATTGCCGGTAAATGACGAGTTTAAATAACAATGTGGTTTGCAAAGTGCATTTTAACAAATAATAAAGAAACAACAATTCACACTCAATCGAGGCACCGATATGATGATAAAATGAGAGACGAAGTAAAACTTATGAAATGTTAAAATGAGATACCAAGCCTTAAAACTTTAAAATAACGCAAATATAAAGTGGCGAAATGGGGTGAAATATTACTATGAAGAAATATCACGGTGAGAATACAATGTCGATGTGTTCCTAAACACCAAATAAAATAATGCGCAATTACCGAAATACATCTTTTGGGACATTTTCTCAAAAGTAAAATAGCTTAAACGTTGTTAGAAACTTTTGTATAAATTAATATATGATTTATAATAAACGTATTTACAATTTCAAAACTAAAATCATTTGTGTGATTTGAGACTGACAGAATTGTTAACGGCCAAAACCGGCCAGCCCTGTTCTAAAAAAATCGTCAATTAATTTTCAATCTTTTTTCATTTTTTGTATCTAAAACATAGGTTATGACCCCTCATTGGAACGAGCTCGTTGAGCTCGTTCCAATGAGGGGTCATAACCTATGTTTTTGAGACAAAAAATGAAAATAATAGTTATTCAAGAATTGTTTGCAAGTGTTGTCTGCTTTTCATGTTAGGTAAAGGGTTAAAAAAAACAAAAAACAATGAAGTCCCCATTACACCCACGGCAAAGCGTGTTCGTTTGCGCGCACGGATACGCGACGCAATTGTTGATTGCATAATTCACTTGTGAAGTTATCGTTTATAATCAAACCCAGAAAAAGTAAAATCCCAGTAAAACACACTTCGGAAAGTAATAAAGTCCTGTCAGTGCTGACATTAACGTGAAGAATATTACTTCTACTTCCAGCTGGGCACATTAATAGAGTGGCAAAATCGTACACGCAGTGCACCTCTCATTCACATCAACAAATCTATATATCAATTTAAAATCAACAATGGCTGTTTGGCAAAGTGAATCCAAACTCAAACTAAAATATACTTCTGCACTAGGGGGCGCGGTGGCGTTGCGGTAACCTGTTCTCGTCAGATCACCGAAGTTAAGCAACGTCGAGCCTGGTTAGTCCTTAGATGAGTGACCGTCTGAGCGATCGATTCGGACTTCCGCGTTGTGTCCTTGGGCAAGGCACTTAACCCCGATTGTCCACACGAGGGCACGATGGCGCCGTGTACTAAGACGTACTGCACGTCGATGGTGCGCATGTATTCAACCAATTTAAACTGGCCTGTGCTGCAGTGTTCTCTCTGGGTACTCCGTCTTCCTCCACCCGTAAAACTGTCACCGACATGATATGACCCTGGCTGTTAATGTGTCGTTAACCCTTTACCCAACGTAACTGCCAAAACCGGCCAGCGCTATTCTCAGAAATCGCCAATTAATTTTCATTATTTTTTTCATTTTTTGTCTCAAAAACATAGGTTATGTCCACTCGTTGGAACGAGCTCGTCGAGCTCATTTCAACGAGGGGTCATAACCTATGTTTTTGAGACAAAAAATGAAAACATTAGCTATTCACGAATTTTTTTTGCAAGTGTAGTCTGCTTTCCATGTTAGGTAAAGGGTTAAACCCTAATGAATAAATAAATAAATAAATAAATAAATAAATAAATAAATAAATAAATAAATAAATAAATAAATAAATAAATAAATAAAGCGTTTCATAGCTATCATTATCATTTGAAATGAATCTATTAATGACCAAGTTACTATTAACCCTTTACCCAACGCAGACGATATCAAAATTTATTATTTTAAATATCATTTTTTCAAATTTTTCAAAAAAATTCAACAAAACCATATCATGTGACCCCTCGTTGGAACGAGCTCGACGAGCTTGTTCCAACGAGGGGTCACATGATATGGTTTTGTTGAAATTTGTTGAAAAATAATATTTTTTCAACTGCTGAATTTGCATATTACGCGGGCGGATGCGGGCGATTCGTTGGGTAAAGGGTTAATTTAAGGATACTGCATCTTGATTGATGAGGATCAACGTTAATCCAATGACAAAGGCTCCTTTAAATTATCAAATGGGGACATTGCAACGGCGAATACAGATCTGAGATCCTCAACCAAAATAGTCTTCTATGTAAGGTGGCCAATTTAACAAGCCATCAGCATATTGACGTTTTCTAAAAATACGAATTAAACAGCAAATTCTCTTTACTGATGTTGACACTGAATCGTTCAATCGATACCCGATAAAATATTTCTTCAGGATACTGACTAACTCCAGTTGTTACTATTACTTTGACAGGAAAGACACACAGTTGTATAGCACTGTAGTAGTGCACCATGTACCTGGCAGCGGACATAAAATCTTCGTAATTAATCATTTGATACCGTTCATCAAACATAGGTCGTGATTTGAAGGAGATGAAAATGATGTCATACTTGTGGAACATTTAGGTAAATATTGAACATTTATTTTTGTTTATTTACCGACCGATTTGTTAAACTTTAAATATTGGCCGCATCTGATTAAATGGAAGCACATTACAATTTGCACCCACATTACACTCGTGTAACGACCCTTTGAATGAAATTATTGACTCGGTTGTATGATTATACTGACTGTTCCCGACACGAATTAAAAGCAACGCTAACAGTATTTTTTCCATTTAATATTGGATATTTATTTTCTTTCTTCTTTTCAAATCACTGATTATGGCTTCTCATTGGAAGGGGTACCATGGAGCTGATTCCATTAAGATATCATACTGCACGTTTTGTGAAAAATAAGAATTAACACTATATAAAGGGTGGTTTTTGTGTAGGGTACCGTTGTGGTCCATTGCATATTGCGAGATGAAGAGTTACATATGGTAAATATGAGTTTGCCGGGACGGAGATATATCTTACCTCCTACAAGTATCTGGGAATATCACTGGTTCAAAGGCGTCACATGCAGACTGCATATAAAACCATATACTGCCTGTCAACATCAATATACGCTGACAGCTATAGATAATCTCCCCTTTGTTAATTGATTATTCAAAAGGGCGGCAGCCGATAAACGCTTCAAGTTGAAAGATTGAGTGTTGGAAGTCCATATTTGGTCTGAAGTGCAGGTTAGGCAACTTCAAAGGCTTCATATATTCTGTGGTTGTGTGTCATGTTACCTTCGAAATGAAACTGTTTGGTATGTATGAATTTGCCTTGATACAATTTATGGGAGAGTGCACTCTCCCATAAAATGTAACAAGGCAAGACACGTGAACACACTGTGAGAATTCTCTCATTCAATTTTGATCGCTGTTATTAGTTCTGTGCATCGATGCAGTAGTCGGTGAGACATATTCGTTACACAGTTTGTTGGTGGCCTAATATGGGATATATGGTGTCAGTTAATTTCATATTGGACGAGAACGAAGACTCGAGCTTTGCTCTCGTCCAATATGAAATTAACTGACAACATATATACCATATTAGGCCACCAAGAAACTGTGTAACTAATAGTATACTGTCTGTTCTGGGTGACATAAATATTAAGGTGCTATATTAGTAAGGAAAATTAGTTTACTTTGAAATTCCCACTTCTGGTATTCCATAACTTTAAATTGAACGTACACAAATTATACATCAACATAAAGGTTGTGGTGCATAGAAAACGCAAAATATATGCAATCAATCCACAGATTTGACTACAGGCAACAATGGGTTTTGTAAATCTACTACTGTATTCTTAGCAGAGCTGACAGTAAAATAATATTTCAGAACAACTCATGGCAAATGTTATTATTATTACACGACTGTATTTGGGGAAAGACCAACACTGTCTACATTTTTTTTCTTTTTGAAGAAGGATTCCCTGGCCGACGCACAGGCGTATGTCACGTGATGCCACAAATTTGAATCGCAAAATAATTGCATAATTGCATGAAATTCAAACAGGTGTGTGATAACTAGTAAGTAATATGACAACTTACAGTCTCGAAATAACAACATTCTATATAGTGTGGAGTCGATCAGTTTCATTATTTGATTTTAGACGACATTGTATATCAATGCTTTTTTCGGCCCTGGTGACCTTGACAAAAACGTAAAGAAATAGAAAACAAAAAAAATCCGAGAGTTTTGGAATTTAGCCCAACGCAGCTCCGTGGCTGCGTTTTGAAGATTTATGATTTTCTAGCTTTTGTTCTTGGGTACCCGAATCATATTAGCCACAAGTTGTTCACGAGAAATATTAGGGCGTTTGGGTATACCAAGGCGTTTGGGCAATACGTGGTAATCTGTGCTACTACGCTATAAAGGTCTATCTGGCGCTTTGTTTCAGTAACCAAAGCCCCATCGTGTCGGACAGTTTTAACCCTTTACCTAACGTAACGGCCAAAACCGGCCAGCGCTATTCTCAAAAATCGCCAATTAATTTTCATTATTTTTTTCATTTTTTGTCTCAAAAACATAGGTTATGACCCCTCGTTGGAACGAGCTCGTCGAGCTTGTTCCACCGAGGGGTCATAACCTATGTTTTTAAGACAAAAAATGAAAAAAATTAGTTATTCAAGAATTATTTTTGCAAGTGTCGTCTGCTTTTCATGTTAGGTAAAGGGTTAAATGTGGAGGAAGGTGGATTACTCGGAGAGAACCACCGAGCAGTGATGAGCAACTGTTCCAACGTACTAACGCGACACAAAGCAGAGGTACAGTTAAAACTAGAAGTCCTGTCACGAACTACACTGCAACAAATATAGGTTCTCTTTAGAACCAAAACTTGTTCTAATCCTGTCCCTGAGATGGAACCAGTTTAGTTTAAACAGTATTTATTTCAAATCAAATAAATTTACCAATATTAGCATTCAATTTTAACAGAATAATACATGAACTGAAGTAAATTCAGCAGTAAACTTGGAGCTTATTCAACGCAGTCGCCAAACATTTTGAAACAAAGCGAATATAAATACCTGATATATTGGTTCTATACAGAACCAAAACTGGTTCGATATGCCAACTGTTCATATCTCCTTTGCTTAATAATGATTTGAGACAACCTCGTATAAGCTCTAAACTTACGGCTGAAACCCCCTCAATTTATATTTAATTCTGTTAATATTTAATGTAAATCATTATAAATGTATTTGATTTGAAATAAATACTGTTTAAACAGAACTGGTTCCATCTCAGGGACAAGATTAGAACCAGTTTTGGTCCTAAAGAGAAAATATATTTTTTTGCAGTGTATGCGCTTATCTAGGCTTAATTGCACTTAGTAATTGTGCGCAATTGCCATATCGAATGGCATCCAAAGCACAGCAGGTTCTCCTGCATACTCATAGCAAACGCAGGCAATGTTTCTGCCAATGGACCTCCGGGTTACCCGGAGGCACATTGGCTGAAAAATTGCTTCTGCACAGGCCATATGTACAGAATTTGATTTCCTTACTATGGTCATAACGCGTAGATTAACGCGCGGAGCGACGTGCTATCTGTGCGCATTTTATGACAGGACTTCTAGTTTTAACTGTAGCAGCGATCGAGGCAAGTGTGCTATGTCCCCAAATGCATCTGATCATTTATTTTATCGGGAACCGGGTTAGGTATAAAAAAAAAAACTCCATTCGAGAAAGCAGTCACCATTTTCCATCCTTTCTTTGTCTACCATAAACACAAACATGCGCACACACTTTACACGAATATTGGCATTGTCCCATTCGAGAAGGAACTCACACCCACACCATTGGAGGAATCACTCAATTATGAGCGAAATATGATCTAAATACTTTGGATAACCCCTCCCACCCCCCTCCTTTGCGTACCAATGTGTCTGTGATTTGGGGAAAAGTGTGTGCTTGTGTTTGTGAGTGTGTGTGTATGTGTGTGTGTGTGAGGGTGTGGGGGAGGGGAGGGGGGTGGGGCTGTAATTTTAGGTATATACGAGTGTACATTTACGTATTAACGTAAACGTTTCAGCCTTCGTCATCTCTACAGACATTTCGATTTGTTCTGTATAAGTATGTGTGTTTCTTCACGCATTAACGTTAGCGTTTTAGCCTTCATCATTATTTGAGAAATTTCTCTTAGTTCGTTCGCTCTTTTCCCGGTCTTATGACCTGAAACAGTACGCATCTTATTAAAATTATCTACAGTTGACACTCTGTAGCACTTTTTAGAAAATAGGTCATGATATAGTGATGTCTCTTCATGTACTTATCTGTTCTTTATTTGTATGCCCGCGTGACATATTTCCGTCTGGTCTGCACACTACCTGTTTAATGGAATAACGGATTTCAAATCGCGGACATTAAAAACAGTTAGCGAGTGACACTGTCTATATTTAAAGCCTTATTAAAACTTTTTCACTTTATTCCGAAGTTTAACAAATAAATAAATCAGTGACACTGATCCTTACAGGATGTGTAGGGAAGGGAAATATAGTTTGATTCTAATTTCATTGTCCGAAAACACCTGTCACAACCGACCTGAAATGGCAAGTTACTTTACAGTTAGCAGGTACACATATATTACAACGTATATTTTTACAGGCCTGTCATTCTTTAGGAGTGCAGGAGTGCAGCACGCCTAGGAAAAATTAAGGAGGGCAATTTTTTGCACCCCTTGATTTTCAGGAATGCCAGACCTGTTTGGGGCTGCCTTTAATATCTATTATCACTTCGTCCCCAGAGTTCCAATGTGTTCTCTGTGCCTACTGGCACAGAGAACACATTGGAACTCGGGGGACGATTTGTCAATATTGCATTGATTCGAAATAACTCATGACCCATTCTGTGACGCATTTCGATAGATTTTGAGCGTAGAAGACAGTCACATAAGAATTGAAAGCAACATTTTGAATAATGAGATGTGTGTGCCAATGTTTTCACTATGTAGCTGAATGTAGCACAATCTTTTAGTCACAATATGAATACCTTGAAGTGAATATAACCAAAATAGCATACAAGTTTTGCATTGAAATTTCCAGGTGCAATTGCACTCCCAAGCAATCTGAGGAGGGCAATTGTTTTGCACTTCTTGATTTTCTAGAATGCCAGGCCTGAATACTTCGCAAGGAATGGGTGGTTAACATTGAGGCCTTTGTTGTCAACTGGTTTTCTTATGATTACATACCACATTAAAGTTCAAGACATACAATCTTTCTATAATACATGTTACGAAATTGCATAAAAAAATAGTCAGAGATTCGGAAGTTATGGCTGCGACAAACAAAATGTTAATGACGAATGGCTCAACATCAGACAAGCTCCAATATCATACTTAAAATATTTGCCTGCTTCCTTGGAGATAAACTTCTCGGTATTGTGTGGTGTGTGATGCTCAAATAGTCTTTCGACTGTGCTAACACAGCCATTTGCCTCATCAGGAGGCATTGGTTCATCTGATAGAAATTTTTTGTTTCAGTTGACATAAACACTGTCTGAAAAATAATGACATATGACAAAATAAATTCAAAGTTTTAACAAACTGTAACCAGTTATATCTTCAATATAATTATCAACAACATCTGTTAAAAATGAACATTTAAACTGTTTTCTGGTATACCGAAACTATTCGGTTATGGATAGACTCACTAGCTGAAGTGTTTGGAGATGCGATCAATCGGAAACACGATGGGATAGATTGTACTCAAAACAATATTTTCAGTTTGCTGAGAAAAAGGCATATGATTGCTGGCGGCAAACTGCTAGCTGACCGCCCACCAGGTCAACCCGGTGGTCTGTCAGCTGAAAGTATGCTAGTGTAACTTTTACTTTACCTGAAAGTTTAAAATATTTGTCGTTTGGAATATCTACTTCACACCGTTTCTGTTGTAATACAAGTTATACCACGATACAATACAGGCATTCACCAATGTGTTTTATTAAATTATTTATTGGGGATGCCAGTGTGTTAGGAAAACCACTTGTGGATTATGGCCTAAATGTTAGAACGCATGTAAGAACACACCTGACTGGTCGATTTGCATCTGACTGGCGTTGTGACATGAATAAAATTCTTCGACCCAAAACAATAGTGTCACACAAGAAAGTAAATAGACCTCTGAAGGTGATATTTCTCTTTGAAATTTGGCAGGCCTGGCATTCTGAAAAATGCAGGGTGGGGGGGGGGGGGGCAAAAAATCGCTCTCCTCAATCAGCTTAGGAGAGCAATTAGCTTTACACAGCATTTTAAGTATCCAGTTGAACGAACTCATTGAAACTGAAACCAACAGATTACATCAGTGATTTTATTAACTTTACTAAGGTAAAGCGAAATCTCTTAGACATGTAGATGTCTCACTCAACAACCGAATACACACTTGTCAAGACCTGTGTGTGTACCCAGACCTGTTGTCCAAGAAAGTCATACGCCTACCACTACCACCTTCAACCCCCCCCCCCTTGGTAGGCGTATGACTTTCTTGGACAACAGGTCTGCTTGAATCTACAGTTACATCCTGGTGCAAGTGCTTCAAGTGACATGATAGTAGTAATGGTAGTAAATTATAGTGTCAATATTCCTTGAATAATTACCCCTCAAACTGTGATGTCAGTTGTTGAACTTGAAACTGACAGAAAAAAAATATTACTGTGACCCATTTTGCTTCAAATGATTGCAACTGTGTTTGGGTAAGGTTGCAGACATTACCTTTTACCACTAAACCACTTTCAAAATGAAATTACGTGATGTTATGTGACTTCGAAGTTGAATTACATTTTTGCTTTGCAACAAAAATTTAATGTGAGCATAATACATGTAATCTCAATCATCCCAGACCAAAATATTTAGGAGGGCAATTTTACGCTCTCCTTAATTCTTTCAGGAGGGCAGTAAGGAGAGCTAAAAAATCGCTCTCCTGAAATTGCCAAGCCTGATTTGGGGGGTTTCATTCACTAAATTCAGTATAAACATGGTAGAAATGCAGAACGCAACCCAGGTAGAGTACGGGGGACAGGAATCTACGACTCTTGTTGGAGTTTTTTCCCATATTTCGCTCGCGCTGTAAACACTTGGAAAACTCCAACTAGGGTTTTTGATTCTACCGATAGATTATTTGGCTGTACTGGGCCTTCTCTCCGCAAAAGTTTGCCAGAAGATATAAAGTCTTGCGAGACACTTAACCAGGGCTCGACAATTCAGAATTTTGATGGACCCATTTGAAGGTCACCTCATCACATATTCATTACCCTTTCGATCTTTTGCCCCAATTTGGGGGGTTAACCCTTTACCTCACATAGCTTTCCCCCAAATATCCTGATCTTCACGATTAAAACCTTTGTCTAAAATTTTCAACAGAAGCATACAAATATGGATATCATTGGAACCAGCTGATTCAGCTGGTTCCAATGATATCCATATTGGTATGGATTTATTGAGAAATTGCCATGATGTGTGAGGTTGTGTAAGCCACACTTAGACTAATTTTCTGGGCCTTTTTGCCATTTCGTTAGGTAAAGGCTTAACCTCTTGGTTAACCATTATAATTGGCAGATTTGGGGATGTGAATTTTGTTGAGAAATAAGTCATTATGATTTATAATAATTTATCTTTTATCATTGTTACATGTCTTCTTATGTCATTACCTTTCAATCAAATCTCCAATTATGAAACTATTTTTTGGTTAACCTATAAACAGGTCTTCCAAAAATCTTTTTGCGTAACCTATAGGAAACCCGTCCTATAGGGTGCCCCAATTGTCAAGCCCTGCTTAACCATTTGAACCCCGCTAGTATCTTTCATATCCATTTAATGACAGCAATTGGAAGAGTCCGTATATATTATGTAGGGGTAGACCAGTTAATATTTTCAAAGTGCAGCCCCTGGGATGCACGTTGAAAATATTGATTGGTCTACCAAACACATGCACTTAGCATCCATCCAACTTAATGAAATTACGACGTATTATGTTCCTGGGCCGAAAAAGCAGCGGCTCGGGTTCAAAGTGTTAAGAAATTCCAAATCAAACTTAAAACCCTCTTCCCAAGACAGCCTTCAACATAGTTTAACTAATATCGTACTAATTGAGACTATACAGTGCTATAGAATGTTTTTCATTTATTATGTTAATGAGAAACAGCTGTGAGCCCTGTATCAAGGAATTATTTATTTTCAGTATTATTACCCTTCCCTCATGGATATGTCGTATTCCCTATAACGCACTGGAGATGCATGCTCTTTATACCATGATTACCTATTCTACTATACATAAAAATCCTATGACATAAATTTTAGCTTTACACACCAACCGTGGCGAATACGTGTGTCTGTGGTGAAGACAACAGCAATGGGATTCCAACAGTTAAAATTTACACATGCAGTGGAACTACATCCAAGTTGACCTTTGGTGACTTCGACCTGAATGCAAACTTGTCTAAATTTATCGCCCATCGCCTCGCGAAGAATGATATGAAACCGGCAGTTATTTATTACGTTTTTAAATGAGTTTTCCTCATAAGATACCAACAGTTAACAAACATGCGTTGACTCGTGTTAATAAAGCATCAATAACTAGAAATTGTATTATTAAAATGAAAAACGCCCCCGTGATTTTCGGGTTTCTTTTTCCATTTCGTTTCGGCGATAAAACTGAGAGCGGAAGTACCGCCCACCGGTGCTCATGTAAACTAAAACAGTTTCGCACGTGTGGATATTTTATTATTTAATATTTAAACCCTTAATAATCTGACGCTCATGATATTAATAAAAAGTACCCAAAGTAGCTTGGTGTATAAAACGTTCACCACTCGTGGTGAAGTGGTGTTAACCGCTCGCTAAAGGCACGCTGTTAACACCACTTCACCACTCATAGTGAACATTTGGCACACCAACCTACCATGGGTATATTCTATATACACCTCTGCTGTGTATTGTGGTGGATTGAAGAATAGGCAAGAAATAAATACATGCAGTGAAAGCCTTTTCTCCTACTGAAGGAAAATCTAAATAAACACAGCCTTCATTTGGAGACAGCTAGGGTAGCTGAAAATAGACCAAGTGCTAGTTTTACAATTCTTAACTCAACAAAGCTTCACAAGAACTGATTCCCACGGAAATTGTCCGTGCTAAGAAAAACGTCATGTTGTTATCCTACAACTTATGCAAAATGACATTGTGAATATATTCATGGCACCCGTGCCACAAAGCGACCATTCAATGCATGTTTGTTTACGCCAAGTTATACATGTGTTTGTTAACGGGGTTTAACGACACTTTCAACAGCCAGTGTCACGTCGTATCGGACAGTTTTACCGACGGAGGAAGCCGGGGTATCCGGAAAGATCCAGCGAGCAGCGGCCAGCAACTCCAGCTGATTAACCCAACACAAGCAGAGTTTGCAGCGGTTGAAGGCGAGGGCACCATTTGCATGCAGTAAAACTTAGTGCACAGCGGCCCCTTTACCCCACGTGGGAAATTTGGATTAATTGTCTTGACCAGAGACACAAGGCAGTTATCGCTGGTCACGATTTAACCGTCAGCTTTTCGGTTTAAAATCCAATGATCCCAACACTGAACCACCATGCCCCCCGTTAGCCATTTGAATGTCCGATATGAGGATGGACGGAGAAAGTGGTTCGCTGGAGATGCCCATGCCTTATACTCCTACAGAGTGCAACTGAATTATGGAATTCCAGAGTCGCCTTAAGAATGGTTTTGGACACGTTTAACCCTTTACCCAACGTAGACGATATCAAAATTTATTATTTAAAATATCATTTTTTCAAATTTTTCAAAACATTTCAACAAAACGATATCATGTGACCTCTCGTTGGAACGAGCCCAAAGAGCTCGTTCCAACGAGGGTCACATGATATGGTTTTGTTGAAATTTTTGGAAATAATAATATTTTTTCAACTGCTGAATTTGCATATTACGCGGGCGGATGCTTCCGGTTCGTTGGGTAAAGGGTTAATCTCTTTATCGCACACATTTATCGCAGATAATAAGTTTTTAAAGGCACCATATTCTTTTGTGAAAGGAGAATGGTTTGGTAGAATGGCGTTATTTTTCGAAAGGGGCGAATAAAAGGCTGTGTTTTGGAAGAGACGAAGTCTTTGATGTTCCCTTGAGTGGACGCTTCAAATCAAGGACAACAAAAGAAAATAGCATCTCAGATTCAGAATTCTCGAATTCTTTTTACAGGTATTCGTGGGTAGAAAAGAAAAGTGTACAGAGAATGTAGACCAGATCGTGACCTACACGCGATGCGTTCAAAATTCTCTGTCCGTCTTTATAACCATATTGCTATACATGCCCAAATTTGAAGTGTTTTATTCCCTCCAAGATAGAGATACGACCAAATACAGTTAAGCTTCCTCACAATTAGAACAAATCGGCAGGAAGACGTCGCACAGCAATCTATTTGAGGAAATTAGGGAAGGCGTATTAGTTTAATCGTACGTATGGGTGCTTGCACGTGTCTTATTAATCGAAATACGAAAAACCGAGTACGTGCGTTATTACGCGCGCATTTAGCAGAATGTACATATTAAGTACACACTCTATATAGGTGAATGGTCCCAGCTTTTTTAAACACAGGAATCTCAATTAATGGAAGATCCGTCCGTGAGGATGTCAATGCTTGAGTTTACTTTTATTTCATCTATTTAAAGCAGGAAACCCACCAGACATTGTGCTAGGTACCAACTATATACATTCTACATATACATACAGTTAAAACTAGAAGTACTGTCACGAATTATGTGATTATCTAGGCTTAATTGCGCTTATGAATTGCGCGCAATTGCCATATCGAATGGCATCCAAAGCACGGCAGGTTCTCCTGGTTACTCATAGCAAACGCAGGCAATGTTTCTGCCAATGGACCTCCGGGTTGCCCGGAGGTCCATTGGCTGAAATAATGATTGTGCACATGCCATATGTACAGAATTCGATAGCCTTACTATGGTCATAACGCGTAGATTAACGCACAGATTGACGTGCTATTTGTATGTATTTCATGACAGGACTTCTGGTTTTAACTGTATGTATAACTATTTGTAAACTTTTATATTGACTTCTAATTTTGGTTAAAATGTGTCAGGGACAATATTCTCACACAATCAGATGCTGTACCAAAGACATCCAGTATTCCAAATTTCAAGAGCTCACGAGACTCGACAGTTATTTCGTGACTGCACCGATAGTTTTTCCCAGCACTTCGATCATCATTCAAGCTCAAATGAGGCCCAATGAGCGACTTCCAAGATCGCAGTTGCATTTGATTAGTTGATGGTCAAAGCAGGTTTAGTTAGTTTTGACGCAAATATTACTCAAAATAACGTTCATGAAATCGTTATGTCACCGCAAGAGGTGGTAAAACAACTTTCAGTTTATTTTCCTTTTCTTCTGTTAATTATGAGTCTAAACTTGAAGTTTTCTTTCGAAAATACCGTCAACCAGCCTAAAGATGTTACACTCATGACTCCACGCAAACGTTGCGTACGGTGCGATAAAATGTCAGCATTGTGTATCGGTTTTGAACTTCGACACAGTGTGACACCTGATATTCAGCTTGATAGTGGAAATCACACAGGCGTGTAATGCAATGAAACCAGAGTGCAAAGCAAAACAGAGGACCACCAGTTTTAATAAGCTTATCGCAACTAATCGTTTTGTCAGATTATATTCAATAGTTGCACTTTACATTTTGGACATGGAGGCTTCTTCATTACCTGTTATCTTCTTACGACGGTAAGGGTCCAGTTGGAGGCATCCAGCAATGTTAAACTTCTAACCTTGGAGAGAAAAGTGTTGCAATTTGATCGCGTCGATGAAACGTTCGCATCGCTTTCTGTTTGTTGACATTTTAGAAAAAAGAAGTTTTCTCAGTTGTGCAGTTGTTTCATTCTATTCATAATTTTCCTTTTTGAGTCAGCAAAATCTATCTACGGTTATCTAGGAAGTTTTATTTTATCGTACTAGGTACGTTTTTTTATGTGAAGTTTGTGTCCATATTATCTTGCGATAGAGTTTAGTTTACCTGTCAGGGAGTACGCAAACAGTTTACCGAGAGTACGCAAACAGAACTACTGATTAGAGGCGCGTTACGCGCCTCTAATCAGTAGTTCTGTTTGCGTACTCTCGGTTGTGCCACTTGTAAATCTGTCCTGCACGATATGACCCTAATTGTTGAAAGTAAAATTAAACCGCAACAAACAAAAAGACGTGGCCAGTGGCTGGGCTAATTACTTTAACCCTTTCAATCCCAGAGGCCGTTTTTCCAGCAGGGTCACAAGCTACGTCATAATGTCATTAAATGGGATTTTTTTTATTAGGGTTTAACGATACATTAACAGCCAGGGTCATATCATGTCGGTGACAGTTGTACGGGTGGAGGAAGCCGGAGTACCCAGAGAGAACCACCGAGCAACGACGAGCAGCTGTCAGCTCATTAAGTGGGATGGCTACAAAGTACATGTGTGGTGTTGACCAATCAATATTTTCAACGTGCAGACCCAATAATTGGTCTAACCCCATATAATAAATATGGACTCTTCCAATTGCTGCCATTGAACTGACATGGAAGATACCACAAGGGTTCAAAGGGTTAATGAATATTATTGTGTATCTTGTTTTGTCCTGCCGAATTACTGTTTGTGTATCACGAAGAATCACCGTTTCGCTGATTCTTCGCCTTTGAACTTGTAAATACAGTCTTCGTCACACAGGTGTTTGATGGCTTTGTGTGATATTCTGATATTCCACGTAGTTCTTGAATATGACATATGTTCTTATCAACACTTCGTGATATTTCATTATGTTAAAAGAAAAGAATGACGTCACAGTATGTGACAAAGTAGTTTACAACCGAAATGTAGCTTATTTTAGGATTTTGATATTCATCTGCTGCATAAATATCAATCACCCATATTGTTGAAAATCGGGGGTAAATATGTCGGCGGCACCATGCCTGAGTTTAGAAGGTGGCGAGGCTATAGGGAAAATATTATGATATACCTCTGTACACACTACTAAGTCCTCAACATGTCCACGGATTTGCAGATATTTATTCGATCGTCTGAACGTGACAGTTCTAAGTAGTACATCTTATACCACCATTGCAGTGTGTATTCAATGTTACTCGGTACAATACGGACACTGTGGAATCAGGGACGTAGCTAGAGGCCTTTTAATGGGGGTGGGGTGTGAGACCCTTTGAAATTCTAACTGGGAATCCCGACACACGAGCGCCGTGGGATGGTAGGCGAGAAACTGCGAGCGCCAAAGGCGCGAATCTTTGGCAAGAGGTCTGGGGTCCTCCCCTAGAAAATTTTGAAAAATTGATGTGCTCAGATGCGTTTTCATGGGTTCTGGTAATAGTTATAAGGCTAATTTTCAGTTCTGAATTCAGTGATTTTTTTGTAGGGAAACATTTTTAATTCGAGTTGGATACAAATTTTCAGTATCTTCTTGCTTTGCCCGAATTGTCCCCAGTGGTTCGTACGCCTCCTGTCTGACGGACAAATATGAAACATCGCCTTTGGGAAAGTGTGAGTTTTGTGTTTCTAGAGCATTTCACAGGCACTTGACATGACAACAACTCGGCGTGGAGTCTGAATTCTTTGACCCGATTTTCACCCGAAAGTCTCGGTAGTCGGAATATTTCCTTATTATGGTCCTCCATTCGGAAAAATAGGTTTGTTAGTGAATTATACCGTATATTCAGTAGTTTTGAAATTTATAACTGTTGATATTTTTGCCCTCCGAATTTCCAACTATTGAGGTTTTGAAAAATATTGGGGGGGGGGGGGTGGTGAGAACACCCCCCCCCCCCTATCGCGACGTCCCTGTGTGGAATATGCTAGATACACAACGGGGGGAATCCGACCTACGTGTAAGAACGTCATATAAGAACGCATCAGTTGGCCGTTAAGCATCTGAGTGACGTTTTGACGTGAATGACATGCTTCGACACAAAACAGTGTCGAGCGAGAAAGTAAACAGACCTCCGAAGGTGATATATAGGTGATATATGCAATATGATATAAACATTTCAGCTTCATTCATTTAATTCAAGATTAATCATGGTATAAATATAAAATATACGCATAGTAGCTTGGTGGACCAAATGTTTATCACGAGTGGGGAAGTGGTGTTAATCTTTATAAATTTATTTGATTTGAAATAAATACTGATTAAACAGAACTGGTTCCATCTCAGGGACAAGATTAGAACCAGTTTTGGTTCTAAAGAGAACCTATATTTTTTTGCAGTGTACGTTTGTCTCATGTTCAATGTTTCATTCGGTGATCTTTGAAAAAAAACCTTCTGATGAATGTGAACTGTCTGCACTAACATTTGAAAACGATTTGAGTCATTTTTTTTTAAAACTCAAGACACTTTAATATTTCCCATCGACCATGCTGCCAGAATGATGTCGTGTTGAATAGTATTTATGATGAGTTCGCAGAAGAAAGGCAATTGTCTTAGATGTCGCCAAAATTTTTTACACTAAATAAAGTTTGTTGGTTTTTGCCGTAAATGGCATCTCGCTGGAAACCATGTAATAGGCAAGTTTTTATATGAGTTACGAATACTTGTACATGTTGAGGATGCCAAATTTGCATATTTTTATGTGAGTTATGGATACCAGCGTATTTATTATTGCGTGTCAAGTAACATTATGACTCTTACATGTATTGTTCCCTTATAATCTTTTTAAATACATGGTCCATTATAAAAAAAAAATACTATATCTTCTCTTCCACTGTTTGTGGAAAGAGTAAAACACAACTTCCATGAACTCATTGTGCTGAAATCTCGCGCCTGCTTCTTAGTTCAGTCTTTGGCTGAGGACGCAAGGTGGTTAACAAATGTAAGCTTTCTCTTACTCTCTGATGGCCGATTGGATATACTGGCCTCTTATACAAGATGTTCTGGAATCGATCCAAGACCTAGAAAGTTTTCGAACTGTCCGAACACTCTCCTTCAGTATCAATAGTGGGGTTGATGTCACAGAGTATTCCTATGGGATGAAGATGCAAAATGTCTCCCCCGCCCCTCCACGGGGAATTACACACTCCATGCAGGCTAAAGATCGCTTCATAGTATTCAAGAAGGATGACGCCGGAAAGTTGGCATTCCGGGGGTTTGTTCACAAAGCCGAGCCAATGGATCAAGGAAATGTGGTTACCCAAGTTGTAAAACTTGCTTGCCAATCATTGTCACGTAAATAAGATTACATGAAATGAAGGACACATCTTGGCTCCTCTCCTGCCCGTCGATACATTCCTAAGAAATAAAAACTCGAGACACTGATGTTGCCTTAATTTAGGTCTTATGCCCACAACCATAATCAGAGGCGACGGAGCCTGAGGGCACAGGGGGGGGGGGGGGTGGGGGTGGGCGTGCCCCTCCACTTTTTTCCACAGATATGTTTCGCAATTACACCATGAGTTAAAATGGGCGCATGCAAACGCGTCAATATACAGGCATTCCTATAAAATTATTTGCAAATCCAAACAATATTTAGCCAATGAATCCCACTTTCGGTCGCTTCGATCCGTCTCTTCTACTTCAACCATCTTCCAACCCGAAGGCTAGCCTTCGGGTTGGAAGATGGTTGAAGTTGAAGAAACGGACAGGCCTGTGGCCACACAGTGGCATATTCATCTAAACGACAGACAAAGGCATGTCATGGTATATTTACTGATATACGATTGTAACCTTTCTCACACTGGGTCGAACCATGGTAGCATTGTAAATTTGTGCCCCTCCACTTTTATCGAGCTTGATTATAATGGGAGTAATACATGTGCATGCGACAGCCTCGTCACTCAGAATGTTTAGATGGGGAGGGGGGGGGGGGTCTAAGAAAACCTCTCGGTTTAAAAATAATATCTTCTTTTTGTGGCGTAGCCATTGGGATCCACGGGGGCCTGGGCATCCCCGGAACCTATCCAAGCACTCACAAATTTTCATAACTTCATCCAGTCTCCTGCCAAAGGATAACCATATGTTGGGATACCAGATAATACCTTGTGTAATTTGAAATACAGCACAGTACCGTTCCAATGAGATGTAAACCGTATTGGCATAGAACTAAAGAAGAGCATCAACTTGATAGATTGCACCAAATGTAAAAAGGCTTGATGTCTCTGATTAATTTCAATTGTTTGAATTTCGATGAATGCAGATTGTCAGAATGGATGCGTGCCTGAGATTAACAAATTGAAGTATATCAGATATCATTCTTCATCAACAGGACTGTGTACCTGGCCAATTAAAAAATCGACTGTTGTTACCAGAGAATAGTATTCAAAGCTTTCGTCTACGAACTGAATGAGCACCGTCATCAATCAGAATTGTCACAAGTCACAATGATTCCAGCAAGTCCACCCAAATCGTCCCAAGTCAATTTCGCTATTTTCAGATGTTTCGTTCGGTGATTTTCTAAATGTTTTTTTTCTAAAATTTGGTATTCACGGATATTCTGTTATGAAGAGTGAGTACATCGATTATTATAATATAATTTATATTTTTTTACCTGTTAAAACTTGAGGGTTGTTTTAAGAAACTTTTTTCTAGTCATTTCGGTGGGGGGGGGGGGGGGATTGTGTGAACATAGGTGGGGTTTGGGTGGGTGGGTGGATGGGTGGATTCAAATACCAAAAAAATGTGCGTAAACAGTTAATGCATTTTTTACGCTTTTCACTGTTATGGCATCTTTTATGCCTCAAACAGCAACAAAATGTCACCACGTCGCCTGTGTTCTAGAATGTCCTATGTCCCATATGGGACATAGGACATTCTAGCACTCAGGCGACGACCAGTTGACCCTAAAAGCCCATTTAGAAGCATTATTATCCCCGCATTTTTTAAACAAGTGGGGATATTGTGATGATCTCCTTCCTTCCCGCCCGTCCCGTCCGTACGTCAGAACTTCATATCACCAAGAGTATGTAATTCGAAATATTTAAACTATGCTGAGGTGTTCAGGTAGCATCTGTAGATGTGCATAAAGGTTTCGGAATTTTATTTGGCCCCAAATGGTTCCAGTGGAACCACTTTTGTTATTGTTGGAAAATCGGTTTCCTGTGGAAGCTCCTGGGGTTTTTAATTCGAAACGTTGAAAGTGTGTTTATATGTTCTGGTATGGTGTCTTGATGTGCATAAAGGCTTCAGATTTTTGACTTGACCCCATGTGGCGCTCGTAGCACCACTTATGTCGTTAGAGAATCGATTTCTCGTGGAAAGCTCCTAGGGATTTTAATTCGAAACGTTGAAAGTGTGTTCATTTGTTCCGGTAGGGTCTTTAGCTGTGCATAAAGGTTTCGGATATTTTATTCGGCCCCGTGTGGCACTCGTAGCACTACTTTTGTCGTCAGAGAATCGGTTTCCGGCGAAAGGCTCCTATACGTTTTAAATCAAAACGTTGAAAGTGTGTTTATACATTCCAGTGGCGTGTGTAGATGTGCACAAAGGTTTTGGGTTTTTAATTCGGTCCCATGTGGTGCTCTTGTGCCACTTTTGTCGTTAGAGAATCGGTTTCCGGCGAAAGGTCCTAGGGGTTTTAATTCAAAACGTTCAAATTGCGTTCATATGTTCCAGTAGGGTCTCTAGATATGCATAACTGTTTCGTTTTTTTTTTATTCGGCCCCGTGTCGCATAGGTAGCCACACTTTTGTCATTATAGCATCGGGTTCTGGTGAAAGGCTGCTAGGGGTTTTAATTCGAAACGTTGAAAGTATGTTCATACATTCCAGTAGGATGCTTAGATGTGCATAAAGGTTTGGGAGTTTCAATTCGGTCCCATGTGGTGCCAGCCAGTAGCGCCACTTTTGTCGTTAGAGAATCGGTTTCCGGCGAAAGCTCATAGGGGTTTTAATTCGAAATGTTGAAATGTTGTTCATATGTTCGGTAGGGTGTCTAGATGTGCATAAAGGTTTCGGATTTTTGATTCGACCCCATGTGACGCTCACAGCACCACTTTTGTCGTCAGAGAATCAGTTTCCGGCAAAAGGCTCCATGGGGTTTTATATCGAAACGCTGAAAGGGTGTTCATAGGTTCAGATAGGGCCTCTAGATGTGCATAAAGGTTTTGAATATTTGATCCGGGCCCATGTGGCTCCCATCCTGCCACTTTTAACGTTAGACAATCAGTTTGCGTCAAAAGCCCCCCAGGAGTTTTAATTCGAAATTTTGAAAGTGTGTTTATGTGTTCCGGTAGGGTCTCTAGATGTGTGCATAAAGGTTTTGGATTTTTGTTTCGGCACCACGTAGCGACATATTTGTCATTAAAAATCAGTTTCCGGCGAAAGGCTCCTAGGGGCTTACTTCAAAACATTGAAAGTGTGTTCATATGTTCAGGTAGGGTCTCTACATGTGCATAAAGATTTCAGAGTTTATATAATACCTTTTCATTTCTGTCTATATCAAGCATTAACCAATAATCAAGAAAGTTATAGTGTGCTTTGCAAACAAATGACACCAACTAGTTAACAACATTTACCCCCTTATAATATGAAAAATGTTCACCCAAAACTGATTTGAGGATTGGGGTGGGTGTCTGATATTAAACGGAAAAAAATTGTCAGACAATTTGCTTCTAAAGTTGACTAAAATATCCATTCACAACATAATTCATTCCTATTCGATTTTTTTATGGAACATTCTATTAAAATGAAGCATAGTATATATATAATACTTTCTAATGAGTCATAATAGCTAAATGGGATTGATTTTTTAAAATGAAAAAATTGAAAATATTAATTTTTATGACAACAAAAACAAAAAAGTGTGATTTAACAAAAACAAAAAAGTCTTTTTGATAGCTTTCCTGCTATACAGATGCCATAACAAATACAAAAAAAAATCAAGGTTTGCTCTTCTTGAGCCACAAATCCACATTTACTCAAGCAATATTTACAACGTATACACGTTTACGGTATAGGCAGTAGTAAATTAATTATGGACACAGCAGGTACAGTGCTCACATAGGCCTGCATGTGCTAGGATTTAGAAACTAGATTGTTCGAAGCGCATATCACTGCATATCAGAGATAAAATTAGAAAAAGCTTATTTAAATTTGATTTAAAATCTAAGGTTTCTGAGAAAAAGAATAATTGAGTTTCATTTGCAAGGTACACACCAAGAAAACTAGATTTGTAAGAATATTAAGCTATATCTTACCTCCTTCAAGTATCTGGGAATTTCATTGGTTCAAAGACGTCACATGCAGACTGCATATAAAACCATATACTGCCTGACAACATCAATATACGCTGACAGCTATGGGTAATCTCCCCTTTGTTCATTGATTATTCAAAATGGCGGCAGCCGATAAACGCTTCAAGTTGAAAGATTGAGTGTTGGAAGCCCATATTTGGTCTGAAGTGCTGGTTAGGCAATTTAAAAGGCTTCATATTCTGTGGATGTGTGTCATGTTACCTTCAAAATGAAACTGTTTGGTATGTATGGATTTGTAGGCACTCTCCCATAAATTGTAACAAGACAAAGTCACGTGAACACATTGTGAGATTCTCTCATTTAACTTTGATCGCTGTTGTTATTAGTTTTGTGCATCGATGCAGCAGTCGGTAAGATATATTCGTTTCGCTCTCGTCCAATATGAAATTAACTGACACCATATATACCATATTAGGCCACCAACAAACTGTGTGACTAATAATACATTTAGTTTGCCTGATATGGTTTGATTTGGGTTTTATATCGCTTTCAACAACTATGGCTACATGATGCCTATATCACGACGTTATTAGTTCCCAACATGAAGGTAGAATTACTCAAACAGGTCCACCGGATGGCCAAAGTAATCCACCAACCACTGGAGAGGAACTAACAAGCCCATCCACACATAGACCTCAATGTAATGAGGGAACAAATTCGTCAGTATTTACTACATCAATATACTGAAATGTCTATGTGAACAGTCATCGCTGCTGTGCATTAACCTCATGGCTACCAAATGTGGACCTATTATACCCCGGCCCACACGGGGTTCAAGCTACACACATGTGTCTTTGTGAATCTGATGTGAATCTGGTATGTGGACCTATTATACCCCGGCCCACACGGGGTTCAAGCTACACAGTAATGTGTCTTTGTGAACTGATGTGAATCTGGTAAGTCTTGAAATATGCATCTGATAGAGTAAATAGGAACATGTTTGAAGAAATAAAAATATGCATTGAATAGTGCTTGATTGAGGGATGCCTTCCAAGTTCCAGTCAATATTTGAATGAGCTAAAGCATACTGAAATGATGGAGACCGGTCATGACATAACATGTGTGTAAATAACCAAAACATTACAACTGACCATTATAGCATGATATAATAATTTAATATGATATACGCACAGAATTGGTCACTTTAGACTATAAGAAGGGGTGGGTCTAAAAAATGCCCTGAAAAAATTGTGTAGGAAAGGGTGGGTGGGTCAAATAAAAAAATCTGAAAATAAAAATTTCTGCCTCCATTCACGCATTTTTTATCCGGCCTCACCTGGTCATATTCCCGCTCTTTCAAACTTTCTTCTTCAAGCTATCAATACAATATAAGTTTCCATATGCCCTGTACTTTTTATATTGCTGAACGTTTTGGAAAGGTCGAAAAAATAATTAAAATAACGAATTTGGATATCCTGGGCGTTGGGTGAATAATATTACTCAGGCAATAATGAGTTATATTATATCTTACGTGACCTTCTGGGCTCCTGATTGGACGAATGCTGCACCCCTATTTCGTGTAGTTTGCATCCACAGAACTGACCAGGCACTACACCCAGGCACTACACGTTTTCTATTTTTAGCACCCTACTAAATCAGTTTTCTTTTCATACTGGGCGAATAAAACTAATCAGGCTAAATTTAAGTATCGATTCACAGAGGCACACCATCCACAAAACGACCCGGAAAGAAATCATTGTGGCAAAATGTATCGCTTTTCCATTGTTAAAGTCACATTTTTCGAGGCGTTCATTTTATTCCTTGAGAAGATGATCCATATCTTGTTTCGAAGAGAATGATCCATACCTGAGTACAACTTTCATGAGAACGCGTCCGGATATGAAAAGTCGTTTGTTTTCGCTGCTCATATTATTTCGCTATTTAATTGTATGTTTTGGGCAGTAAACGAATAAATAATGGAATTCAGTTGAATCTTCGGAGTTTGTATCCCGTACTGTCCCATTCGGTAATGTATATGTGTGACAAATGTGTGGAAATTATCAAACTGCGTTGTCAAATTTCGAAAACTTTAGTTTTCTTTCGTCAGTTGCGCGATTCTAGAATACACAGTTCTGTTTGGGGGAAATGTTTTATTTACCCTTGCCGACCGATTCAAAATCTGTCTTCTGCTCATATCAATAATCCAAGTTAGCCGTGTTTTGGAAGAAGAAAATGTTTTTTAAAAACTACATGGTATTTTTTTCTATATAACGCTGGTTGGTAAGGCTGCTACCTTGGTAATCGATTAACAATTCGGACAGATGTTTTTCTTGATGGGTGTTCGATATAATATAAGGATTAGTGCATGTCTTGTCGTTGACTACGCCCATATAGTGCCCAGTGAGGTGGTGTAGTTCCCTCCGCTTCGCGGCGGGAACTACACCACTTCACTGGGCACTATATGGGCGTAGTCAACTCCAAGCCATGCACTATTCCTTAAATATTTATCAGATATCATTTTCTCTCCCAGAAGTGCCCATTATCAAGCTCGGCTGATATAATTTCGACTTTGGCTGATATGGCGCCAATATCGGCTGATACGAACCAAACTAGAGTTTCCCCTTGACGCGCCACTAGGCGCAACCAGGTTGTTTACAGCGAAATCATTCGCTATTATTCGTCGAACGCGCTCAGTCAGTAAATTTGCGTGACCAGGCAAAAGAGAGTAGCTTTTGTATGGTTCGGAATTAATGACTGCAGCCAGTAAAGCCCCTATCACATCTTTACGATTTTTTGTACGAATGTCCAAGAATAGCCATTCAATTTCCACGATTGCCACGATTGACACCGACTGTTTTAAAAAATCGCCCAGAATCGGCTTCTCTCACGACCTTACACGACCTTCAGACGACCTTTCACGGATTATCACGACCGTGGTAAGTATCTACTAAGATTTCCAAAGACGATTCAGTGCGAATCAATACGACCTTGCACGATGCTCGCACGACACCGGTACGAACTAGTACGAACAAGTAAGATGATGCAAGACCCAGCAAGAATCCTCGAATTTCAGAGCTGTTGATTGCCGGGTTTTATATCCTTTTTGTCGGGAATCGTGTTAAAAACGTGTGGGTTCTTGGAACTTCCTGTTATTTCCTACTGGATATTACTGGAATCGCATCAAAATCGTCCAGAATCTTGAAACCTCGTCGAGATTCTTAGTGTGGGCGTACTAGTTCTTACTGGTATCGTGATAAATCTAGGTACGTCGTACTATAATCTTGAGAAAATCGTACGGAGTTTTGGCGGAGTCGTACGAAACTCGTGGTGCTGTCGAAGTAGATCTTAATGGATCTTACTTGTTCATAGTGAATCTTGACGCAACCTTGCTGGCCAAGTGCGCACGAACACTCACGAACACCCAAGAATACCCCCTACGGTTTAGTACGGTCTAGTACGACGCGGTGCGGAATTGAAAAATCGCACGATGGAGTATAAAAGTTTTAAACAGTCAAACATTTTCGTTTGCGTATGCCGATCAACCAAGAATACTCAAGAATGATTACGAAGCAGTACGGGTGTCAGTACAGATATCCACGATTGCCCAAGATTTTCATGCCGTAGAAGATCGTGTCAAAAAATCGTAAAGATGTGACAGGGGCTTAAGGAGTAGGTGGATGAAGAGAAAAATTAAGAGTGTTCTACACAAACTTCAAAGTAAACTGAGATTCAGAGTAGAAAGCGGAGATTTGTCGTAGTGAGAGAAGAGATAGTTCAGCTATCTGAGAGTAGCGGCTTCCCCTCTGGTGGAGTCGTGATGTTCGTATAACTAAACAAGGAGGAGACGAAACTTCGAACTTTATGAAAAGAATGGGAAATAATAACACTGGGGGCACGGTGGCTCAGTTGGTAGAGGTGCAAGCCGAGAGGTCCTCGGTTCGAATCCCACCTGCGGCAACCGCATTGTGTCCTTGGGCAAGACACTTCACCCCCATTGCCCACGTGGGGGCACGGTGACGCTGTGTACTAAGGCGTACTGCACGTCGATGGTGCACCTGTCGTCAACCAATGCTAACCCTGCTTGTGTGGAGTTGGTATGTTGGGGAGCTGACAGTTGCTCGCCGTTGCTCGGTGGTTCTCTCCGGGTACTCCGGCTTCCTCCACCTGTAAAACTGTCACGGTCATGGTTAGCCATTGTGCAGAAATATGTGACCTTAAACACCAACAAATAAATAAATAACAATAACACTGTCAGAAAACTGTAACAGATCTGAGAACATTTTGGTAATTATTTGTTTTGGTTTAGTAAATAACGACGGTATTACTTGGTGAGTTTCATATCGAACGAGATATCAACCCTCGGTAACATCACCTCACCCATCGACCGTCGGTGTCAGGCTGATATCAGGTTACCTCGAGTTGATAACTCGGCCAATATGAAACGAACTAAGTTAAATAACGTCTAGGTATTTTCATATCACCAAGCGGAAAATGTTGGAGCCTTCACGCATCAAATCACTCTCACTTTTTCTTTCTTTGAGTTTGTTTATTGACAGTGATCAAGTACTATTATTGGAAAGAAAATGTCCGTTCTTTTTTGTTTTTGAATCCATTTATTTATTGTGCGTAACACCATAACAGCAAGTGAGGCTAGATCGGGGCGAGAAAAAGTTATGTAGGGTAAAAACATTCCTTCATAAAGTGGAATATTTGTTTAACCCCTAGCACTCTGGTAGTGCAGCAGAATTTTCTCCATTCACTCTGTTTTTCTCTTGTTTAACTATGAGTTTAACCAATTATATCTTGTTTGGCAGAGCTTACTGAGCTCTGTCAAACAAGGTATATTTGGTTAAATATCAAACTGCATTATGGGAAATATTTGCTGCTGAAAACTTTGCCATTTTGACATCAGAGTGCAGAGAGTTAAAAATATGAAAAAATGTACTTTATCGTGACAGGAGGGACCGTGGCGTCTCAGTGGTTACGGCTTGGACTTGAAACCGAAAGGTCCATGGTTCGATCCCAGCCAGGGGGTTACTGCGTTGTGTCCCTGGGCAAGGCACTTCAACCCAATTGCCCATGTGGGGGCACGCGGCACTGTGTGCTAAGGCGCACTGCACGTCGATGGTGCACTTGTCTTCATCCAATGCTAACCGTGCTTGTGCAGAGTTAGTACGTTGGGAGTCTGGCAGTTGCTCGCCGCTGCTCGGTGGTTCTCTCTGGGTACTTCGGCTTCCTCTACCCGTAAAACCGTCTGACACGAGGTGACCCTGGCTGTCGAAAGTGTGGTTAAAAACCCTATAAATGATTAAATAATCGTGACATTGAATAAATAATGTTCCAATAAGACTAAAATCCTCCTCCTCTGATTGGATGAGAGTTCGCTTAGTACATTCTATGTTTACGGCTGAAGTGGCAAATGTTACCGTCTGACGTCACAACGCGAAATATTTGAAACGACGTCGCCCGTTTCGTAATAGCTTCACAAACGGAGTGACTAGCAAGCCGCTTCATTTTTCTAGATTTTTCACTCGTGCAGCAGACTGTGTTCCGGATGAAGTGTTGTTTAAATTACAAAACCGTTTTACGATTTTAACTGAGATGGAATGAGTTTATCTTGTTTATTGATTATTTATCCAGTGCCGTCTTGGGTACACGAGAGGTTTATTTACTAAACTTGTGATCGTTAAAAGTTGCCTTGAACAAGGCAACTTTTAACGATCACAAGTTTAGTAAACAAGCCTCTCGTATTTCACGATGTAGGTTTTGGGCTGTAGGAAGTGTCTTATTGGAACATATGCGTTATTGTGATGAGTTGACGGTAACATGGTCTGAGGTTTGCGGCTCGGAGCATATGTTCAACCTCGACGCTTCGCGTCTCGGTTGAACATAAGCTCAGAGCCGCAAACCTCAGACCATGTTACCGTCAATTCATCACAATAACTTATAGTGTAAATCTAGTAAAATGTGTAATTTAGTATGACCAATATGGTATTGTGTCAGAATTACATGATCTTTTCTACCAAAGGTTACTAGACGAATATTGATCAATAACATTTGGTCGGGAGCGGTAGAGCTTGTTATTTATACCAGGATTACCTATTCTACTATATATGAAAAGCCCATGACATAAATTTTAGCTTTACACACCAACCGTGATGAACACGCCAGCAATGGGATTTCAATAGTAAAAATTTACACCTATAGTAGAACTACATCCACGTTGACCTTTGGTGTCGTTGACCTGAATACAAACTTGTCGCCTCGCGAAGAGTGAAATGGAAGTGGCAATTATTTATTAGGTTTGTAAATGGTTTTACCTCATAAGATGCCAAAAAATAACAAACATGCATTGTATCATGTTAATAAAGCATACATAACTCGAAATAGTATGTTATTATGTTATTAAAACGAAAAAGGCTCAGTTTCTTTTTTTTTCATTTCGTTTCGGCGATAAAATTGGCATCGGAAGTATCGCCCACCGATGCTCGTGTAAACAAAAACAGATTCGCACATATGTACGTCAGGTGCTCAGTAAAATCGAGAAAAACTAATAGCGACTCTTAATAATCTGACGATCATGGTATAAATAAAATATACCCAAAGTAGCTTGGTGTACCAAATGTTCACTACTCGTGGTGAACATTTGGTACACAAAGCTACTATAGGTATATTCTATATTTGCCACCCCACCATACTGCGCCTACCACACCGATTTGATGTATTTACTGGTATATGGTTTGTAATCACTGAAAGGAATTTTAAAATCAGTGACAGGAGTATTTAGAGTATGTTTTATTACACGCCCGTTCTACGAAATCCCCATCTAGGGCAACACTGAACCATGCGGAAAATGAAAATCTGTTCCGCACATGTAATTCGTTGACGGACTATTTTTAAATAGAAGCGAAATTTCACTGGGATTTTTTACAAATTGTGCACTACAATTACAATATACATCGCTAGCGATAGCTAAAAATAGTAACACGAGTTCCCCTCTCAAAATAGGTTTTGCTGAAATCTGTTCTTTTTGTGGATACTTCGTCCCCTGAGTTCCAAGGTGTTCTGTGTGTGGCTACTGGCACACAGAACACATTGGAACTCAGGGGACGAGTTTTCAAATGAATTGCTGAGTATCCTTCTAATAATTTCTTTTTTGAACATGAAGGCGTGTAATAAACACAGAACAACACACGCGTATGAATGGGTTAATCGACATGGCACTTGTGCCTTCGCGGAAGGATAAAACACGAGGCCTGCGGCCTCTGGTTTTATCCTTCCGCGCTTACACTCGTGTCGTATCGATTAACCCATTCACACACGTGTGTCGTTCTGTGTATTTGCTGCAATGTCTGCCCTTGTGTTACCCGATTTGGAATTGATGTGTGGGTATCGACATCTGACACTTGTGGCAGCAAAGGGATTTTTCTATAAAATTGCATTATAAGATTTGAAAGAGAGTATGCCTTTTTCTATCTGTTCATTATGAATTGTCATGGCATAGCGTTTACGCTTTTTTGTGGTACAAGAAGCCCCCTTATTGAATCTGTTAATCGTTTTACAACACTACACTTCAATAATATGTATTTTGCACTTGAACGAAACCAGATATTGATTCGTTGTGGCCAAAATGCAAGCTAACATATAAAACCGTTCAAAGTTGTGTTGACGTAACGATTCACTGAGCCAACAGAATCATTCATGATCTGCTTCGCGTTGTATCTTTGACTCAGAGTGGTTCGTTTACTCAGGCAAGCTTTGGAAATAAGTGTGAATTCATTCACTTATGGTATGTCCGGTATTTTTAGTGAAGTGTTGTCCACTTGTTAATACGGACGACCCTTCTCTGAAACAACTGAACACATTTTACGACTTTCCATGCTTATTAAGAGCGACGCCGAAAGTACCAGTGCCTCTACTCAACTGTCTGTTTGCTTGTTTATTAGGGTTTTGCTGCACTGTCAACAGTCAGCATCATGTCATCTTTCATCTTGGACCGCGTTAGGGGTGGAGAAATGTGGAGTACTCGGAGAAAATCGCCGAGCATCGACGTGCAACTGTTATACTCGACAGCATACTAACCTAGCCCAAGGAGAAGTAGCAGCGGCTGAAGGCATGTGCGCCATCGACATAAAATACGCCTTAACAACAGCACCACCATGCTCTCACGTGAGCAGTCGGGATTAGGTGCCAAGATCACAACGCAGATGATGCGGGTCAGGATCGAACCGTCGGCCTTTCAGTTTGACGTCCAATGTGCTCTAAGCAATGAGCTAACGCGTTCCCACCTGCTGTTTAGCATCACCGCCAGTGGTTTTCCTTCAATTATTGAAGACGTCGCACTGGGTTCAAACTTTAGCTAAAAGTACAAATATTTGATTACTGAGACAACGATGACACAACAAGGACACAACGAGGGTGGAGTGCGGCGGGAATAGGAGGAGGAATCAACGATCCGAGTTAGAGTTTTGCAAGTGTTTCACGAGCGCCGTAGGCGTGCGTGAAATACATGAAAAACTCCAACAATGATCGGTGATGTGATTCCAGTTCCCCGTACTCTCCCCTTGAGCTGTGTTCTGTATTTATACCACGAAGGAATTTGAATTTTGTGAACGAATCTTAGATTTTTAAAGAAAAATACCACTTTCGGTGGCCGGTTTACTTTCTTGCGTGACACGTTTGGTGTTAAAGCATTTCGTTGACGTCATAACGTCAGATAAATGCGCAACGACCAATCAGATGCGCTCTTACATTGCGTTCTTACACATAGTCCGTATTGTTCGTGTTATATATTTCTCAATGTCTGTATTGTATCGGGTAATGTAGAATACACACAACATTCGTGGTACAAAAGGTAAAAACACAGCAGCATCGCTCTTATCACTTGCAGTTTGCAGTGACCCAATGTGGAGACTCTTGAATAGTTATGTTCATTTCCCATCATCGTAAAGAGGACCCATCAGTGTGTCAATAGGATAAAATGCTCTCCAGATAGTGCATGTGGACAAGTGGTCATCAATTGTTCGATCTTGTGTGCCCGTGTACGAGTTGGCCCGGTCCAATAACGAAAACATTTTCCTTCACAATGCAAATGTTTAATTAGTTATTGAAGTCCAGTGTTTTGTGCTCTTTTTTGTTTGTTTTTATTCCCCTTTCCTTTCCTGTATTTTTTGTTTTATTTCATTTTTTCTTTCTTCTCAGATTTGTTCATCTGATAGCTAACCCCTCTTGTCTCAGAGCAAATCAAGAAACTAATCTTTGTGAATCTGTAGTTTAGAAAGGCGACTTCTTCAAAAGCTCCAAGATGTCCACTCAAAAATCGTAAATTCCATCTATATATCACTTGAAGAAAACATTAATCCGCCCCTTGACTGGAACAAGGAGCCATCTGCAATGCTTTAGCATTGCAGATGGCACCTTGTTCCAGTCAAGGGACGGAGTCTTATTGTTGAATTTTGTGGTAATGCATTTTGGAAGGGGAATGAGATTGTGTTTTTATATTTTACCCACCTGTCTATGTGAGGATTCCCTTCCTGTATCATTGTATCACACCTTCGCTTCCAACTACAAAAACAGAAAACATTTTGTTCAAAACTGAATTCATGGTAATGGTCAACATATCTGAGACTTTCGCAAATGACATTTGAGTTTCTTTAACCAATATCTTATACACGTTTGACGTGTGAACTGGCATGTACCCGACCTCAGATATTGGTGAGTGGGAGGGGAGGGGGAGATGGTACATGTAGATGCTTGCCCGACCATGACACAAAGTTGCCCGACGCTTCATTTACCACAGCATTTCCACTTGGCCGATATATTGGGCTGATCCAGTTCACATATCACAAAAGTTGCAGCCATCTGCGCGGGTTTTTGAACATATCAACTATCGGTAGTGGTGTAGTTATGAGGGGGCCTGGGGGGGGGGGGGGCCTTGCCCCTCTTCCAAATCTCCACTGATCCCCTAAAAATCCTAAATTCTAGGTTCTGTGTGGGGTGTCAACTAATGAAATTACAGATGACAAACAACGCTTGCTGTTTGTTTTTTCGAGCCTAAAATGTATCCAAATAGCGCCATTTGGGGGCATATTTTTCAAAATTTAAACATACAGTACGTGGAGAGTGTATTATCACTAAATCACCCGCAGAGTGGATATTCCACCCAAGCAGTAATTGCAAATTTGTTGCAAAGCATAACCAGCACAAGCAAAGTTTCAGCCAATGGACCTCCGGGTTTAACCCGGAGGTTCATTGGCTGAAACGTTGCTTGTGTTTTTTGTCGATATGTACAAAATTTTAAAGTTATAGCTTGAGTGATAACTCCACTCTGCGGGTGATTTAGTTACAATCCACTCTCCACGTACTGTATACTCCCCCCGCCCACCAACGCGAGAGGGAAACCACCTTTCCTCAACTAAAGATTTCGATCTTCGCCATATACCTTCAGCATACGTGGGTACCGCCACACCCAAGAAATCCATGCGCGTCCCCTAATATGGGCATTTGACTATCAGGATATAGCAGTCTGTCCAACTACTGTTCGACGAAACATTTGTTTTTGTTTTGTTGTTGGGGGTTGAGTGCTGGGGGCACTCACATTACCACACCTCACACCGTGAACACTGTGTATAAAGATGTTGACAAGTGAGTCGCTTTCCTAAATTTATATCGCATGAGTTGATTTTTGCAATGTCACACATGTGCTAGACAACTGTTTTCTGATAAATATTTATAGAAAGAAATAGATCTTCCATAGATGACATTCACACTAGCATAATGAGATATACATTCTTCTCAGTGCTTTCTTTGTTCCAATATTATGTTTTTTCATTCTCATTTCGTGTAAATCAATATTTCCTTGATGAAAATTCGCAACAGCGTTTTAGTTTCAATTACAATCATGAACCTTTGTAACAGAGCAAAAGATTATTGTCTGTGTCGATGTGTAATTTCTCCTACTATTTTTTATCATGAATGCAAAGACACATCCCTTCCGTTGATACGTATTCTATTTTGAGAATACAAATAAAATAAATAAATAAACAATTAAATAAATAAATAAACAAACTAAAAATGATAACTTGGCATGGCGGGGGGGTCGAACCCACGCCGAGAGAGTTTCCTTCGGCACCAACCGCCTAGCGAAACTATACTGAACCACGCACACCACTCGGCCACCGACAGACCTAGCGAAACTATACTGAACCACGCATACCACTCGGCTACCGACAGTCTGTCGGTGGCCGAGTGGTGTGCGTGGTTCAGTATAGTTTCGCTAGGCGGTTGGTGCACCAGCGTCCTTTCTTAATTCTATGGCATCCGAGAAATTTGAAAAAGACAAGTACTGTCGCTGATTTCTTCTGAGGTGCAGTTCGTAGAATTAAGTGCTTAGATGCAACTATCTGATGAAAAAAATGATAAATTGGATGCAAATTGATACAACAACGTAACATGGAACTTCGCCCTCAAAACAAGTTCTAACTTATCTACAGATTCAGGTGCAGATTATGATTGGGGGTGGGTGTGTGGGGGGGGGGGGGGGGAGTGGAGATCATTCAAACTGAGAATTGGGCCTTGTAATCGGACTGGGCCTGTTAATCGGTACAAGCAAAAGCTTACCCGAATGTTTAAAATGAGATGTCAGAATCTCTTTTTATTCTATCTCTCGGTCTCTGCACTTTCGAACCACATGAACTCGAGCGCTTTGTGGTAGTATCCCTTTCTTCAATGAAGGAACACCTAAATAAAAAAAAACGTTTTATCCACAGACATATTTGAATAACAAATATCGATATAAAGTTCGGGTTCGCTTTGACTAAACATTCAAAGTAACCCTAATTATCATTTTTCACTTAGTAATAAACCGAAGGTTTAGCGCACCGAAGGCGCGCAGGCTTTGCGTGAGATAAACTAAGCCGTTACGATCCCTTTTGCAGTGTAATGGTACTTTCCACATCCTTCAGCCACATAGGAGGAAAAGCAAAGATGCCAGAAAAGCCACAGATACCCAGTCGGCCACCCCCTTCCAAAATGTAGATTTTATCTTTGGGACAGTACAACGTGCGATCAGTAAATTGGATCCATTCGACCCTGCACTCAACATAAGGCCGTGTCCGGCTTGCCCTTTTCACACACACTTCCCTTCAAATTTTATTATTTAAAAAAATACTCCAGAAGATAGCTTTTAATCCCTCATTAGGGCGAGCCCACCAAGGGATCCTTAGCTATTTTTTCAGGCAAAAATTGAAACATTTGTACTTCAAGAAATTTCATAGCAAATATCATCCTCTCACCGTTTTGAGTAAAGGATAAACTCTGTAATCTAGAATGGCAGAGCCCTAATTTTATTCAGTGCCAGTTTGGCGAATCTATTTTGTATTTGTGGATAGGATTAGTAAACTATAATTACTTATTCTTCTCATCGATTTGTCATGTATTATTCCGTCTGCGCATCAAATTCCACATTTATCGTTATGTAAACAGCTCTGTTTTCCAGGGGGGTAAGACGATCACAGTGGTCACTATCAAAGAGTTGATTACAAACAGAATTAAGTATAACAGTGTGTGACAGTTTGTTACAGTTCGTAGAGAGTGGATTGTAACTAAATCACCCGCGGAGTGGAGTTATCACCCAAACTATACTTTCAAATTTTGTACATATCGACAAAAAACACGAGCAATGTTTCAGTCAATGGACCTCCGGGTTTAACCCGGAGCTCCATTAGCTGAAACTTTGCTTGTGCTTGTTATCCTTTGCAACAAATTTGCAATTATTGCTTGGGTGGAATCTCCACTCTGTGGGTGATTTAGCGATAATACACTCTCAACGTACTGTATGTGCACATTCAGCTTGTACTGGATCTTTCATCACAACGCGAGTCGTTTTCGGAAACGTATGGCCACGACTCGTGCTTGCCACGGGTACAGTATAGGCGCTGTGGACTGGTCGTAATGTACGTGTGAGCAGTGATGTCCGCGCGTGCGTTCACCGGGTAATAAAAATCATCAGCAGCAACATTTTAATTAAAATTTTAATGAAGCACCGGGATGCGCACCTCTTTACAATCGTAAATATTGTTAGTGTACACTCTGGTACTGTGCGCAACAGCCACTTGTCTGGTTAGGCAAATCAATAATGACGCACTGAACGACACACGCATGCGAATGGGTTAATCGATATGGAACGAGTGCCAGCGCGGAAAGGTAGAATGAGAGACCGCAGGCCTCGAGTTTTATCCTCCCGCGATGGCTCAGGTATCCTATCGATTAACCAATTCATACGCGTGTGTCGCGCTGTGTTTATTACACGCCGTCACGTCTATAAAAACAATTTTTAGAAGGACATTCAGCAATTCATTTGACAACTATTAACAAAAACAACACATTTTATCGCCAGCCAAATTTGCGAAGGGAACCCGTGTTACTATTTCGTGCCCCGACACATAGAACACCCATGGGATGATTTTCAGCTGTCGCTAGTGATTCAAATTTTAATTCCGTTGCACGATTTGCAGAAAACTCCAGTGAAATTTCGCTTCTATTTAAAAATAGTCCGTCAACGATTTCCGTTCGGCACATATGTGTGGAGCAGATTTTCATTTTTCGCATGATTTCATGTTGCTGTAGATGGGGATTACATAGAACAGGCGTGTAATAAAAGGGGAGAATATTCCAAAACGGAATCAAAGTAGTAGTCTTCCTTCTTGAACACTTCTTCTGTCATGAAGTACCCCACTCGCTCCCCACACCCATTGACTGCCTCTGTTTTTCAAACACTATTGAACACGATACAGATAAAACTAGATGTCATGTCACGAACAGTGCGCTTATCTAGGCTTAATTGTGCGTAGGAATTGCGCGTAATTGCTAAATCGAATGGCATGCAAAGCATAGTAGGTTCTCCTGATTACTCATAGCAAACACAGGCAATGTTTCTGCCAATGGACCTCCAGGTTACCCGGAGATCCATTGGCTGAAACATTGCTTGTGTACAGGTCATATGTACAGGATTTGATAGCCTTATACTATGGTCATAACGCATAGATTAACGCGCAGATAGACGTGCTATTTGGGCGCATTTCGTTACAGGACTTCAACGGAAGTTCAACGGACGACATATCGATAGAACGTTTAGACAGTGATCAGTTGATCTCTGTTTTGAATACTTTACCGGCGGTTCTATCGAAAATCCTTAGATTTTGCATAAGCGCACAATAAAAGGAGAATTTAGTTTTTTTCGCGTGGATATTGCCTATTATTTCATTGTGGCCAAAAGAAAAAAAAATGTATTTCCTCGAGCGACAATGAGTAATGTGATGTCCCTTTACTCACAAAGGTATACAAATATCCTTTCGTACATTAATTATAAATAGTCCAAGCAACAAGTATAGAATTCACCGAGAAAACATCAAGATACTAATACAATAGGTGGTACTACGCGGAGTAATCATTCAACTACGTCTGTGGCGAGTCTTCATTTCTAATAATGGAATGTTCAAAAGGTCGTCAAATAAATCAAGCCTCTGATTGGATGAATCTAAACATATAGACGATGGACTATGCAAGTGTTAGACTGGTTCAGGCCATAACAGCTTCCTTCGAATTCCTACAGAATTCGACTGATGACTTCAGAGCTTATTATTTCTTGTCACAGTTTATGAAATAATTGTAGAGAGCGGGATAGCTCAGTGATTGCAGCACTGGACTTCAAACCGAATGGTCCGCGGTTCGACCCAGTCTAGCGGCAACTGCGTTGAGTCTGTGCGCAAGGCATTTCATTTCGATTGCTAACGTGGGGGCTCCGTGGCGCTGTGTGCTAAGGCGTACTGCAAGTCGATTATGCACTAGCTTTCAATCAATGCTAATCCTGCTTATGCTGAGTTAGTACGGTGAAGGTGTCTGACAGTTACACACCACTACTCAATAGTTCTTTCCAGGCACTTCTGCTTCCTCGGCCCGTAAGATTGTTAGGCACGAGTTGACCCTGGCTTTCGAAAGTATCGTTAAACCTCAGTAAATTTACAAATAAATAAAGAAATAAAAGTCCTGTCATGAAATGCGCACAAATAGCAGGTCGATCTGCGCGTTAATCTACGCGTTATGACCATATAAAGGCTATCAAATTCTGTACATATGGCCTGTGCACAAGCAATGTTTCAGCCAATGGACCTCCGGGTAACCGAGGTCCATTGGCAGAAACATTGCCTGTGTTTGCTATGAGTAACCAGGAGAACCTGCCGTGCTTTGCATGCCATTCGATATGGTAAGTGCCTGCAATTCCAACCCGCAATTAAGCCTAGATAAGCGCACAGTTCGTGACAGGATTTCTAGTTTTAACTGTATGGTGTTGCGGTGGGGTGGATTTCGACCCTTCTGCCCTTGTATTTTGATTACTCCCAATTCTGATGTAGGAGATGAATATTTCAGTGGTTTTATGTATTTTTTACATTTATTTATTCATTTATTTATTATTTATTTATTGGGGTTAAACGACACTTTATTTATTTATTTATTTATTTATTTATTTATTTATTTATTTATTTATTGGGGTTAAACGACACTTTCGACATCCAGGGTCTCCTTGTGTCGGACAGTTTTTTCGGGTGGAGGAAGCCGGAGTACCCGGAGAGAACCACCGAGCAACGGCGAGCAACTGTCAAGCTCCCCAACATGCTAACTCCAGACAAGTAGAGTTAGCATTGGTTGTAGACACGTGCACCGTCGGCCTGTCGTACGCCTTAGTACACAACGCCACCGTGCCCCAAGTGATGTATTTTGCATATTATTTTATATAATTTTCGTTGCATTCATAATTACATACAGAAGGGGATTAAGCGACATGCTATTGCCCATGGATCTTAAAAAAAATCGGGTTAGAAAATATGAATTTAAGAAGCATGTTTATGTTTGATGGAAATTTATTTCAGTTTCATCGATGTATGTTCATACTTAAATAAACTACGCCATAATGTCATTTACGCTCTTAATCACTACTGATTGATGGTTGTTTTCTTTCATTGTTATTTTCAGACAGTAATTCCCGTAATTTGTTATTGTAAACGCGCCCTCTTTGAACTGGCATTGTTTTACTCTATTTTTTTGTCCACAAATTAAGATGATCAAATATCGAAGACTGACAAATTTGAGTTTAGTTCATCAATGGTGATGGCGTTGATTAATTCTGATAAAGTGATTTTGGAGTTTTTCAGAAACTTGAAAATAATCAAATGATGTCAAAACATTAATCTCTCCACGCACGAAAAAAACTGTAGTTCTATTTTAAAATATCAGTCAGTTGCCCAGCAGTGCAAACCAATCAATGCTTTATCAGTTACGTCATTGTGCTTTACATTTTCTTCAGGAGTACACAATTTAGGATGTGTGGCCATCCCTGCGATGCTCCAGAGTGCTCGTCGTCCGAGATGCATATGCACGCTTTTGAATGCATATACATCTCGGACGGACGACCTGGAGAGTCACAGGAATGGCCGATTGGTGTGTGTGGGTGTTTGGAAAAGGGGGAGGGCTATAAACCTGATTTGTCCAGACTGTGACGACTGATAAAACGCATGCCTTGATGGTGTGGTTAGAATATTAGTTGGTTGCGATTATATTTCATTTATCGCATGTGACTTATTCCAGGGTTCAATATTATAAAACATTTACAATTGTATTTTCCAGAATTGTATTTTCTACATGTGAATATAAATGACCGAACTGATTTATTACTGCTTTAAAAGACGTGACGAATTTACCTACCGGTAAATTGTCACGTCTTTTAAAACACTAATAATTCATTTCTGCCATTTCTAGTCATAGAGGGAAAATACAGTTCTGTAAAATACAATTGTAATTGTTTTATGGTATTGGTCCCTGCATCTTTATGTCCGTTTTACTAGAAATCTCTGTTGTTGCGCTACAAACATATCAGCAGGATGATATATCTAATAATTTATACGCCACACCTTAGAAATTATTGGATTTCTAACGACCGTTTCGTTTGCCAAGCATTCGTATCAAAAGAAATATGGTAACTGTTTTCCCTTCACCCGATTACTTGACCTCAGACAAGTATGAAGATGTAGTCGAACTGCTCCTGGTTTTTATTTCTCACCTGAGCCGTTTTGGCGATACTATGTTAGACATTGAAGGCTGTGTTGTAAATGACTACAGGAAAGGGCCCTGTAACCATTCAAGCAGTGTATTATACCACAGCTTGGTTGCTTAATGAATATAACGTCTCATAAAAAATCGAAAGTCTGGGATTTCCATCTTAAGACTAGAACTAACAATGGTGAATATATCAGATTTACCGCATATATTATGGTTACAAAGGGTTACTAGAAAACTGGTTGTCTGAAACAAATTAAGGTAACATTTTTTATCCCCCCCGAAAAAAATCGTCCGTCCGTCTGTAGATGGAGTCGGTTTCCGCTCCCATATTGAAGCTCCTCCTGGCTAATTAAAACTGAATTTGACATGTGCCACACAGATTGGCTATGATAATATGAACAACTGTATTTATTTTGGAGTCAAATTTGCCTCCAATTCAAAGCACCAGGGTTCAATACTATAAAATATTTCCAATTGTATTTTCCAGAATTGTATTTTGTACATGTGAATATAAATGACAAATCTGATTTATTAGTGCTTTAAAAGACGTATCAATTTAGCTACCGGTAAATTACCACGTCTTCTAAAACACTAATAATTCATTTCAGCCATTTAGAGTCAGGGAGGGAAAATACAATTCTGTAAAATACAATTGTAAATGTTTTATAGTATTGGACCAAGCATGTTTTTTGCACTTCATCTTCGGTTAAATTTTTGATAACGATTGAAGTGTCGTTAAAGTTATTGCTCGTCCAGTAATTTATCTCTGAGTTTTTGATTGGACGTTTATTTATTGGGGTTTAATGGCACTTTCTACAGGCAGTGCCATACCATACCGTACAGTTTTACGATGGAGGAAGCCGTAGCAATGGAGAGAACAACCATGCATACTCGTGTTTCTGTCGAAATTCATTTATTTATTGGTGTTTAACGACACTTTCGACAGGCAGTGTTACCTCATGTCGAACAGTTATACGGGTGGAGGAAGCCGGAGTACCCGGAGAGAACCACCGAGCAACGACGAGCAACTGTCAGACTCCCCGACGAACTAACACCACACAAGCAGGGTTAACATTGGTCGAAGACAAGTGCACCATCCACGTGCATTACGCCTTAGTACACAGCACCACCGTGTCTCCACATGAGCAATCGCGATTACGTGCCTTGCCCTAGGACACAACGTAGTTACCCCTGGTGGGAAGTCCAATGCCATAACCACTTAGCCACTGCGCCCGTAATTGTCGGAATCTTTAACTTACTCATCAGTATATGACAAAGGCAAGTTCACCGTCATAGAATGCCTACGTACACGGCACCTCCTACAAAGGCAATTGGAATGAAGTGTCTTCTCCATGGACACAATGCATACTGTACAAAAAAAGTTAAGCCCCCCCCCCCCTCCCCTCCCCGCCCCGCCACCTCCCTATAATACCAGTGGGTATACAGTAAATGGGTAAACTCTCCTGAGAAAACCTGCTATTTGCAGTAGGGGAATATGCCTTATTAGTGAAGCAAGGGTTTCCAGAGCTTTCTTTTTTATTGAATGAATATTAGACATCGTCGACGTCATCACAACGTTAAAAAACGTCACCTGGTTCAGTACCTGATGGAACAGCCTCAAGCATACCTAACACACCTCTACCCTTTACCTAACATAAAAAGCAGACGACACAATTGCAAACAAAATTCTTGAATAACTATTTTTTCATTTTTTGTCTCAAAAACATAGGTTATGATCCCTCGATGGAACGAGCTCGACGAGCTCGTTCCAACGAGGGGTAATAACCTATGTTTTTGAGACAAAAAATGAAAAAAATAATGAAAATTAATTGGCGATTTTTGAGAATAGCGTTGGCCGTTACGTTGGATAAAGGGTTAATCGGTGTGACATGCTATCCATGACCTTCCGAATTTCTCTCACTGTGATGTTGTCTCATTTCTCTATAAGCACACGGCAGTGAAGTGGTCAATAGCCAGCAAATATTCACCTGTTTTAAGGATGTATACCCGATCCGATAGAGGAATGCGGAACATCACAATATGAGTTATTCGTATACCCACCCACAAGTATTTTTTTTTGGGGGGGGGGGTGCTTAACTTGTTTTGGACAGTCTTGATGACTAGACGCGACGCGAGCTTTGCACGCTGTGCGATGAAGTGATAACTACCAATATTTTGTTCCCAGTCTGAAATTTCGACAGTGTGAAACGTGAATGCGACCCTTGCGATAAAACAGACATAAATATAAACAATAATCAATTAATCAATATTAATAATAGGTAAAGCTATGTACAAATTGAGATATAAAATAACTGAGTTTATCATATGACTCATCCGTTTTGTTCACTTTAAAACATTTGATATTTTGTTTTCATATTAATCAGTGATAAATAGAGCCTTCCGTCAATTTCATTGGTCAATTTCAAAACTAGACAATTTGATTGGCTGAATAAAATACAACTGGGCCACATTTTCATAATTTGCATAATTAGAGTTGGGAGCTTTTATTGGTCAATTTCAAAACTGGACAATTTGATTGGCTAAAGAAAATACAACTGGGTCACATTTGCATAATTTCAGTAGGGAGAATTTACGTTATCTGTCCTATTTAGGGTGGGTTATATTGTATTAATCTTTTACCTACAAGAAAAACGCCATTCATTTTTTTTTTATATTTTCACTTTTTGCTTCCAAAACATAGGTTATGACCCCTCATTGGAACGAGCTCGACGAGCTCGTTCCAATGAGGGGTCATAACCTATGTTTTGGAAGCAAAAAATGATTTTTTTTTAGTTTTAGTTATACGAGGATGTTTTTTCCAAGTGCCGTCTGCAACTCAAGTTAGGTGATGGGCTAAAAAGTCATACTAAGTGGCTAATTTGTGTGTGTGTGTGTGTGTGTGTCATATGGTAAATAGAATACGAAATGAGTGTTTTTCTTATATAATATTTATGAAACTCGTCCGATTTTCCGTTTGGGCTCGCCAAAACGGAAAATTCTTACTCGTTTCATAAATATTATATGAGAAAAAACACTCATTTAATATCCTCTATATACTTTAACCCTTAGGTCTCCATACAACCACAAACTGCCACGTTCATATTGCTTTGAAAAGATTGTCTCTAAGTGTATCCTTCCTTGAGGACGCGACGGTTAGGCTGCTTTCGTCTTGGCAATGTTTTTACAACATTGTAATCTACCTGTGGACACGCTGCTAAGTAAGTCATCTGCAGCTGTGCACAAATATAGGGCAGTGATGATCGTAAAATTAATCTTAGTCTTTAAAGGTTAAACTCAACTCAATGTCTTCGTTTGAGAGCAAATCTGAGATGGAAGATGTCACACTGTATCACAATTCCGAAGTAAAAAGAAGAGTAGTTTTCATTTTATACGTAACACGAAGAGCAGACGACACTTTCAAACCAAAAATCTTGAACAACTTAAAATGTTCCCTTCTGCCTCACAAACATAGCTTGTGACCCATTATTCCAATAAATGGTTATAAGCTATATTTTCTGGGGAAAAATTGAATACTGAATGACGATTTTGGGGAACCACTGACCAGGTTTGGTCGTTACGTTAGGTTAATGACTGATTAGTTGTAGACTATTGGACTTCTTTGCTGGAGGTCCCGAGGTCGATCTCCGTCCGGGACGACCCGCGTTATGTCCTTGGCCAAGGCACTTTATACCGGTTGCCTACACGCGAGCACGGTGACGACGTGTACTAAGGCGTACTGCACATCGATGGTGCACATGTCTTCAACCACTGTAACCCTGCTTGAGTGGAGCTTGAACAGAGTTAGAATGTTGAGGAGCTGACAGTAGCTAGTCGATGCTCGGTGGTTCTCTCCGGGTACTCCGGTTTCCTCCACCCGTAAAACTGTCATGGTCACGATTAACCATTGTGTATATGTATGTGACCTTAACACCAATAAATAAATAAATAAATAAATAAATAAATAAATAAATAAATAAATAAATAAATAAATAAATAAATAAATAGTAATTTATCTCATCACCCGAAAAGCACACATGACTTCCCCCAAAATTAGACATTCCACACCGTATTTTCCTCGATGATGTTACCTATTATGGTTTTGACGAAAAGGTTTATTTATAAAAATCTGCCCAACATCTATAAAATATCGACAAGCCAGAAAATGAGCAGACTATCATCTGAAAAATGAGGTCCCCAGGGGTTAATTTGGTTATGCTACCCTGCACAGCAGGGTGGCATCACTAAATTTACCCTCTGTGAACCTCAACCTGAATCAAGGTCTCAAACATAAACAGAAAGAGGTACCCAGAGGATAAACTGGCCCACTGTATGAGATAGCATCAGTAAATTCACCCTCTGGGGACCTCATTCTGCAAATAACAGATTGCTTATTTTCAGGCTTGAATATCAATAACATTAAATATATTTATAAATATTTATAAATATATCAAATTATTGGTATAGAATTATTTTTAAAGTAGAACACATCAGTTGGTATAAGAGGAATTGGACTTTTGGGAATTGGCCTCGTGGGAATTGGTCTAAAGGGAATTGGTCTAGTGGGAATGAACCGGTTCTCCAGGTTATTAAGAGTTGGTGTCCACTACGATTACGTTCATTGTATATTAACCCTTTACCTAACATGAAAAGCAGACGACACATGCAAAAAAAATTCTCGAATAACTCATTTTTTGTCTAAAAAACATAGGTTATGACCCCTCATTGGAACGAGCTCAACGAGCTCGTTCCAATGAGGGGTCATAACCTATGTTTTTGAGACAAAAAATGAAAAAAATAATGAAAATTAATTGGCAATTTTTGAGAATAGCGCTGGCCGGTTTTGGCCGTAACGTTGGGTAAAGGGTTAACTTGAACGGGTGGGCTGTCATTCAGTTTGGCGTATGGTACGGTCTGACTCTTAAAACATACATTCCACAATTTTACTTTACCGTCACACCGCTCAGTTTTGGGCTAATATTAATAGCGCTTCAGCGCTGTGTTATTCCTGCTTCACTTCGTAGGTCGCACGATAAAGGTGAACCCAACTGCTAAAGGAATTGTAAGCGATAATTATAAAATGGTTTTGATCGATAGCTTTGTTGAATTTTCGGGCCCTCCTGTGTTGATTAACAGCTTTCGATATTTTTCAGAGGCACTCAAAAACAAAGGAGCGCTAGCAATATATACCGCTGCTAATCGTTGTTGTTGGGTTGACAATAAAAAACAGCTGTGGGGGGTCAAATGGTTTCGCGCGCCGAAGGTGCGCAGGGGTGGTATGGGGCAAGCCCCTTTCAACCCTCTTTAACTGTATGTGATTTTGACTTCTCTGGCCGTGGCAAAGGAGGAAAGTGATTAAGGTACTTAGCGGCCTCTGTGCTTTCGTCTGTTCTTTTTTTGAGGAGGTGGCTGCGATGGTAATACCTCCTTTGGTAGTGTTGAAGGAGGAGCGATGGAGGGCTGACTTGGTTTGTAGGGTCTAGCCCTTGCAGCTGCCGGTGGAGGAGAGCTCGTTGGTGTTGTGCGTAGGTAGTGGCTGCTAACACTCGCTACTGCTATTCTGAACATGTTTTTATTTGGCTCGCGGTTTTCCAAGGTTTGGATCGTGTCTAGAAGAAATGCTCGGTGGTCGTCATCTCTGACCTTTTCTCGTAGGATGCACTCCACGGACTCCGCGGTGTATGTTTCCTGGATGGTGTCCACAAACAAACCTTCCTCCTCCATCTCCTCTTCCGAGGAAGAGTGTGATGGGCTGTAGATAGGACTGTTACTTGGTGAACCTGCGTCCTCCGGACCTTCCACCGGAGTGGAAGGAACCGAGCTGAACGTGCAACGGACGGGGCTAGCAGGCATTGAGCTTTTAACACCATGGTTAGCCTCCCTCTCTTCCTTTTCCATTTTTTTCTTTTCCATGAACACCGCCAGTCGGTGGGCATCGCGTCGTCTGGCGGAAGGTCCCTTCTTTCTTTTCCTTTTCTTCTCTTGGCTGTCTTTTGTCTGTGTTCGGCGCTTGTCATCATCATTTTGCAAGTCCGAGTCACTTGGAGGGTGACCAGTGCGGGGGAAAATCCCCTTATGAAAGGTACTACACCTCTCCAAGGACGTCGGTTCGGCTTCTTTATCAAAATCCACTGTCAGGTGAATTTTACCCTTGAGCACCTGGATACTCCAGGTGGTAGCAAGGGTAGCCTTCACTCTGACAAGTGTTTCTTGAATAACAAGTGGGAGCTCCATTGTTCAGTAGTTAGCACCTCGGAGTCCAAGGTGTGAATGCTGAAAAAGCATCTCCCATCATAATCGTTTTTTATGTTATGTTTTTTTTCCAATAAGAGTAAAATCCTCGCCCACTGATTGAGTGAGAGCTGGCGTAGTTTCTTCTATGTTTACGGCTCCAGTAGCAAATGTTACCGTCTGAAGTCACCACGCGAAATATTTGAAAAGACGTCGCCCGTTTCGTAATTGCTTCATCCACGGAGTGACTAGCAAGCCGCTTCATTTTTCTGGATTTTTTACACATGCAGCAGACGATGTTCCGGATGAAGTGTTGTTTAAAATACAAACCGATTTACAATTTGAACTGAGATGGAATGAGTTTATTGGTTTATTGATTATTTATCCAGTGCCGTCGTTGGGTACACGAGAGGTTTAATTACTAAACCCGTGATCGTTAAAAGTTGCCTTTAACAAGGCAACCTTTAACGATCACAAGTTTAGTAAATAAGACTCTCGTGTTTCACGATGTATGTTTTGGGCTCTGAAGTGTCTTATTGGAACATGTACGTTATTGTGATGAGCTGACGGTAACATGGTCTGAGGATTGCGACTCGGAGAGTATGTTCAACCTCGACGCTTGGCATAACATAAGCTCCTAGCCGCAAACCTCAGACCATGTTACCGTCATTGCATCACAATAACTTTTCATATTACTGTAATGTCAAAACTGTACAGTGAATTCCGACTGGATCGCTATTGGGTTGTACTCTGATCGAATTCTTCGCTCGCTTCCCTCCCAGCAACACAGTAGAATCCCTCTCGTCGAATAAAACAACCTGAAACATTGAATATCAGATTCAACTTTATTTTTCCTCATTCATTCAGATATTTGCAATATTTTGTTCAGGAAATTTCGACCCAGCAACGTGTGTCACGACCGGGTCGCAATCGGATCAGAAAAGAGGTCACAGCGCTTATGATAGTTAGACTTTTTATGGCTTCAAACCGCAATGGCAAGTTATGCTGGAGGAATAAACCAGCAGTGTTCATGCTGGCCCGAAATTGTTTGGTGCCATGTGGAATTTTAGTTCGGTGCCAAATGATTTTTTTAATTTTTTACTGAAAGAAAGTTTTCGTGCCGAATGGAATCTGATCGTAAATGAGAACACATTAACCGTCTATCGGCCCACGAGTGCAACAAGACGTCATCTGTAAGGCTAAAGCAATGCAGATGGTGCCGTGCTTCACCCAAAGTACGATATTTTAATATAACAATAACATGATTTTGAAGGGCATTACAGTGTATTAACGGCTCAACAGAAATGGTTAACAGCCCAAGAGTTTATTAGCGGCCCGCGACGAAGTCGAGGGCCGCTAATAAGCTCAAGGGCTGTTAACCATTTCTGTTGTGCCGTTAATACACTGTAATGCCCGACAAAGTCATGCTATTTCTATTACTGCCACTTTCGTACATCGGGTACATTACAAATTAATTACAAGTAAATTATATGGGAAATAAGATAAATAAATGAAGTTTGACATTTTAGAATTAAAAAACAGCGACACTACCGTCTGATTTGTTGACAAACAAAACGGGTAACATGACTATCGTGTGATCAGTCTACGGCGAAATTTGGGAAGTTAGATGATGAAATATATCTTCGAAATGCGAACTTTAGGCAAGGAGTTATTCATCAAAGATGTCATCACTTACTTTGTGCGTATCGCTTCCTATATTTGATACATTATCTATCCGTGACACAAAGGGAAACACTTGAAACAAATGTGTTAATTGTGTTCACAAATTAAAAAAATCCGAATTGAATTTCGATGCCAATGGAAAACTGGGAAAAATATTGTTGATCGGCTGAGAGATGTGACGTCATTGTCTATATTTAGACGTGTCGGGCTGTTATTGACGTGTTGGGCTGTTATAGTCAATAAGGGCCCAACACGTCACGTGACTTGTACTTGTTGAGCATTACGAGGTATCAACGCCCGGTAAAACATTGTTAATGTGCTAGGAACGCCCGCAAAAGTGGTAATAATTAGTGTTACCTGGTTCTCTTAAGCATTTTAATTACCAAAATACCCCATAAATAATAAAAATATAGATAAAAAGGAAAAGGGCTATTTTTAATGTTCACAAAACAATGTCAGAATTTTTATTCACTCACTGTTTATTCAGTCCAAATAAATTATCTTCCAGATTGATTATAAGAAACGATTAAACAACCTAAAACAGATTAAGTAACAAACAAATGGTTTGATAAGTATCGGATTAAATGGATAAACTGTGCACAAACAACGAACTATAATTCTACCTAGCTGTTACTTACAGATTAATTGACAGGCGCGAATTCTGTCTCGCCTGTTTCACAAGACAGTGATTTTTTCTAAAACGATGCACGGAGATACACTGAACTACACTGCGGCCTATCGTTTTATCCTTCTGCACTGGCACTCGTGCGACATCGATTAACCCATTCACCCGCGCGTGTCGTTCTGTGTTTATTACACGCCTTTACGTCCATAAAATACAATTATTAGAAGGACACTCAGCAATTCATTTGACAACTATCAACAAAAAGACCAAATTTTATCACCCACCAAATTTGCGAGGGGCACCCGTTTTACTGCTTCGTACCATGAGTTCCAATTTGTTCTATGTGCCTACTGACACATAGAACACATTAGAACTCAGGGGACGATTTTCAGCTATCGCTAGCGATCGAAATTGTAATTGCGTGGCACGATTTGTAGAAAATTCCAGTGAAATTTCGCTTCTATTTAAAAATAGTCTGTCAACGATTTCCGTTCCGTACATATGTGCGGAACAGATTTTCAATTCCCGCATGATTATGATTTAGTGTTGCTGTCGATGGGGATTACATGGAACAAGCGTGTAATAAAACTACTGAGATCTACCAAAAGAATATTTTGGGTGCCAAATACTGAATTTAGGCTGCCAAACGAAATGTTAATGCAATTGGCACCCGACACCATGGACATTGTAACCCAGTAATGAGTAGATAAAAGAGCTAACCCACAAAAATATTAGTTATCCTTGCCTTCCCAGGGTGTATGAGAAGTTACACCGATTTGGAAACTCATACACCCTGAAGCGAAGCCGAAAGGTGTGTAAGTTCCCATACCGGTGTAAACTCCCATACACCCTGGAAAACACAAGGATAACGGTTTTATTTCCAAGAATTTTGGCGTAATTAATACATTAACCTAAATTGTGGGGAAAAACAGACAGAAAATTTGTTCTATAAAAGCAGACAAATATGGATGTCATTGGGACTGGCTCAATGAGCCAGTTCCAATAACATCAATATCTGTAATATTTCATTGCACATAAATGTTAAGTTTCCTGTATTTTTATTTTTGTTCTAACATAACCAAACAGAAGGTATGAATTAATAATTAAAAATGGGTACTTTTTTAGCCGTAGAGCCTGCTCTTGCGTATTCGCGTTTTCACACAGTGGTTAACCACGGTGAAAAAAGGCTACTGTGGATTGCAAGTTACATCGTACCTCTCAGCCAATCAAAACGCAGTATTTTATTTGATTTGGAAATAATATAATTCCCACCTTCTGTATATTTGTATGAGGCTCAAAACTGATAAGGTCAAGCAATATCTCGTGGCATACAAAAATATATAGTTGTGCATGAACATATCTAACCGTTATCATGGCAATAAACCATCACGTAAGGGGAATGTAAATAGAAACAATATGGAGAAAATAACCAAATTACACACTGGGCAAAACGGGTTATTAATTCCAATTTGCGGGTGCATTTGTAGTTCATTTATTCGAAATACAATAAATAATATATTTCGAGAACTACAGTTTTGTTTTTAATAATTGAAATATTTAATAAATTCACTTTAAAAAAAAAAAAAATCTAGGCACTCATTCTCATCGTGGTGAGGTCCAGCATCGAGGAAATCAACATCAACGTTTCTGTCTATTTGTGGTGTACACAAGCTGGGATCTGTAAATTCGGTATATTGTGCCACAAAGAAATATTTTGAGAATATGTTAATGAAGTTGATATGTATAGAATATACCCATAGCAGCTTGGTGTATCAAATGTTCACCACGAGTGGTGAAGTGGTGTTAACCGCGAGCCTTTTACACGCGGGTAACACCACTTCACCACGAGTGGTGAACATTTGGTAAACCAAGCTACTATGGGTATATTTTATTTATACCATGATCGTTAGATAATTAAGAGTCGCTATTATTTTTGTCTCGATTTTACTGAGCACCAGACGTACATGCGTGCGAATCTGTTTTTGTTTACACGAGCATCGGTGGGCGGTATTTCCGCTGTCAATTTTATCGCCGAAACGAAATGGAAAATGAAACGGGGCCTTTTTCATTTTAATAGCATAATAAAATACCATTCCGAGTTATGCATTTTTTATTAACATGAGACAATGCATGTTTGTTAAGTTTTGGAGTCTTAGGGGGTAAATTTATTTAAAAACGTAATAAATAATTGTCACTTTCATTTCACTCTTCCTGAGGCGACGTACGATAAATTTAGACAAGTTGCCTTCAGGTCAACGTCACCAAAGGTCAACTAGGATGTAGTTCCACTGGAGGTGTAAATTTTAACTACTGAAATCCCATTGCTGGCGTGTTCACCACGGTTAATGTGTAAAATTAAATTTATGTCATAGGCTTTTCATATATTGTAGAATAGGTAACCATGGTATAACTAGACGCACTGTCACAGTGCCGAAGCTGCGACGATTCGTGCAACGCCAATGCTGTTTTAAAACTCGTTGGTGACAAAAAAAAAAAAAAAACTGGTTGGTGACAATAAAACTCGTTGGTGACAAGTCCATAAATGTGACAGAAATTGTCCGAATGACATGCACTATTGAGAGGGTGTAGACATCACGAAGATACACTTGCATACCAAGTATAGTGTCATTTCATCAAGTATTTTAGGAGTTATGGTGTTTTTTAAACTCGTTGGTGACAGACCGACCGACAGACCGACAGACAGACCGAAATTACCACATATAGAGCTGCTCGTCGCAGCTAAAAACAAAATCTTCCACGCTGGTTACGCCAACACATTTTGCCTAGAAAGTATGGTTGGTCATTTTAGTCAATAATGTTTTCTATGGCAGTATTTAACTCAGTACATGCACAATTATGTAAAAAATGACTGAATCGAAGGAACATTCAGATATGACCGACAAATATGATCTGAATAGATCTTATTTTCCAAGTGTTTTGATTTAGTGTGCACATAAATACCATTCAAATACAAAAGTTATATTGGAAGGGAAATGTTACCTAACATATTTGGATTTCTTGCTCATCCGAGTCAAACATTGTGTACTCCAGATGACACTTCGTTTTTAATGTGATCACAACTATATGAGTTGCATCACATCCAAATAAGAAGAGTGTTGTCTGAAAACAATCATTGGGGAATCACAAACAATAGAGATCCGGCCATCAGTGAAACTGCTGTGTTTCTGCAGTAGTTTTTTTCTGGTTATCTGATCCAAACACACTCCGGATTAGATCTCTGATTGGTATTGCCTACCACACTTAGAGAGAAAATCATTTATCCCAACCACGCATGTCGAAGTACTGCCGGTACCAACATAATCGGTACCGGGACGGGACAGAACCTGTCCCGCCGGTACCGGGACAAATCAACAATTGGATGACATATCGCACGCAATCAGATGGCAGAAATTCGCATTTAAACCGCGCCAGTCGCCAAGTTCGCAAGGCAAACATAGCATCGTCCAATTATTCTGCGGTGACATCAAAGTAATCATAAAGCACGAGGATCGTGCTTTATGATTACTTTGATGTCACCACAGAATAATTGCTTTGAAGTAGCCGATGACGGCGCTTCCAGTGTCTTTGACGCGACGTTCGAAAAGTCAAAATGGTCGGCCTTATCAGTGGCGTAGATAAAGGGGGGGGTGGGGGGGAGGGGCGAGGGGGGAGGCCCCCCGCAAGAAGTTTTGTCGGAATTTTTTTGGGACCATTTTTAGGCGAATTTATGCCTAATTACCTTAAAATGCTGGCTTTGGGGATAAAAACATGCCATTTTGGGTAAATTTTGGGTAAAAAAGACCAATTTTCAGTACATTTGCAGTAAACAACAGATTCTTTCTGTTTGTTTGGGTTTTTGTTGTTGTTACACTGTCGAAAAATTTTTCGGTCTGTCGGAAAATTTTGGGCTTGCCCCTCCGACATCGAAAAGCTATCTACGCCACTGAGCCTTATCGAGTTGGGGTGCAGACAGAACATGCACCTGTGGACTGTTTTGATATGTTCATTTACAAATAAGTTAAATGTATGTCGTGCAAATGTGCCATGCACGATTATCAAGCCTGTTTACTCACGTTCAATTAGGAATTTCCCCTTAAAAAAATATTGTCCCGGTACCGGCGGAACAAAAGCTTCAGTACCGCTACCGGTTGGAGCATGAGGGAACCGGAGGTACCGGCACTGGTACAGGTACAGGTACCGGTTGACATGCCTGATTCCAACATGCATCAAGATGAGCTGATTTCTGTTTACATCAGCTTCAATCACACATTTTCCAACCTTTCACTCTTATATCTTTTGATGCACAATATATCAAAAAGTCTGGGTCTCACCTTATTTACATCATAAAAAGAGAGAACTGTTGACACTGTTGAGTGGGGGTTGTACCTCACAAGAGTGAGAATAAGCGCCCGAAAAAATATTCAGTAAAAGTGAGTTCATTAAATATTGAAATCCTAAAACAATTTTTTGGAGACATCAGTATCGTTAAAATTAGAAGTCCTGTCATGAAATGCGCACAAATAGCACGTCGACCTGCGCGTTAATCTACGCGCTATGACCATAGTAATGCTGTCAAATTTTGTGCACAAGCAATTTTTCAGCCAATGGACCTCCGGGTAACCTGGAGGTCCATTGGCAGAAACATTGCCAGTGTTGGCTATGAGTAACCAGGAGAACCTGCCGTGCTTTGGGTGCCATTCGATATGGCAATTGCCCGCAATTCCTACGCGCAATTCAGTCTAGATAAGCGCACAGTTCGTGACAGGACTTCTAGTTTTAACTGTATATCTTCTATATGACAAGGAATGCAATTACACCAAAATTGCATCATAAAATGTAACAAAAACAACTTGTACACGACGATTTTCGCCAAATTGTTTCCGTTCTCATTCCTATTAACCACACACTGGAATGAAACGACAGCTGTTCAGTGCTAAACAGTTCGAGGCAGGTGTACTTGTATACCAACGCTAATTTTATGCTTTATGCACACGAGAAGCTTGATTGAAAATCACATCAGAAACCGTGTGTGTCGTTGTTAACTGACAGCATTGGCACATCCACGTCGGAGGGGCCACCTGTTTCAAAGAATTGAAATAGTTGGCTCGGGTAAAATGCAACCTTGCTTTGCGAAAGTGTTTATCGTTAGCCACAGAATTATCTCAGGGATCCGAACAGCTATGTTTGAAGTTCTGATTAAAAACCTTATGATATAGAACCGGCATTTCCATCTGGAAGCCACAGGAAACCACAAACCACAGCACCGTTGAGATCGTGGCTTCTTAATGTCAGTGAGTCATAACATCGAGAAGACTTGTTTGTGACAGAGGCTTCATCTTTAGAAGAGCATGTAGGCGTAGGGGAACCAACAATCCCATCTGTACTCAATCAAATGGACACAATGCCTTTACATGAAAAATTCGAGATCGGGGGTCTGTGTTCTTTTCACTTGTGAGACAATATTTTGTTCAGTGAATGTTGAATCGTTCATCACGTGAAGAGTGGTGGGAGAATTATTTATTTATTGGTTTTTAAGGTCACATACTTATGCACAATGGCTAATCATGACCGTGGCAGTTTTACGGGTGGAGGAAACCGGAGTGCCTGGATAGAACCACCGAGCAACGACGAGCACCTGCCAGCTCCCCAACATCGTAACTCCGCGCAGCAGCACAGGCAGGGTTAGATTGGTTGAAGACATGCGCACCATTGACGTGCAGTACGCCTTAGTACACGCCGGCATCGTGCCCCCCCCCCCCCCCCATGTAGACAATCGGGGTTAAGTGCCTTGCCCAAGGACACAACGCGGGAGTCCGAACCCATCGCTCAGACGGTCACCCATCCGAAGATTAACCGGGCTCGCCTTTGCTTAACTTCGGTTATCTGACGAGAACCGGTTACTGCAACGGCACCGCGCTCCCAGTGGTGGGAGAAGCCTTTCGTTGTCACGGTCCTTTTATTAAAATCAATCTAATCACTTACATGGATAACTGCACAGTTGAAGAAAATTACAGAGATTTACAGGCAGGTTCGACCGAAGCAAATTTCGGCGGCGAGGGGAAGAAATATAAAACATCATCGGTCGAGATTGTGTTGGAAACAGGCCCTCTCTCATATTTACCTACACCACCCTACTCCAGTTTAAAATTGAGACTTGAAGTGGTGCGACTATTTAGCGACTATTTTTTCGTAATTCACCTTTCCGACTCTGTATCCTTGAGTTTTCGCCTGGAAGAAAAATAAATGGTGCGTGAGAAAATGATATAATGAACAATAACTAGTTGAGGGGGATCAGTCATAATTTAATACTACAGCCCAAAGGGAATAAAATATTTCTGAATCTTTTAGTATATGCAGAGTACTGTGTCCAGTATTATACACGGACATCTCATTCGTGAACTTAGGGTATAAATAGTTAATACATGATAGTATGGTAGTTTCCGTACCCCTTGAGACCCCATACAATAACAAACTGCCACTTTTTTATTGTTTTGAAAAAGCTTCCCCAAGTGTATTCTAGCTCGAAAGCTTTAAAGGTAGGCTGCAATAACCCTGACAAGGTAAGGCAGCCATCAATGATGTAAGAGCACTGTTTAGTACCCCCAGGGAAATCTCTGAAAATGAAGCAGTCCTTGTTTACTGCGGTAAACAAGTTCTGCCTTACGCTGTAAATTAGGACCCGGAACCAGCGCGCGGGGCGGAAGTTCTCTGAAGTGGCTAGCATAGGTATAAACGACTGGCTTAACTTCACTTTATACCTATGTCATGATGTAGCTAGAGATGTTGAAAATGACCTTAAACACCCTTAATAAATGAATACTGTTACGTTTTCTGCAGCGGTGTACGTGTACAGTTCGTGGAGAGTGTATTATCACTAAATCACCCACAGAGTGGACATTCCACCCGAGCAATAATTGCAAATTTCTTGCAAAGCATAACCATCACAAGCAAAGTTCCAGCCAATGGACCTACGGGTTAAACCCGGAGGTCCATTGACTGAAACATTGCTTGTGTTTTTGTCCATATGTACATAATTTGAAAGTGATACTTTGGGTGATAACTCCACTCCGCGGGTGATTTAGTTACAATCCACTCTCCACTTTCTCTATATGCGATAGTTATTATCGTAAGGTCAATCTTAGGATTTAAGGGATAGAAGCTATGGTCTGTTGGATCAGGCTCTTAAGAGAAGGTCACGGTTATTCTCTTATGCCAAGGGGCACTTTTCTGCCACCGCAGTCCAAGGACAATGGAGGAGCACCCACGCTGAGAATGACACTCCAATGCCCCTGGAAGTTAACCTAAAAGCTACTTCGACAACGTTTTAGTTAACTGCAATGTTTGGTCCGGCTATGGACGCGGCAGTATTTCATTCGTCTTTGTTGATAGCCTATGTGTTTACAAATATTTCCGAACGAATTGATTTACCTGAGTATCAGGCTGCAGGAATGGCCAAGAAGTAATTAAGTACCTTGGTTTACCGATATCGACGTTGAAGGTAATTATTGTTTCTCATTAAGTGGTCGAGATATGTCAACATTTCTCAAGGAGAATCCACTCGATTCCAATATTCCCATCAGAGAACAGAGTCGGCACCACTCAATATATTTTATTTTTTTAAGATAAAATCAGTGTTTGAGAAATAGATTGCTGTGATAACCTCTTTTTATTTTTCTTCAATGTTCAGATAAAAAACATCATCTATTGTTCAGGTTCTGCAGGTATGTTTCTTTTCTCATGGCTGTCAACACACATGGTGATTCCTGGTCATGAACATTTCCTACCAGTGCCTACATTATTATCTTAGTAAATTTGTTTATCCATTCAAATGAAGTTACTAAGAGACATAGACTCCGCAATATTAGGTTCAGTATGGCTGAAAAGCACCCAATATTAATTTAATATTAGGTGCCCGTCAGCCATTTTGTTTTATCATTATATCCACATGCATCAGCTTTCTTTTAATTTACATGTAAGTACATGCTGCAGCGCAGTCGTACAGAATACTCACCATATAAAATAGCCCGCTGTATAAACATTGCATTCGATTGAATGAATAAAATGCCAATCCAGACCAAAACATTGGCGATTATAGAACAAGTCACGAGTGATTTATTAGAATGCGGAAGCAAAATTACTCCCCTTGTTGTGTATGTAAACATCGTCTGCTTTGTTTACATTTTTCGAGACGTGCGCATCATTTAACTATTCGTTGAGTTAACTTCCCCAATGACATTTTAGCATGCCGTGCATAATAAATACGTTACAGGGCGTTTAGTTGGAAGATACAGTGTCATATACGGCGAAGGGAAAACAATATTAGGTGAGGCTTAATAATCATCAAAAATTTAATTAATGAAGCACCGGATACAACCCGGTGCTTCATTAATGAAAATTTTGGTAATGATAATTTTTATTACTTGGTAAACACATGCGTGACATCACTGCCCACGGTGACTGTATTGAAATTGTTCGGTTTCATTTACGTCAAATATGATTTGACGACGGAGGTCGCTGCAATAAACAGCATTCGGCCTGGTACCAATATAGAAGGACATTTCACAATAATGGTTTAGGGTTAGCTACTAGTTGCGTTAGAAGTCCGATCGAGGGGTAGAAATTGCGTGTGTGTTTGATAGTGATGTCTGTGATTATGTGGTGACTGCGACTGTGTTCTGTTTGCGCAAAAACGAGAACAATAAACTTTGCAAATGTTTCAATTTTAAAGATCAACCTGTCCCTCAAGTTACGTATTAACTTGAATATCAAACAATGGGTTCAATCTGCATAAAGAAAATGGTAATTTTAATGTTTGTGATCAATATGACAAAATGTTAACGTAACAGTAATGTATTCGCTTCTGTCCTTCAACCATCCTCATGCCATGACATTGTTTCAAATAGGTATTTTTATTCTTGCTCCATTTTGCTGTTTTGGGAAGGTGCTGAAGGGAGGTTAAGAAGGTAGACCGCCCTTCATCCATATTTCGGATCGCCGCATCCTTGCCACCAGTGTCCATTATTTTTTAGATACGATATTGCTTGAGACAAGAGTTGTCCGGGATAGTGATGTTTACGGAGAAAATTATTCTATAGGAGCCTCTCCCAGCAAGTCGAGTACAAAAATCAAAGTAGCGTGTATAGAAGGGTTCTATAAATATATATTTTCTGCTTTTTGCAAGCGTCTCCGTCACAGCCAAGCTCTTAGACCACAAGTCTAATGCTGTAAGGAATTCGGTAATGTTATGGACTGTTTGTTTACTCACATTTGGTAGAGTGTAGCAGCAGATTACCGTTGATGAAATGTGATATTCTTTTATCATAGAGATATACAGAACTTCTTTTGAGGTCCAGTTATAAATATTTTTACACGCCTGTTCTATGTAATCCCCATCTACAGCTAGGACTGCACGATATTCAAAACTGAATACCGGTATCGGTATTCAAAAAAATACCGCGGTACACCGGTATATCGAAAACTGTTCAGATATATGAACACAAGTACCACAATCGAGATTCGAGGCATCACAGTCGGAACGAATTGGCATGCCTTGATGATGCGGTTCAAAAAACCTTTACCCAAAAGCAGACGATATCAACATTTATTATTTTCAAAATTAATTTATCAAAATAATTTTCAAAAATTTCAACAAAACTATATCATGTGATCCCTCATTGGAACGAGCTCAACGAGCTCGTTCCAATGAGGGGTCACATGATATAGTTTTGTTGAAATTTTTGAAAATTGTTTTTTCGACTGCTGAGATTGAAAATTGCGAGGGCACAGGCAGACGATTCCTTGGATACGGGAATAATATTATTCATTTGGGGCTACAGTTAAAAAACTCGAGACATCTTGAAAATTAAATTGTGGGTAAATAAATAATGACGATAAACCGATATTTTTGTAATTACACCGGTATTCAATCGATATTGGTTTGAATACTGGTATATATCGGTTTATCGATATACCGTGCAGCCCTATCTACAGCAGAACTAAACCATGCGGAAAATGAAAATCTGTTCCGCACACATGTGCGAAACGGAAATCGTTGGCGGACTATTTTTAAATAAAAGCGAAATTCCACTGCAACGCAGCGTGGAATGTAATTACAATTTGAATCGCTATCGGTAGCTGAAAATCGTCCCCTGAGTTCCAATGGATTGTAAAAGGGGAGGCAGAAACAAAGGCATGCTTACAGACAGTTGTGGGAGTCCGTTACATGACTTTTTGTAAAGAGAATTTGGATGTCTCAAGAGCTAATCTTCTGGCTACATGTTTGCCACTGCACGTTCAGTGTGAGACATTCGGTGAGTCCGGTCCAGTGTGCATGTGGGGAGAGGGGTGCCTCTCCAATACTCTTACAGAATGCGGTCATGACTCTCTGTACGCTGGGTATATGGGTAGAAAATTGTTTTTGATTTTGGTCCATGTTTTGAACACTCACATGGGTGAACTTCCACTCCTTGTAGTTATGTAACTTTCCACCGCTTAGGAAAATAGATTGTGCTCAATCAGCTGTATGCTGCGCTTAGTTACGGGTTACTCATTTGGCGTCTGATACAGTGCGTTGTGTGTGGATTTTGAGTAACTGCTGTGTGTGCGGATATGTGTTTCACTACTTGGATGCAGTTCGAATATACACTGTTTTATTTGTGAGATCGTATCAGAATCTGGCATGCTTGGTGGTCGATGGCACTGGTGGAAGACCAAAGGTGAATGGCATAGCTACCCGTTTCCTCCATCCACCCTTAGCCATCGCTCAAATACTCGTCTATAAGTGCATGCTACATTGCTGAATGCATGTGCTCGAGGCCGTCAGTGTTTCCAATAAAAGAATTCGGCCCTATTTTGAGGTCGGTATAATGTTTAGCATGTAAAATCGTATCAGTGTCGGTGCGCAGTATGAGATACAGCCGTACTAAATGGCTCATAAGTATGTGCGTGCAGTATGAGATACAGCCGTACTAAATGGCTCATAAGCATGTGCGTGCTGTATTGTTGGGGGTATGCGCTTTCCAATCATTAGGCTCAGTCCATTGTCTGAGTAATTAACTGTCAACAATAAAAGGATATTGTCGGTAGATTGAAAGCAAGTGTGCAGTGTATGTCATTCTTTGTCAGCTTGTGCCCTTTATTTGCACTTATTTTTTGCTGAACAACCAGCCTATCTTGTCACAAATCCTCACAACGATACGACGGCATGAACCATAGACTCCATACCGGCACCTACCAAACTCCTTCAAATATGATAGGTGAAGTATTGAAATAATGAATAAGTGAAGCTCTTCTATAAAGCAGCCAAACGCTACGATTACGCTACCAAGCTCGGCGATAAAGCAGCCAAGCTCCTCGACAAAGCAGCCAATAAATTAGTGCAGATAAAGGGCACAGGCTGAAAAAGAACGACAGACACTGCACACTTGCTTTCAATCTACCGACAATATCCTTTGATTGCCAACAGTTAGTTACTCAGACAATGGGCTATACCTAATGATTGGAAAGCACATACCCCCAACAATACAGCACGCACATGCTAATGAGCCTTTTAGTACGGCCGTGTCTCATACTGCGCTCCGACACTGATACCATTTTACAAGCTAAACATTACACTGACCTCAAAATAGGGCCAAATCTTTTTATTGGAAACACTGACGGTCTCGACGTCGTATCATGGAAAGAACACGCATCCAGCAATCTAGCATGCACTTATAGACGAGCTTTAGAGCGAGGGCTTGGGGTGGATGGAGGAAATGGGTAGCTAAGCCATTCACCTTTGGTCTTCCAATAGTGCCATCGACCATCACGCATGCCAGATTCTGATACGATCACACAAATAAAACAGTGAATATTCGAACTGCATCTAATTAGTGAAACACATATCCGCACACACAGCAGTTACTCAAAATCCACAAACAACGCATCGTAGCAGGCGCCAAATGAGTAACCCGTAACTAAGCTCAGCCAACAGCTGATAGAGCGCAATCTATTTTCATAAGCAGTGTAAAGTTACATAACTTCATGAAGTGGAAATCTACCCATATGAGAGTCCAAAATATGGACCAAAATCAAAAACAATTTTCTACCCATATACTTAGCGTACAGAGGGTCATGACCGCGAACTCTAAGAGCATTGCAGAGGCACCCCTCTCCCACATGCACATTGGGTCGGACCCACCGAATGTCTCGCACTGAACGTGCAGTGGTAAACATGCAGCCACAAGACTAGCTCAGGAGACATCCAAACTCTCTTTACAAAATGTCATGTAACGGACTCCCACAACTGCCTGTAAGCATGCCTTTGTTTCTGCCTCCCCTTTTGCAATCAAATAGTAACACGGTTTCCCCTCGCAAATTTGGTTGGCGATAAAAAGTGTTGTTTTTGGCTATAGTTGTCAAATGAATTGCTGAGTGTCCATCTAATAATTGTTTTTATAGACCTGAAGGCGTGTAATAAACACAGAACGGTACGAGTGCCATCGCGGAAGGATAAGACTCGAGGCCTGTGGCCTCTCGTTTTATCCTTCCGCGTTTGCACTCGTACCATACCGATTTACCCATTCACACGCGTGTGTCGTTCTGTGTATTTCTAATCAATAAAAATTTAATTTGACGCAGCATTCCCAAGCTTTTAACACAATTAGAGGAACTACGCGGCGTAATCATAAAACTACAGCCTTGATAAGTCTCCATTCCTAATAGTAATGTCATCAAAGATTGGAGGAAACGGGTAGCTGAAAACAATTTTCTACCCATACACTTAGCGTACATCGGGTCATTTGATTTTGGTCCATGTTTTGGACTCTCATATGGGTGGATTAAATAACTATTTTTTTCAGTTTTTGTCTCAAAAAACATAGGTTATGACCCCTCATTGGAACGAGCTCGTCGAGCTCGTTTCAATGAGGGGTCATTACCTATGTGCTTGAGACAAAAAAAAAAAAAAATGAAAAAATAGTTATTCAAGAATTTTGTTTGCAAGTGTCGTCTGCTTTTCATGTTAGGTAAAGGGTTAATTCAAAGGAAATTAATTTTTATCGTATTTTTATAGATTCAATCGTCTTAAACATATCAGATGATCGGAAAAGGGAGTCATAGGTTCATTTTTCCGACCAACAAAAATATTACAGATGTCAGTCGAAACATAGGCGATGGACTCTATTTAACGGGTTTGATTGGTATCTGGCCACAACAACGTCAAATTCCTTAGAGAATGAGATTGGTGGCCTGAGAGCTTGCATCACAACAAAATAAGCTAAAATATTTAATCCATCAACAGGGTCATCTAGTCTAAAATCCCGCGAAACATCCCCAACTCACGAAAACTATTTGCTTATTATTTTTATTGGTGCTTGGGAAATGAACGCACTTTTTAACTCTGCATTTTCACAAACAAACCATCACAATGCGTTTTAGACTGTGTCATATATTTATTGCGATGTTAATAAAACATTGATGACCTTGGGGAAGAGATAGTGGTCTATGGTCCAAACGAAATCATCTTTTAGACATATAACAAAAGACGCCTCAAAAATGATTCTTTGCAATCGATCAGATCTCTCAAGTAATCTTCAAACACTATTGATCAGGAAATTCTCTACTCGTGTGGTTTGTAGATATGCCACGAAAATGACTATTTGATACTTTATATGGCTTGGTGAGAATGATAACGTTGACGAGGTAAATAATACACTGTCTGGCACGCAATAAACAAATAATTCCTTAGGACTTTTATTGAGGTGTTCGAGGACTTCGAATCGCTGTCACGTTAACCAATTTAACCCTTTACCCAACGCAGACGATTTCAAAATTTATTATTTTAAATATCATTTTTTAAATGTTTTCAAAAAATCTCAACAAAACCATATCATGCGACCCCTCGTTGGAACAAGCTCGACGAGCTCGTTCCAAAGAGGGGTCACATGATATGGTTTTGTTGAAATTTTTCGAAAAATAATATTTTTTTCAGCTGCTGAATTTGCATATTATGCGGGCGGATGTGGGCGATTCGTTGGGTAAAGGGTTAAACCGAAACGGCAATGTAGTTTATGGAAACTAGTGCAAACTTGAGTCAGGAAATGGAAAAACAGTGAAAAACAGATGAGACAAGTGCCATAGCCAGCAGTAGAGATACACGGAGACAGGAGGTGAGCCTCCACCAACAATACCAATGATTTTGTTGTTGATTTTTATTGAGTCGATTGAACGTCAGTCAACAAATGAATCACATTAGTTAGAGTCAAGATCTATGCACATCATGTTTACGAAAACATTTACATTTCAGGAAGAGAAACATCTCCCTTCTCTTCATGTTGGAGGGGAGTCGAAACCGATACAATTAGCAATGAAAAGTACCTTCGTGTGGTATAGATTTACAATAACCTCATATGAGAAACTGTTCCACCGCTTATGCGAATACAATACTCTACCATTGCTACAACACTACAAAATACCGTTAAAAATACGGAAACCAGCTACTGGTACTTCTTCCGTAACATGTTACGGTGAAAGTACCCCATTACACTACTTTGGGCAATGCAGACTTATATTTTGTTCCACCTTTGAGACAAACAGGAAAACTGACATTTAGTTTACAAAGTAGACCAATTAATATCTTTAAGCTACGGGTTGGATGAAGTCAGACGCCAGCTTTCGTGTGGGGATGAGTGAATATTGAATATGTTTACTTCTGTTAATGGCAAATTGAAACAGAACTTTTTTACTCAGTGACAACACGCAAGGATTGCCAAGGAAAAACTTGTTTTTGCCTTTTATTTTCAATCACCCGACACACGAATGTGCAAATGTGTTTTGGGCCATGGTCGTGTAGGAGGTGTCACTAAAGACGATACAGTAAGGCCGCCGTGGACTGGTTACTTACCACGGGTGGACAATATTTCCACGGACTCAATAATATTAGATTGCAAGCATTAATAATAGGAATAATCATCAATAATTTAATTAGTGAAGCACCGGGTACAACCCGGTGCTTCATTAATTAAAATGTTGCTGATGGTGATTTTTATTACCTGGTAAACGCGTGCGTGGACATCACTGCCCACGCGTCGTATATGACCAGTCCACGGCGTTTATACAGTAGTTACTTGTGAAGGTTTCTGTTTCCTCGCGCGAAGTTCACTGCATTGTTCTCATTGCACAGCACCTTAGTGTGTTTAATTTACTGCATTAGCTCGTTGGATATACAGTACTGTGATAACAAGAGAGATAGATAATTTAGATCGAATTGCGATTTTCCAGTTCTTCACCCCATAGCACTTGTCGAATGTTACCCATCGGAAAAAAAATTGGAGAACATTGAATCTGGGACTCTAGTGCGTTTGTTTTTCGTGATTCAGTCATAATTAGCAATAATGTATTTATGACATTTTGACCCACTGGTGAATAAATGTGTCTCTGATGCGATCTGATCGAGAGAAATACAGCTCTTGTATCGTGACGATATTAGACCGTCTTCCAAGCTATAGCCAACATATGGCGCACTGTTCCAATCGGCGGTGACAGTGGTTTAATGTCGACTCCCAAGTGCAGCGAAGAGCCATTTACAATGTGCAGCACTTGTTGCACTAAGTGATCGATACATGCCAGCTACCATCACAAGTGAGAGCCAACTATCGCATAATGTTGTCCCTCCCCAATCAGTAAAGAATCACACACGCACCATTGTGTTTTATCGTCTTTACTGTGAGAGAATTGTCTTTCCTGGTGAGTCTTATTGATGCTAGAAAGGCATCGAAGGGATTAAGCAATGAAAGGTAAAACAATCTCTGTAATGTAATATTGGCATATTAATAACATACGTTATTAATTTTATATCATTTTCTTCCCCAGAATTGCCCGTTATCAAACTCGACTAATATGACTTGAAACTCGTGTGCTATGAATCCGATCTCGGCCGATATGAACCAAGCTAGAGTTGACTCCATTGATGAATTACTTGGCGCAACCAGTTTGTTTACATAGAAATCAATCACCGTTTTCCCCGAATGCAGCCAGGAAAATAGATGAGACCGGGCGTAATAGGGTGACGTAAAAGCTGAGTTTTTGTATGAATAGTAATTCATGGTGGCAATAGGTAAGGATTAACCCTTTACCCAACGTAACGGCCAAAACCGGCCAACGCTATTCTCAAAAAATCGTCAATTAATTTTTCTTATTTTTTCATTTTTTGTCTCAAAAACATAGGTTATGACCCCTCGTTGGAACGAGCTCGTCGAGCTCGTTCCAACGAGGGGTCATAACCTATGTTTTTGAGACAAAAAATAAAAAAAAAGTTATTGAAGATTTTTTTTTGTAAGTGTCGTCTGCCTTTCATGTTAGGTAAAGGGTTAAGTAGATAAAGATACGAAAGGAGAGAACTGTATAGAAAATTTACCGCAAACAAAGATTCAGTGTCATAGATTCGTCGAGGTGGGAGCAGAGATAGTTCAGCAATCCAAACGTCTCAGCTTTCCCAGTGGGAAGTTGCGAAAAGAATGCGAAACAATAACACTGTCAAAATACTGTCAGAGATCTGATAACCTGTTTTATCTTACAATCAACATATATTTTGTCTGTATTAACTCCGCAACTGTCGTGTATCCAACCCCCTGATACAGATGTTTGTATCAGGAGGTCGGATACAAGCACGTTACTTTCGCGTGAGTTCCATTTTTTTTTCTTTTTGTTCATCCGTACGAATAAATAGTTCGCTATATATTCGTCTACATTCTTGACTTATTCCCAATATATTGTTAGATATAATTAACGCTCCGGGTTCTAAGAATAGATCACGACTCGTTTTCGACTCGTCGTGATCTGCCTTTAGAACCCGGAGCTCGACTCGGATACATATTTTGTACATCCACATAATGGTAATAATCTCTATGTTTTTATTCGTTCTACGGTCTCAAACTGATATGAAGTTACCTAGGGCTGATATCTCGGCTGATATAAAACTAACCAGGTAATAACCTGTAAGTATGGGTATTGGCACCCATCTGCCGGTACTTGTACGGAAAGACATATAACGATGAAAACACAATGTTAAATTACTTTTAGCAACACCGACGTATTTTCTTGCCTGATCTTATATCAAATCCGATCAATTGATATTTGGTTTCTGTTCATTACACGAGCATGGTGTTGATTTGTCATACAGAGTAGACCAATTAATATCTTTAACTAACCTGCAGCCGTATATTTACCGAACAAAGATACTAATTTGTCTACTTTAGAACTTAATTCTTCTGAAACAAGGTAACTTTTGACAAGGGCGTGGCCATTTTGCAACAACAGGAATTAAAAAGTTGAATGCGTTAGTTCTGAAAAAGAGCTTCTCACAACTGTTCATGAACATGAAACTTTAAGTAATATCGTGCAGCCGCCGTGGACTGGTCACTTTCCACGGGTGGGCAATATTTCCATGGACGCAATAATATAAGATTCCAAAAAACTGATTACAGGAATACTCATCAAAAATTTAATTAATGAAGCACCGGGTACAACCCGGCGCTTCATTGATTAAAGTTTTGCTGATGATAATTATTTTTATCTGGTAAACGCATGCGTGGATATCACTGCCCACGCTTTGAATTACGACCAGTCTGTACTGTAATACAGAACACAGTGAGCTCTTTCGGTAACACACGTGCGTATGTAGAGAAACACGCAATTTCCAATGAAACAGAATATCTGACAAACTGAAAATTGTGTCTTCCGGTTTGCCCATCGGGCGCGGCCATTTTTTCGTTCAATATTGAATTCTGGGTTAGCTGAAAATAAAATTAGCAACAAAAACAAGAGATTGCACCGTGTGTTCACCGCGTCAATCTTTCTGGATAGATGACGTAATTATTTCTTTAACTTGAACACTGGCTTCCTAGAATTCAGTATTAAACTGATTTTTGTTACTTGAAAATTTAAAAAATCCTACTTTTGACCACGAATCTTTTCTCTTTTGGTTTGTTAGCTGCCAGTAACACAGTATCAAAAGTTGACAAAACTACCGGCGGCAGCAAGAATAATTTTCTTTCAAAATACGATAGGGATTTTAGTCACGTGACTTTTGTCAGAGCGTAAAAAATTCAATTTTTTGCATTCAAAGTGCTATAAAAGTGAAAATATAAAACATCCACCAACCCTATAGGTTTGTATTTGTTCATTAGGTATTTATTAATAATGTGTGTACGTGTCATTGGTGACAAAGTTATCTTCATCGAGATTTTATCTCTGAAAGACGTCGAGTTGGCGTTCGCTGTAAAAATGACGATTTGTTCCCCTATTTTTCAAGTCTGCTGATTTCGGGTGCTTCTCTTATGTAAATTTTCGCGCGAGATGACATCATGTTACATCAAAATCTTTTTATAGTTGACCTCCCTGATCATTGGGCAAGACAACGGTGCATGAAGCATATTTCTGCGATCAAAATTCCCATGTTTACGGAAGCATCAAAGTTTTCAATGAATTTTTTTACCCTTAAAATCAATTTTAAAAAATATGCTACATCCGGAATAATGAACTTGGACATCCCCTTTAACCACTCTGGTCACCCGATTACCACCTTTGCGGTGCAGTACCTCGTTTGCGGTTTAAAAAACAGCAGATTGTTACGCATACAAGTTGGAAAATTGGTAAGTACACGCATTTCAACAAGCCTACTTGTGTTGCAAACTCTTTCAGGGTAGGTATTAATCACCAATACTTTCATCCAAGAAATATTTTCATGAGAGAAATAAAAAACATTTTTTTGAAGTATTTTAAAGTGGAAAAATGGAGATAAAAATTCCAGTTGTTGGGTTTGAACTGCGAATTAAATTTAAAATATGCTATTGTGAGTCCTTGGAGCAGCATCCGTATAGAGAATTGTCTTATTTTAGCCAAATGTGTCAGTTACGTTTGTGAGCCTTTTGTCGAATTTGTTGATTTTTATGAATACCTTATTTGCGGTGTAAAGTTACCACATTTTGCGGTTTAGACAACACCGCAAATCAGGTATTCTAGAAGTTCAACACCTCTCGTCGAAGCTGCCAAATAAGGCGAATGCAGGACTTTTTATGAAAGCTGAAGCTGACCTAAACTCAAAGACGAAAGTCTGAAGCAATAATGGACGAAGGTCTGACCCTCTATGTCCTTGATACTCAGGGAGAGAACAAATTTTGTCGAAAATTTCCGAAAGAATGAGGATAAACGAAAATGTATTTTCAATAACAGAGCTCAATTACTTCACAAAACACACCGATTATGTACAAGTATGCAATAACATTCGAAAGATCGCCAGATTAACTTTTTTTAGTGATATACGCAAGTTAATAGCAGTTATACCATATTTTATGACACCTACCTTCAGCCGTTTCCGTCTTTTTTAAACCGCAAACGAGGTACTGCACCGCAAAGGTGGTAATCGGATGACCAGTGTGCTAACCGTCCAACCAATTATTTTATCATTTGTTTCAGCCACTTCGCGCAGAAATTCAGTTGAAAATGGAAGGGCCATGAATTTTCAACATGTTATTTCCAAGTTTGCCAATCCAGGCATGAAGACGTCGTGACAACACTGGGATTCTCCCATACAATGATGCGCAAAGTGGGTCAAGTTTCACTTAGGTTTTATTTCAGTTTTCGTCAGTTAAAAGCGTGGTTATTTCACAAAAGACTTTTAAAGGATTTATGCCATTGCTACAAAAATAAACAGCCTTCAAATCGAAGTTTACAAAATTGATAATTCATTGTAGATTTTGACTTGGGTGCATTGTACTTGAAGCTGAACTTGATTTGAATCGAGAATTGGCTGGTGTGGAGGATGCAGTTCTCTTTACTTTTTTTAACTGATATTTATTTGCCCTTTCATTATATATTCCCTCCTAATTTGTGCACCCCATATACCAAGGGAGGGTCGTCTGTTAGGCATAGCCAGTCCCAATGCAGTCGTATTTTCTTCAGATGAGATGTTAGTCAAAAGGTGTTTTGCTACTTCTGGCAAATTGTTTTCAGGTAGGATTTTTGGAGACTGTTTCTTGTACATATCTCAGGTTCCCAGTGAGCTTCTTTTTTGGGGGGGGGGGGGGGCATCAGGAGTTTCCTGACAAGGGAGGTTACTCTCCCCATAGGGGTGGGGTATTCCCCCTGAACTATCCACAATAAAGGAGGCAGTTTCTCAAGTAAAGCGATAGAATCCCCCCAAACAGCAATAAATGTAGGTAAAAAGATCTCTAACCCCATCCCTTTGGGGCACCACCCGTGAACATGCCCCCCCCCCCCCCTTTCAAATTTCTCCTACCTTTTTGTGATGTGGGCATCAGCCAGTCACTGCCTAATAAGGTGCTCCTTTCTGTGTCAGGTCTGACTGGCTGTGTGCCCGAACTGCTTCCAACACTGCACATTGTTGCCATTGTGGTCATTCAAGAAAATAAAACTTACTGACAAAATAAAAAAATAATATAACAAATGAGTTGAACAATGAAAAACAAATTTAGAAGAAAAAGGCTCTTTGTAGTAACATTAACAAATTAATTTTATATTTAATTCTCAATTAAATTTTGTGCCCATTCCTTGGCTCACCGCACGCGTCTGGGATACTAGATGGTGTGAAGAAACACAGAAATGCTATGGTGTTAGGAAATGCTATCGGTGCCTGATTTAAAAAACAAATATTTGAGCCCACTCACAAACAGTCATTAATCTGAAAATCATTGGGCTGAGCGATCTCCGTTTCTCTTCTTTTTTCGAAAACTACAAGTATCTCAAATAAGGTGCTGTTCTTTTCTCATGTTTTTTCTGCCTTATGACCCTTTATTGGCATTAGCTCCTGTTAAAGTCTTTCCATTGAGTATTTTGGATGTTGCTATATTTTGTCTGTGCAAAGAGAGCTGAAATACTTATAAATACCAAATATGTGCACTTTGCTGTTTTGAAGAATGTATAGAAAAGCGCTAAAAATAACAATGTTTTTTAAATACATAAATATGTAAATTTGATATGCAAATTACTTTGGAACTGTTCTTATTAAATTTCACTTTTATCTATTTATTTTACTTAAAGAACTTGTTATATGAGAACATAATGCCAGGTTGACTAAGAGTTCAGATGAAAATCCCCTTAAAATGTTTGAAATAGTGTTTATTTAAAAAAATTGAAATATGCAAATTAGCTGTGAATAATATGCAAATTAGTTTGTTGCTATTGTTCCAAAAGGTGACAATACACTTTTAGAGGTTGTAAGATCAAATTTCGTGTCAACAAAAGTGAAAAAACTGGACCAAAGTAATTGTTAATCACTGGAAGTTTGACATTTAAAATATGCAAATTATGCAAATTATATGCAAATTAATGGTATATTTTTAATGTTATTTTCATTGGTTTGATTTTCCAGATAGAAAAATAGATTTTCCATGACAGACAATCGCAAAACATGAATATTGTGCAAAATAAACATTTTTCAAGTGTTTAAATTAGAAAAATGGAAAATAATTAAAAAAATTTATGCAAATTATATGCAAATTAGATTGAAAAGTGTCACTGAAACGCTTTTTCAAAATGCATGGTAGAATTGGCCTCCTCGATTCCAAAATATAACCGAAAACTTTATGAACCTATCTTGTGACCTTTTTATTTTAAGACTGGGTTTGTTTTCATTATTTGCATTTTTTCAGCATTAAAATTGTCAGTTTTGGGCACATTTTTTGGGCACATTTGTTAAGCTCCAGTGACAAAAAAATCGGTCAATCACCAACCTTTAAATTAAATGGCCATATCTCGAAAAGTATTGAGAATTTTTTAATTCTGAAAAAGACTATTGTTTCTTTAGCATTGTAGAAAGATGTAGCACCAACATTAGAGAGGTATCTGCACTTTAAACAAATCATGTAAAATCACTAGTTACGGTACAATAGAGTTCTTTGCGACTGCGTTCTCTTCTAGGTCCAACGTAATTCCTATTATATTTATGGTAGAAGTAACGGCAATTGGTTGCCAGTACTTCTACCGTAATTTTAGCCGTGAAACTAATGAGTTTATGGGTACGGGTGACAACCCAACCTCCTTGTTTTTGGTAGCGGCGTATAAAATACTGTCAATAATATAGTGTCTATCGGGAAAATGTGAATCAGTTTTGTCTTCATTGGAAGAATCGGGACATATTCAATCATGCATGCAGCCAGATATATTCAGGAAAGATGAATGACAACTCACCCAAAACCTAATTTGAGCCTGAAAGGATAATATGGCTAGTAACTGTACATCTTAGCATATTATTCATTGCTCTCATCACATAAGTTAACGCAGGAAAATTTATGGCTGTGGCGCGATATGGTAGAATTCATTATCATTTTTCCTGCCCAGAACACTTGAAGATATTGGACTCGAAAATATTGGACTGCACATACTCTTTTCGTTTTATTTATAAGTTTTCTCTCTTAAACCTTTACCCAACGAAACGGCCTCATCCGCCCGCTAATATGCAAATTCAGCAGTTGAAAAAAAAAAAATTGACAAAATTTCAACAGAACCATATCATGTGATCCCTCGTTGGAACGAGCTCATAGAGCTCGTTCCAACGAGGGGTCACATGATATAGCTTTGTTGAAGTTTTTTGAAAAATTAAAAAAATGGTATTTAAAATAATAAATTTTGATATTGTCTGCGTTGGGTAAAGGGTTAATGTCGTAATATATGTTTTCATCGATACTCTGGTATAAATATGTCGTGATCAGATCTGGAAAGAGGTCGCTATCACGATCACAGTTCTGTAACCATTTACTCAACGTAGACGATATCAAAATTTATTATTTTTAATATTATCTTATCAAAGTTTTCAAAAAAATATCAACCAAACCATATAACGTGACACCTCATTGGAACGAGCTCGACGAGCTCTATCTTTTGAGGATGGGGTCACATGATAAAAACTTTTCCATCTGCTCAATTTGTATATTACGTTAGGGGATTCTACCGATTCGTTAGGTAAAGGATTAATACCAGTTGTAGGCGAGCGCGGTGGCTCAGTGGTAGACTGTTGTAATTCTATGCTGGAGGTCCCGAGTTCGATCCCCGCTCGGGACGACCCGCGTTGTGTCCTTGGGCAAGGCACTTTATCCCAGTTGCCTACATGGGGGCACGATGTCGCGTGTCCTGCACGTCGATGGTGCACATGTCTTCAACCACTGTAACCCTGCTGGAGCGGAGCTTGAACAGAGTTAGAATGTTGAGGAGCTGACAGTTGCTCGTCGATGCTCGGTGGTTCTCTCCGGGTACTCCGGCTTCCTCCATCCGTAAAACTGTCACGGTCACGATCAGCCATTGTGCATAAGTATGTGACCCTAAACACCAATAAATGAATAAATAAACAAATAATACCAGTTGTACAGCCATCCTCTCACCTCTCGTCTAAAAGCTGGAGAGTTCGATAGTTCCTCGACACGGCTCGATAGTTCTCTCCTGGTACGTCGGTTTCTTCCACACGTAATACTGTCCGACACTTTATGGCCCTGGCAGTTGAAAGTGTAGTTATATGTTGAAAGTGTCTTTTAATCACAATAATAATTTAATAAACTCGATTGTTTTGAAATCGCAAAGCGAATTTCCAGAAGCCATTCAACGAAGCACGGCCATCCTCGGGGGCGAAGAGCCCGAAACACACAGAGGGTGGTGTCTGTCGCATTATAATGTACTAATCTGCTCGATAAAGCATACTCCATTGTACTTTTAATGAACTATCACAAAAATAGCTTAAGCATTGAAGTGACGTAAAAATATAAAAAATGACGATAAATTGAAAAACTAAAAGGCGGCTGTACGTACTCTATTTTTTGAGCTACACAACATACTAAAATGTCATGAAAATCCGATGCATTTTAATTGTTGACCGTATTGTTGACCCCCCTATGATGTCGCCTCTGCATTCGGCCATAATGTTTGGGAATTTCCTGGACGGCATCACATTTTAACCCGCTGAACACGAGGGGCCCCTTTCCCTGTACCGGAAGATAACACGTCACAATTTCATTAAGTAGGATTGCAGTTTTATGAATATATTGGGTAGACCAATCAATATTGTTTATTTAAATGAATTTTAATATATGGGGATGTGCTAAAAACACAGAACACGATGCGTGTTTGAATCGATGGGTATTTTACATAACTCGTTAGAATGGCATAGCCATATTTCGCTGGAGCCTGCGGCTCTCGCTAAATATGACTTCGCTCTTCCATCTCATTATGTAAAACACACCGATTCAAACACACATCACATTCTGTATAATTAAAGCGAGTGACTGGTGGTTTATGCCATGTAACCAGAGTACCGGATTGCCATCCAACTACAGTTCCACACCAAAAACTGGGAACTTATAGAGCATTAAATTCGTCCATGTTGGCAACCAATTTCCCGTAAATAGTATAGTTATTTTATTTGCATTTTGTTAATGGATGCACGAGGTTATAAACATTGTAATTGAGGTAAAATCAAGAGAAATATTCTAACAATAATCAGTTGACTGCACTTAATATTAGCGTGGAGAAAATTAGAAGAGTTTAAGATTCCCTTGTGCAAATGGATCTCAATATCTAACAGCGAAAACAGGCCCCCTGTTTCGACATCATCTAAGTACAAATGCGCCCGCTTCCGGTTCATAATAGCGGTTTACCCTTTCCTCTTCTTGATCTGTAACTCTGTGTATTTGGTTTCTAGATTCTTTTGCGCTTCATCACATAGATCGGTCAAAGCCACCCGGTGCTTGACACACAAAAATTGCCAATAATAGTTTATTTTTCTTAAATTTGTACCTATCAAGCCATCATCAAGCTCGACTGCCTGCTTTGAAAAAATTATAACTTTATGGAGGTTGTATTTGTTGTGATTTAAATATTTGACGTGCTGAGAAATATTACTATTGTTTCGTAAGGTTAACCTGATTGATCCCCAAACCAACATCACTCTACCTGTCACGATAACTGACTTAATTAACTCATTAATATAATTAATAAAAGGATAGAAAGATAAAAGAAGAAAAAAAAATAAATAAAAATAAAACAACACAAAAATCGTTTATAACTATTCAAATAAATCTTCATGCAGGCTAAGTCCGAAAGTCATTGTTGATATTAAATTAAAACACTAAAACATGATTCTAGCGTTTGAATAGTTTTTCTATTTATTTGTCCCGGTGTGACAGGAATGATAGTCCGTAGGAAAATTAGTCCCTCTGGACTATTATTCCGCTGAATTATAGTCCTAGGTCTAACATTTCTAGGAATAGTAGTCCGGCGGACTACTATTCCTAGAAATGTTAGACCTAGGACTATAATTCCGCGGAATAATAGTCCAGAGGGACTAACGTTCCTACGGACTATCATGTCTGTCACACAGGCTGTGGGCGTGTATTTTCATGTCCTTATAATAAATTGTGAAGTTATAAGGAAGTGGGGTGTAGTTCAAATGTCTCTCTATTTTCAGTGTTTCGTTATTCATTGCGAAATGGTCTAGTCTCATCAGCGATATATCTGAACGATACAAATGGCCCTGCTGTTTTAGATTGTATTTTGTGAGCACTTATTTATTTATGTATTAGTGTTTAAGGTCACATATTTCTGCACAAGGGCTAATCATGACCACGATAGTTTTACGGATGGAGGAAGCCGCAGAACCCGGAGAGAACCACCGATCAACTGTCAGCCCCCAACATACTAACTCCTACAAGCATAGTTAGCATTGGCTGAAGACAGGTGCACCATCGACGTGCAGTATGCCTTAGTACACAACATCACCGTTCCCCCACGTGGGCAACGGGGGAAATGTCTTGCCCAAGGACACAACGCGGTTGCCGCAGGTGGGATTCGAACAGAGGACCTCTCGACTTGCAGCCTGCACTTCTACCTACTGAGCCACCGCGCCCCCATTTTGTGAGCATGTCTTGTGAACTGCGATCGCAACAGTAGACGACTTTCTTCTGTTCAGTGATCTTGATCGAGGGCCAGAGCGTGAGTGTGGTAGCTGGTGTAGTAACTCTCGTGCACGGGATGCGGGGTGCCCGGACCTGGCCGATGAATTAGAACCCAAGTCGCCAACTGAATTGGAATAAATGGCGTCAGTCTTATACAGATGGCATTCGACGGTCACATCTGGCTCAATCCCTTACAGTACAGCCGCTATGGACTGGTCACTGGGTCCGCAATATTTTCACGGACGCTATAATATTAGTTCTCAAACACTAATTATAGGAATAATCATAAAAAATGTAATTAATGAAGCACTGGGTACAGCCCGGTGCTTCAAAAATTAAAATTGTGCTGATGACCAGTCCCCGGCGACTGTATAATTTCATTCATTTGGTGTATGGTTTTGCGAAAGTGGCAAATTTCAGTCCAAATTCGGAAATTTTCCGGAATGTGATATCCTTGGAAGTTGGATTACAAAATATCGCGAATGTCCGTCATGTCCCCAGTTATCTACCCTCATGCTCCTCCTCTCGCCAATTCCCTCCATACGTTCGACACCAGAGCTAAAGACCGTGAGGGCATTCTGCAAGGGTCCGACATTCCTCTCATACATTTGTCAACTGTACTTTCAGTAAGAATACATATACTTTTCTGAAAACGTTAACCCTCTACTCAACGGACACGATATAAAAATTTGTTGTTTTATTTTTTTAATTTTTCAAGAAATGAGGAGTCACATGATATAGTATTACTGAAATGTTTTGAAAAATAACTTTTTCAGCTGATCAGTTTGCAAATAACGCGGGCGGATTCGGCCGACTTGTTAGGTAAAACGTTAAACTCTCAGGTTACTCTGGAACAGAAAGTGGTGTTGAATCTGGTGTTAAAAAAGGTTTTAGCACAAAGATCGATATTTCTATCTTAGCTGATACTCCAACCTGTATATATATTATTTGTATTCAGGATCGGGGAGGGAAAATTCGCGGAGCGGCGTGAAATCTCTAAAGGGACGTGGGCCCCTGTATAGTCTCAAGATAAATGCGTCGAACATGTAGTATGAGTCTCGAGGCGAAGAGATGGAGAGTATGGGGCGTGATAACCTGGCACCATGCGGAGGTCCCCGAATTGATTGATAGTACAAATTCTTTCTTCCAGTTAACAAACTTAAATTTTGTGGAAAAAATATGTGGTACTAGCCTCTAAAACAATTTTTGAGGTTTGGTAATATAAGGCCTATTTAGTGACGTCGTGCTACGGTATCAACAGTCTCTTAAAAGACTGGAACAAACTCAAGCTCATTCCATTAAAAAGTCTTAAGGTTTGATTGGAAAACACAAGGTGAAGTGTGATTGTCGTGTATTATCATGCGAAGTCTTGACTCATAATTGAGTTGTATGAAGAGTAAGGTCTTCTCTTTCATAAAACGGAAACATTAAACTTATTTTACGAGCATACATCTCCTGACAAACTTCGAACATAATTGATATACTTGCAAAATTGACCTATGTGCAAATTAATCTTAAATCAGAATTCAAACAGTGCACATACTTGGCAAACGGAAACACTTTGTATATTTTGAACTGATTTGTGTTCTTACGTGAGTTTTTGCTGTGTTAAATACCAAATATTGCATAATAGTCGATAAGTATAATATTTACATCAGTTCGGTTTGCCTAAATCAATATCTATTGCAATGTAGTGTTTACACTTACGTGGAAACGTCAAAAGGTTCCAAACCATTTATTTATTGAATATGCATCAGAAAACTACAGTAGTGTGGTCCCAGAAATCTCTATCAGATCGCGAATCAGTGGTGTAAGTGCAGTGCCGCCGAGAGAAAATACGGACCCCGTGGGGATCAATTAGATGGTACCACCTGGGCCCCCTTGTTTCAAACCCAACTTACCAAGGACCCATGAAACTATTCACCCTTCCCTCGACCGATATCTATTATGACTCAATTGCCTCTCAAAGACTAGCATATTGTGGGCGGATCGACCCACGATATATCTAATAACTTAGACACTTCTTGAAAGGAATATATGCTTACTAGTGAATTCGGGGGCCCGTGGCCCGCCTATCGATTCACACACACTGGGCATTGAAAAAAGCTCGCAAACTAGCTGTCTTGGGAGGCGGGGCTTCGTCCTCGCGGGCCCTCCGGACCGCCGGGCCCCGAGGTTACTACCCCGGCTCCCCCCTCTCGACGGCCATGTGTAACACTTACACCACTGATTCGGGACTTCAAGAATATAATATTGTAAAGTTAAAACCGAAACAAGAAACACAAACAGAAGCAGAGAGTGTGAGATTCAATGTTTTAGACATTGTTTGGACAGATAACATTCAACAGAATTGTAGAGGAGAACGGGGACAGAGTATTTCGACCAGATCCCCATGCAATCGAGATCTGATCGAATTGTTCTGTCCGCTTTTGTAATCACAGTACTACAGGTCTTGATCCATGTGCAGATGGTGATATTTTGAGAAGGTATTCAGCTTGTCAACTCCCAGATCAAGAATATGGTCTCTCTCTCTCTCTCTCTCTCTCAAGACCCACTCAAGAGAAGCAAACGAGTACCAGCATCTGAGGTTCAATTCGCATTTTTGGACAGGTGTCATTCTATAGTGTTGTGGGGGAAGAAAAGAGACAGAAAAATTCGACCAGAACACGATCCGGTAGAAATTCCCTCTTCGTTTTTGTAATTAGAATACTGTAATTTTAGGTTCCTACATTGGTAGGGATATTTTGAGAAGGTATTTAACACACCAAAATGCTGCATTTGACAATATGAGTTACTCTACTCCCAAATAATGAATATTGACGACTCCAACTGATGCTACTGAATAGAGTGGAAGGTTCAATCTCTATTGAATATTGTTTTTGTGCGGTCTTTCTTTCTTTCTTTCTTTCTTTCTTTCTTTCTTCTTCTTCTTCTTCTTCTTCTTCTTCTTCTTCTGGCAGTCTGTCTTCCGCTCATTTTCTTGTCCGCGCGATAACCCGAAATATGCAAATTCAGCAGTTGAAAAAATGTTATTTTTCAAAAAATGTCAACAAACCATATCATGTGACCCCTCGTTGGAACGAGCTCGTTCCAGCGAGGGGTCACATGATATGGTTTTGTTGAAATATTTTGAAAAATTTGAAAAAATGTTATTTAAAATAATAAATTTGGACATCGTCTGCGTTGGGTAAAGGGTTAAAAGTGTGTATGGCTGGAAGGAGGGGCACATATAAATATACTATACGTTTGAAACAGCTGTCTGCAGCCTGTTTGTATGTACTGTTATTGTATACTATCGAAAGCGTCTCTTTTAGGGGTGTAGGCTACGATCTCTGATCAGATTCGGTATATGTATGTCGTCTACAATCAAACCGAATCCGAAGGTTGCCTTCTGATTGGAAGACCATTTGAAGAAGAAGAGTCAGATTGAACCGATGAAAGGTACAATTGTTGCTAACTCATTGTGTAATCGTGACAAAAAATGAATCGGTTCGTGCTTTTCCTCTTCGAGTCTATTTACTCATACTCAACGCTGTGCTATTGCCATGGCGCTTGGTGGTAGATCAATTGTTCGTTTCATTGTGAAAGCAATGCAACATTCTAACACCGCAGATAAATGATGATGGTAGAGAAGGTCAACACGCCACTCGTCGAACGCTCAGGTTGTCGCAACAAACTGAAATGTGGCGACAAACGTTTCAGGCGGAAATGTGTTGTTAGTCAAAGTTAGGAAACGAGCTGTCAAATTGAGAAAACGTTCTGAAGTTCGTTCCCAGAACTGTCAGTTTAATAAATGGAATTGTACGAGCTGTACAATTCAACAGCTGCAGCAAAATAACCCCTTTACAGGCTGTTAGGAGGGCAAGTGTGAACCTTTAGCGAACATACCTTTTTACCTTCCTTCCCGCTTTTGTTTCGCCGGAAAGTCCCTTTTTCGTTTCGAAAAGGTTTTTTTGCCTTCTTTTCGGCACAGCAACAACTGAAACGCCGAATTTAGACAATTTCGGTTACTGATATTGATGTGTCAGTGGTTTCGTTACACTTTACTTAACACGAATGACGTACGGTACAATTAAAATCACGAATAATTAAAATGTTTCATGTCGAAGTGTCGGCGCTGGAGGAGGGGGTGGGGCATAGGAGGCATTTACCCCCTGCACGTAGATTTTCACTCCCACACAAACACACAAATTTACACCCCACCCAAACCTCCAAAAACCCGAAAGAAACCTCCTATGATTGTTTGTGACATTGGAACTCGGGCAGATGTCAACGGTATCTGAATGCAAAGCAATGATCCTATGAGCCCAATTGCGGACTTACCCCCTTTCAAGGGGAACCTGTCTCCTACAGTTTCCCTCCCGTGAAACATTTTCTGGCTCCTCCACTGCATGTTTAGCTCAAATACATAGCGTCCATTCCCTTAGTTAGACTAGTTAACACGCGCTTGTTTCAGTAAGGGGATGGGGGTCGGGGTGGTGGCAAAATATGTTTTTGAGACACAAAAAGGAACAAATAATCTATTATATAAATTCGGAGTGTGTGATTTAGTGATTCAGTCCAACTAGAAATTCAAGCTTTGATTATCTTCCTGATATGCATTGCAAGTAGAAACTTTCCAATAATCGGCGGGGCTACCCATCGTTCCGCTAGTTAAATATGAATGGCGATTTTTGTGAATAGCGATGGTAGGTCTTTGCCTTTATATTGGACAAGTGGTTCCTTAATCAGGAACGTAACCAAGATTTTTAAGGAGAAGCACTTTTAGAGAAGTTCGAAAAAAACACCTTGGTTGCCAATACAGTACGTGAAGAGTGTATTATCACTAAATCACCCGCAGAGTGGAGATTACACCCGAGCAATAATTGCAAATTTGTTGCAAAGCATAACCAGCACCAGCAAAGTTTCAGCCAATGGACCTCCGGGTTAAACCCGGAGGTCCATTGGCTGAAACATTGCTTGTGTTTTTTGTCGATATATACAAAATTTGAAAGTTATAGCTTGGGTGATAACTCAACTCCGCGGGTGATTTAGTTACAATCCACTCTCCACGTACTGTAGGTGATTTCTACCATTTATTTGCTCAACGAATCATTTATATAGAATAAACGTATAGTGTTTTCAAGTAAAAACATTACTCTACGAGTAGGATTAAGAAAGAAACCGACGAGCCTTTGGCGAGTCGGTTTCATTCTTAATTCTACGAGTGGAATAAATTTTTTACTTGAAAACACTATACGTTCGTTTATTCCATAAATCTTCTATACGACAGTCGCGGCAAAATCGTGCTATAATTCGCTTCAAAACACAGCGAGAAGTGAGAAGTGAGGAGCACATTTGTCCATTTCGATCGACCAGCAAAATTGGTAAAAATAAACAATGCGCAGTAATACATTTCTGTCTAAAAATAATTAATCTTCAAACTTTAGCTAAACTTGCAAAAATACTTTATTATATGAGCAGTGTGCGGTGCTTTCTACTGACATTGTGTAATGCTTTCAAAAAGACTTAAAGAAATCAACAATCGAACTATTAATTATGCTCGACAAATGTGGTAGAGGCCAAAGGTCAACAATTCTGTCGCTACTTGGGGAATAAATTCTTTCAGTGTTAAACCTACGGAGAAAATTTATCACCATACTAGGTGAATAAAGCGAAAATATATCAAAGGCCTTTATTGTTCAAATAAACGGCCATTTATGGGATAAAATAGATTTAATGTCATCTGATGGTTCTCATTCATCTTGTTTTATCTGACTGATCTAGTCTCAACTTGTCGGAATGTGACGGTGATTAATTGACTGCTCTAATAGTTTGTTTATTATGTTACTGCATATTTAAGAAAAATAACACGACACCTGAAATGTAAGCAAAAAATTATATTAACCAGATAACAATATACAGCCAGAAATTGCAAATACTCGTCTTGTAGTGCATGTCTAGTTTGTCAATTCAAACACGTTTTTATTCCAAATCACAGCCAGAAATTACAAATACTCTTCTTGTAGTGCAAGTCTGGTTCGTCAATGCAAACACATGTTTTTATTCCAAATCACACAATCCCATGTATTTCAACAATTTTATCAAACTCAAAACTTGATATAAAACTGCCTCGTTACGGATCGCGTGACAACTTTCATGGCATCTGACATGTCTTGTGTAAATCTCTAAAACTGAGATATTCAATGGATTTTTGAATCGTCCATTTTGTGACACCGGCCCTTCAGCGACGTGACTTCGAACGCGACTTGATTGCGACCAGAATAAAATATACTGTGTGCATTTTGTCAAGAGTAATTTTTAAATAATTAAATAATTAATTAATTAATTAATTTTCCTCTACGATTTTCTATATTCTACTGACGCCTGGCAAAATTATCCGACCAGGCAGTTCTACTCAGTTGTATGATTTGGTCAACAATCAGCAGAAAATGGAAAATTGTGTCTACAATCGATGATGGTTATGTAGTAACCACGGAACCCTGGGATGGGGTGTCTTCTGAAAAGTGTGAGAGAAGATAAAAATCGGGTGGGGAGGTACAGAAGTGTCTGTTTTATTCAGTGTGAAACTGGACAGTATTCTAGGAATCACCAAATTTAGAGGCAAAAGTCACATGGAGACCTATATTTTTTCAAAGTATTTTTTCAAGAGGTGATAAACTGAATGGATGTGGGGTTGTTTTTGCCAAAATCGGCTTGATGAGGTTGGGAGAGGAGCAAAGATTTGTACTGCCGCCAATGTAAAAAAGAACAGTGTATTGTAACCCTCAGCAAGCTTTTCACTCATGTCCTCATACTCGAGTTATATCCCCATATTCTTCCCATAAGCCAGACTTATTTGCATGTTATTGAGGCTCCGTTTTCATACGATTATAATGCTTTTGTATACAATGTCTTATCTCCAATTTAACGCGAAACATTCAACGTATATGTTTCTCTGAAAACTGCGATTTTCGAATTGCTTTGTCAAAGGACAAAGATGTGCTTGCGAAACTGTTTCCGGAAGGACAATAAAATAAACGAATCTTCCTCAAGGTCATTACAATCGGTGTCAGTTTAAACATTTATGTTATTCTCATGTTGAAAAGAATTTCTTCGAATGAGGTTATTTTGGTGATAATTCAAGTTCTCTTTGTTGTCCTCAAAACGAATGAACTGCACTTAACAGGGTCATGGTGCATCGAACACTAAATGTCACATCAATTAAGGCGGAAATATTGTTTCTGTGTATTTATGAAGTACCGTCGATTTAGTGCAGTTTTGTTTACTTTTGTCGTTGGTGAAACGTGACAATCATTACCCATTGTAATTGTCTGTTTTGTTGGAAGCGAATGAATAACACAATAGCAAAGTCTTTTCTTTAAAGTACGACTTTCTTTTTATTGATTTGGGAGTAACAGCTTTACCAGTAAGTGCTCTGCCATCTATAGTTAGGGAACATTAACCCTCAAGCATTGTACTCCTGAGTTCTTTCCTACTGTGCTGTGTGTTGCCTGATCACAAGGGTTTTGGGTGTTTGTTTACTGCGGTTTAACTGCCCTTTCGACAGCCAGAGCATATCGTAACACGATATGCTCTGGCTGTTGAGAGGGTGGTTAGACCGCAATAGGCAGTTTTGCGGGTGGTAGGTAGGTAGAGAGAACAACGGAACAACAGTGATTAACTGTCACATCCTCCAACTTACTAAACCAAGGAGGGTTAGCGTTAATTGAAGGCAGGAGTATCACTACCGGGATTCCGATTGGAAACTTCGTATTCAGAATCTAACAGAAGGGCAGAACGCAACTACACGGATCATGATGGAGCCTGAATCCGATCTGAAGTTCAAAGTGCTAAATAATGCACCACCATATTACCTTGGCCACTAGCGGAATGATACTACAGTTAAAACTAGAAGGCCTGTCATGAACTATGCGCTTATCTATGCTTAATTGCGTGTAGGAATTGCGCGCTATTGCCATATCGAATGACATCCAAAGCACGGCAGGTTCTCCTGGTTACTGATAGCAAACATAGGCAATGTTTCTGCGAAGGGACCTCCGGTTTACCCAGAGGTCCACTGGCTGAAACATTGCTTGTGCACAGGCCATATGCACAGAATTTAATAGTCTTACTATGGCCATAACGCGTCGATTAACGCACAGATCAACGTGCTATTTGTGCGCATTCATGACAGGACTTCTAGTTTTAACTGTATCACTAACACAATCTTCTAGTAATCTATTACGGTATTTGGCATGGCATGTGCCATTTCGAGTGACAGCAGTCCCGAGATCCATTCGGAAATTACCGACATCGTATTATTGCGCGTATTAGATCCCGAACAGACTCCGTTACGAATATATTTCACCAATTATGTGTTTTAAATATCGAATTGGCAATTAAAAAGATTAATAAATGATAGAATTCTTAAAAAGTCGTGTAACTTCAAAATGTCTTACAGTAAAAACTAGAAATCCTGTCACGAACTTTGCGCTTATCTAGGCTTAATTGCGCGTAGGAATTTCGCGCAATTGCCATATCGAATGGCATCCAAAGCATGACAGGTTCTCCTGGTTACTCATAGCAAACATTGCCTCTACAGAGGCCATATGTACAGAATTTGAAAGCCTTACTATGGCCATAACGCGTAGATTAACGCACAGATCGACGTGCTATCTGTGCGCATTTCATGACAGGACTTCTAGTTTTAACCCTTTACCTAACATGAAAAGCAGACGACACTTGCAAAAAAAATTCTTGAATAACTAAATTTTTTCATTTTTTGTCTCAAAAACATAGCTCGTTCCAACGAGGGGTCATAACCTATGTTTTTGAGACAAAAAATGAAAATATTTTGAAAATTAATTGGCGATTTTTGAGAATAGCGCTGGCCGGTTTTGGCCGTTACGTTGGGTAAAGGGTTAACTGTACATATGAAATATGAAATAGCTACGTTAACCTATGGCAGCGTATTAGCGCCATTTCGTTTTTTTGCGTAATTTATGTTAAATTGTTAAATTGTAATTACAATTTAGCTAAATTGTAATTACAACTTAACAATTATTGTAATTACAACTTAATAAATTGTCATTACAACTTAGCTTAATAACAACTTAATAAATTGTAATTACAACTTAGCTTAAATTGTAATTACAATATAGCTTAAATTGTAATTACAACTTAATAAATTGTAATTACAACTTAATAAATTGTAATTACAACTTAGCTTAAATTGTAATTACAATATAGCTTAAATTGTAATTACAACTTAATAAATTGTAATTACAACTTAATAAATTGTAATTACAACTTAATAAATTGTAATTACAACTTAGCTTAACTTGAAATTACAATATAGCTTAAATTGTAATTACAATATAGCATAAATTGTAATTACAATATAGCTTAAATTGTAATTACAATATAGCATAAATTGTAATTACAATATAGCTTAAATTGTAATTACAATTTATTTATATAGTAATTACAACTTAATAAATTGTAATTACAATTTAGTTATATTGTACTTACAACTTAGTATAAATAAGTTGTAATTACAATTTAAGCTATATTGTAATTACAATTTGAACGAAGTTGTAATTACAATTTAAGCTATATTGTAATTACAATTTAAGCTAAGTTGTAATTACAATTTATTAAGTTGTAATTCCAATTTATTAAGTTGTAATTACAATTTATTAAGTTGTAATTACAATTTAGCTATATTGTAATTATAATTTAAGCCAAGTTGTAATGACAATTTAAGCTATATTGTAATTACAATTTAAGCTAAGTTGTAATTACAATTTATTAAGTTGTAATAACAATTTAGCTAAGTTGTAATTACAATATAAATAAACTGTAATTGCAATTTAAGCGATATTGTAATTACAATTTAAGCTATATTGTAATTACAATATAAGCTAAGTTGTAATTACAATTTATTGAATTGTAATTACAATTTATTAAGTTGTCATTACTATTTAGCTATTTTGTAATTACAATTTAACATAAGTTACGCAAAAAACAAAATGGCGCTAATACGCTGCCGTATTAACCCATGTATGGCTTTCACTGAGTGTTTATAGTTTATATACTATTAAAAAAGTGGGGGATATTTGATAAAACTGAGAAATATGAAGAAATATAAAGTCACCTCGGTTCGCGAGACAAGCGCGGATCCGACATGGCATACTCCTCACAAAACGTCCAATGTCTGCTTGACTGTTGTTATTCCCTTCTCTTTGTAGTGCAGTGGCGAGTTCCTGGACATTGGCAGGGGGCTGTTGGCGTTGTCGTAGGCGCCTGCCAAGCATATCCCAGACGTGCTCGATTGGTGAAAGGTCTGGACTTAGTGCTGGCCAAGGCAACGCAGTGATGTTCTGCTCCTGGAGGAACTCTGTAGTGATACGGGCCCAATATGCTCTTGTATTGTCATCTTGGAAAATGAATCGACGGCCGTGGCGTCGCGCAAATGACACCATATGAGCTACTAACATGTTGTCACGGTAGTACTGCTCTGTGACACGTCCTTGGATGACATGTAATGCTGTTCTGCTTGTCATGGTTATGCCTCCCCACACCATAACCGATCCACCACCAAAACGATCGTGCTGCCTAACGGTTACGTCATGGTATCTTCGTTCCGCTGCCGCCACACTCTGTTTCGCCTGTCGTGGAAGTCGAGAGTGAACCTCGATTCATCGGAAAACATGACGTTGCTCCACCGACGATTGTCCCAGCGCGGTCGTGCTCCACAGCAATTACCTTGCTGCGATGTGACGTTCAGTCAAACGTGGAAATATTCGATGTCGTCGAGCATACAAATTCCACCTGTGCAGGCGATTTCGGATAGTCTGGCCATTTACTCGCACATCTGTCGCTCGGTGCAGCTGCTGTCCAATTTCTGAGGCACTTTGGTGGCGGTTACGTAATGCTGTGGTTCGGATGAAACGATCCTGGTTAGCAGTTGTCGCCCTTGGACGACGTGACCGACGTCTGTCATCAACATTGCCTGTCTGACGGTAGCGTGACCACAACCTGCTAATCACCGATTGAGTAACGTTGAGAATTCGAGCCACTGCAGTCTTCTGCTCCCAGCTTTCAACATGCCAACGGCACGTAAACGTTCGTCACGTGTCAGTCTTCGCATACCTCAAAAGTTACGTTTCGACAAGAAACTATTGATGAACGAGTTTAAACCAAGAAAAGAACGATGAGACCTCCGAAAAAGCCCGTCCAGTACAAATGAAAATTTCCAAACGTACCCCACAGACGTTAACCCGGCGCTCGTGCGAAAAACCGACACAAAATTTTCGTGGGCCGGTGACATCCATGCTCCACACTTAACTTGGTAATATATTGATGTATCAAATCACGCCTATCCAATACCATTTTTCCGAAAATATCAACATCAGTTTGGATATCCCCTACCTTTTTTGAATAGTACTATATAACTTGTAGATGGCATCCTAAATCGAATATAATTCTCAGAAGTTTCTAGAAGGTAGGATATTTTGACTCACAAGGCGAAATATCAGGCGAGGCGATACTCGAACCTGGTATTGAATTCTCTGGGCCTTCCATTTTACACTGTATCATCAAGCAAAAGGACTCGTAACGTCATTATGCAGAAAGTTCATCAGAACAACTCATCCCTATACAACTGGATTGCTGGATCGCTCACAGGTCACACATAGAAAGGCGTTTCACCTGCCGCCATCTTGGGAATGTGGGCAATTGTTGCCATAAATAGACAATGCTAAACAAAAGAAAAATTTTCGAATGCTTTCTCCGACGCCTTCCAATCTCCGATCGCTTTTTAACCCTTTTCCCAAAGTAACGGTCAAAACCGACCAGCGCTATTCACAAAATTCTCCATTTAGTTTTAATTACCATTTCATTTTTTGTCACAAAAACATAGTTTATGACCCCTCATTGGAACGAGCTCAACGAGCTCGTTCCAATGAGGGGTCAAAAGCTATGTTTTTGACGCAAAAAATCAAAGTAATTAGTGCTTCAAGAATTTTATTTGCAAGTGTCGTCTCCTTTTCGTGTTAGGTAAAGGGTTAAAGAATATATTTTGAAGTCTTCCAAGAATGAATATAGCGGATAATGTGCACATTTTTCGCGGCAATGTAAATAGTATCGTTACAACATATTTGAGTCATATTGACAAAATATTAAATGACGATATTGGAAAGTTGATAGTGTGTGATTAGTTTTCGTGCAAGGTATACGCCATGACGTTTGATGGAGTGAAAGCTGTTGCACTCTGACTACAGGCAGAGTGTAACAGCTTTCACGTAATCAAACAGCACCACTGGTGGGGGAGGGGTAGCGTTTTGATTGACTTGACTCCATCTTGGGGGGGGGGGGGGAGCTAAATTAAGTTGCTATGCTTTTGGCTGACGTTCCATCAATCTAGTTTTATAGAAATTAGTGGTCAGAACTTATATACCCCACCCCACCCCCTCCCCCCCACAAAAAAAAAAAAAAAAATCGCAGGACTTTGTTACATCTATCGTGATATCATCATGTCAAGTTACCCAAATGAACATCTGGGTTAAGTGAATAAACTTTCCATGAAATCGAAATGTAGGTGACAGGGTCGCAATGAGATCAAGTCATTCCACAGAAATAAATTCCATATTAAATCACTGTTGAGTTTGCTCCGACATCTTGAATGAGGTATCCATTGTCAGCACGGACAACATTTCACTTGTTCGAGATTTCATAGAGGCATATGAAAATACTATACAATGGGCAGACGAACCCCATTTTGGATATGTCGGGACAGAGGAGGCGGAATCTCAATATATGTGGAGGGGAACGCACTGGACCTACCATGGTTCGGTCCGGCGGTAGACAATTTAACAAAATGGAACACGAAAATGTCATTCCCTTCCTTCTCAGGTCTCAGAGAGTGTGACGGGGGGGGGGGGGGGGGGGGGGGCTAAAAATGTATGTGACGCTAGGGGACTCAACCTTACACTAAGTATATATCGAGTTCGTAATTACCCGAATGTATCGAGTAACAGGTCCGGTGATACAATTCTGTAACCTGCTGCCGTAGTATAGAAACCCGTTCTCAATAACAGTGTACGTTTCTACACAGGAAAGGGAAATGGTTCTTAAAAGTATAATTATTAAATTACGAAACCATATTAAATTCATGTTTCTGTTTCTGAATCATTGGAAGCATTTAAATTTAAAGAACACATAGTAACAGGGCATAGTCAAGATCTTAAACAGATACGGTCATTACAGTTAAAACTAGAATTCTTGTCACGAAATGCGCACAAATAGCACGTCGATCTACGCGTTAATCTACGCGTTATGACCATAGTAAAGCTATCATATCCTGTACATATGGCCTGTGCACAAGCAATGTTTCAGCCAATGGACCTCCCGGTAACCCGGAGGTCCACTGGTAGAAACATTGCCTGTGTTTGCTATGAGTAACCAGGAGAACCTGCCTTGTTTTGGATGCCATTCGATATGGCAATTGCGGGCGATTCCTACGCGCAATTAAGCCTAGATAAGAGCACAGTTCGTGACAGGACATCTAGTTTTAACTGTAAGTTTATTCTGGGATCGGGAAAGTTCAAAGCATCCGCATAAGACATAACCCACCAACATTACGTGAGTCTGAAAATTAAAATGGTAGTTAATTGGCAATGCAGTGAGGAATTGGAACATAAATATATCACTACAATTAGGTTTATGGACAAAACGTTGTACATAAACAATCTGCGCGAGTAACATCTACAAGATCATAAGTCTTGATATTTTTTTTTATTTATCTTCAGTAAATTCTTTCTTATTTCTCAGTCATAGATGAGTTCATGCAAAGAAACGTCTTCTTCCCAGTTCTTATCATCTAGAAGTTGAATATGTTCTCTCCATTTGAAACTTTCAATATAAAATTGATTCTGTTCATGATTGTGAAGCCCACTATTATACCAGGTTCTGTGTGCTCTGTAATAGGTGCTGTTTAGACAACAACACTAATGACGTCATGCCTAGTTGTCCTGTTTCAACAGTTCGAAAGTTGAAAATTCCCTGAAGTACTTACTTGGGGCAGTTATACTCGATTAGGCACAAATGTGGATCCGCTATACAGCCAAAGCGTCCGTTTATTTATTATGTTTTTAAATTACTTTTACTACTTACCTTCGTACTCGGCGCATTCACCAACTTTCGATAGAGAGTAATCGCTTGACTGGACTGGTTGCGTGAAATAATTCATGAGAGGTGAGGGACGTTGTACAAACACGAGTGCGCGAATGCGCCCGAGTGTTTTACAATATAGTCCCTCGCCTCGAATGAATTATTTCACGTAACCAGTCTAGTCAAGCTATTACTCTGTTTATTACTTTTCATTATTAACGATAATTATATTATTTAACCCTTTACCTAACGTAACGCCAAAACCGGCCAGCGCTATTCTCAAAAATCGTCAATTAATTTTCATTATTTTTTCATTTTTGTCTCTCAAACATAGGTTATGACCCCTCGCTGGAACGAGCTCGACGAGCTCGTTCCAGCGAGGGGTCACAACCTATATTTTTGAGACAAAAAATGAAAATAATAGTTATTCAAGAATTTTTTTTGCAAGTGTCGTCTGCTTTTCATGTTAGGTAAAGGGTTAAACAAACAAAAAACAATGAAGTCCCCATTACACCTACGACAAAGCGTCTTCGTTTGCGCGCACGGATACATGACACAATTGTTGATTGCATAATTCACTTGTTAAGTTATCGTTTATAATCAAACCCGGAAATCCCAGTAAATCACACTTTGGAAAATAATAAAGCATCATAATCAACACAGTGGGAATGCTTTCCAACCTGGCTCTTCTGAGGACATGAAACACAATGAGCAAAGTCACATTGAGGTTCCCCTTGATAAAAGAAATCTATGCTATGCAAATATCTAAGGACTAACGCTTTCCCTGGTATGCACCACTCATTGGGCACACAAAATTATAAGAATTTTATACAGAGGTATCGCGACTTCCAAGTGACAACTAATTAATCATTTATTGTGTTTTGACCACACCTGACAATCATTTTGTTTTCACAAATTCTCTTCCAGGAGGTTTATGGGAGGAAACTGAAAATCATTATTTTGAAGTCCCAACCAATGTCTGTGTTCGTCCAATCATTAGTTTGTTTTGGAAGTTTCTTATCATAACTCGACTGCTGATAAAGTTTTTTTCGCCATCAAATCGCGATCCAGTGTTGACATTTTTACATCCGTGAATCCAAATTTAAAATAAAACCTTTAAATTAAAACCGAATAAAGAAAAATATACCGTGCTTGGATATTTTCCCATTCTAAAATAAATGGAATTACGGGCATTTCCCTAATTTCACTGGTACCCAGCCGACATTTCATCAGCGTATGGATGTTGTTAATGGTCATTTCCCAGGCTTCATTTTTATACTGTGTAAAAGAAACATGGTTGTATGAATTTCTGTTCGATATTTGACAGTAATTATAGGATAACTGGTACTCATGTAAAGCCAATCATTATCTTAAAATAATGAACATTACTATGTTCCATAAAGCTGTTATCACAAGTAACTATACACGGACCCAATCTAACTAAGTGAACGTTGGAGGAAGAGCGTATTATCGTACCTTAAGTTATCTCAGGTATACGATGACGACAAACATTCAGATACCGTGTCTTGGACCACTTAATAAGACATATTAGCATGTCAACATTTCCCTTATTTTCCCGTTTAGTTCACCCTTTTTCAGAAATTCTTTGTTTCCTTTCTCCCAGTGTTGTTTCTGTCCCCCATCTTCCTTCCATCTGTCTTTCTCTCCAGCTGATACTCCAAAGAGCGTCAAAGCGGTGAGACGAAGTCCTCTTGTAAGTGACTGCTAAAAAACTTCTATCCTCAAAAGGTGCGACCTTGGCTATTGTTCGCCTTGGTGGGCTCTTAGGATGGAGTGCCTCTGATAGCTTTGTGAAGGAGAAATATCCACTTACTTTTTAGCTCAGGTGAAATGTCCGTTAATAAAATCCATGAAAGGTGGACATTTTGGGGTTAAAAATGAAACTGGCGAAATGTCTAGAGAGTCATTTGATTTAGACTGGGGAAATGTCCTACATTCCGAAATTGCTATCTGCATTTGTAATACCAATAGTTATAATTATTAAGTGAATTAGTGGCATCGCAAATCTGACTGACCTGAGAAAAGTACGCGGTTTTAGATTTTCTAGGTAAACTGTTCTTTCGCAAAAGTATGATATTCCATTGAAATGAGTTTAGAAAGACCTTTCCACCATTCCACCACACACCAGTATCTTGATATCGATGGCATTTGGTAACAAAAGTTGTATTTTTTATTTTAGAAACCCGTAAAACGTCAAGTCGCTTGATGAACTTTTTTGGCCTCAGGCACGTCTTGACTGCAGAAGTCTTCCAACCATATTATGGAATTATTCCACAAGGCCTTAGCCCTTAACCCCAACGAATCGCCCGCATCCGCCCGCGTAATACGCATTCAGCAGGTGAAAAAATATATTATTTTTCGAAAAATGTCAACAAAACCATATCAAGTGACCCCTCTTTGGAACGAGCTCATCGAGCTCGTTCCAAAGAGGGGTCACATGATATGGTTTTGTTGAAATTGTTTGAAAAAATTTAAAAACTGATATTTCAAATAATAAATTTTGAAATCGACTGCGTTGGGTAAAGGGTTAAATGCAGGTTTTGAATAAGGCAGGCCACACTTGACTTGAAATAACCACTGAGGTGTCACGCATGTCACTTGTGTTCAGAGGAAGAAGCTGCTGGGTTGATTGCGTTCGTTTCCACGGAAGAAAGATGGCAGAGTACACCGCGGTACTGTTCCAAAATATCCAGGTCTATCCATGTATTTTGGTACAATACATCATGTATCATAGTTCTATTACATAGATGAATACATGGCCACTTCGTTGCATATTAGATTACCAGGAGGTGTTGCTCGTAAACCTAAATGCCAAGATCAAAACGTGATTTCGCAGTTTATGAAAAACAAATTTCCATAAATTACATTTCTTTTGCTACATGCATGCATTTATTTGAAAACTAGGAAAAGCTTTGTGGCTGCGTACGCCAGGTCTGTACCACCTTAAACCGCCACTACAGTTTTTATCTTTATGTTTTTCTAGAAGGAATTGTTGAGTGCATTAGGTCGTGAGGATTTATAAAATTAATCATTTACATAATTTCCGATAAATCAAGATTTTGTATCTTTCTCAAAGGTAAATGCCATGTTTTCAATCACATGGTCAGTAACCAAGTGAGAATATAAAAAGAACATGCCCCGATGATGGATCCGTTATCGGACAAACACCCCAACATACTATCAACGCCTGTAAATACAAATTATTACAACAATCAATCGAACCGGGTCGACATATTCCGTCTAGTTTACGAGAGCAGATCAGCCAGATCACACAATACGCCCTAGGATATGGCTGTTCTGGTTTCGTCAACTATACGGAATATTACGACCCAGATTGACTGACTGTTGTAATAAAATGTATATTATATGACAATAGCTATTTAAAAATTGAATGCGACACGTGACATGTAAACTAAAAAAATATATTAAACTACGTAACACATTATAACTCTACCAATCAGAAATAAATTTCTCGCCGTACTATCTTAAAGTTACGGAAGATCTGAAATGAACTTTAATGCGAATGACTTTCAAGAGCACATATTATCGTACGTCTTATCAGTGGATCAGCATCATACATATTGTTAGGTAAACATTTGTAAAAGAAACCTCGACTGGAATGCTTGTGTAGTGTGTTCAGCACAATTTTGCTCGACATTTTATTTTGCGTTTGTAAAATTGTTGCTCTGAAACTCTGCGCATGTCAGTGGCGTCCGACACTCGGATGCCTTATGTAGTCTCCATATAATAAAATATATTTCCTTGGTATAACGGTTGAATATAGAATAAATAAGAACCAAATAATAAACGATTAATGAACTGCTTGTTGTTCATTATATTTATCTTACAAGTTTTATATTGAGTGAGTAATTAGCCGAATATTTCGTGCATCAGTGGCATCTGATACAAAACCCGTATCCTGCAATACGTTGGGCAATATTTCCACGGACGCAATAATATTAGTTTCCAAACACTAATTATAGGAATGATCATCAAAAACTTAATTAATGAAGCACCGGGTACAACCCGGTGCTTCATTATTTAAAATTTTTTTGCTGATGATTATTAGTACCTGGAGGCGTGGACATCACGGCCCTACTACCAATTCACAGCGTCGGTACTGCACGTAACGGTAACGACTTATAGAACATTACACGCTTCCGAATTGCGTTTGCGCGAGAATGTATACGTTTCTACATATAAACGAGTAATAAAACTCTTCTCGAAAGTATAATTATTAAATTATTAAACTACATTACTTTTAAGTTTCTATTGAAGGCAGCCGTATACAGTTTCCAGCGAAACGACCAGCGTTTAGGAGTTGTGAAAATGAAATTTAAAACTCAAAGCTTGTAAGTTTGAAATCGCCCATGCAAAACTGAAGAGTCACAAATAAATTCAGAAAAGTCACTATATATAGCTTCTTTTTAAGACTCACTTTTAAACAGGGATGGACTGGACTGTTTCCACCCAAGGTTCGATCGAGGTTCTTTTATCTTTCTTACCCACGCCACCCAAATATGCCTCCAGTGCTTTTCTGCATTTGGGAAGTCTGGCAACATCCTTTCACGTTGTGCTCTATATATTCCTCTAAATTGTCAAAGGAACACATTGAGAACGGAACTTTATGATTCGTGCCTTTCCATCGTAAAGGTCACAGAAGCTGAACGTCTCTTGGAAGGCAAAATGTTCAAGTTTAATTTTGCATTATTGGAATACTTGTGCAGCTTTCAGCATGTTAAAATAACACATCGCTCAGTGTTTTGTATCGGACGGGCTCTTGGAGAGTTGTACGCACGGAAGCACAAACGATCGCTTTTCGACAATCGTTTCAAATGAGTCTCCTCTTGTGAACAAACAGGCTATTGTTTTGGATATTGGCTTTCGATTAGTAAGTGTTTCGGAACAAAATTTGAGGCAGTATTCGTTATTAGTTTAAACAATATTTATTTCAAGAATATATAATAAAAATTGTTCCATATATTGATGTGGATTCGGCAGGAAGCTAAAAGCTTATAAAAGGCCGTTTCCACCCAAAACAAGATTACAAATAGTTACCAATGTCAATAGCAGGTGTGAGTGACTTTAGTTCCTAGTTGAAACAGTATTTGTATACATTACACAAGTGTCAGAAGCCGTGATCACACATCGTCGTCCGGGGGGCCCCGCCCGTACTCCAGGTTAACCCCTCACCCAACACGGATAGAGTACGACAGTTACACAAAAGACGTCTTGAAACCACTAGACATTATTTATCTTCTGTTTCAAAAACACAGCTCTTGACCCCCACCGGAGCCGGCTCAACAAACTCACTCCAGTGTAGGGCCACGAGCCATGTTTCCGAGTCCAGAATTGTAAAGGAAATAAAATTTGAATGGGAGTTTGTGTTAATAGGACCACCCAATACTGACCGTCACATGAGCCAGAGGCAGGGACCACCGGAAGACGATGTGTAAGAATATTGAGACTACAAGTTAGACAATATGAGAACGATAATAAATAATAAGAAAAGAAACAAATCTCGACCAGCTTGAATACATGGTGCATTTACCACTCGCGGGAATGACATAAGTAATTTTATTCAAATCGTTTAGCAGAAGATTATGAATACAAACTGTGAATACAGTCCGGGTGGTTCTGAGCTGCAGTGAGAGTTGAATGGTGTGGAGGGCTATATTTGTTCCTTTGAGCTAGTTTGGCAACCATATTCATAATGATATTAAATGATATTTAGACTGGTTTAATACTGTGATACACATTAATCATTGGAATCGCTTACTTGATAATATAAAATCATGTACCACTTCAAAAATAAGACGGTTGTCTTCATTGTTCAAGAATTCTGAACCAAAAAGAAGTGTAGATACGTCTGCTCCAAAAGGGAGCAAGTTAATTGTATAATTACGAGCGTCTGTGACAATAGGACAATGCAAGAGAAAGTGATCAGTAGTCTCTTGCTCGCCACACTGGCATATGGGGTTTGGTAATAAATGATTATCATATAAGTGTAAATTGAGTTTACTGCACCCCAGTCGTAGCCCACAATGATATATTTCGGCTGTGCGAGATTTCGCCTTACTATAGAACCTTGGAGGTCGTCGATTACCATCGTTTAGGAAAGTTTTGAAATTAATCAATGACGGGTTCTCACGAACAGGCAGGGGCAGGTTATTCCATTGGTCGGTAACGCTGGGAATGAAGTTCGGTCCGACAGAAGAAAACACGGTGGTTTTGACTTGATTTGAGACTGAGTGATGGATTGGTCAAAGAGGCAAGTGCGGGACTTTACTGGAGATATGTGGAAGAATCATGCGATGATACATTTTACAGAATTGAATGTGAAGTGGGGGGGGGGGGGGGAGGCATCAAAGAGCTGCCGGTAGCAACCGTGGGAGTCTTTGCATTACGTACGATTTATTCCGTGACCGTTAAGTGTGTTTCGCAAAGGACTAGTTCTCGTACTCAATCCAGATAACGATACATTTAAAAGACTGAAATCAGACGGGTGGCACACGTATTGTGTTAAGGTTAATTAAGAGCCACAGCGTACATGAGTAGGTCAACATCCACGATAGATCAGTGTTTGGTTCAAGACCAAAGAAGCAGTCGTGGCTGCTGCTGATATATCGGGCGGAAATGCCCGCTCAGTCTGATTATTAGGCATTTATGATATTGTAATAGTACGTATCACTATTTCAAAGTGGTTTAGTAATGTGATATATGTAACAATGGAGTATTGTGTACTGTTTTTCTCATATATACTTGAGTTAAAGGGTTCAGTTAATTCCCCCTCTCTGCGATGAGGCGGAGACTAACGCTCCTTGGGAGGAAGGTTGTTGTTTTGTCTACCTGTAGCGCCGCCTATGTTGTGTAATCAGACATTGGCGCAATTAGTATTATATTTGGACAAAACTCACAAGGGCATCGTGAGTGCCCTGATTGGTGTATGCAAGTAGCATACTCACACCCATTTTAGACACCCATATAAGAACACATTGTCATATTATGGGGTGAACCGAAGGAGTCATCCTTCTGGTGATGTCCAATATGGAGCATAGCACAGTGTGTTTGTGATAAGTTACTCTTTTAAGTAATTTGGTGGCCCTGAAAAGGGCCATTGATGTTATTGTCGTGCTTCTAAACGTTAGTGGCCGTTGACGACGTTGCCTGTGGCTGTGCCTGCTGCAGGAGAGACTGTGCAACCGTGATGGAGATTTTGGTGGCCATAGCGGCAATTCTCTCATCTTCTGTAAGTGGTGAAGCTGGTGCCTGTTGTGCCCAATCATCAAGGTGAGACAAGATGCATTCTTGGATTAGGTTGGAGTCCTCATTTGCTTTATCTCGTAATTTAGAGAGTAGATCCTCCTCACCAGGAAAACCCTTGACAGTGGGTGGGTGAACTGTATACGTCCATTCTGAAGATTGGACATATTCCTTCCACGATTCCGCATATCTCTTCCGTTGTTTAACAAGGCCTTCTTGGCGGTCAATGGAGGTGTCAATAGTTGGCATGCGGATTCGCTTGTGATAGGGTTGGCCCCGTCGTTGGCTGCGATTTCTCTGCCTACTGGTATTGGAAGTCCTGTATGGTCACATTCTGAAGTGTTGTGATAGCTTATCGACTCAAGATCGAGTAGGTAATGTCTCGGTCATGTTTCCGCCCCTATAAATACAGTCTGGGAACCGAGGATGATTCCACCAGGGGTGCGGCCAAAGAAATGGTATTTAGGCCATCAACCAATCAGGATGCGGCCTCATGGGATAGGCTGGCTTCTGGTAGGTAAAAACCCGTACCACGTGATCAGACACGGGGTAACGAATTTATCTATTGACTTTCCGTTTTAGAAGTACAATCTATTTCATGTGTGAACACACACAGCATGAGATCTTTTATCTTCCATTGTTGAGCCATGCAGGTTTCTGTGGAATTTTTATGCAAAAGAGTTTTTGTAAAAATATGCCGATATGACTAGTATAAAAAAATTATTGAATTTCTTTTTTTCTTTTTTGTCTCAAAAACATAGCTTATGAACCCCACATTGGAGGGTACTCGACAAGCTCATTCCAATAAGGGGTCATGAGCTATATTTTGGAGATAAACAATTAAAATATAATACATGTACACTGTAAAACTGGAATGACGCGTCTTCTACTGGGTATGGACAATTTGTAGATTTCGGAACGAGGCTTCCACTGGGTATGGGAAATGTGTCAGTGGCTGGGGGGACGTATCGTGGGTTTCAATGAATATGGTCTCATACCACGTATCTATCAATCAATCAAATAAAAAAATTCACTTTAGTTAATAGATAAATGTAATGATGTACATGTAAATAGATATTAAAATTCGTATACATATACAGAATTAAGAGAGTGGATTACTACTGAATAGCAGCACTATATATTCTTCACTCGGAAAGTATTTATAAATGTTCATAACAGTACAAGAAACATTTGCAAATTGTCATATCACATGGACTACACAAGTTTGCAAGTGCAGGGTAAGTGCACGTTTGTCCCTGTCACACTGAACCAGTAGCGTAACTCAATTCCTGTAGAAAACAGCATACATGTACAAGTAATGACGTAAATAGATATTAAAATTCGGCACTCTATATACAGAATGAAGAGGTCGGATTACTACTTAATCGCAGCGCCATATATTCTCCACTTGAAACCTGTTTATACATGTACATGCTACTGTTCATAACAGCACACAAGGCACTTGCAAACTTTCATCACATGGACCACCGGGTACAACCCGGTGGTCCATGTGATGGAAGTTTGCAAGTGCTTCTTGTGTTTTGTCCTCAGAAATTGTAAATAACTACTAAGTGAAAAATCTATCCCGCAGTGATTGAGTAGTAATCCACCCTTCACATACTGTAGTCGCAATATTTTCTGTCTATTTGATCGGTTCACTTCGTGATTTCAATACCGATCTCGCTGATAGATGGAGAGTAATCGCTTGACTGGACAAGTTACGTGAAATATGCTCCCTCCATTTGAAACTTTCAATATAAAATTGATTCTGTCCATGATTGTGAAGCCCATTATTATAACAGGTTCTGTGTGCTCTGAAAAAAGGTGTTATTTAGACAGCAACACTAATGACGTCATGCCTAGTTGTCCTGTTTCAACAGTTCAAAAGTTGGAAATACCCATAAGTACTTACTTGGGGCAGTTATACTCGACTAGGCACAAATGTGGATCCGTTATACAGCCAAAGCGTCCGTTTATTTATTATGTTTTTACACTAATGACGTCATGCCTAGTTGTCCTGTTTCAACAGTTTGAAAGTTGGAAATACCCTAAAGTACTTACTTGGGGCAGTTATACTCGATTAGGCACAAATGTGGATCCGTTGTACAGCCAAAGCGTCCGTTTATTTATTATGTTTTTAATTTACTTTAACTACTTACCTTCGTACTCGGCGCATTCACCAACTTTCGATAGAGAGTAATCGCGTGACTGGACTGGTTACGTGAAATAATTCATGAGAGGCGAGGGACGTTGTACAAACACGCGTACGCGAATGCGCACGAGTGTTTTACATTATAGTCCCTCGCCTTGAATGAATTATTTCACGTAACCAGTCCAATCAAGCAATTGCTCTGTGTATAACTTTTCGTTATTAACGATAATTATATTATTTAACCCTTTACCTAACGTAACGGCCAAAAACGGCCCGCGCTATTCTCAAAACTCGCCAATTAATTTTCATTATTTTTTCCTTCTTTGTCTCTAAAACATAGGTTATGACCCCTCATTGGAACGAGCTATGGAAGACCTATGTTTTTGATACAAAAATGAAAATAATAGTTATTCAAGATTTTTTTGCAAGTGTCGTCTGCTTTTCATGTTAGGTAAAGGGTTAAAAAAGCAAAAAAAAAAAAAAAGACCCAAAACAATGAATCCCTATTACACCCACGACAAAGCGTCTTCGTTTGCGCGCCCGGATACATGACACAATTGTTGACTGCATAATTCACTTGTGAAGTTATCGTTTACACTCAAACCCGGAAATCCCAGTAAATCACACTTTGGAAAGTAATTAGGCGTTATATTTTGCATTGCGCAGCGCAAGCATTCTTGTGTATTTCGGAGTACTTCGTTGTTCTGCAGTAAGGAGGGCATTAACTAACGAGCATTTTCTGCGCTAAATGTGACAGGACTTCTAGTTTCAGATGTAGATAATAATAATAACGAGCACTTTACTTTTATACATAGACAGAACCGCACAAGCGTTTGAATGGGTTAATGTTTATCGCACGAGTTTGGTTGGGCGCAATAATACCACGAGAAGCGAAGCCTCGAGTGGTATTCTGCGCCAAACCAAACGAGTAAACATTAACCCATTCAAACGCTTGTGCAGTTCTGTATTTATTACACACCTTCGCAAATTTCTAAAACAGGCCTTTTACAGTAATACTAAGTGAAAATTAACCTATCCTTCTGAGAAGTAAAGGAAATGAAATAAGACAAAAATCCAAATTATTCTTCACAAGCAGGAGACCAGTCTTATTGTTATTTCGTACGCTGATTCATTCATAGTTTCAACTTGCAAATTGTAATGCGTCACCACTTCGATCGATGAAACACTGTTTATCTGAAATACAGTTCACCGTCTTTTTGTGCCTCAATTTTACAGCGCGAATTCTGAACGGTTGATGTGATCCCCACCAAAAAAGTTACCACACATTCACAAAAAAGAATAGGTGTAAATTCGGAAAATCCATCAATGAGAAATTATAAAAAAAACTCACCTGATTATCTGACTTCCAAATTCCGTGCGACTGTTGTTACTCGACTTGTTGACAGACCGGTTAAGATTTTAGTCAAGATTACAGTAGTCATTATCAATTCATCCCACGTAAATTAAATTTATATCCTTATTGTCCAAGAGAAATTATCGTATTGTTCACTATTCCTGCTCAAAATGTATTAAAGTTCGTGTTATATACGAATTCAAGTGAATATCGACAGGCAATTTGTTTTGGATTTGGTGACCTAGAAACTTGCTCGCGCAACGTCATTCATTCGAGATGACGTCACTCATAGACGCTTTCATATTCTGTTTACATTGTTCTTTAGTTTGAACTGTATGTGAGTCATTTCCATGTCATACTTTAACCCATCGGGTTATTTAGTCAGTCAGTATTGTTCACGTTAAGAAAATAAATTGGAAAGTTTGTTTTGATGGTCGGACAGTCATTACTACATGAGTTTCTTCAGAAACAATATAAACGCAGATACTATAGACTGCGAACATCCACTTTACAACATCAAAATAAATGACCCATCGCATCGAAACGGGCCCATGTACTGTACCCCCAGAAATATGACTGGTTCCATTCTTACATTAAAAAAGAGCCAAAATCTGTATCCCACATGTGTGCAATAAAAGTTTATTTTTATCACACATCCTAGAATGCCGTGGACAAACCTTAATTTTAAATGGGTGTGTAGGATATATGAAACAGAAAAGGTATATTTGCATATGAAAGTTGTGATTTCGTCAAATGTTCAACTTTTTATTCAAATTCGCAGTTATCAGAGAAAATTTTGGCGTTCGGCCAGCCAATAATTTTTTCGACGGACAGAAAACGTTTCAGAAAGACAGCTGCCCCGCTAGCTTCGGGCTTGGTTACCGTTTCACTAAAGAAACTCTCCTGTATTGTACGAAAGATGTGGACATGCCAGTCTAAAAAAATCAAAGTTGTTGATCACCAGCAAATCCTAGTGCATTATCGCTTTCAGAGATTGTAAACACGAGCCACGTGCCAGTGCTTTCCCCTATTTTCGAAATAATGTGGTAAATCAGCAGGTGTTTTAATAATTTAGCTGTTGATGTGTTTGTCAAACATAGATGTTTCCTGCACCACAAACAATAGTGTCGTTTTTGTTTTGTGTTATTGTTGCAATGAACCACAATTACAATTTCAGCATATTGTTTGTGCTATTTGTGAAGAAGATGTAAATTCGTCAATAACATTTGCAAAAGCTTTCACGGGACTGCGATACTTTCTCTTTAGAATTTCAGTATGCATTATGTCCGTCTTGTATTTTCGAGTTGAAAATCGTTCTGTTTCTAAACATAGTCCGATATCAATTTCAGTGCTTGTTGTTTATCAGCATAAGTAGCATTGTCCCTATATCCCCATAAATTCTGTTTTTTTGTTTTTTTTATTGGTCTGAATGCCTTGGACAACAAATAGTCATGGCAAAGGATGCACCAACATCCAAGGTATATCAGAGCGTGTAACATCCAGGGTATAAACGCACGCGAAACATCGGGGGTAAATGGTTTAAACGAAAGCTTTCCGATTTTGCTCGCCTCGAAATAAAAATCGAATCAAAAACCCCGAAAATAGTCACAAATATCATCAGATTTCCGACAATTCAATCATAAAAATAAAATAAGAGCAAATAATTCGTCCCCTGAGTACCAATGTGTTCTATGTGCCAGTAGGCACATAGAACACATTGGAACTCAGGGGACGATATGTCAACAAAGTACTGTTTACTTGTTTCCTTAACGACCCAAGGGATGTACCTCTATCTGTTGTCTTCTGCGATTATAAAAACAAAATAATTATCACGAATTTGGTCCAAATAATTGTGGAGCTGAAAAATGCGTAAGAAAATTTGTTTCAACTATACTTGTGTTGTGTTTCAAATGAGGCAAAAACGTTATCTCCGCCAACATGTATGGTATGTGAAGATTTAATACTAGGATGTCTCATTTAAACACCTCTCCTGCGGCTCGGTGTTTCAAAACCGACATCCAGGTATTAAATCTCAATATACCATACATGTTGGCTGAGAAAACTTATAATGTGGGTATAGACAAACACTGTCGTTGAGTGTTTTCGATTCAGCAAAACATCACACTATGTGATATAGGATTAGGCTATCTCAGGTAGATCTGTGAAAACATCTCAGAAACGCATGATGGCTGGCGTTTTATCTCATTTTAATATTTATATTCCATTATTGGTTCATAGAATAGAATATATCTTTTTACAGTTTTTGGGTTTTTTTCTCTTCTCCTTATCTCCATTCTTTCTGACTTTTGATCTCTTCACAGACGGTTACGTTTATTATTTGTTTCAGTTCTCAGGAACGAAATTTGGTAGCTTCTAGTTCATTTTCGGAATTTATAAATCAATACCACAACCATTCATTTATTTGTTCCTTGACGTGTTTGGCGCGTCCCAGAAGTCTCTATATTTCTTTTCCAGGCCTATTGCTGACTTCTGAACAATATCTCACATAAAATTGGGAAACTTATCCTTTCTTCGGTTTTTGTTCCCACACCACAGCACGATGCATCACTTAAACTTATCATTTAGGTGTGTGTAAATTATTATAACAGAATATGTTGGCGATTGAGGGCTGAAGGGTCACAAAATGGGAAGGTGTATCCCCCTCCCCGTTGCTGCTTACGTTTCTGACGTCGGATTTGCAAAGTATTTTCAACTTTGAATTTTGGACTACGAGTAACCGGTCTTACGACTTCAACTTCGTGTAGTGATTTTTATTTTCGTTTTCCGACACCTGGTGGCGTTTACGTCGTACGTTAAATATTGTCGAACAATAGGGATACAGATACGATGAGGCATCACTTCAAGTATCCTTTTAGGTGTATGTAACCTACTTTCCAGGGAATGTGCTAAATTTCTTGGATGTGGGGAGTTCAAAAAATTGGAGAGTGTGCCGGAAAATTTCAAATGACGTAAAAACGTGAAAAATGAAGTTAAATAGAAAACACCCAAAACACAAATCTTCTAATTTTTTGAACTCGACAAAATACAGGAAAATGGACGAACTTTTGTGATGGTTCCGTGAATAAAGTCACCTGAAAAGTGCGGCGAGAGGCCTTGACAATTTCCCAGGTTGGCGCCATATTTTTGCATATGTTTTTTTTGGTTGGAGGTGATATTGACACAATTTGAGAGAGTGAGGCTTGATACAGGAGTTGGTATTCAAAATTTAACCAAATTACATGAGTTGTTTATGGATAAAGGTGGAAAATAAACAATCCGGCTCCAGTACATTTAAATGTGGATAACCGTTTATGGGTGTGTCAAATTTCGTTATTGTAGATTTGAAACTGTGGCCGTATTCAGAAAACAGGAACGAAAAGGATAATGATCGCTGTAAGTAATTCATCTTCATTGAATGACTAATAACCCAGGTAGTAAGATACCTGGGCAAAATCGTCAGAGCTGTTGCCATACAATATCCGAGCAAAAGGGTTGCGTCAATATGTTGCCCAGATGCATTGTCTGTTCGTCTTACTAATGGGTGTTTTCTGAATTTCGCTATCACGAACTTTTGTCCGGAGATTTTGACTTCATTTGCCACATGTGCATGCACATTTGACTTTTGGAAAGAGACAACTAGATGACAACTATCATATGAAAAGCGAGCAAGAAGTCCAAAGCAACCAGCAAATCCAAGGTACAGATCGAATCTTTTCGCAGCAGTTCATAGCTTTCTTCGTCTGGTTACGTAGTTTCATCTAAGGCTCTATCACCAACCCGCTGCCGGTAATATCCGCGATATTGTTATAAAAGCGATAAAGGCAAGTCAGAGTACCATTCTTGATTGATAACGCGGGATTAAGGAGCATATAAAGACGCATTTACTTCTTCTACACAAGAATCCAGGTGAAGGTCAGTCTGCCGTCAGATTTTATGTACATGTGTTTTTTAGGTTTGATATGTATATTTTACTATTAGAGCACTTCATAATTTGATGTTTATCGGTTTAATATAACCAACCTTGTCTGTAAACTAGAGTTACAACACGTTTTCATGCAATTGGCACGTTTTACAAATCTTTGGAATTTTATTTTATTTGGAATCTATTTTTCGCATTCCGAATTGAAATTTTACAACACAAAAGGGCTGCCGACACAACAGATGCGCTTAAGACTGCTCAGGGCAAGAGGTAGAGTTTCTTATACTCCGCACTTGTATACAGACTACATGCAAGTGCGATGCTTAAGAGAATTTGCGTGTTGTACTGGGTCTGCTTATTTTCGAAGTAACCGTGTCCCAAATTCTCGAGAAAATTTAATAGCTCAATTTATTGTTGGCTATCCAAAGTATTCCATAGAGCATATCCAAGCGGCACTTGTCGAGTAATTCTCAAGAATGTTCGTATGTATACGGAACGTTTCGCCCCCCCCCCCCCACATCCCCGCCATCATTACGTCATCTGTATGGCTGACGTCACTATTTTGTTATAATAAATTCTCAATTTCCACATTGAACTTTCATTAACAAAAACAAACAGTAAAGATATGTTGCTTTGCAACTGGTGGCGAACACATACTTATATTATGCCGGGTCACAGGAAAATAGAAGACCCCAATTTGCCTTAAAATAGGGTCTGCCGCGCAAACCCCAGTTTGAATTAATAGTTGTAAATTCGAGGCCGGGCAGAATATAGGCTTTTTCACGTTGCAAATGTGGTCAACAGAGAAGTTTGTAACATTCGGCGTTCAAATTCTGTCTCACTGTAGACTGCATTAACTTCAGCACATACGTTGACCGCAAATATAAATTTGAATAAACGTCTGAATTGAAATGCTTGATATTACAGTTAAAACTAGAAGTCCTGTCATGAAATGCGCACACATTGCACGTTGATCTGCGCGTTAATCTACGCGTTATGACCATAGTAAGGCTATCAAATTCTGTACATATGGCCTGTGCACAAGCAATGTTTCCGCCAATGGACCTCCGGGTAACCCGGAGGTCCACTGGCAGAAACATTGCCTGTGTTTGCTATGAGTAACCGGGGAACCTGTCGTGCTTTGGATGCCATTCAATATGGCAATTGCGCGCAATTCCTACGCGCAATTAAGCCTAGATAAGCGCACAGTTCGTGACAAGGACTTCTAGTTTTAACTGTAAACAAACGTCCGAAAGTTTAATTGGACCGTTTATGTTTTCGCGACACCAAATTCAAAATACTACTCTATCTAAGACAAGATTGAAATATACGAGGTGGGGCGAAAGTTTTAAAAAACATTTAAGCTACCCAGATACAATACACCATATTAAGGTAACCTGTCCTCTTTAAATACACAGTTGTATGGGTTTTAGTCTTTTAACACTTCTCCCCATAGACACCCTTTTTGGGAGCTTGTGAATTTCGAAGTGAGCGGTTGTTTTTTTTCCTGAAACAATATATTGTTTTCTAAACATATCACCCCGTTTATCCAACAGACGTCTCATGGTGAGAAAAGGAATAAGCCGTGGGGAATCGAGTTGGGAAAAGTCTCAGCGAATACCCAGTGCTCAGGTATACTGCACAGGACATCACAGGAATAACAGACGTCGAAATTATTCAGAGTAAAGCCGCCAAACAGACCATACAGAAAATGACTACGGGTTGCGATTGTGTATTTCACATGTCACTGTTTAGGAAGAAGTTTCGTGCAGTTTTGTGCACATGGTGGACTGGGAATAATCATGGGATCGGCAGCTAAAACGCAAAATAATTTAGTAAGATTATTTAAGATTAAGATTATTTATTTAACGGTATAGTTAAAAATTACAGCAATGCATGTATGATAATACAAAATGTAGAAAGCACAAGTACTAATGTAATGGCGACCTCGAAAGGTCCTTATTGATATTGTGGTTAACAGATTGACAGTTAAGTGATGGACCGGTTATGAATCGGTCCTTCTGCTAACTATTTTAGTACTACCCTGAACGACTTTCACAAATACGTCACCGGGAAACGTCATCACATTAATATAGTCCAGTGGGCACATACTGTGCTTCCGCAATCAAAGTTCGATAGGGAAGTGTAGTGAATAGATTGTTCATACTAGACCGATCGGTGTCCTAGAATTTTACATGCGATGTACTTAACATTTATGCATAGCATGAATGTTCAAAATAAAATAATTCTCCTTCACACTAGATGCATATAGTCCCTTGAGTGGAACAAGGGGGCATCTGTAATGCTTTAGCAACGATATCTTTGTTGTCCTTGTTTGACAAGGCAAGATCTTCAGTCTATACTCCAAGCTGTGGCTGTATATAGAATATACCCATAGTAGCTTGGTGCACCAAATGTTCACCACGGGTGGTGAAGTGGTGTTAACCGCGAGCCTTTGGCGCGCGGTTAACACCATTTCACCACGAGTGGTGAACATTTGGTACGCCAAGCTACTTTGGGTTTATTTTATTTATACCATGATCGTCAGATTATTAAAAGTCGCTATTATTTTTTCTCGATTTTACTGAGCACCAGACGTGCGAATATGTTTTTGTTTACACGAGCATCAGTGAGCGGTACTTCCGCTGTCAATTTTATCGCCGAAACGAAATGGAAAATGAAACTGAGCTTCTTTTCATTTTAATCGCATAATAACATACCATTTCAAGTTGTGGATGTTTTATTAACATGAGACAATGCATGTTTGTTAAGTTTTGGTGTCTTTTGGGGTAAACTCATTTAAAAACGTAATAAATAATTGACAGTTTCATTTCACTCTTCGTGAGGCGACGTGCGAAAAATTTAGAGAAGTTGCATTTAGGTCGACGTCACCAAAGGTCAGCTTGGATGTAGTTTCACTGTAGGAGTAAATTTTAACTATTGAAATCCCATTGCTGGCGTGTTCACCACGGTTGGTGTGTAAAGCTAAAATTTATGTCAAAGGCTTTTCAAATATATTTTCAAATATTGTAGAATAGGTAACCGTGGTATAAAGCTCTGTTTGTACTACTAATGCTATATAATTTAAACTTTCGCTTTAGATATGCACAGCGGGTGTGGCTCCACACACGACTGAATGACCATAACCTTCAAGCTTTAGAATCCCCATTTTTATTCCCCCGAAAAAAATTCGGGGGAATCTAGCCGTGAAGTCGTCCGTCTGTCCGTCTGTCTGTCTGTCCGTCTGTCCGTCCGGGCGTAGACGGAATTAATGTCCGCTCCATAACTTCTTACAGCCTTCAAGGATATTAATGATACTTGGTATTATTATTGCCCACAACCAGAGGTTGTGTCGCGAATAAGGTTGGAATGGCTATCCAGGCTTTTTTCGGGGGAATCAGCCACCCTTTGGTGGCCATCCTCTAGTTTTACAGAGTCGGCCATGTGCCGTTTATTGTATCGCCGTAAGACGCAACATCCTTATGTCTCGGATATTAATTGAAGCTGTTATAAAGTTCTAGCGACGTGCAGAAATTATAGAAATTTCGTTCGAATGAATATTTGAGCTGCTATGCACATGCTGTTCACAAAGGAAAACATGATAACCCAGCATACTATTGAATATAGTTACTATGATACATAACAATTCTGCACATGTGGCCAGCTTTTCTTAAAAATCATTCGCAATGACCCGATTTTGATCATAGGAGTATTCGTGAAACTGCGCCCGCCTGTCGGTGACACAAAATGACCGCGGTCGCATGCATACATGTGTATGTGGAAGATGCGACTGTGTTTATAAGCACTGATCTGATTACAACCAAACATTAACACGTGAAACATTACTTCAGAAACATTTCAATAGATTTTACAATTGTTCTAATAAAACGCTGTTGTCATATGTGGCAGTTGTCTAAACTTGGACCCGAAGACCGTAATACAATTATTTTGCAACACCAGTAAGTTATTTTACGAGCCTAGAACCTACGTTTGGACTAATGTTGAAGTAGACCTTTGTACAAATTCCTCATTTCGGGTTTTAAATACCTTTGTGAATGTACTGTTGGATTTCTTGCTCCAGTTATTTTAGAAAATTATATGGCGAATATTTGTCTTCTGAAAATTAATGGCTGTTATTTATTCGATACGATTTTCTCAGAATTGCCCATTACCAAACGCGGCTGATGACTTCCAACTCGGCTGATATGGCGCCGATCTCGGTCGATATGATCCATGCTAGAGTTACTCCCTTTATGCCTTACTAGGCGTCACCAATTTATTTGTAATCATCAAAATCGTTCACCCTTTGATCGTAGAACTCAATCAGAAAGTTTTTTTTATTACACACCTCTTCTATGAAATCCCCATCAACAGCAACACTAAACCGTGCGGAAAATAAAAATCTGTTGATAGACTATTTTTAAATAGAAGTGCAATTTTACTGGAAATTTGTACAAATCGTGCAACGCATTTACAATTTGATTCGCTAGCGATAGCTGAAAATCGTCCCCTGAGTTCCAATGTGTTCTATGTGCCACATAGAACACATTGCAATTCAGGGGACGAAATATTAACACGGGTTCCCCTCGCAAGTTTGGTTGGCGATAAAATGTGCTGTCTGTGTTAATAGTTTTCAAATGAATTGCCGAGTGTCCTTCTAATAATTGTTTTATTGACGTCAAGGCGTGTAATAAACACAGAACGACACATGCGTGTGATTTGGTTAATCGATATGGCACTTGTGCCATCGCGGAAGGATAAACATCGAGGGCTACGGCCTCTCGTTCTATCCTTCCGCGCTGGCACTCGTGCCATATCGATTAACCCATTCACACGCGTGTGTCGTTCTGTGTATGCATGGTGAGGAATTAATTATCACAATAAGTAAAGACTAGGTGGATGAAGAGACGAAAGAAGAAAGTATTCAGCGCGAACTAAGATTCAGAGTCGTAAGAGGAGATTCGTCGAAGTGTGAGAAGAGAACTAGGAGAAGGCGAAACTTCCAATTTCGGGAAAAGAATGAGCAACAATAACACTGTCAGAAAACTGTAACAAATCTGAGAAAAAAAATGTAACTATTTGTTTTGTTTAAATAAATAAAGAGGATATTACATTGTTAGTTTCATATCGGCGGCAATATCAATCCTCGGTAACTTCACGACAGCCTGCGACCGTCAGTCTCAGGCTGATATGAAGTTACCTTGGGTTGGTATCTCGACCGATATGAAGCAAACCAAGAAATACATAACCCATTTTTCACCCATCTATTAGAACCAAGGATTGGCGCCAAACAAAGATTGTATTAACAACGAACTTTGCCTGGGCGATTGTAAAGGTCTAACATATATTGCACAATGGGTATATCAAACGCATAAATTGTTGCCACGCGCCCATTGATCAACAGCCATGACGACTATATAGGTAGGCTCGTGGCACAACGCCCCCCCCCCCACCCCCATTCACGAGAAAGGGGACCTACCGTGAAATGTCCCCATAATTCATAGGACCATTCCCCATCTGCATTACGATGCGATCAATACCTGTTTGTTAGTTTAATGCTTCTGGTTTTTTTCCAAATTGACTTTGATCTAAGGAACCGCCTCTTGTGAAACTTTCGAAACTTCAACCTTGGAAAGAAATCCATTGATTTGCACTTGAACATGTCTCTTTTGACTACTTCGATGCTTCACCTTGTAAAGTCAGTGCAAGAGAATAAACAGATATTGTACAAGTGCCCTTGAGAAACAGATAATGCAGAAAAAAACTGTTTTGAAACAAAACAAACATGAGGACAAGGAGGTATTTTAGCGACGCCTGATGATGCTGTCGTCTTTACACTATCCTAAATGATTAGCGTGCAATTCAAATGTGAAGTGAGGTAATTTAAAGAGACTCCTGCGGGCAGAGTAATGTAAGCAAAATCAATAGAACTTGAATAACAGTGGTGAACATAGCTTACGATTCACGGTGTTAATAAACTCACAGTGCTCTGCAATCAATAGGTCGTACTCTTGTGAAGTATTCTAAGTGTGACTACGGGGTTTGCATTATTAGCATCTAACCTGTAGGATGTACTTGAGAGTTTCAATTGCATTCTGCGAACCACTTACGATTGCTGGCAATTCAGAGATGGCCATCCTCTGATGCTTCCTGTTGACGTCATACGCGCTTGATGAGTTGAAGCTGTGCGTTGAATTTTCGCTTGTCATTGATAGGTATGGATACTTTTTATACTTGACGTTTTGTTATCTAACATAAACAGGACCAGCATCTGTATTTTCCCACATAAATGAAAAAAGCTTTGGATTTCCAACCACGATGTGCGTTCACCTTCGTTAGAACGATCTTTCAATTAGTACAAAAGTTATGATTTGAAACATATTGAAATAAAGGCTCAGGGAGAACGTTTATAGCCTGCAGAGCAGCGGAACAAAACGCACACGTTCAAGCTAGAAAAACATACGTCCAGATAAAAGAACATAAGTACTAGTTTTGTTTTAAATTCTTAAAATTACAAATACGAATAAATTTTATGAATCCTTTCTCTCAGATAAACTGAGAATGCAGTTTAACGTAAGCATGGTTCTCTGTGTTTCAGATTTGAGCGTAAGATCGTAAGTAAATATTAACATTGAAATGGAATGGATATTTATCCTCTAAATGTCTGTTCATTTGAACAATAAAAGTCTTGGATCAATTTTTGCTTTATTCACCTAGTAGGGTGATAAATGTTCCCCATAGGTTTAAGACTGAAAGAATTTATTCCCCAAGTAGCGACGGACTTGTTGACCTCTGGCCTCTACCACATTTGTCGAGCATAATTAATAGTTCGATGGTTGATTTCTTGAAATCATTTTGAAAGTATTACACAATGCCAGTAGAAAACACCACCCACTGCTCATATAACAAAGTATTTTTGGAAGCTTAGCTCGAGTTTGTAGGGGAATTATTTTAGACAGAAATATATTACTGCGCCTTCTTTATTTTTGCCAATTTCCCTAGTCGATCGAATTGGACCAATGTGCTCCTCACTTCTCGTCTGTGTTTTGTCGCGAATTATAGCACGATTTTGCCGCGATTGTCCTGTAGAAGATTTATGGGATAAACAAAATAAACGTATAGTGTTTTCAAGTAAAAAAAAAATTCTACTCGTGGAATTAAGAATGAAACCGACTCACCAGAGGCTCGTCGGTTTCATTCTTTATCCTATCCTACTCGTAGAATATTTTTTTTACTTGGCGTGTGTTGGAACTATTACTGTAAAAGTTCGATTTAAAGTGCTGCTACCAAACCAAACAAATATACATGTCACGTAAGTTTACTCAATATCTCATCTACGAGACATTAGTTGTACATATCAGTTGTTCTGGACATATTGAGTAATGGCCCCGTACTCATCTGTTAGAATGTTTTGAACTTGACCTCTTTTCTCTTTTAATAGTTATATTTGTCAAGAGGACAAAACTAACGATAACAGTTTAGGATTTACCGTTAACCATGTCAACCCACTGTGCAAAGACTTTTGCGACGCAAACAACATCCAACTGGTTAGGATGATCAGTGATAATTTAATCCACAGACCTAAATTAGATTTAAATTATGACTGAACTTCCCAACAGTTACACGATAGATCGTCCATATTCACTGTTTACAGTATACAGTATAGTTGCCGTGGAGTGGTCGTAATCCGCGCGTGGGTAGTGATGTCCACGCATGCGTTTACCAGGTAATAAAAATCATCAGCAAAATTTTAATTAATGAAGCACCGGGTTTTTGATGATTATTCTCACCGGCTCACGAAAACTTCGTGCAGGTTTTTCGCAGCGTTAATGTCTGTGGGGGTAATTTTTAAAATGTTCATTTGTACTGGACGGGCTTTTTCGGAGGTCTCATCGCCCTTTTCTTGGTACAACTCGTTCATCAATAGTTTTTGGTCGGAATGTAACTTTTGAGGTATGCGAATACTGACACGTGACGAACGGTTACGTGCCGTTGGCATGTTGAAAGCTGGCAACAGACAGACTGCAGTGGCTCAAATTTTCAACGTAACTCAATCGATGATTAACAGGTTGTGGTCATGCTACCGTCAGACAGGCAATGTTGATGACATACGTCAGTTAGGTCGTCAGAGGGCGACAACTGCTAACCATGATCGTTTCATCAGAACCACAGCATTACGTAACTGCCAACAAAGTGCCTTAGAAATTGGACAGCAGCTGAGCCGAGCGAGAGATGTGCGAGTCAGTGGTCAAACTACCCTAAATCTCCTACACTGCTGGAACTTGTACACTCGACGGCCTCGAATAATTCCACGTTTGACTGCACGTCACATCGTAGCAAGGCATAATTGGTGTGGAGCACTACAGCACTGGGACAATCGTCGGTGGAGCAACGTCATGTTTTCCGATAAATCGAGATTCACCCTCGACTTCCACGACAGGCGAAACAGAGTGTGGTGGCGGCGGAACGAACGATAAAATGATGTAACCGTTAGGCATCACGATCGTTTGGGTGCTGGATCGGTTATGGTGTTTGGAGACATAACCATGACAAGCAGAACAGCATTACATGTCATCCAAGGGCGTGTCACAGGGCAGTACTACCGTGACAACATGTTAGCAGCTCATGTGGTGCCATTTGCGCGACGTCACAGCCGTCGATTCATTTTCCAAGATGTCGCTACAAAGTTCATTCCGTGTCGCTGCAGAGTTCATCCCGGAGCAGAACATCTCTACACTGCCTTGGCCAGCACTAAGTCCAGTTCACGTTTGGGATATGCTTGGCAGGCGCCTACGGCAACGCCAACAGCCCCCTACCAATGTCCAGGAACCGGCCGCGGCACTGCAGGAAAATGGAATAACATCAGTCAAGCTGATATTGGACGTTTGGTGAGGAGTATGCGACGTCGAATCCGCGCTTGTTTCGCGAACCGAGGAGGATTTACAAGGTATTGAGTTCTTGGACTGAATGTTGTAAATTCTCTGACTGACCGTCCATGTCTTCTAAAGCTCTGTGTGTGGATTGTGTGCTTGTCAGACACCCAACTATCGCTGACTGCAATCATTTCACCAGATGTCCCAGTCTTTTTCATGAAAACATAAATAAATATATTTCTTCATATTTTTCAGTTTTATCAAATATCCTCTTCTTTTTTGAATAGTATATATACAAACATATTATTAGGTGTCCGTGTCTATTCCAGGGTATATGGAAATTTTCACTCGTCTGAATACTGATATACACCAATGTGCAGTTGAATTGTGTGCTTTTCAAACCAGTGTAAATGTCCATACCCCCTAGAATGGACTCCAGAAAATATTTTTTCCTGACTAATATTAGTTACCCCGTGTCTGATCACGTGGTACGGGTTTTTACCTACCCGAAGCCAGCCGTATCCCATGAGGCCGAAGGAAGGCCTCATGGGATACGGCTGACTTCAGGTAGGTAAAAACCCGTACCACGTGATCAGACATGGGGTAACGAATTTAGCTATTGACTTTCCGTTTTAGAAGTACAATCTATTTCATGTGTGAACACACACAGCATGAGATCTTTTATCTTCCATTGTTGAGCCATACAGGTTTCTGTGGAATTTTTGTGCAAAAGAGTTTTTGTGAAAATATGCCGATATGACTAGTATAAAAAAATTATTGAAATTTGTCAGTGGCTGGGCGGACGTATCGTGGGTTTCAATGAATATGGTCTCATACCATGTATCTATCAAACAATCAAATCAAAAAATTCACTTTAGTCAATAGATAACTCTTTTTACCTGTTCGCGAAATTCAAATCCGTATTCGAGGAATACAACCTTATTTTGTTTGACAGACCCCTCTAAACTTTGTTAATCATAATAAAAGAGTAAATATTTGTTGTTATTTTTCATATGTATGTCTAGCATTGAACAGTGAAACACTGAATAACACGTTCGTATAATCAATGCCTTCCTTGGACTAATGAGCAAGGGAGGACAGAAATATGGAAGCTACAGTACGTGGAGAGTGTATTATCACTAAATCACCCACAGTGTGGAGATTACACCCTAGCAATAATTGCAAATTGGTTGCAAAGCATAACAAGCACATGCTTAAACCCGGAGGTCCATTGGCTGAAACATTGCTTGTGTTTTTTGTCCATATGTGCAAAATTTGAAAGTTATAGTTTGGGTGATAACTCCACTCCGCGGGTTAATTAGTTACAATCCACTCTCCACGTACTGTACGTGCATTTTAACTGTGTGATAAAACGACAGACGAAAACCAATAATTGCTGCCAAAATGGCATTTTGAAGATCAAAAAATAATTGATACCTCAATATTAAAATATAGTTCCATCAGTGCATGTAGTTTTGTCATAGATACATGAAACTAAAGGTAGAATTGTGAATATTATTTTTTTAAAGGATAATATTGTTAATCTTCATCTGTATATTAGCATCATATACTAATTTAACGAATTTTTCTGAAAAAATAATCCCTCTGCATAATCCTGTTTTTACTCATGTTTATACACCGTGCTAAAGCAAGATGTAAATATTCTATGAGTGTGAAGGAACTATTTACAGTGTACTTTTCAGCCAATCAAATCCCTCGATTTACTGTCTATCAGGAAATGTATAGAATAAATAGGTACTAGGACCGGTAATCAGATTAAAACCACGAGTAGAATAAGGTTTAAAACCCTTATTCCGCGAGTGGTTAAAATCTGATTACCGCCCCTGGTAACTATTTGTTTTATTTATACTATGCTCTTAATAAATAATCGACTTTGTCACTTAAAATGGAGTAAGAAGGATACTTTCTATCGCTAACACACGGGTTTGTTTTGTTTTCGTCTGCGCTAGTGGGCAGTACTTCCGGCTGCACGTGAATGCTTGATTGACAACTAGACACATCGTCAAAGTTGATTGAATTTACCTTGCTTTTTCAGTCAAATTATTATTAACAATTCTTAAATTTTAAATATTTAATTGTTGGTATTTTAAACTTAATAAGTCATAGGACGTAGTAGATAGTAGCGCAAAACGTCGAGTGTTTGAATAAAATATCGCGAAGTATGAATGTATCGAAATTGGCAAATTGGGTCATATCAAAGATCAAGTTGGATGTAGTTCCTACTATATGTGTAAATTTTTGTAATGGGATTCCCATTGAAAACGTTTTAACAGCAGTAGAAGCTTAACACCGTTAGTGAGGTTAAAAACTCAAATTTAACATACGGGCTTTTCACAGGTAGTAACATAGGTGAGCATGATATAAAATAAATGTTATGATATCCTGGTAATACATAACGAATGATGTGGGGCTGTTGAGTGAAGATTTCATCGGCGGCGTTTAGAACTAGTGAAATACGGGATGTATTTGTTAAAATAAATTCATTTATCATTATAATATATAGAGGATATCTAATGTTTTCTTGTGAATACCGGGATTTATCTCACGAGTGAGTGAGAGAATTTGTATTTTCACTCGCAGCTTGCTGCGAGTGAAAATAAAAATTCTCTCACTCACGAATGAGATTAATCCCGGTATTCACAAGAAAACATTAGCTTTTCTTTATATTATACTCCTTTCATTTGAAGATTCAACTGAATCTTGCCAAACCGACGCCCATACCACGCAAGAAATCTGTTTACACAATCAGCAGATCGCTGTTTCCGCTGACACAGATCACATTAGATGTTGTGGACATCCACACAAAATAGTTTTCGGGATTGTTGGCGAAATGACGTAATTTTTAGCCACAAACAAATTCAGTAAAATGAAATTTCTACTTCATTTTCGTTTCAACAATAATTCTTCAACATAGAATTGAAATAATTCAACAATTTAAATAACTATATCAGCGCTTCGACCCGAAAAATGTCGATCGCGCATTAATACATTTTGGCATTCAATCGTGATCTGCCGCGTCTTGTTATACTCACTTGTGGAGCAAGAACAACTTTTGTTTTGCGCTTGTGAAAATTCATTTGTAAATTTCAAGTTCACACGAAATGTTAGTCACCTAGGTGTTTGATCTCACTAGTGAGGGGAGAACGCAATTTATTTTTTACCGATTCCTATTATAATTAGACGTTAGGGGTGTAATAAATGTCTATATTAATACAGCAAGACTTAACACTCTATGTATATTTTTTTACGTAAGCAAAGTGGCTGTTCGTCAACACGCAGCACAATGAACACACAAATTTGGAAGGAGGTTCAGTAATAATTTAATCCTACAGCCAAACATGGCTGTAGGATTAAATTATTACGGAACCCTCTGTAGACATAACAAGGACTCACTCAATTCCCCGTTGGCAGTAGCGCATAATATGATAGCATTCAGAGCGTCGGGATTGAAAGACATAAACTTTAATGTTCAAGAAATCGATCCTACGCTGAGTAAACAAATTCGTCAAATCTGGTTTTCACTCGGCATTGAAGACCGGATGAATAGTTTTCCAGAGCTTTGATAATTCGTGTGATTACTGTTTTTGTCATATAATGTGGCGACATCGTACCGTGTTAAAATTGAGAGCGGTCAATGAAAAGTAGAAAATACATCATGTCGATCCTATAGTCGCATTGCAGCCACTTTAGAAACATCGTGTAGCGGTCGATAAGCTGCTATCCGATAAGAGAAATCTGAAAAATAATATTTTAGTCCAGAGGTGTTGTGTAGATAAATTATTCCAAGTTTACCGCACGGTCGTCTGAAAACAGATTGTATCACCAGTAGTGGTTTGCAGTCAGTAGGAGAACCATTGGTGGAGTGTGCTAACACCGGAACTCGTCGACATTCATCAGCGTATTCTAACATAACGCAATGATTCAGTTGCAGCGAGCAGGGGCTTCGTCTTTACGATAAGCAAAGAAGTATTTTGGACAGAAACAATGTTGCGAGAAGAGGTATGCTGCAAGTTGAGACCCAAATACGTTTGTTTGTTTGTCTGTTTATTGTGGTTTAATAACATTTTAAACAGCCATGGTCATATTTTGTCGGACAGTTTTATGAGCGTAGGAAGCGTGAAGGATTGAAACGCCGAGCAACTGCGGGTAACTGTTGAACGGTCCAACTTACTAGCCAGGCATAAATAGGGTTAACATTCGTTGAAGGCAAATGTACTGCAGATGTGTTGTACGCCTTGTGCCACTTCGGCCATTGGGATGAAGTATCTTGTCCCAGGACACGACGCTGCTAAGGATCGAACCGTCGACCCTTCTATCTGAAATTCAATGCACTAATTAATGCGCTTCCGAACATAATGTATAAACTTTGAACAAGGACAAAAAAATAACTACAGCATGTGAAGCTATTTGTCCAGATTTTGGCAGAGGAATTGATAATATGCTGAGTGGCGTTAGTTCTAAATACAGTACAGTCGCCGCGGAGTGGTTGTAATCCACGCGTGGGCAGTGATGTCTACGCATGCGTTCACCAGGTAATAAAATCTCCATCAGCCAAATTTTAATTAATGAAATACCGGGTTGTACCCGTTGCTTCATTTATTACATTTTTAATGATTATTCCTTTAACCCTCTGCCTAACATGAAAAGCAAACGACATTTGCAAAAAACATTCTTGAATAACTATTTTTTTTTTCATTTTTTGTCTCAAAAACATAGGTTATGACCCCTCGTTGGAACGAGCTCGACGAGCTCGTTCCAACGAGGGGTCATATCTTATGTTTTTGAGACAAAAAATGAAAAAATAATGAAAATTAATTGGCGATTTTTGAGAATTGCGCTGGCCGGTTTTGGGCGTTACGTTGGGTAAAGGGTTAATTAGTGTTTGAAATCTGTTATTGCGTGCGTGGAAATATTGCCCACCATTTAGTACAATATGCTTTGTAGCCAACGGTATCTACTCCCTACGCACCAGCAAAGCTCGTTACCTTGTATTTATTCGAGTTTACTGATCCACAACTCCCATTACTAAAATGGTAAGCAAGTCGGCTGGACTACAATGTGTCGCGACCCGGCTTCAATCATCTATGTCTGCCTCTATGTCCAGAAGCCCATTGGATATCTCCTATTGAAAAAGAAACTCAAAAAAACATTGGATCTCAAATGCTAGAGTACAGTTGCCGAGGACTGGTCGAAATCCACACCTGGGCAGTGATGTACACGCGTGTCAAAAAATCAGCAAAAATCTTAATTAATGAAGCACCGGATTGTACCCGGTGCTTCATTAATTGAACATTGGATGATCATTCCTATAATTAGTGTTTAGAATCTACTATTATTGCGTCCGTGAAAATATTGCCCACCCGTGGAAAGTGACTAGTCCACATCAGATGCATTGTATTTTCATTTGTTTTTTTTCAATTTTCAGCCTTGATTTCAAAAAACTGTATTGGTGAAATCTCCATCCAGGGGTATAAAGCCTATCGCGATATGGTCTAGAAAGAGACCGCTTTTACGATAACAGTACTGTATATAGCGGCAACCGAACAGTACTGAAGATAGGGCGAGGTGGCTCAGGAGGTAGAGGTGCAGGCTGCAAGCCGAGAGGTCCTCGTTTCGAATCCCACCTGCGGCAACCGCGTTGTCCTTTCGCAAGACACACTTCACCCCAATTGCCTACGTGGGTGCACGGTGATGTTGTGTACTAAGGCGTACTGCACGTCGATGGTGCACCTGTCTTCACCCAATGCTAACCCTGCTTGTGTGGTGTTAGTATGTTGGGAGCTGACAGTTGCTTGCCGTTGCTCGGTGGTTCTTTCCGGGTACTCGGTTTCCTCCACCCGGAAAACTGTCGCCGAGGTCATGATTAGCCACTGTGTAGAAATATGTGACCTTAACCCTTCACCCAACGAATCGCGGGCGCATCCGCCCGCGTAATATGCAAATTCAGCAGCTGAAAAAATATTATTTTTCGACAAATTTCAACAAAACCATATCATGTGACCCCTCTTTGGAACGAGCTTGTCAAGCTCGTTCCAAAGAGGGGTCACATGATATGGTTTTGTTGAAATTTTTGGAAAAAATTTTAAAAAATGATATTTAAAATAATAAATTTTGATATCCTTTTCCCCGTCAGATCACAATCTAGTCTCCAAATATTCACCAAGCTCTGGAGCCACGAGTCTAATTCTGCTCTGTAATGACAGTTCGTTATGTTGGTTTGTCATGGGTTAGAATAGTGTTGCTTTCTGGGTAAAATGAAAGTGACGTGGTGCGATTGTAACCGATCTGATTGGAGAGTGTTCAGGCCAATCGCCAACCTTGTTCTTGGAAACTTACGTTTTTCGAACAGCACATGCACTTCGTCATTGCGATGAAATGGCATATTAGTTCACACAATACGATTGCACGTTTCTGCCTCTTTGGTGATTTAGAAAAATAATGAGTCAACAGTTTTTGAAAATTTGGCTTCTGTTTCCGTCGATATTTTAAAATTTTCGCGCTTAGTGTGTTATATAGCGGTTTATTTTATTTGTTTTTACATAGATTTTTTTTTACATAGAAATATACTATTAGTGGAAATATTAATTACTTGCTTTATTTACTCAAAGAGTAATTTTTTTCATCTCAAGCACGAACTAGAAATCTTCTCTTATTTGTTCGATAGAAGCATCACCTAGTTAAACTGGTAGTTTTCTTAAGATAAATACCACTCTCATTAGCTGAATGTATAACTCGTAATTATTCACAAGTGATAACGTGCGGTACTTAAAACTTTGACAATTATTGAATATATCATGTGAGGAACAACTACATAATTATGTGATATAATAACTAGTTCTTTTAAATGGCTAGTTTCCTACAATTTAAAATAAGTTTGCAATGCAAATTAATCTTTTAACCAATTAATTGATAGGCAGCGAACTTACATTTTGTAAAATGCTGGAGAGAAGAACTTAGTAAATACTTAGACCGGCAAGGAAGGAAAATGAGATTTACCATCGGGCACGTACAGTACGTGGAGAGTGGATTGTAACTAAATCACCCGTGGAGTGGAGTTATCACCCAAGCTATAACTTTCAAATTTTGTACATGTCGACAAAAAACACAAACAATGTTTCAGCCAATGGACCTCCGGGTTTAACCCGGAGGTCCATTGGCTGAAACTTTGCTTGTGCTGGTTAGGCTTTGTAACAAATTTGCAATTATTGCTTGGGTGAAATCTCCACTCTGCGGTTGATCTAGTGATAATACACTCTCCACGTACTGTATTTATGAAAAATAATTTGCCCACTGAAAACGACAGTAAAAACCATATGCATAGAGTTGCGTGCTTTGTATGTCATACATTAGTCAGACATCCAGAGGGGGCGGGGGGGAGTGGGGGGGGGGGGGGTGCTAACCTCGCAATGTTTGGAAGTAAAAAGGCTTTTGGGTCTTTTCTAGGGTAACTATTTGCAGTGAATCCGAAATCTGAATGAGGCCACTCAATAAACCTTGATATTTAATATGGTGTGAAAGCTGCCCGCCAGAAACACTATTTTCATAAATTCGTTTATATATCACAACGAAACTTGCACAACGTATGCATGTACCACCACTAGATGGTGTGTTGCATACAACATTTACGATTGGTCCATCAATGTCAAAGTCGCAGATAGAGGTCAACACAAGGAATCAACATACATGTACACATCAACTTTGTTTAGTGTCTGGATCAAAACGTTTTAGCCCTTTGCCCAACGAATCGCCCGCATCCGCCCGCGTAAAATGCAAATTCAGCAGTTATTTATTTATTGGTGTTTAAAGTCACATATTTCTGCACAATGGATAATCATGACCACGACAGTTTTACGGGTGGAGGAAGCCGGAGTACCCGGAGAGAACCACCGAGCAACGGCGAGCAACTGCCAGCTCCCCAACATACTAACTCCACACAAGCAGGGTTAGCATTGGTTGAAGACAGGTGCACCATCGACGTGCAGTACGCCTTAGTGCACAGCGTCATCGTGCCCCCACATGGGCAATGGGGGTGAAGTGTCTTTCCCAAGGACACAACGCGGTTGCCGCAGGTGGGATTCGAACCGAGGATCTCTCGGCTTGCAGCCTGCACTTCTCCCAACTGAACCACCGCGCCCCCAAATTCAGCAGTTGAAAAAATATTATTTTTTAAAACATTTCAACAAAACTATGTCATGTGACCCCTTGTTGGAACGAGCTCGTTGAGCTTGTTCCAACGAGGGGTCACATGATATAGTTTTGTTGAAATGTTTTGAAAAAGTTAAAAAAATGATATTTGAAAAAATAAATTTTGATTTCGTCTGCGTTGGGTAAAGGGTTAGCGGAAGGAGACATCACGCTTAAACTTACACAAAACATGGACCATAACTAGCCCGTATGTCACAAAAAAAGGATCAGCATGTACAACAACTTTTAGTGTCCACTCTCTGACTGTTTGGTACAGTTTAGTTGCCGTGGACTGGTCGAAATCCACGGGTGGGCAGTGATCTGCACGCATGCGTTTACCAACTAATAAAAATCATCATTAGAAAAATTTTAATTACTGGAGCGCCGGGTACTTCATTACTTAAATTTGTGATGATTATTCCTATAATTAGTGTTTGGAATCTAATATTATTGAGTCCGTGGACATATTGCTCACAAGTGGAAAGTGTTAGTCCACGGCGGCCTTACCGTAGAAATGAAACGTGTACAACATATGTACCACCTCTAGGTAGTGTGTCGCTTAAAAAAACTACCCCAAACCTTTTAATTCCCGACATTCCAAGGTTATCCCCAAAATGACCACAACATGTACCTGATATAAACATACCCCATACTTGAAAACTAAACTCACACTGTATTGCCCATTTCTCCAGTTTTCTGATGCAGCATCCATTCTGCCTGGGACAAGCCATTAGAACGCAGGCGAGATTGGCGTGTGGAGCCGCCTGGACCAACGAAATAAGTTGACATGTCAAACTGTTGTACAATGTTGTGATTCCAAAAGGGGGTAGAGAATTTCGACCTGGTCGCGACCTAACCGAAATTATCTACCCATCTTCTTCACATAGAATCGTATCTGTCGAAAACACAATTTGAGAACAATGAATCTTAGATGCTAATTTGGTTTGTATTGTATGGTTTTTCTTTCAGTCTTGATTCCGTACACTGCAAAAAATATAGGTTCTCTTTAGAACCAAAACTGGTTCTAATCTTGTCCCTGAGATGGAACCAGCTCTGTTTAAATAGTATTTACTTCAAATCAAATAAATTTACCAAGAATAGCATTCAATTTTAACAGAATATAACATGAACTGAAGTAGATTCAGCACTAAACTTGGAGCTTATTCAACGCAGTCGCCAAACATTTTGAAATAAAAGAGATGTGAACAGTTGGCATATCGAACCAGTTTTGGTTCTGTACAAAACCAAAACTGGTTCGATATGCCAACTGTTCATATCTCCTTTGCTTAATAATGATTTGAGACAACCTCGTATAAGCTCTAAACTCACGGCTGAAACCCCATCAATTTATGTTTAATTCTGTTAATATTTAATGGTAATCTTTATAAATGTATTTGATTTGAAATAAATACTGTTTAAACAGAACTGGTTCCATCTCAGGGACAAGATTAGAACCAGTTTTGGTTCCAAAGAGAACCTATATTTTTTGCAGTGTAATATTTGAATTTTGAAATGTCGATCCTGGTAAAACTATTACGACCTGATCGAAAAAAACGACCGCTTTTGCGAACAAATTACTCTATAGTTTTTCTTACCCCACTACCGTCTTTCAAAATGAGCTGAGGTATGGATATTGTGTAACACCAAAGTCTAACGCTATTAAATTACACGGAATTTCGGAGTATCAGACGAGTTTGCATGTGCCTTCAATTGGTACTGGCAACCTACTGAACGATAAAGTCTTGTTACATACCACTCGAGATATTAGCGGAACTCTTGGCATCTATACGAAAGAAGAGACAGTAGCAGGGATGGCGAACCGGAGGGACATAGGGGAAGCCCACACCCTCAACACACACTTTTTTTCTCAGATATACCGCATGCTTACAGGATGTGTTTGAGAGAAACATATCAATTTTTGTAGGCATTCCTGTGATATATTTTCTGCAGATGTCAGCTCACCGGTTGCATTTGGCCAATAAATTCCTTCTTCAACCAGTTCAGTGTTTTCCTTCTTCTTCAGTCATTTATCGTCCAACCCGAAGGTTAGCCTTCGGGTGGAAAGGTGGCTGTAGTATAAAAAAGACCATGACCCTTCTTACGGACATTTGTATACTGAAAGATTATAACAAATGACCTGACACGAAATGACGTTGCCGGGTGTTTTGAAGTTATATTATACTAATCCGCCTCCCTAGCCAATCAAGAAGACGTTACTTCAGTTATGTGGACCCATTTGTCATTTTTCCCAAGCGGTCCAAACCAGGGTAGGCACGGTGTGCCATGGAAATTGTTCTCCCAACCAATCTCCCCACACACTTTTATTGGCATTCGGCTGCCCCGGGCAGTGTATTGAAGACAATAGCTCGAAACAGGCTAGTCGTGTTATTTGTGATAGAATGCAGTTCTAATAAAACAGTGTTAGTGGCAATTGCAGTGGATAGTATCAGTACCGGTTACCTCTAACAATACATTTTCCCAAATCACTTCAGCGACGTGAAGCAAAGCTCCTTCTTGCATTTCATCCGACCGTTTTTGGCGGATACAGGAGAATGAAAAACATCTGCGTCTCAGGTTGGTAAAAGGATATGACTCAAAGGGTGGACCTAAAACGTTGCAAAGACGTTTTTATCGTTTCATCGCGTTTCATATTCGGCGATTTTATTAGTTAATTAACTCTTAACCCGCTGAGTATTTTCAAGATTTATTTATTTATTTATTGGTGTTTAAGGTCACATATTTATGCACTATGGCTAATCATGACCGCGACAGATGTACGGGTGGAGGAAGCCGGAGTTCCCGGAGAGAACCACCGAGCAACGGCGAGCAACTGTCAGCTCCCCAGCGTACGAACTCCACACAAGCAGGGTTAGCATTGGTTGAAGACAGGTGCACCATCGACGTGCAGTACGCCTTAGTACACAACGCCACCGTGCCCCCACGCGGGCAATGGAGATGAAGTGTCTTGCCCAAGGACATAACGCGGTTGCCGCAGGTGGATTCGAACTGAGGATCTCTCGACTTGCAGCCTGCACCTCTACTTACCGAGCCACTGCGCTCCCTATTTTCAAGATATTTTTAATCAAATCTAGTCATGGCTGCTGTACAGCAGCCATGACTAGATTTTATGAAAAATTATTCCAAATGTAAACAAAGAATCCTTGGCGAAAAGGTCCATTCAATTTACTGGGTGAAAATTCTATCATATGTGGCTGAATTACACTTATTTCGGTTACAAGAGAAACCCTATGCTGGGCAGGAATATTCACCAGCAGCATGCAAAGAGTTAAGTCTCACTCAGGAGAAGAGGTCATCATAATATCTGTAGCAGTTGCGGATGTTATACTGGAAGCCACTAGTGCACATGTCGGTTGTGTGTTTAATAAATGGTGGGTTGAAGTGATAATACTCTCAGCAAAAATAAGTAGTGGTATGAACAGTCCTTTACTGGTCGAGGACAGAAAGTAAGTGAAGAATCCGCAAACAATCGAAATACGGTGTCTGTTTTGTGCGGTGATGGTATAGTGAGGTAGAACCTAACTTAACCTTATATATCAGCAGTTCATTTTGAGTTGTGTTAACTGTGCAGGCGCTCTGAGGACGACTAGCTTTATATTTGCTTAGAAAACACGTACTGACTTCTACCTCGAATTTACTCTGCTTGACTGCGCTATGTTTTAATTTGGACGCCAATCGGAAGTAAATTTACTTGTGTTTCTTATGGTCTTTCATGCGCTTTGAGTTAGATATCCATTTGCATCTTATTTGATAATCGTAGAAAACGCTTGTATAATCGCCGAAGAATATTCAATTGCGATGCAATGCACGAGCAAAGAAAACCAGCGTCTGTTATGTTTTCTTATATTTTTTTCTTTCTTTTTTGTGCATGTTGTGCATGGAACTTCCATGTACAATACAGGTGGTGTGCGATCGACAGAGTAACTTTAACACACTGCTCGAGGTCTCCAATACTGCACATGAAAATTGCGACACAACTGGCGCAGTTTTCTAGTTTTTTCAGAATCAAAATATGCCTTCCAACTGAAATAAACATAGCGAGCTTATTTTCGCGGAGGATTATAAGACATATTTTAGATAAAAAGCAACAATATTCTACCAGGTACAGTTAAAACTAGACGTCCTGTCATGAAATTCACACAAATAGCACGTAGATCTGCACGTTAATATACGCGTTATGACCATAGTAAGGCTATCAAATTCTGTACATATGGCCTGTGCACAAGCAATGTTTCAGTCAATGGACCTCCGGGTAACCCGGAGGTCCATTGGCAGAAACATTGCCCGTGTTTGCTATGAGTAACCAGGAGAACCTGCCGTCCTTTGGATGCCATTCGATATGGCATTTGCACGCAATTCCTACGCGCAATTAAGCCTAGATAAGCGCACAGTTCGTGACACGACTTCTAGTTTTAACTGTATATGGTAAGAAACGCCGAACTGTCGTAAATGTTTATAAACAAAAACAAACCTTGTCAGTTCCATGTCAAAGATGCTCTGCAAACCCACCCTCCACTTTAGATAATGCCATAATGAATCTCACAGAATGGTTGCATTTACGGTAATAATACGTAATTGCTTCTGGTCTTATTTGTATTTAAAGTAACGTGCGGAGTAATTACGATAACTACCCACCATCTATGATCACAAAAGTGGCATCATTTTCGATCACATCACGATCTGGTCGCTTCGTACTTGAACCAGTTATTGAGAGTTCATGAATAAAATACTGCAGAATCAAGACCAAATCAAGAAAACAACGGAACAAAAGAAAATAGAAAATGAAATTTAGTGTTATCGTGTTTTTTGTTTTGGATACGCGAGATTCTACAGTGTTGTAACGACCCAATCGTAATCTGTTCGAAATCCTTTGTCCGCACTTCTTGATCTACGAAACAAGAGTCCATTAAATTATTGTTGGGTGAATATTACAAATAATGGAAAATTATTATTATATCACTGAGTACACAATAATTCAATATTAACTACCCCCGAAACACCCTAAAATGTCTTGATTATCAACATTTATATACTTATCCTTTAACAACAATACTTAATGCCTTGCCAATTAAGGGTTTAACCAATTATGTCTCTTGTCAAGGAAACTGGGGTATGTTGAGTGAAATATAATTAGATAAATACTGTCGAAATAGAGAGCAGTGAATTGACATAATTTATTGCGGAAAATATTTCAGGAGCAAACACTGCATGGAGGTTGATACTGGAAGGATGTTCTCAGAACAGCATACCACAAAACATTGTATCAAATTACGGCACTTAGATTAATTTTCTCATTATTATTTTCGCATAATAAAATTTACAAGCATAATAATTATACAATATATCATTTCCATACTGCTTTAAGAATGCTCTCAATTAAACTAATAAAGTATAAACAAGTAAATTAACCCTTTACCCAACGTAACGGCCAAAACCTATTGCGCTATCTGCAAAAATCGTCAATTAATTTTAATTATTTTTTCATTTTTTGTCTCAAAAACATAGGTTATGACCCCTCTTTGGAACGAGCTCGTCGAGCTCGTTCCAATGAGGGGTCATAACCTATGTTTGTGAGACAAAAAATGAAAAAAATTAGTTATTCAAGAATTTTGTTTGCAAGTGTCATTTTCTTTTCATGTTAGGTAAAGGGTTAAAGTGAGATGTAATTTAGAGTTATCTAGTGTTTTTTGTGAGGATTCCGGTTATATCATGATTTGGCACGAGCAATACACACTTCAATAACATAATCGGTCCATTCGATTCTAATTTTGTTATACACACTTCTAAAAAAGATTTCAATGTTTTCGATAGATTCTCCGGCAAATTATTCACAAGGCAAATCAGCTGCTATTGGACTTAAGTATCTTCTAACCATTTCGCAGCAACGTTTATTGATCATCCGCAACATAATATAGACCTCGCGTATTCTTTGCACGACATTCACTAATAGGTCGAAATTGTTAACACGTGTATTTCAAATGAGCGAAAACACTATAGGAACAATTGTATATCAGAGCGCAACACTTGCTTTTCTCTTTTAGCATATGCAATGGTCTGAATCCTTTCATCGTGTGTCTGGAAAGGCACATTCACTACATCGAAACACACAGAGAAATGCTGGCTCCTCCAGAAACCAACACACTGGTTCTTCCGTGTGTCCTGACAGGGGAACCAAATTCGTTTGCGTGGAACGAAACATACACATGTTTTGGTTCTTCAAGCTGTCACATGACCTAGACTGTCTAGGCTTCTGGACATTGTATAAATTGTAAAATAAAATGCTGAGCCCAGTTGAAGTTATCAAATGACGGCAAAGCAAAGTCAGAAACACATTTTCAATTGTTCCATCACGCATACGTTAACCCTTTAACCCTTTACCCAATGTAACGTTCAAAACCGGCCAGCGCTATTCTCAAAAATCGCCTATTAATTTTAATTATTTTTTCATTTTTTGTCTCAAAAACATAGGTTATGACCCCTCATTGGAACGAGCTCGTTCCAATTAGGGGTCATAACCTATGTTTATGAGACAAAAAATTAAAAAAATTAGTTATTCAAGAATTTTTTTTGCAAGTGTCGTCTGCTTTTCATGTTAGGTAAAGGGTTTACCAACGCACACGATATCAAAATTTATTATTTTAATTATTGGACTTTTAAAAATTTTTTTTTTCAAAACTTATCAACACAACCATATTATGTGACCTCCATCAGAACGATCTAGATGTGCTGGTTCCGATGAAGGGGGTCACATTATATGGTTTTATTATTATTGTTTAAAAATATATTTCTTTCAACTGCTCAACTTGTAAATTACGCCGGTAGATGCGGCCTTTTCGTTAGGTAAAAGGTTAAGTTGCGCGACAACGGCTATTTTGCATACAAACAACACAGGCAACTCAATATGAAATTGCCTGCTTCTAGATCACATGATAACTCTTTTGTTTTGGTTTCTCGATATGTTTTGTTTCTACTTGGACCTAATTTGGCGCGGATTTTCTCTGAGTGCAGAAGGGATGTACCCGCGATTTCCAAAGAAGGGGACAACCTTTTAGGCTGATGATGAAAAGTGGCGAAGTTTGGCCAAACCTTGACTGTTCCTGGAACGCACGCGCAACAGATATTTAAGTATTGTTTTGTGGGTATGTCTCATCCAGTTTATTTGCTCACAGTCCCCATTCAAACGATTCACTATTGTCGACTGATCCTATGGGAATCACAGGACAATAAAGCCACCTGAAAGCTTGATTGATATTCTTTGGAATAAAAAAATAAATAAATAAGTAGCCCAGGCGAGTTTTCGATCTTATTTCATCCGTATGTCCTTGCTGTTCAAATCGAAATTTTTGTTTATTGGGGAGGATAGACACGTTCTGCTAGTGTTCCTCGTCCGGGTTCGTTCGTTTTCTAATGAGATAGAGAGAAAGCTGAATACAAAAAAATGAACAATATCATCTGAAACGGAGATGAAATGTGCACCTCCACTTCGACGGTCTCAAACGGCTGGTTATCATTTATCCACTGACGCAAACTGGTTTGTGACACATCCTACATAAGAATTAATGCACGCTGTCCCAATAGAAGGTTTAAACAATCTGTACTTGATTCAAGTACATCCAGTAGTAAACGGAATATCGTAAGCTTTACGCACTCGTAAATAAGTCGGACAATACAATGAAGACGACCTGATATTTTTGTGCCAAGGCGTTTATCTGAAATAAATACATTCGTTTCACACGAACTTTCTTGTGAAAGCAATAAATACAAACGGCTCAAAATAAGTATCTTTACCTATAAACTATATGTATGACCGAATGCCATTTATTTTCTAAGGTTTAATGAAACGTTGTCTTGACAAATTTGTCGGCAGTTTCTCTTCGCGATCACGGAAAAAATGTATTAACTTCATTGAAATTGCGTGCGCTGGGAGATCAGTTCAAACCAGATGTCAAAGAAAATAATTATTTACCGACAGGAACCATTTAGAATAAGTTTAAATTCACGTCACGCCGATTGTACTTAGTTCCTTTGGCATATTAATGTTATGTATATCTCAAATACCTCTTCCGTCCGGTAGTACTCTGCAAACTTGTTTGTTATCTTAGAATGAATCTGCCGTTCTCTGCATGGGACCTTCCAAAAAGTGACGGAGGGGTCCTTTCGCGCAGCGTAAGGACTTTTCTGGGAAATTTTCAACCTCTGTCCCGGATCCTCTCCGTTGGCCTCTGCGAAGCTTCGAAATTCGATTCGATTCGAAATCACCAAATATTCGATTCAAGTCAAGCTCATTCGGAACTATTCGAATCGTCGGGATGTTCACAAATTTCTATACCAAGTGTCTCCTCTTGAACTTTTTAAGACCCGGTGATAGAAGAAGTGCTCAAGCGGGTTCCGCTTCCAATACTACTTTGGTTCCATTTTGGGATATTCCGCATTTTTGTTTCACTTGCCCAAACAGACAAGTAGCCGTTGAATTATATAGTTTAGTGGAGTGCGGCTACATTTACGGACGTTTTATGGGCCAAGAATATAAGTTTTAACCATTTGGACTCTAGTGGTATCTTCCATGCCAGTTCAATGGCAGCAAATAGAAGAGTCCATATTCATTATTTGGGGCAGACCAATCAATATTTTCAACGTGCAGCCTCGGGGCTGCACGTTGAAAATATTGATTGGTCTGCCCCACACATTTACTGAACAGCCATCCTATTTAATGTTCTGGTCGGAAAATCGGCCGCGTGGGTTCAAAGGGTTAAAAATTAATTACTCGGGACTTGCAAAATATTGATTGGTCCACCCCACACATTTACTGAACAGCCATCTTATTTAATGTTCTGATCGGAAAATCGGCCGCTCAGTTTCAAAGGGTTAACGCTCGTATTGTGTTACGGTGGGGGGGGGGGGGGGGTCTTTTACACGGACATTTTATTCCATTGATTACATTCGCGCTTGGATATTGATTCAGGGCCGAGCTTTTATCTCGTCACCAACCCACTTGAATACGACTTCCTTATTGTGTGATATGAAGGCACACATTGACCCTTAAACACCAACAAACAAACATTACATGCATTACATTTATCGTTACAAAAATAGGAATCAGCATTTGTTTCCAAACAGTGGGGTGATATCTTTGTCTAATTGTAAGTTGGAGGATTGAGGTGAAACAATTCCGACAGCGATAACTGCAGTTGAAAAGTATCACCGCATGTAACACACGGCATCTTCGGAAATTTAGTGGTCTCGCGCCCGATATGTAGAGGGTGTGTTCCTTCTCTTAATTAGAAAACCCGCCAATAACAGGATGTTTTAAGGGCGCAATCTACTTGAGTTTAATTGACTGTTAAGACTTTTAAATAAAATGAAAACCACCAGAATTAAGTTCACTCTAACATTCTTGATGGGTGTTTGTCAGCTTCACGTGCCATCCCATTTTTTCAAACGAACTATTTTCAATAGATTGATTTAATGAAATGTTACCTCGCCGAATGGGATATGAAATGCCCAGATTGGTGCTAGTACCATTGACTCGGTGTTGTAATGTTTTGCTCGAAGAGTTATTTCCAACTGCGCTTCAAACAACAACTTTTCCCGAGACGGTGAAAAACTCATATCATCTGTAGCTGTAACATAAGAAACCCAGTTTAAAAAAAAATGGCAACTACAGGGTCGCGGAGCAACTTTGAATGTGATTGGGTTGAAATGTAAGTCATATAAAAATCTGGACGAGTTTAGGGTAAAATTGTACAACCGGCACCCTTGAGCTCCAAACTCGCCACGATCGCTGAGTACGCCTACATATTGTTATTTTGTAATTTGACACGCTATTGGGGTGGTGGGTACTCCGCACCTAGGTCAGTACTTTGGAACCTTCGCCACACCGACTTGAAAAATCGCCAACTCGAAAGGTAAGTTATTTGGTATTTAGGCTGACATGTAGAGTGGCAAGTAATTAACACACTGAGCGCGTAAAAACATCAGGTCGGAAAATTATGTGGGAGTTGTCTACATTTATTCATATAGGCCTACTATTTCAAATATTTGAACACTGTTGGCCAAACAAGTGGAGCTTAAGCCCCCACCCCTCTTTCAGCTCAACGACACCTGAAATAGCCTCTTGCTTTTTGTTTTTTGTTGAACGGTTTGTATGTCGTTTGTTCACTTAATTTCATCAACCCTTTCAAAAATGGCGTCCAGTAGCCAATACTATTAAAATATTAGAACGTTCCTTTTCATGTTTTATCGATCGATAGTACCTGAGTTTGTGTGATTTCTGAAATAAAACCTTCAGCAGGTTTTATTTCAGAAATCACACAAACTCAGGTACTATCGATCGATAGAACATGAAAAGAAACGTTCTAATTATTTTATTATGCTGAACAAAAAATAGCTTTCATTGTTAAGCGTTAACTGCAACATACCATCAATCTTGTAATAACAATGTAGTTGAATCCAAAAACATGACGTCATTTCGAACGAATGACTTCTCTTTAGGAGATTCTAGGTCACCAAATTCGAAAATGACTTGTCACAAGTGCCGTCACTTTGGGAGTTTCTATATCACCAAATGCCAGTGTTTACAACTGCATCATGCTGTTCATGTTATAATTCATTATAAATGCTTGTGTGATAAGTGGTATAATGGAATATAAATCCATGTTTCTTGGACGACGACAGTTGTTAGAATTAAGCGGAGTGAAACAATTTATTTTGATCTTGAGGCGGAGGCTCAGTGAGGTCGAGGAGTACTAAACTTGTGGAAATATAATTGACTGAAGTCATAACTCATATTTAGGATTCACTGAAGTGGTGAACAACACGTGAGTTTTTAATATTTCTGATTCTTTTGAAATCATTGTTTGCAGTTGAAATTGAAAACACACCCACTGAAGATGATATATTTGTTGGCAAGTTAGTGTCTATCGGTGACGAAAAAAGTTAAACGGACACGGCGCCAGCGTTTGGTGTTGAGAAATTCCAATGATCAGAGTGTGCCTAATCGACGCTGATCAATGGAAGTGGAGCTTACATTTTCTACGTTTTCTTGTCTCCAGGGAAGAACGTTCCTATCGTACCCGTGTTTTGCCCCCAAACTCCAGTACTATGATTTTTAGAAGGTGTCAAATTAACCAATCACGGCTGATGTTACAAACGTGAGGCATAATATAAAACTTTGCAATTGTATCTTCTTGGATTGTATTAGCTACCTATTGAACTAATTCACTAAAACGCATCATTAGCAATTGAAAAGATATGACAATTTGCTAACTGGACATTGATAGATCTTCGAAAATGCTAATGGTTGATTTTAACCCATTTAAAGTCATAACTAGAAAATGTAGTTCTAGAAAATACAATTGTAAAAGTTTTATAGTATTGGCCCTGGGTTCATACAGTCGCATACAATACTGCCTCTCTGTCTAAAACTGTCTATAGCATAATGGGCGAATCCATTCTGCATTTATGGGAAGGTTCGGTAATAATTTATTCCTATCGCTCTGTAGAGCTGTAGGATTAAATTATTACTGATTCTTTCAAACCATTTATTGCATGATGTGTCGTCTGCTCGTCTACTGCCAAATTTGCCATCAAGCAAACATTAATTCATACCGATTTGAACATTAACTCTTAGAAGCCTGGAATCGAGTTTTCTTGCCTGAGGTGTAATATGGCAGGTAATCGGACTATGACGGTTCGGCTATCTTTGGGCTGGGGAGAATTAAACACTGAGCAGGTGCTTCCAGTCAAGTGTCGTCTGCTTGAATAGGCAGACGACACTTGACTAGAAGCACCTGCTTTATTGTAAGTTTTTCGCGATATGTCATGTTCAATAAATTCATTCTGATTCCCCGGCTTCTAAGAGTTAACATAACATTGTGCTCATTCTGAGGAAATAATATTGGCATGGTCCTTTCAAGGGATGTGTGATATAAAATTAATGAGTAGAATGTCAACAGTTTTTGTGTGAAAGCTAAACACAATATAATCGTTATACAGTAACTTCGAGGGACACATCCACTTTGAATCCTTCAGTTTTATTAGAAGTATAATTGACTGGCACCAACATCTTATCAAGGAAGTATCTGGCAGATTAAAGTATTTTCAATAATCTTGTCATCAGCTAAGAAGAAACCTTGCATTGTTTCCGTTCATTAAAAATCGAAGTATTTTTAGATAGTCACATACCACTTATGACAATTACATAAAGCTTCTGATCGTTCCTCCAAGGTGACGTTCAAGGCGACATCATGCGCCGAAGCGTAACGTCATTTAGGAAGCTACTGAAACAATTCATCGTGTGGACCTGAAATTATCATGAAAAAAACTCTCAGGTCCACACTCATGAGATAATTCCAGATACTGACATAAATAGAGTAGATTTTCTTTTTTATTATATGCTACGAGACATTTTGTTGCACAATATTCAGCCCAATTCGACCCCAAATGCGTACGTTTCAAAACAATAACAAAGGTCAGCTGTTCGTTTCTTCAAGGCGACGTGATGCGGCGTAGCGTGACGTCATTTGGGAAGCTACTGAGGGATATTCCTCGATATCCATCGAGTCGATGGATATCCAGAAATATCTTTTAGATCATTTACGATAATTCACAGGCTGGAGTATAATAAATGAAAGGTGTTCATCAAAACTGAAGAGAAATAAGCAGCGACGACAATAATGAGAAATGGCATAAGAAATTGTTTTGTGGTGAATGCAAATATAATCAATATGTTCGATGGAAGAAATATGAAAATGATATCTAGCAGGCCTGAAACTGTTGGCTCGTTTTCCTAACCGACTAACCGAGAGATATAATCGGATAATATCCGGTTATCCTTGGCCATTATTTCACCGAATATGGGATCAAAACTATAGGAATTGGAAAGCAGTATTCTCAAACTATTCCGTAGTGTGTATACAAACGAACGTTGTCGAGTACTCGACAACGTTCCTTTGTATACACAATACGGAATAGTTTCTGCGATTACTCATTACTCACGGAAACTGCCGATCATTAACGGAGTCTTGAACGCCAAAGTCGATTATTTCTCAGTATTTATAACACGGCTTCGATGAGTAATCTTTCACTAAGGAGACAGAGCAGATTTAATAGGTTTTAAACGTGCAATGACGATCACTACCGATATTTCGGATAACCGGTTGACGGTTTTTTTTAATCGGTTAGGTAGCTAACTGGTTTCAAACCGATTATCCGGTTAACCATTTCAGTACTAAATTATCTAGTTCAAAGGAATGAACACAATTTAAAATTCAGTAAAAAGCTTCACTTCTTTGAGAAATGACAGAATCTTCTGCGGATTGACATGGGAGAATAAAGCTCCAAGAGATCCTATATTGAAATACTGCCGTCGAATGTGATTAAAATTTGTTTAGTCTAAAAGAATGTATTCCACTGTCAACACACGCTGACCAAAAATACATTCTGTGGCCAATACTATGAGACTTTTACAATTGTATTTCTAGAATTATATTTTCTAGTTATGACTTTAAGTGGGTTAAAATGAACCATTAGCATATTCAAAGATCTAGCAATTTCCCAGTTGGCAAATTGTCATATCTTTTAAAATTTCTAATGATTCGTTCATTCGTGAGTTATATTAATAGGTAGAACATACAATTCCAGAAGATACAATTGTAAAAGTTTTACTCTCTAACTTAGAGGAGTGTGTTAAGCCTTGTATGACCAATATGATATCGTGTCTGAATTACAGTACGTGGAGAGTGTATTATCACTAAATCACCCACAGAGTGGAGATTCCACCCGAGCAATAATTGAAAATTTGTTGCAAATCATAACAATCAAAAGCAAAGTTCCAGCCAATGGACCTCCGGGTTGAACCCGGAGGTCCATTGGCTGAAACATTGCTTACGTTTTTTGTCCGTATGTACAGAATTTGAAAGTGATACTTTGAGTGATTACTCCATTCCACGGGTGATTTAGTTGCAATCCACTCTCCATATATTGTACATATTTTATTCTACAAAGGTCACTTGAACCTATCACAATAAAGTTACTATTAACCTCGCGTGTTAAATAAAATGCATGACAGTGCCAAGTGGCACTCACCAAAACATGGTAATACAAAACAACATACATTTCGGAGCGCCAGTAATAATGAAGCAATCAGACGGCGAAATACGGGCTATTAATATCAATGGCATTTAACCCCTTGCACATGGTCGAAATCACGTTCTCGGGTCACTAGCCTATTCTGTAAGGAATTTGGCGCTGTTCTGGCCTGGAACCAGTCTAGCCCTCAGATAGCTCATCGCCTTTGTCTGGAGTCGAACTGATATATATGTAAAATGACGAACACATGAAAATACCATAAACATTCATTTTATTTGAAAAAAAGTTGCTGAATCGAGACTTAATTTAAATGATTTTATTTAAAGGAAATTACCATTGTGATAGAAGATTCACCACAACCCCTGTTTTATGATTACGCCACGTAGTTCCACTAATTGTGTTAATATCTTGATTATTTCAAGCTGAATTAAATATTTATCGATTGGAACATCTATCACTAGAGCACGAAAGGCTATCTGTACATCTCTGTAAGTGCAGGGATTTCATATTACATCAACCCTAGTCTGCTCGCAAACCCCACGAAAATTGGATAAACAAACAACACATAACTAGTCGAATTCCGATCAGAATTAGACCGGTGATCTGAGAGTTTATGTCGAACTATGAAAATACCAATATGCAAATGTTTTCCATAATGCACCTAGAAATTTAACCAGTTCAATCTGCCTTGACATTCATTCAGCTCTGTCAAACAAATCTGAATTGGTTAAATTCCTATTTGCATTATGGAAAGAACTTGCAGCTTGACATGTCAGTGTTTTGAAAATAATAATAATTCTTCGGCCTCCCGCTGATTTGTCACGGTCCTCTAATGACGAGGCCGATATTATCCCCTTGAACCCGGATGTTATCTCACACGCCAGTTCAGTGTCATCAACTGTAAGAGCCTATATTCGTTACTTGGGGAAAGACCAATCAATATTTTCAACGTCCAGCCTTGGGCTGCACGTTGAAATTCTTGATTCATTTTGGTCTAATACACAAATTCATTGAACAACTGTCCAGTTGATGATTTCAGATCGTACCACAATTCTGGACCAGAAAATCGGCCTCATGGGACCAAAGGGTTAACCCAGTTCCCCCCCCCCCCGAGCTATTCCTCCCTCACTCGCCTTCCTAATCTCCCAGCATTCAGTCAAAAGGTGTTTCGTAATTCCCCCATCGACGCTTTCTCGAACTCCCTTATTATAGATTTGACCCTTTCCATCATATTATCTCCCATCTACTTGTCCTTTATATTTCCATCCCATTTTTTCATAGATTTTCTAATGAGTCTTTTTCTACTAGGCAAATATTTGGGGCATTCTAAAATGAAGTGTTCCTGGGTCTCCGATACTCCTAAATTACACATTTGGCACACTCTTTCTCCGTCTTTGCCGTTTCTCCCACTCAAATGCAGTGATTTCGGTATTCTCACTTTGAACAACATAGACATTCCATAATATCCATCTAGGCAGGGCTGGGAGCAGTTAACGTTTCAAACGTTAATGTGTTAAATTATTTTAACAACGTTACAGAAATTTAACCAAGTTAATAACGTTTAACTTTGAAGATTATAATTGTATACTATGTAGCATTACGTCGTTATCTTGTGTTTACCCAAGCCGGATCGCTCGTGCCGATGACGTCGATTTTTGCGCCATTTGACGAAATTGAAGAACACGAATAATTTAGATGTCCCTAGCCCTCCTACCAACGTTGGCGAAGTTGGCCCGACGATATTTGACGATACAGCAAAATCAGCTTCATCCAAACGCCTATTTTCCATGTAAGGACTGGTATTCGAGTAACGGCGGATGTCTCTTTCTAAGAATACGGCCGCAGCGATTGTATACTTAAATTAAAACATCGCTGAATGTTAGAATTTACGATAACCTGAGAGAACTCTTAACTACTCGTCCCCTGAGTCGCAATGTATTCTATAGAACACATTGGAACTCAAGAGACGAACTGTGCGTAAGTTCAATTATATTCAAATTCCAATCAATAAAAATGGCCGAAGTTATTAAACATTTTTTTCATTTTAACATTTGAGGTCATTTAACTCGTTAACGCAGAATTATTTAACACGTTAACGTGTTAAGGACAATTTTAACTCCTCCCAGGCCTGCACCTACAGTGCAGGTGTCGAGGATGGGTCGTAATCCATGCGTGTGCAGTGATGTCCACGCATGCCAGTGATGTCCACGTTTACCAGATAATAAAACTCATCACCGGCAAAACTTTAATTAATGAAATACCGGGCTGTACCCGGTTCTTCGTTAATTAAATTTTTGATGATTATTCCTATAATTAGTGTTTGGAATCTAATATTATTGTGTCCGTCGAAATATTGCCCACTCCGTGGAAAGTGACCAGTCCACGGCGGGCGTACTGTAGGTAGCCATCTAGGCTGATAGCAGTATGCAATGTGTTAAAGGAAAGGAAGGCGATATTGATCAAAATTGAACATGAAAGCTTTTACGTCACATCAGAATGACAAAATAATTTCGAATCCTTTGAATATTAATGTGGTAATTGAAACTTCATTCTCTTCTTATATTAATTTCTTGATTGCTGTTGGACTGCATGTTAGTGTAAAATGTTACTTCACAATCAATTTTGATTCCAATTTTCATTTTCCTGGGTTGTTTAATAATGACAGTTACACAAAGTGGTGCGTTGAATGACAATAGGCTATCGGTCCGTACTTTGAATATAATATCATCCGGAGAATGTTTTGCTATAATTATGACTGGCAACATTTGTTTGAAATTACATTAAATTACATGGAATAATACGGCTAACAATAACAACCTTCAAACCCACGTGAAGGGATGTGTACTGGCACGTGGAAAGAAAACCTATGGCTGAGGAAGAGGCAACTAAGATTAGCAATAATTTGATGCTTCTACCCTCCTTTCGTTCATCGGAAGAATTTTTATGTGACAACTCTTGGTGGTAACACAACTGTCGGGAGGGTACATTATTATCGATGAAAAGAAGATTGGACACTAATATTCTATGAGAGCTGAGAGAGTGTACTCCCAAATTGTTTTCAGTAGTACATGTACATGCAGATGTGCAGGGAAAACAACATATGTTCAGCACCGTGCAGCTATCCACCAACGTATTTTATCATTCAAGCTGACATTCATAAATAAGGAAGCTGATGAAGTGCAACACTTTCCTTAATCACTGTCAGGTAATACAGGCATGTTCAGTTGCAACAGGCTGGCCCTTGTTACGAACAATCCAAGCTGTTGCAGACAAGGCTAAAAAATCGCCCAATTTGAGGCTGTGTGCGCGATACACTTTCTACATCGTCACTAAGCAAGCGGTGTTACTACGCCTTTTCCTTCCCCTTAGCCTCGCGTTTCTATACAAATTGCGATTCCATACCTTAACTGCGAGCGAGGTGAAAGTCCAAGTCTACCAAGGGCAATAACTCTACAACAATTCTTCGAATAACACTTGCATTGAACTTTGTGCCAGACTTCCTAAGATACACGTGCATACCAGATATGATGTCATTCCATCCATTATTTTAAAAGTTATTAAGTTTAAAATCTCATTGGCCACGGACCGAGAGGCAGACCGACAGATCGAAAGGCAGACTGAACCACTGACCACAACACATATAAAGCTTAGCTGCTTGTCGCAGCTAACGAAATCAATGCTACCGTCAACCATAACAATGTCAGGGGTTTTTCACTGCTGTAAATTATGAATTCATGTCTAATAATTAGCGAGCGTTCTTTTATGCCACTAAGCATCCGAAAAATACTCCCCTTTTTACATAATCGATCACAAATGCTAATGTACTGCATCCTTTCTGCAAATAAACTCACAAAATTATGGTATTTATTGTTCACGTTCGAGTATTATCTTCAACTTCTTTATTGATTCTTATTCCTGAAGATTTTTCAGTTTAATTATTCATTGATAGCTATATTTGTATTTCAGAAAAGGAGCAGAAATTCTGACCGGAGCGGTATGTATGCCTTTTAATTAATACTATTTATTTGTTTAATTAATTAATTGACACTTTTACGTACAGATGATTGTAGAAATAGAGAAAGTCGGACAACCCAAATCGGCAACAAGATGTCGCAATACTTTCATCTCGTACAGGCCGGAAATGACAGGGCATTCTCTGAACAAATAGAGAATATCTAGACTATTTTAGTGAATATCGGGAATTATCTCATGATTCTGGCCCTAAAAGTTTTATTTTTCACGATCGCTTACGCAAGTGAAAAATATAGAATATACCCATAGTAGCTTGGTGTCCCAAATATTCACCACGAGTGGCGAAGTGGTGTTAACCGCGAGCCTTCGGTGCGCGGTTAACACCACTTCACCACGAGTGGTGAACATTTGGTATATACTTTGGGTATATTTTATTTATACCATGATCGTCAGATTATTAAGAGTCGCTATTATTTTTTCTCGATTTCTCTGAGCAGCAGCCGTACATACGTGCGAATTTGTTTTTGTTCACATGAGCATCGGTGGGCGGTACTTCCGCTGTCAATTTTATCACCGAAACGAAAGAGAAAAAGAAAGGGGCTTTTTCATTTTAAAAACATAATAACTTACTATTTCGAGTTATGGATGCTTTATTAACATGAGACAATGTATGTTTGTTAATTTTTGGGTGTTTTATGGGGTAAGGGGTAAATTCATTTAAAAAAGTAATAAATAATTGCCACTTTCATTTCACGCTTCGCGAGGCGACGTGCGATAAATTTAGACAGGTTCGCATTCAGGTCGACGTCACCAAAGGCCAACTTGGATGTAGTTCCACTGTAGGTGTAAATTTTAACTACTGAAATCCCATTTCTCGCGTGTTCACCATGGTTGGTGTATAAAGCTAAAATTTATGTCATAGGCTTTTTCTATATATACTAGAATAAGTAATCATGGTATAATAATACGTTCACGTCCACACGAATGAGATAATTCACGATATTCACTAAAATAGCGAAGATTTTCTTTTTGTTATAATGCTTCGAGATATTTTACTGCACAATATTCAGCCCAATTCTGCTGATTGTTCCTTCAAGGCGACGTCATGCCTCGAAGCGTGTGGACCTGAAAGAAATAAAACTTTCAGGTCCACACTCATTAGATAATTCCCGATATTTACTAAAATAACGTAGATTTTCTTTTTATTACATACTACGTGACATTTTACTGCGCAATGTTCAGGCCAATTTGACTGCAAACAGTTTCAAGACAATAACAGAGATCTGCTGATCATTCCTTCAAGGCGACGTTCAAGGCGACGTCATGCGCCGAAGCGTGGCACCATTTATGAAGCTACTGAGGAATATTATCTTTTAGATAATTTGCCATAATTCACAGGCTAGCATATAATGATACCAATTATTAAGACTATTAAGACTATAGCTAGCATCGTGTGTCTAGTCAATTGCTACCTGACTAGAAACAACCTCTCACAATATGCGACATTTCCTGTTTATTGTGATCGGGACCGTCTGTGTCAAAGAATATGCTGCACAGCATTGCAGACGAAAATACATGAAGTCAGGCCTATGGGTGTTGAATGTAACCAGTTACATGAACATTGAGCTCGAATTTCATTGTTTCCGTTTTATTGATTTAATGACACTTTTAACAGCCAGGGTGGGGCGCGGTGGCGTTGTGGTAACCGGTTCTAGTCAGATCACCGACGTTAAGCAACGTCGCGCCCGGTTTGTCATTGGATAGGTGACCGTCTGAGCGATCGATTCGGACTCGTAGTGTCCTTGGGCAAGGCACTTAACCCCGATTGTCCACATGGGGACACGATGGCGCGGTGTACTAAAGCGTACTGCACGTCGATGGTGCGCATGTCAACCAATCTCTCCCTGCCTATGCTGCAGTGCGGAGTTACGATGTTGGGGAGTTGGCAGCCGCTCGTCATTGCTCGGTGGTTCTTTCCGGGTACTCCGGCTTCCCCCACCCGCAAAACTGTCACCGACACGATATGATCTTGGCCGTTAAAGTGTCGTTAAGCGTTAATAAATAAATAAATAACAGCCAGGATCACCTCGTGTCAGACAGTTGAAAGCCAGAGGACACGAAGAGAAAGATCATGCAGCGACTATCAACTGTCAGACTCCCCAACGTACTAATTCCACACGAGCAGTGTTAGCAATGGTTGAAGGAAACTGCACCATCAACGGGCAGTACGCCTAAATACACAGCGCCACGGTGCCCCCACTTGGGGAAATCGGGACGAACTGTCTTGCCTAAGTATACAACGTAGTTGTTACTGGTCTGACCCAGACGTGGACCTTACGATTTGAAGTCCAATGATCTAACCAATGAGCCACCGTGCTCTCTCGGTTTTCATTGATTTGCATACTTCTAGAATATTGATACGGCCTGATCCGTAACTTGCATGGTATGATCAAATCTGCAGTACTAATATGCTTGGTCCGATCAATTGGAAGCAAGAATAGGATACAATCTCTTCGAGAATCGGCATGGTATCATTGGTTGTAAACAGGATGGTATTAAATCGCCCAGAGTATGGATATGGCACAATCGATTGCAGGCGGCATACTATAAGTTCTAGAGTACTCATATGGCGCAATCGTTTGCTGGCGAAATAGGATAAAATCTTTTCCAGCAGTGATATGACATAATCGGTTGATATGAACAGTTCTAGGCTACTGATATCGCATACTTGGTTACAAGCAAGACATAATAAAATCTCTTGTAGTACCGACATAGCATGATGAGTTTCAGGCAACATAAATTTAAAACTAGAAGTCCTGTCATGAAATGCGCACAAAAAGGACGTTGATCTGCGCGTAAATCTACGCGTTATGACCACAGTAAGGCTATCAAGTTCTGTACATATGGCCTATGCACAAGCAATGTTTCAGCCAATGGACCTCCGGGTAACCCGGAGGTCCAATGGCTGAAACACTGCCTGTGTTTCCTATGAGTAACCAGGAGAACCCGCCGTGCTTTGGATGTCATTCGATAAGGCGATTCCGCGCAATTCCTGCGCGCAGTTAAGCCTAGATAAGCGCACAGTCCGTGACAGGACTTCTAGCTTTAACTTTAGGGTCATTTCCAGAGCACTGAAACGACACAGTCGGCACAAGTAAGATATGACAAAGTCTCTCACAGTACTGATATGACAGGAACGATGGCAGGTAAGATGGTGAAACATTCCTAGGGTCTGTGGGTTAGTCATGGAGGGGGTTATAGAGACTAGTCCCCCAACCCTTTTCCAGAAGAATGTGTGAACCTTAAATACAGTCATTCCTGAAATTGCCATTCCTGGTTCAGGGGGATTAAACACTCTTTACCCAGCACGAGATGAGTTGGGAAAACAAATAGATTTCTGTCGCCATTGGTAGCAAAAAATATCCTCCTGCCTCTTCCTACAGTACCGATATGAAACTATACGTTGCTGGTACGGTGCGATCAAATCTTCTACAATACCGATACATCACGACTGTTTTTGTTTTGGCAACCAGTGTTAGAATGCAGCGATCAGTTGCTGGCTGAAGACTCCTACGATATTGACATGACATGCCTGTTGTTGGCAAGAAATGATAACGCGCTGATATGAAACGATCAATTGTTAGCATGATAGGATCACATTTCCTGTTGTACTGACGTGCGATGTTCGGCTGAAGGCGGGGTATAGGATCCATCTCCAGCGATACAACAGTGCATATTTCATTTCACACATTCGAGAACATTTCTCTGGTGACATGTAATGAAAAGTCCATAGTTTTCACAATATTGTGGGGACAGTACAACAGTACAGTGGTCGAAAAACGAAAAATCAGCCCCTTTCTCAATCAGACCTCGCCACATCAACACCAGTGGTTCACAGTCTTTCGATTTTGAGGCGAACTGTCGTTCTGGTGCGCCATCGCACCTGCAAGTTTTACTTTTGCGAGTAGACAACAGCGCGCATCGATTCCACCTAGCGAGCGATGCCTTGTGACAAGGAGGTGTCTTTTCTTTGACGAGATACATTCCTAGACAAAATGAAAAAAAACTAGACGAATGATTCTGTAGAATCACAGGCTTTTCCTGGCGTACAAAAACATTAAGCCCTTTGAAGAAATTGGACAAAATTTCAGGCCCATATTTCTGAACATATAGGTGTGCATACCGATATTGCCCCGGTTGAAGGGTTAACACATCATTAAATGAAAAATGCATCCAACCTATGCAAAGCATCGCTTGAAATCCTTCAAAACTCAACCCTTTACCTAACATGAAAAGCAGACGACACTTGCAAAAAAAATTCTTGAATAACTAATTTTTTGTCTCAAAAACATAGGTTATGACCCCTCGTTGGAACGAGCTCGACGAGCTCGTTCCAACGAGGGGTCATAACCTATGTTTTTGAGACAAAAAATGAAAATATTTTGAAAATTAATTGGCGATTTTTGAGAATAGCGCTGGCCGGTTTTGGCCATTACGTTGGGTAAAGGGTGCAGAAAAGCAATTATGCCGACCCTAAAAAGTTCATCATTAAAAGTCGTTCATTTAGTTCATTGTAACCCTAAATTTCCGTCGGTCTTCAACTGTGAATTTGAAACCGATTTTGGAGTTCAAGCTTTTAAAATTACCTGTAGAAATAAATATATCGGACAATATAAATGTGGAGCAAGTGACAAGTTACAGTTTTGCAAAGGAAACCGCATTTGATAAATAGATGAAATTTTACAATGCATTACCGTTACTTTTCCTTTAATTCCTTCTGAAATGACAATTCACATATTTGAACACCGTTGCTGTATGAAATTCCCTCAGGTACAGTAAGGCGTATAAGACCACTCAACAGATCGAAATTAGTGGTTTGTCTTTATGCGCTAAAAACTTTTTTCACAATTATGTCTGGATCAGGCCAGAAGACAGTACTGCAGTTTTGTTCACTTTGAAATGTTACCTTATTTTAACCTCGTGTGTGAGGGGGTGGGTGCAGGTTTTTGTGTGCATATGTTTGTATGTGTATATACACATTTTCAAAATATACTCTCCCAAAAAAGAAAGTGTGCATGCTAAAAAATAACACTAAAACAGATATATATCATTTTCATTCATGGAAATTTTATTCAATCACAGATGAATCAATTTGTGATCAACACGAGAAATTTCATTACGCTACGACGAGTACTCTTGGGGCCATTGAGAGTCAAAGACACTAAGGGTCAAACACAAAAGTCACACACTCAATATCTGGTATGACCTCCGTCTGCTGTGCATCTACGCCTCATGGAAGTGTTGTGGGATGTTGTTCCATATTCTGATAAGCCGTCTTTGGAGTTCCACAAACGTTGACGGTGCATGGGGAAGTCGGCGTAGCTGACGTTTCATTTCGTCCCATACGTGCTCAAAGGGTGAGATATCGGGCGAATTTGCGGGCCAGGGAAGAACATCCACTTGTTGTTGCTGCAGATACTGTTGAACAACACGAGCTGCGTGGGGTCGGGCGTTGTCCTGCTGTAGAATGACGCCGGGGCCGTGACGTTGCAGAAATGGGACAACAATAGGTGTAAGCACTTCATCACGATATATGGCTGCATTGAGATTGCCATCAATAATGACCAGCTCAGTTCTGTTACGGGCACTGATGAAACCCCACACCACAAGAGACCCTCCCCCATAACGGTTTCGCTCCACGACACATGGATCTGCGTAGCGTTCGTTTCGACGTCTGTACACTCTCTGGCGGCCATCTGATGATGAAAGATGGAAACGACATTCATCTATGAATAAAACACGTCGCAGTCGAGCACGACGATGACGTAACGTCAAAATCGGACGAATTGCAGGTCTTCGAGGACGTAAGCCGTATTCTCTCAGCCGGTTGATTACTGTTTGAGGATGTATCCGTCTCAGGTTAGGGATGTTCCTGGCTGTCGTCGTTGCCGTTTGTTGCCGGTTCCGGAGATGGACGACACGGATATACCGATCTTGTGCAGGGGTGGTAACTCGGGGTCTCCCGGAGCGGGGTCGGTCTCGAACGTCATCATGTTGTGCATGTCGATGGACTAGCCTGTCTACAGTGTTACGGTGGCAGTTCAAATGCTGGGCAACCTCTCTGTGTGTTCTGCCAGCTCTAATCATACCCAGGGCAAGGAGACGTTGATTCATTATCAATATTGGCATGCTAACGTGGAGTCGTTTTCACAGCAGCGCAAGTGTGAATGTGAACGATAGGAAGGCCTTACGTTAGTGTTTAAATACCCAAGGATTCACACTGCTGCATGAATTTTCAGACTCTCCACGTGCAGAACATGCCTTTTCACAAACGTGCAGCACGTCATTTAACGTTAATGCAATTTTACCGGGGAAAGCTGTTTTTGTGTTCAATATAACTTATTCATGAACAGGTTAACACTCTTTACACCTACGAAATTATTTTTTTGGAGTTTGATCAATTTCTGCAATGTACACTTTCTTTTTTGGGCGAGTATATTATATATTTATCATTATATACTATTCCAAAAAAGTATGGGATATTTGATAAAAGTGAGATATCTGAAGAAATATATGTATATTTTCATCACAAAGACAGTTGGGGCATTGCACTGTGACATCTGGTGAATGATTTCAGCGATAGTTGGGTGTCTGACAAGCACACATTCCACTCACTGTGCTGCAGAACCACATGGAGGGTCAGACAGAGAATTTACCACACTCAGTCCAAGACCTTAATACCTAGTAAATCCGCCTCGGTTCGCGAGACAAGCGCAGATCCGACGTGGCATACTCCTCACCAAACGTCCAATATCAGTTTGACTGATGTTATTCCATTCTTCCTGCAGTGCAGCAGCGAGTTCCTGTCCTGGACATTGGAAGGTGGCTGTTGGCGTTGTCGTAGGCGCCTGCTAAGCATATCCCAGACGTGTTCTATTGATGAAAGCTCTGGTCTTAGTGCTGGCCAAGGCAGTGTAGTGTTCTGCTCCTGGAGGAACTTTATAGCGACACTGGCCCTGTGTACTCTTGCATTGTCATCTTGGAAAATGAATTGACCGCAGTAACGTCGCGCAAATGACACCACATGAGCTGCTAACATATTGTCACCGTAGAACTGCCCAGTGACACGCCCTTAGATGACATGTAATGCTGTTCTGCTTGTCAAGGTTATGCCTCCCCACATCATAACCGATCCACCACCAAAACAATCGTGGTGCCTAACGGTTACGTCATGGTACCGGTCGTCCCGCGGCGCCTCACTCTGTTTCGCCTGTCCTGGAAGTCGAGAGTGAACCTCGATTCATTGGAAAGCATGAAGCTGCTCCACCGACGATTGTCCAAGCGTTGTCGTGCTCCACACCAGTTACGCCTTGCTGCGATGTGACGTTCAGTCAAACGTGGAATTATTCGAGGTCATCGAGCGTACAAATTCCAGCTGTGTTGGCAATTTCGGATAGTCTGACCACTGACTCGCACATCTGTCGCTCGGTGCAGCTGCTGTCCAATTTCTGAGGAACTTTAATTTGGCAGTTACGTAATGCGGTGGTTCTGATGAAACGATCCTGGTTAGCAGTTGTCGCACTTGGATGACCTGACCGACATCTGTCATCAACATTGCCTGTTTGACAGTAGCGTGACCACAACCTGCTAAGCACCGATTGAGTACCGTTGAGAATTTAGCCACTGCAGTCTGTCTGTTGACAGCTTTCAACATGCCAACGGCACGTAAACGTTCGTCACGTGCCAGTATTCGCATACCTCAAAAGTTACGTTTCTACCAGAAACTGTTGATGAACGAGTTCATACCAAGAAAAGAACGATGAGACCTCCGGTAAACCCGTCCAGTACAAATGAAAATTTCGAAACGTACCCCCACAGACATTAACGCGGCGCTCGTGCGAAAAACCTGCACGAAGTTTTCGTGGGCCGGTGACATTCATGATTCACACTAAACTTGGTAACATATTGATGTGTCCGATCACGCGTATCCGATACCATTTTCCGAAAATATCAACATCAATCTGGATATCTTTTTTTGAATAGTATATTATAAAAGGACATTATATTGAGACATGACAGGATATTCTATTTCTGATGATGCTGTATCAAATGTTCTTAGTTATAGTTCATTATCCGTGTATTATTATACATTTATTACCTTCCAAAGTGTGATTTACTGGGATTTCCGGGTTTGAATATAAAAGATAACTTCACAAGTGAATTATGCAAGCACCAATTGGGTCACGTAGCCGTGCGCGCAAACTAAGACGCTTTGCCGTCGGTGTAATGGGGACTTCATTGTTTTTTGTTTTTTTAACCCTTTACCTAAATTTAAAAAAAAGACGACACTTGCAAAAAAAAAAAATTCTTGAATAACTATTATTTTCACTTTTTGTCTCAAAAAAAATAGGTTATGGCCCCTCATTGGAACGAGCTCGACGAGCTCGTTCCACTGAGGGTTCATAACCTATGTTTTAGAGACAAACAATGAAAAAATAATGAAAATTAACTGGCGATTTTTGAGAATAGCTGTGGCCTGTTTTGACGGTACGTTAGGTAAAGGGTTAAATAATATAATTATCGTTAATAATGAAAAAAGTAATAAACAGAGTATTCGCTTAACTGGACTGGTTACGTGAAATAATTCATTCGAGGCGAGGGACTATATTGTAAAACACTCGTGCGCATTCGCGCACTCGTGTTTGTACAACGTCTTTCACCTCTCATGAATTATGTCACGTAACCAGTACAGTCAAGCGATTACTCTCTATGTAATCTTCCCCAGTGCGGGTGATTTATTGCAATAAAGTTCTGTTCTATTCCGTTGCTAATGGAGGAACCCGATTTTTTCGTTTTTTAAATAATGTTTCATCATCTACCGTCACGATTGCTGTGGTATGCCTTATGTTTCAATTTACATTTTTGTGCAGTGACACGTAATATAAACATAAAAATGGAACCCTGTCATTCCTCTTTCTTTTATAAACAATGCACCGTAAAGTTTACTGTGCAAGGTGGCAATCCACTTCAAGTCACCGAAAAGGAACTCTATAATACACTGTTCAAACCTTGCACACATGTTGATCAGCAATTGCCGTTGTGCATGTGACAAGTGCAGGTACCTCCATTTTGTATATCCAGAGTTATGCCACCTTTTAGTACTTAAAACATTACAGAATTGTGTCGCCTACTCCTTCAACATTTTACATGCTATATTGTTCAAACTTTGCACACATGTTGATCACCAATTGCCGTTGTGCATGTGACAAGAGCAGGTAACGCCATTTTGTATTTCCAGAGTTATGGGCCTTTTTGTACTTAAAACATTACAGTATTGTGTCGCCCTCTCGTTCAACATTTTACATGCTATATTGTTGGTCACCAATTGCCGTTGTGCATGTGACAAGAGCAGGTAACTCTGTTTTGTATTTACAGAGTCATGACCCCTTTTAATACTTGAAACATTACAGTATTGTGTCGACTACTCCTTCAGCATTTTACATGCTACATTGTTGAAACCCTGCACACATGTTAATCAGTAACTGCCGTTGTGCATGTGACAAGAGCAGGTAACTCTGTTTTGTATTTCCAGAGTTATGCCCCCTTTTAGTACTTAAAACATTACAGTATTGTGTCGCCTACTCCTTCAACATTTTACATGCTATATTGTTCAGACTTTACACACATGGTGATCACCAATTGCCGTTGCGCATGTGACAAGAGCAGGTAATTCCATTTTGTATTTCCAGAGTTATGCCCCTTTTTGTGCTTAAAACATTACAGTATTGTGTCTCCTTCTTCTTCAACATTTTACGTGCTATGTTGTTCAAACTTTGCACACATGTTAATCTCCTATTGCTTTTGTGCATGTGACAAGAGCACGTAACTCGGTGTTGAATTTCCAGAGTTATGCCCTCTTTTAGTGCGTGAAACATTACACTATTGTGTCGCCTACTCCAACATTTTACTTGCTTTATTGTTCAAACTTTGCACCCATGTTGATCATCAATTGTCGTTGTGCATGTGACAGGAGCAGATAACACCATTTTATTTTTAAACGACGAGAATGTCCTTTTCCTTGGCGCCACCTATCGTCAATCGTTATCAATGGTTTTAACCTGTCAATGGATGGACGCTACCATTGTAAACTGCGAGGAGAATCTTCTACAGCAGCCTTATTTGTATTTTGTGAAATCCTCAGATCGATTAATATGAAAATGTGAAAACAGATGAATTACCCTTCACCCCAGACAGGGCAGGGGAATGGGCAATGATTGGAGGGGAGGGGGCATCATACATAGTCGTGTCAACAAAAATTTCAAACTTTACAAAGAGAAACTTGTGCATGTTCCAATTCTGACGGGCGTATGATGTCCCGCTAGGTGGTGCGCTTGTTTCTTTTTTGCTGTCTTTTTATTCTGTTTTTGATTATTTTTTGATATTTTCTTTTGATTTTTATTTTGGTTATGAAATTATCGGTGGCGATTACAACTCTTCTTGGGATGTTTGCTCTGCCGCTTCTTCTCATAACCCCTTTTTGTGGGTGTTATCACCACCCCATTTTCTGTTTTTGAAATTTTTTTCCTGAGTTTTTGATTGTCTTTCTTTTTTATTTTTATTTCCATATGTGTTCTGTGTTTCTTTAACTTTGATACTTCAGTGTACGTGTAACCCTTTCAGGGACATTCTTCCACTGTGTTTCTAAGTTCTGGGTTTGTTTGTGACACAGTTCCTTCTTGTCTTTTTCCCCTTATCTTGCTCAATATACATTTCCCTTTCCCTTTAGTGTTGGGTTTTCCCCCTTTCGGTGTGTTTTACATTATCAGGTTATCTGGAAGGTGTTACCCCACCCCCTTTTCTATGGTCTCTTCATATTATTATAGTTCATGCCCTGTTGCCTGCATTATATGTTGGCTTTGTTTGGACACAGGTTCTGTGTCGTCTCTTCCCTTTAGTTGCGAATTTTTGGTGTGCTTGTAACCCTTTTAGGGGCACTTGTCCACTGATTTTTTCAATTCTTGAGTTGAGTACGACATCGTTCGTCGCTGTCTTTTTTGCCCTTTTCTTTCTCTTTAGTATTGGGAATTCGTGCCCTTTCTGGTATGTCCTTTATTATGGGGTTATATGGTTGACGTCACCCCCTACCCCTTTCCCTTATTTCCTCTCTAGTATTATGGTTCATGTCCTGTTGCCCACATTCCCTGTTGCCTTCGTTTTGACACATGTCCTGTATCGTCTCTTCTCTTTAGTTGAGAATTTTTGATGTGCTTGCAACCCTTTTGGGGGCACTTGTCCACTGATTTTCTCAATTCTTGGTTTGAGTACAACACTGTTCATTGTTGTCTTTTCCTTTATATCTCTATTTTCCTTTAGTGTTCGTATTTCATGTCTTTTCTGGTATGTCCTTCATTCCAGGGTCATATGGCGAGTGTTACCTCCAACCCTTTTCCCTTATTCCCCTTCTATTATTCTGGTTCAGATTTGGTTGCCCATATTACATATTGCCTTCGTGTTGACACATGTCCAGTGTCGTTTCTCTCGTTTAGTTGTGATTCTTTGGTGTACATGTAACACTTTTAGAGGCACTTGTGCACCATTGTTCTCCGCTATCGAATTGCTTTCGACAACGTTCATTGTGATCTTTTTCCATTTTCCCCCTTTATTTCCTTTTCCCCTTCTTGTTTGGAAATGTTGGCTAATTTCGTGTGTTTTGATGTTATCCGGATGGTGTTATCATCGCCTTCTTTTCCCTGTTTCTTTTCCATTATTATGATTTCGACCTTCTCACCCTCCTTACGTATTGTTCTTGTGTTACTACATGGTCAATGTCATTTCTTTCCTTTAGTCGTGTTCTCTGGTGCACTTGTAACCCTATTCGGGGCACTTGTGCACTAAGCTTCTTGGCTCTTGGTTTGATTATGTCATCGTTCATGGTTTTCTTTGTGCCCTGTACCCCATATTGGGACCACAGTTACAATGATATATTTCTTTGGGTCCTGTACTTGTATTCAATTTTTTTTATCTGTTATGCGGTGTCTTTCCCTTAAAGTGAATGGTCTGCGTTCGTCCAGCAGACTCTTATCTCTTCGTGATTTCTTTGATCATCATATGCCCGATGTGGTTTTTCTCCAAGAAACGCATGCTAATTGTCTGTCTATGGGCAGGAAAAGTTGAGTCCAAATATAAGGCTTTTTTGTCTTTTGGCACTGCCAAAAGTTGGGGGGTTGGGGTTTTGATTTCTCAAGCCTTGCTCTTCATTGTTCAGGACTTTCATTTAGATTCATTCGACCAGTACATTGTTTTGGATATCTTTATTGATGAGTCCATCAGCGTCTCATTAATGTTTACGGTCCCAATTTGTATAAAGATCGTATTCTTGGTGGTGATTTTAACTTTATTGAAGATATTTCCTTCGGTAAGGTAGGTGGTGATACTCGTTCCTGTTCCTTTGTTCCTTCCGGAGTGGAGACGTACATTACAGTTAAAACTAAAAGTCCTGTCATGAAATGCGCTCAAATAGCACGTCGATCTGCGCGTTAATCTACGCGTTATGACCATAGTAAGGCTATCAAATTCCGTACATATTGCCTGTGCACAAGCAATGGCAGAAACATTGCACGTGTTTGCTATGAGTAACCAGGAGAACCTGCCGTGATTTGGATGCCATTCGATATGGCAATTGCGCAATTAAGCCTAGATAAGCGCACAGTTCGTGACAGGACTTCTAGTTTTAAGTATAGGTGAGTTTCATCTGTTTCTTCGTTTGTTTAAATCAGGCCAAAGCTTTTCGTCGGGTTAGACATCAATATTTGTTCCAAACTTTAAAGGCATTCGGGTTTGAAGATCGTATTCTCCAATGGATACATCTATTATATCGTGATATATCATCCAGTGTACATGTGAATGGCTCACCTTCTGAGCCTTTCTCTGTGACTAGGTCGGTACGTCTGGGTTGCAGTTTATCTCCTTTATTATATGTTCTATGCCTGGAGCCCTTTGCTATTCGGGTACGGAAGGACCCGGATATCAAGGGGGTGGCTATCCTTGGTACCTCTGATGAGGCTAAGATTTTCTCTTTATGCCGATGATAGTACAAGTATTTTGACATCCGAGCGCTCGATCGATCGATTCCTGTACTGGCCATTTCGGTCGTGTCTCTGGTTCTAAACTTGACCTTACTAAAACAAAAGGTATGTTTTGGGACAATTGGCGTTCTCGCTCTGATCATCCCTTTGGTATATCGTGTGTTGACAATGAAAGAATTCTTGAAATTCGCTTTGGTTCGTCGCTAACGATGGATAATCATTTTCACTCACTTTACACATCGAAGTCGTTTGGGTTTTTTAGAGGTCGTGATCTTTCCCTTTTTAGGCGGGTAACTGTTGCCAATTGCTATGTTGCTAGTAAATTGTGGTATGTATGCTCCGTTGTTCCAATGGGGGTGCATTACCAAAGGTTGCTGCAACGTGAACTTTTGCGTTTTGTCTGGAATGGCAAGTGCGAGCCCCTTGCCCGTTCTGCTATGTATCTGCCTAAATGTGATGGCGGTACCGGTGTTGTTAATATACTTCGAGCCCTTCTTAATCCCAAATGCGTCGGTAAGTGGAAACCGTTTGCCAAATATTGGATGGGGTTCTCTTTACGATCTTTGGATCCTTCTCTAGCTTCTAATTTAGTTCCACATACTTTTTGGAAGCCGCGTTTTTATTCGGATTCCTGGTTAGCCTTTCAGACGTTTCGTTGCTACTCTTGATATTTTTAGTACCTTGTCTACAAGGCAATATTATTCAATAATGGTTTCTGTTTACACTGCCACCCCTCGGGTAATGGCGAAGAATCGTTCTGTCGATTATCCTCTTGCTTGGCGTCATATTCATCATTCCTTTGTTGACCCTTTCTGTCGTGTCCATTTTTGGAAAATTCTTCATGAATTCTTCCCGTGGGCTCGCGTCTTGTTCAATTAGGTCTTTCTGGTAATGATAAGTGTCAGTTTTGTCGTCTTCCCAACACTGCTGAGACTTATCGCCACTTATTTTGTAGCTGTCCTTTGGTTCAGCCTTTATGGGATCTGGTTTCCCGCCGGATCACAGGTATCGTAAAGTCTGTTGCTTTGCCAAATGAAGCTACTATTTTGTTTCTTGTCCTCCCTTCCGCCTGTGACCCTTTTACTACTGCTTCATGCCTCTGTCTTATCACCAAAGCAGTGTCTGCTATTTGGAGAATGCGTAATGAGGTACGCTTTAATCGTGACACCGCTCTTCCTGCATTATTACTTTCTTTCCTTAGTCGTTTGCGTTCTCGTATTCGGATTGATTTTACACGTCTTCCTCTAGATCTTTTTTCATCGCATTGGCTCCAAACTCCTGACTTGTGTGCTGTTCTTCATGATCAATTAGTCCTGTCTTTTTAGCTCCTCTCACGTCATCTTCACCTCTATTTCGTTTGCATCAGCTCTGGTGGGTACTTTGTGATGTATGGGGGTGCTTGTTTACTGTGTCCATTGGTTCTTCTGTGGTAGTCTCCTTATAATTAGGGATTTTACCCTTTAAGTGTGAGAGGATAGTTTTGTTTTTTCTCCTTATTCTCTTGGGTATTTGGGATAGTCCTCGTGTTTTTGTTTGGTAGTGCTTGGCAACTGTGCTGCATTTTTCTAAGGGTATGCATTATTTATTTTGGTGTTGTCTTTAACCTTAAATTGTTTTATTTTTGTTTATATTACTATGCATCGGCATCTGTGATATAATTGTTTTTATAGCCGGTGCATATGTAAATTCGGATAAATAAAATTTATATAAAAAAGAGAACTTTCTTATTTAGAGAAAAAGTTGGTTAACTTTCAAAAGTGAAGGAGTGCATACTTTCTCTTCCTAGAGCTGCACTGGGCTGGTTTGGAGTTAAGCGTGACCCGGTGAGCTTAACAAAAAGCTTTATTTTCTTGTTGCCCTAAATCTGAGTTTGGGATATCATTATTATTAAACATCACCAGCTCCAATGGTTAGTACAGTATAGTGTACGATCATGACGTGATGACTGTTGCACAAGCTTGAAGTGTCGTTAGCGACGATGGTCGCTTGTCGAGCGTAGAATCAAGCGAGCGTCGGTCGATTGTGCTCGGGGACGATCGTCCACCTCTGAATGTGCGGCCTAAATTTTTCTTCTATTTTTTTCGGGGGGGGGGGGTTAAGTACCTTCTTACCCCCTGGTCCCCACGCCACTGCTTCTGCTGTCATCTTGAGTCTTGACCCCTTCCCAGATCTAATGTTGAATCTTGACACGCTCCCGCTCCCGCTCCCCCAGGCCCATGCCCCATCGCAAGATTTCCATTTTTCCTTATTATTTTAAATTTCTTGCCTGATATTCTCTATACGAGTTAACATGGGAGCGGGGAGGGGGGCATGACTGAATTTTTTTTTGGGCGGGGGGGGGGGGAGGAACCGAATCTCACCTGTGGCAACTGCGTTGTGTCCTTGGGCAAGGCACTTAATCCCGATTGCCCACGGTGGAACAGTGTTCTAGGGAGTACTGCACGTCGATGGTACACCTGTCTTCAACCAATGCTGACCCTTCTTGTGTGGAGTTACGACTTTGGAGAGTTTGACAGTTGCTCGCCCAGCATCTTTGGATATATGTCATTCCACGATGATCACGAAGTACAATGATGTAACATATGTTAACCCCTCAAATTTCATGTAAGAGATCCAGGATTTTAAAAATGATCTTGCTTGGCTGCCATTTTGGACTCGTTGTGGAGAAAATTGAAATTTCTTTTGCATTTATGAAAATGATACATCACATTCTTATTATTCAGTCCATCACTGGTGTTTTGATAATTCACAGTGCTGAGATTGTAGGCCAAAATGTCCAATTTTCAGGGCGATTGTTTGATGTTTTGAAAAAAGTTGGCAGAAAAATAATTTTGCTGAACATTTGCTACCAGCTGTTTAAGTACCTTGGACATATTATACATACTTCATTGAAAGATGATTTAGACATAGAAAGACAATACCGAGCCATATGTGTCAGATCAAATCAGTTGATCCGAAAGTTTTCGAACTGTACTCCATGTGTCAAAACATTTTTGTTTGAGAAATATTTAACTCCCTTATACTGTTGTCACTTGTGGGCCCGGTTCAATCAGGGAAGTATGCGGCGTCTCACCGTATGTTACAACAACGCCTACAGGCTCCTACTTAGATATGACAAATTCTGTAGTGCAAGTAAAATGTTTGTGTCGGATAGAGTTCAAACCTTACTAACGCTCAGAAGAAGATTTACTTTTAACTTTAGAGAAAGAATAACTACCTTACAGAATGGAATTATCCAGTGTTTGATAAACTCAGACCTCGCATTTACGTCACCCCTAGTCAAAACTTGGAATGACGTCCTGTACTGTTGACAACACAGTCTTTGAAAATCTGACTACTTAATGGAATCTTGAGTAATCTCTGACACCTGCACGGTAAGGCTCCGCCGATGCATGTGATAGGTGGGACTTGCCTGTGCTTTTGTCGTACAGTCGAAGCTACACTGAAGTTTACCGCCCCGTCATCGAGTCATAAATATATTCGTTTTTCTCTGCAACGTAGGCCCTACATCCATCTTGTTTTCAAATCGAGTGCTCACTCTTAATTTATGCCTATGTATTGTTTAACATTATGTTTTCTTCTTTTTTTTCTACTTTGTTCACTATGGACTTTACTGTCTGAAATAAAGGATTTATTTTATATATGGAAAAGTGTATTTATGACAAATCTGTGAAAATTTCAGGTCAGTAGCCCATTCGGACAAGAAGCTATTGACCAATGAAAATTTGGGCGTTTTTTTTCCACGTTTGGTGGCCATTTTGGATACATTGTGGATAAAATCGAAATTTCTTTTGCATTTATGATAATGATACATTACATTCTTACTATTAAGTCTATTACTGGTGTTCTGTTAATTCACAGTGCGGAGACTGTGGGCCAAAATGTTCAATTTTCCGGTCTATTTTTGATATTTTGGAAGATTTTGCCAGAAAAAACAATTTTGCTAAATGCTTTTTACCAGTTGGTTATAGAAAAGCGTATTTATGACAAGTTTGTGAAAATTTCAGCTCATTAGCCCAATCGGACCAGGAGATATTGGTCAATACAATTTAGGCGTTTTATTTCCACGTTTGGCGGCCATTTTGGACACATTGTGAATAAAATCTAAATTTCTTTTGCATTTATGATAATAATACATTACTTTCTTACTATTCAGTCCATTACTGGTGTTCTGCTAATTCACAGTGCCGAGATTGTAAGCCAAAATGTTCAATTTCCCGGCCTAATTTCGATGTTTTGGAAGATTTTGGCAGAAAAAATAATTTTGGTAAACGTTAGGTACCAGTTGGTTATAAAAAAGCGTATTTATAACAAATCTGTGAAAATTTCATGATATTGGTCAATAAAATTTGGGGCGTTTTTTTCCACGTTTGGAGGCCATTTTGGAATAATTACATTGTTAATGTAGTTATACATTTTGGGTTCAAATACTCAATTCCCATTGGTCAGCTGGATGAAAACGTCATGACCAAATGTAATTCATTTTCCAATGAATACATTTGGTCGAACTTTGACCCGCATTTATGGTAGAGCGTAGTTGACAGAATGTAATTCGGGCGGTGTTTGGGCGGGTTTTTAACTTTTAGCGCCTCTCGCAGTGATCAACTCCGCTGCTGTTTCTTTGGTGACATTTCCCAACTGTGGCATAAAGTCCGTTACTAAAGTACTCGTTTCCATTTCTAAAGTTGTGAAAATTGAAAATCAGAGTTGTGCGCTTTGACTTTTGTGTGAGGGTGGTTTTTCGCCTCGTTCGTTCGTACATATTTTATTTCGTCTTTCTGTTTTGTTGTTTGGTAAAAAGTAGTTTAAACAGTTACGGAATGTAATTATAAGAATTGAATACAATTTTTATAATCTTTATTGGAGTATGAATGTGTGGGAATGGGTACAGATTGTATGAATCCCTTCGGGATTCATACATAATTTGTACCCTTTCCCACACGTTCATACTCCAATAAAGATTATAAAAATTGAATTCAATTCTTAACACATTGCGGTTAAAATAGAAATTTCTTTTGCATTTATTATAATGATGCATTACATTCTTACTATTCAGTCCATTACTAGCATTCTGCTAATCCACAGTGCCGAGATTATAGGCCAAAATGTTTGATTTTCCGGCTTATTTTTTATATTTTGGAAAATGTTGGCAGAAAAAATAATTTGGGTAAACTGTTGTTACCAGTTGGTTATGGAAAAGTGTAATTATGACAAATCTGTGAAAAGTTTAGGTCATTAGTCCATTCGGACCAGGAGATATTGGTCTATAAAAATTCGGGCGTTTTTTCCGCGTTTTGCGGCCATTTTGGACACATTGTGGATAAAATCGAAATTTCTTTTGCATTTATGATAATAATACATCACATTCTTACTATTAAGTCTATTACTGGTGTTCTGCTAATTCACAGTACCGTGATTGTAGGCCGAACTGTTCGATTTTCAGGCCTATTTTCGATGTTTTGGAAAATTTTGGCAGAAAAAATAATTTTGGTAAACTTTTGTTACCAGTTTATTATGGAAAGCTGTATTTATGACAAATTTGTGAAAATTGCAGGTCATTAGCCCATTCGGACTAGGAGATATTGGTCAATGAAAATTTTGGCGTTTTTGGGCGGGTTTTGGCAGAAGAAAGTTAACGCCCATTTTTCTATTAGTATGATCTGAATTTTGACAACGAGATTCAATAGTATCACAATATAAACCAACGCAAACTCTGAAACAAAGAATTCAACATTCCATTTTAGTCTTCACGGCTCAGAAGAGTTCTAGGAATCAAACTGAGATAACCCTATATTTCGACAGAGACAAACTCCGCGAGACAGCTCTCTATAAAGATGGGATCCAAGTTGAGCACAAGCAAATTGAGGATAGTTTGGGGAATATTGTTCTTCTCACCAAAACAGATTTTATTAAGATCCTGTGCAACAGGACACTCTTCTGATTTTTGTTTTTAGAATGTAGTGATATGGCAGCTTAGTTATTACTGGGGTATTTAATTCGCTGTGGTCTAGAGAATTTAAGTTATTATCTCTACTTACCACAGTGTATGTTCCACGGTTTTGCGATTGTTTCTGTGCTTGCCTTGACTACCTACATATGCAGCCAAGACAAAACTTGAAACAAATAAATGCAGATTGCAAGTGTGGACACTGCACACTGGGATGCCAGTGTTACGGTAGTGAAAATGTGAAAACTCTGAATTGGGCTTTCGTAGGATAAGTGTTAAAATTTGCTTTGGAAGTAGTTCGAGTAGGAATAGACGTTTAAGAAAAACGGTTATAAAATTTCTTCTTTCATTTTCTCCTTCATTCATAATTCATTCATAATTCTGTTTGTTATGATTCACGAAAAGCTGGTGCTGCAATAATACTACTGTGGCTTCGGTGAATAAAGATGTTTATGTGCGTGGGGAGGGGATCACATTTATCGGTATTGACCCCCTAATAGCGCTTTCCTCGCATTTTCTTTGAGGGCAGGAGTTGATTTTATCAGGTGATAAAATATTTCGTACAGTGTACCTCACCTCATTTTGACATATCAAGACATGCAACAATCCATTTCTTGAACGTTAGATAGAAAAGGGAATCGGTACCATTGCTACTCACCTAATTTCGTTTCAAATTCACCTGCGAACCAGCGGACTTTTAAAGTTTTCGAAATTGGGTGAGCGGGCTTGACACGGAGAGGCCATATTGTTTTAGACATACCGAAGTTTTTTTAAGAGAAATGGTCAAATATTTGTGCGTTCCGGCTTATTCGGTATTCAGTCATACCGCGGTATTTTTAAAATACCGAAACTCGGTATCGAAAATTGAATACCACGAAGGCCTATATTACACTCAAGAGTAAATTGTGCGTGCTCTGTAGAATTCAAAGGACAAAGGAACATGTGTTTTAACATTTGTTCCTGCTATCTTCTGTGTTTCAATTATTGTCTGGGGCCTAAATTCGACATCTTAGCAATCAAAATGGCAAGCATGTGAACATATACCCCTGGAGTGTTTAAACATAGAACTTTCTACATTCCAGCGAAGTAATGATCAATTAAAAAAAAATAAAAGTTGTCACAAATGTGCTTCAAATGTGACCGCGACTCTTCAGTTAGCTAGATCAGAGTGTACTTGGCATCTGCACTCAAAGAATTAACTCGTTGTGTTATTACAACCGGAAAACTAATATTTAATTTAATTTGAGAGGATTCCTAATTACATTACGCCGTTCGGCGATCAATCCCCAAAGTAGCCAACACATAAGTTTTTCCATACTCATTCCTTTTCCTGTAACTTGGTAATTACATTTTTGCACGATACGTTACATCCAAACCATCTGATAATTCACCCTTTTATTGAATGTGAAACGAAGCGTTTCGAACTCTTATTAGCTATTCTTGTAAATATGCCCGAAAGGTAGATTTTAAATTGGGCGGTACAAATTATGTACACCTGTCCTGATTTAACAGTTTCCTCTTGGCTTATGGGGGTCGACTGATATGAAGCCTTTCAGCCCTGATACCCTGAATGATATTGCCATAAATACTAGTATCGTCAAAGAAATGGGCAAGCCTATTTTGTTTTTGCCGAAGTGTCATTAATAATGTACTCTTACAGTCCTATAAGACTGTAGGATTAAATTATCATTTATCCTTTTCCCAGTTTTTGCCTTCACTGTGTTATCTTAACCCTTTACCCAACGTAACGGCCAAAACCGGCCAGCGCTATTCTCAAAAATCGCCAATTAATTTTCAAAATATTTTCATTTTTTGTCTCAAAAACATAGGTTATGACCCCTCGTTGGAACGAGCTCGACGAGCTCGTTCCAACGAGGGGTCATAACCTATGTTTTTGAGACAAAAAATGAGTTATTCAAGAATTTTTTTTGCAAGTGTCGTCTGCTTTTCATGTTAGGTAAAGGGTTAACCCCTTAAACCCTGATGGTATCTTCCCTGTCAGTCCAAAGGCAGCAATTGGAAGAGTCCATATTCATTATTTGGGTGTACACCAATTAATATTTTCTACGCGCTCCATCCTACTTAATGTAATTATCACGTATCATGTTCCGGACCGGAAAAGCGGCCCCTCGTGTTCAAAGGTTTAAAATGTTAGGCAAACCGCATGTTCAAATCTCGAAGTTGTTATTGCACGGGCGTAAACACACACACTGTTAATCTGCGAGTTCTTGATTGTACAGAACCTCAGACATGCTGCCTTTGTATCTCACAAGTCACTCAAATTAATCTAAACATTTTACGACTAGCTAACTAATGTTGTCCAACGTAAGCAATGGTATCGCTTTTATTTTGCTAAAAGTAATCAGCTCGGTCGGAGCTGACATTTCATTTACTCAATGGAATTCTAAAGCTACGGGCTTGGAAAATAAATTATGAAGGTTGCCGCCATTTTATCACGATTCGTTCTATCGAATCATAATTATACCCCACTCTCGAAGAGAATGGGGGTATACTGGATCCGTGTGTCCGTCTGTCCGGGCAATAATACGGAGTTACGAGGTTTTTTTTTGCCCGGACAGGCATTATGAGCTTACTTCCAGATTATGAGCTTACGTACAGATAGTATGAGGTTAATTTCTAAAATACGAGACTTATGAGGCAAGAATCGATTTCTTGCGATTTTTCGGGTTTATGTTAAGGTTTATGATCAATTAACGGCTGGGATTAGCGTTGCCCCCTCTTCGGGTTTATCTTGGGTATCTAACCATGTCTATTCCCCCAACAAATGTCCGAAGAAACGACTTTTTAGCGGTTGTCCGAACGTTTTAAAATGATCAATTTTTCCGCAAAAAATTAAGTCCACAGCCCCCATCCGCAGCGATATCTTACCAGTGAGTGATGGTTTCAATGAAATTTTGGTATGTGGGATCCTTATGACAAGCCTTAACTGCCCATGTATTAAAAAAAGTTGCCCGCATTTTTTTAACAGAGTTACGGTCCTTACATTGCTTTTAATTCATTTATGCCTCCTCGGTCGAGCACGGCAGTGGGGGTATAATTAGGGCTGCACGATATTCTTAACTGAATACCGGTATCGGTATTCAAAACAATATCACGGTATACCGGTATATCGAAAACTGTTCAGATATATGAACACAAGTACCACAAGACTCGAGGCATCACAGTCGGAACGAATTAGCATGCCGTGATGATGCGGTTCGAAACACCTTTACCCAACGCAGACGATATCAAAATTTATTATTTTCAAAATAAATTTATCTGATTTTCCCCAAAGATTTAAAAAAAACTATATCATGTGACCCCCCCCCCCCCATTGGAACGAGCTCAACGAGCTCGTTCCAATGAGGGGTCACATCATGTAATTTTGTTGAAATTTTTGAAAATTACTTTTTCAACTGCTGAATTTGTATATTACGAGGGCACACAGGCAGACGATTTCTTGGGTAAAGGGATAATATTATTCATTCGGGGCCACAGTTAAAAAACTCAAGACATCTTGAAAATTAAATTGTGGGTAAATAAATAATGACGATAAACCGATATTTTTGTAATTACACCGGTATTCAATCTATATTGGTTTGAATACCGGTATATATCGGTTTATCAATATACCGTGCAGCCCTAGGTATAATTGCCTTCAGCAATAGCTCTTGTTTTATTTATTTATTTATTTATTTATTTATTTATTTATTTAGTGTTTTTTAAGGTCACGTATTTCTGTTCAATGCCTAATCGTGACCGCAATATGGATATAAAGTCATGTCAAGTAAATCGTTTATACCCACACTGCCCTTTTTAAAAGACTTCCACCTCACGCATTGATACCGGGTCTGTTTTATCAGTAAAACACAACTTGTTTATTTTACCGTAAACAAGCACTGCTTCACTTCCCGGGGTTCCCAGGGGTAAATTTGATTTGCTATTGACGTTAAATTAAAGTGACACTTAAGTTTTGACCTCGATGCATTTTTTTCTTGTTCGATGGAAGTGAAGGGAGACTACAATACTTCAGACAACGGTAGGCGAAGCAAACACCGTACCACAAGCAGCAATGATTCACCTCCATATTTCCCGCCCATATCTGACCCGGAAAATGTTATTAATATTAATATAAATTTCTGAAACACGCAGTCTCCTTGAATCTGTCAACTGGCAATAAGTGTATTAGCTGTTTTTAGTCTCCTCGCCTTTTGCTGAGTTCAATGAAAACCTGAGGTGTCAAACTTATATTTCCCCAATCTGTTTTAGAAGCGCCCCCTCCCCCTTCGTCGAGATCCATGTTCCAGCTGATTTAAAGAGGAATAATTTATCAATTACCTTTCCATCGGCTTTTTCCTCAATCTGAGAGCGACAAATGGGGTAGTTGAAATTTACCTTATCACGCCAATTGCAGTGGGAACGAAAGAGTTGTGATTTGATGATTTATTTATTAATTTATTAGAGTTTAACGACACATTAATAGCCAGGGTCTCATCATGTCGCTGACAGTTTTACTGGTGGAGGAAGTCGGTGTGACAGGAATGATAGTCCGTAGGAACGTTAGTCCCTCTGGACTATTATTCCGCGGAATTATAGTCCTAGGTCTAACATTCCTAGGAATAGTAGTCCGGCGGACTACTATTCCTAGGAATGTTAGACCTAGGACTATAATTCCGCGGAATAATAGTCCAGAGGGACTAATTTTCTTACGGACTATCATTCCTGTCACACCGGCGTATCCGGAGAGAACCACCGAGCAACGACGAGCAGCTGCCAGCTCTCCAACATTGTAACTCTGAACTCTGCACCGCGGCACAGGCAGGGTTAAATTGGTTGTTGAAGATATGCGCACCATCGAAGTGCAGTACGCCATAGTACGCAGCGACATCGTGCCCCATGTACACAATCTGGGTTAAGTGCCTTGCCCAAGGACACAGAGCAGGAGCGCGAATCAGTCGCTGAAAAGGTCACCCATCCAACTACCAACCGCGCTCGATGTTGCTTAACTTCGGTGATCTGACTACAACCGGTTACCGCGACGCCACCGCACCCCCGTGATTTGATGATATCTTTAAATGTATGTGGTAGATGAAATGATTTTGTGTATAACAATAGATGTGAATCAGTTGGTTTAAAATACACCTTATAATCTTAATGACTGCGTACTTGAAAATGTTTGCCTTTATTCACGGTCACATTGAGAATATCAACAGGACCCTAACTGATGCTAGCTTTCAATTTGATCTTTTAGATCATGATTGTGTGGGTATGTGTGTAGGGGGATCCTACTTGCCGATTTTGTGAGAACCCAGACAAACAAACACTAGGTAAGGGTGTGTCGTCCTGTTTTTGTGGGGACTTCTCAGCGAGAATAAAAGAAACATAAAGTAGAATAGAAAAAAACCCCAAGTCCCCACAAAGTGGTTAAACAAGAATGTGTGTGTGTATATGTGTGATTAACCATTTGCGACTACGGTACATAATATTACGTACGAAAATTGCCGTGCGTTGCGACTACGGTACGCAATATTACGTACTCCGGCTTTGATCCCGAACGGCCGCTTTCTCGCCCAGGAACATGATACGTCATAATTTCATTAAATAGGATGGATACTAAGTGCATGTGTGTGGTAGACCAATCAATAGGTTCAACGGGTAGCCACAAGGCTGCACGTTGCAAATATTAATTGGTCTAGCCCCAAATAATGAATACGGACTCGTCCTGTTGCTGTCATTGAACGGATTTGGAAGATACCACCAGGGTTCAAAGGGCTAATGATTGCGTTTGACGTCACCAAAACCTGATTCTTCATGACGTTAAAACGTCACGATAACCGTGGTCGGAAAGGGTAAACGTGAAAGTTGGATCTTCGTGAGTAGGGAAAGACTACGCTTTGAGATTCCATTCCATTTGAAATCTTTTCACTGATTCGATTCATTTCGAAATTCTGTATATTCGAGAAGTGTACAACCCCCTGCAAAACTCTAGAGACTTTACAAAGGGGAATGTATTATATACTAGCCTGTGAATTCTCGCAAATTATCTAAAATATATTTCTCGATATCCGTCGACGCGAAAAATATCGAGAAATATTCCTCAGTGGCTGCCTAAATGCCGTCACCCTACGCCGCATCACGTCGCCTTGAAGGAACGATCAGCTGATCTTTGATATTGTTTTGAAACGTACGCATTTGGGGTCGAATTGGGCGGAATATTGTGCAATAAAATGTCTCGCCGCATATAATAAAAAAGAAAATCTACTCTATACAATATCTGGAATTATCTGATGAGTGTGGACCTGAAAGTTTTATTTTTTACGAACGCTTGCGGGAGTGAAAACTAATACTTTCAGGTTCATACGATGAATTTCTTTTCGGTAGCTTCCTAAATGATGTCACGCTTCGGCGCATGACGTTGGCTTGAACGTCGCCTTGAAGGAACGATCAGCAGCTCTTCGTTATTGTCTTGAAACTTTTTGCGGTCGAATTGGGCTGAGTATTGCTCAGTAAAATGTCACGTAGTATATAATAAAACGAAAATCTACGCTGTTTTAGTGAATATTGGGAATTATCTCATTCGTGTGGATCTGAAAGTATTAATTTTATAAACGGTAAAAATAAAAATTTCAGGTCCACACTCATGTATTAATGTATTAATTTCCCCTCATATACCAGGCAGTATTTAGAAATGATTATGTGTACTCGGCAATTGCGTACCGTCACACGCCCATTCGAAGTCATTTGGCTTCACGTAGGCGAAAATACTGCCTGGTGTTTTAGAGAGATAATTCCAATAACCAGTATCACATGCACAATCACTTGAAATGCGATTCGATTACGATGTAAAATGTTTTGCACGATTCGACAATCAAACGAAAATAGCATGGGATGTAACGTTTTTGCCTTTCTTTTTCGACAGGTGTCATTCCACAGTGTCGTTGGTCGGAAAGCAGACCGCGATACAATATTTTAGTCAACCCCTGATTATTGTAAATAAACACATTAAATGTCATAAAATTCATATCTTTGTTTAGAATTTGATCGTGCGTACAGGTTCGTAGCATAATCTTGTTCGGGTAGATCAACCCCCTCCAAAGCTATGGCATAAACGGCACACTGACATGTGTCAGCACGTTTTATCTTAATCCTGCATCACTACTGATTTTTAAATAATAGCCATTTCATACGATACATGAGCCATGGAAGACATTATCACGTACGCGTATTTGTGACATTCGTTTGAGTGGCTGCACAAGGCCTAACAGTATAAAATCGAAAATTATTATCTGAATCCAAGGTAAATGACGATGCGTGTTATGATTACCATAGCAGCATACGGTCAAAACTAGAAGTCCTGTCACGAACTGTGTGCTTATCTAGGATTAATTGTGCGTTGGAATTCCGCGCAATTGCCATATCGAATGGCATCCAAAGCATGGCAGGTTCTCCTGGTTACTCATAGCAAACACAGGCAATGTTTCTGCCAATGGACCTCCGGGTTACCCGGAGGTCCATTGGCTGAAACGTTGCTTGTGCACAGGCGATATGTACAGAATTTGATAGTCTTACTATGGTCATAACGCGTAGATTAACGCGCAGATCGACGTGCTATTTGTGCGCATTTTATGACAGGACTTCCAGTTTTAACTGTATATGTAACATGAGAAATTTGACTCGCGTAAGTCAAACACATGCATTAGGTTTCATTTCCAGAAACGTGACTCTTTGAACACTGATGGTTCATTCCATGCCAATTCAGAGCCATCATCGGGTAGGGTCTATATTCGTTACTTGGGAGGAGACCAGTCATTATTTTTAACGTGCTGCCTTGGGGCTGCACGTTAAAAACCTTGGAGGTCAACCACACAAATTTAATGAGCAACTATCTACTTTAGAAATTCAGGTCGTATCACGATCTTGGGACGGGAAATTGGTTATTCCGGTTTAAAGGGCTAAATCAAACACATTGAATCAACCACAGTCTATTGGAATATTTAGGTTTCGACACTGTCATTCTTCTGGGACAGCAATACATATTGAAAGTGTCATCACCATGGCGCGTTTCTGAAAACAGGCCCTTTGCAAATTTGCAGAGTGATCATTGTTTGCAGCGAACGAAATGAACTGAAAAAGTTTCTAATAGTAAGAACTCTCCCAACACCAACATAAGTTCTTGTGACACACAAAGCTCGATACATTTATAGTGATGTGGGTAGCAAAAAGACAGCTAACCTGGCCATGCCGTCTCATTGCAGAATATAATTATGTCTTTGTTACTTACTGTCAGAATAGTTTGCATTATTGACTTCTGTTCCATATAATCTACAAACAAATATGTATACCTAAATTGCTCTTGATGTTCAGTTACTAGTTCCTCCAAAACAATGATCTTTTTTGCATTGATTACAAAAAGTAGGGCACTTGGACTTGATGTAATGCGTCGTAAAACAGTGTTGGAAAGGGCTCATGGAGCCCTTTCCAACAGTCCTGTACATCACAACACCTCATCTGTACAATGAACGAATTTCACGAACAAAGCAATAGTATAGTACGTCGCCCATCTCAGCTTTAAAGGGCCTATTCATTCCACTAACTTGTAGGGATGAAACGGTTGGCTCATTTTCCTAACCTACTAACCGGGAGCTACAACCAAGTAATATCCGGTTATCCGTGGCCATTATTTCACCGAATATGGGATCAAAACTATAGGAATTGGAAAGCAGTATTCTCAAACTATTCCGTAGTGTGCATACAAACGAACGTTGTCGAGAAGTCAACAACGTTCGTTTGTTTTCACACTACGAAATAGTTTCTGCAATTACTCATTACTCACGGAAACTGCCGATCATTAACGGAGTCCTGAACGCCAACGTCGATTATTTCTCAATATTCACAACGCGGCTTCGATGTGTAATCTATCACAAAGGAGAAGCGGCAGATTTACTACGTTTTAATCGTGAAATGATGATCACTATCGATATTTCGGATAACCGGTTAACGGGTTTTCTAATCGGTTTGGTAGCTAACTGCTTTCAAACCGATTATCCGGTTAACCATTTCAGTACTACTGACTTTGTCTCAACAGGGAGGACAGGGGATCCACAAGGTCAACCATGGTTCGACACGGTGTGAGACAGTTTTAAAATTGGACACTTAAAAATGCAATTTAAAAGCATTGAGGGATGAAATTTTATTCACAACATAGTGGAAAGGGTATCATTCCCATCCTTCTATAAGCAGGCTGAAACTGAGATTAATATTTTTCACTAAAATATTCCCAAATTTTGTGATGTGGTGTTTCCTGCAGGTTATAAATAGAGCACGGACTCTTTGCAGGGACGTAATTCACATGCGTTTTTCACTTTTCATGGGTTATGCACTTTTTCCAGAACGATGTCTGTTATTTCCCTGATCGGTTCTGTATTTAAGAGCCAAAAATTTTGTTTGATTAAAAAAATGGAAACGAGTTGTAATTTGGGGGCGTTTCCGTAAAATGTGTACAAGGATCGCCGTCATGAATTGGGAGGAATTTGAAGATCCCGTTTTTGCACAAACATTCTTAATCAAATCAGCATTGTTTTACCGTTCCTTTGCTAAAGATAATTAGAAAAAAGGTTGGCTGAAAGAAATTTCTGTCGGCCTAATTTTGCAAGTGCTTGATGTGTTTTGTTTTCAGAATTGTAAGTATCTCTTGGGCGATGTTTCAAGTCAGTGCAAAAGGAACGATACAATATTCGCGAACCATGTGGACACTTTCTTTCTTTCGTGTTATCTTTGGAGTAGATAAGAAAACTAATGATGGCCCTTTGACTAATATGGTGTGTTTCCCGAGACCCGATATAGAAAGTTAAAAAACAGAGTGGCTAATGAAGGTGCAGACTGAGTTTCCGATTTCGAAGCTGCCTTAATCGATTGGATCCATAAAATAGCGCAGGCGGAGGACAAGTGAGCTTATAAGAGATTTGCGGTAACAAAAGCGATAACAGGATCTGATGGCATACATCAGATAAAAATTAAAGATATTAAATCGTTAGACGTTGCATTTTCAAATGTATTATGCGGGACTGCTTTTGTGTACGCACAGTTGGTGTATTTTTAAAGGTAACAAACAACGTTCATAGCCAGCTTTAACTCCGAGAATGCTGCTGGCGGATATTCCTGACGGAACATGAAAACTCTGGCCATTAAAATAAGTAAAATTTGATATTTAACCAAACTTAACTCTGTTAATTATATAGAACCTTTCACCAATGTTGTCTTGAGTAAAATTTCCATGAATCTTTTATCAAATCTTGTTTCCGACACGAGGTGACCCTGGCTGTCGAAAGTGTCGTTAAACTCCAATAAATAAATCAATCAATCAATCAAATCTAGTCATGGCTGCTTTACAGCAGCCATGACTAGATTTGATGAAAAGTAGTTTAAAATTACTCAGCGGGTTAAACGTTAACGAGCTTTTAGCTTACAGATTCTCCAGGACGCATTTTGTTTGAGCTTCCCGTGTTTCTTCTGAAAGTATTCGTTGTGTGGTAAAATCTCTCTGGGTAAGATAAAAAACATTTCTTGTATGTTATGTTGAATATAGAGGCATCATCAATCCAGGGAAAAAGAAGTTTCAAACTGTTTGCGTGTGTTTTAGGTTTATTTGTACGAGCATTGTACCTGAAATCAATAACAAGCCAACGGGACTTCTTAACACCATGTAGCTAGCCATTTAGGGGAAGGCAACGAAGGCGCTAACACGTGATCTATACTTTCTCTGGAGACTTAAATGAGTGGCTAGTGGGAAAACCTATGAATATCCGTGGGGAAAGAGCAGCCACCGCAAGAGCTCATACATCAGTGGGAAAATTCGTTACCGATTCATCCCCTTCTTCTAACTTGAGGTTCGAAAACAGGGTCACTTGATTAGCATCCTTGTAAGAATATTTAAATATCTATCATTTTCCACTTGCCTTTTTCAGTCTTCTTCTGACCTAAGGGAACTGCGATTCCAATTACCAGAGAGCAATTGTCCAACAGAACACGTGATCAGATCTCATACACATCAGCTGTACCCACCCCCCCCCCCCCCCCCCACACACACACATCTTTCTGTCTAAAAGTCATTTATCGTCAGAGAACATTTTTCCGCCAAAAGAATTGTGTCAACAGAAGTGGACTTCCACATAATATGGCAGATACTGTGCAAGCGGAGTTCCCTTACAGTTAAAACTAGAAGTCCTGTCACGAACTGTGCGCTTATCTAGTCTTAATTGCGCGTAGGAATTGCGCGCAATTGCCATATCGAATGGCATCCAAAGCACGGCAGGTTCTCCTGGTTACTCGTAGCAAACATAGGCAAAGTTTCTGCCAATGGACCTCCGGGTTACCCGGAGGTCCATTGGCAAAGCCATGTGTACATAATTTGATAACCTTACTATATTCATAACGCGTAGATTAACGCGCAGATCGACGTGCTGTGTGTGCGCATTTCATTACAGGACTTCTAGTTTTAACTGTAGGTGGCTATGAAATGGGACAGATATCTCATAATCATCAACATGGACAGTGATGTATCAGCCGCATAAAAGCGAAAATGTCCACATGGGAACAACGATCACGTAACAAAGAGTCACCTAACCGGACCTGTTTTTGTTGGGTCTTCCCTAAAGTCGTGATATTTTCACAACGAAATTGCAGTCATCTTGAAGTTTTGAGACAATGGTATATTAGAAGTGCAGAGAGGTACCCCCTGAAAAGAAATAATGCTAGTTTCGTTAAAAAATCTTGTCTCTATCCGAATATCAACGTGACAAGAAAAATAACTCTTACGGTCGACCATTTTGCCCGCCATCTTGGAAAATCTGAAAATGCCCAAGGTGTACAGAGTTGCATCAGTCGGATTTGGGATCACCTGAAAAGATCATCTTGAAACGGCAGTTAAATCTATTGAAGATAGAGGTTCTTATGCACTACCGGTTTGAAGTCAATCCAGTGGCGTAGCCAGCCCAAAGCAAGTGGGGGTGGGGGTGGGGGTGGGGGTGGGGGGACAAACTCGCAGAGCCTGGCTTAGCTCCATTTTAATAGGGGGTGGGGGTGGTGTGAGGGTGGTGTTTGCAGGAAAAGCTTTCCAAGCCTTAACATCTCAGAATTTTGCGTCCCTAAAGTTTCAGCAAGATAACCAAGGTAACAATAATCAGGGTTTCCACTAGGGGGAAATAAATGTGTCCGATATGAGGCGGCCAAAGGTCGTCGATGGGGGTTTTTGAACCGTGGAGTTCAAATTTTGAACTCCAGAGTTCAAAAACCCCATCTTCGTGCATCTGAGCGGATATTTTGAGGTTTTTCATGTATTGACGACTGTCTACCTTTTCACCGACACAGATATTAGGACAAGCAATCTACAAATCTACAACCTAACCCCCATGGATCTTACCCCCTACTATTTTTATGCCATTTTTGGACATATTTCGAGGACCAACTTTGAAGGAAAGTAGGGGGGGCGTCCCCCAATACCCACCCCCCTTCCGTAGCCATGTCACTGGGACAATCGATTGGGCACACTCTTGCAACTGACAACATTCAGCTCGCGCCGACGGCGTTATGGTGCATTCGAAATATCTGGATAAAGTTTGAGCTTGGAAATGATATGGACAGAGAAGCTGTCCAGATAGTCAGAAATATTGGCATTTGATGGCCCGTTAACTACCAAGAGTTTGGCTGATCCATCGAGTTTAGATTTCAGCACTGACTTTGATTTTACCACAGAATATTCTCTCTCTGTGTTTGTTTTAGGGCGATCAACTATTCACATCCTGTCACTTTCATAACTGCGTTGGCCAACGTTTAAACTGTTAGTTAATAGTGATGGCTTGCTGCCTAGATTGGAATCAGCGCTGTACAAAAAAATATAACTTCAAGTGTTTACTTGATAAAGTTTCTTCACCTTCTCTGCAAATACATTTATTACTTCTCCGCATAACGAATTCGACAACAAAATTTGTATTTTTAATATTCTTTTTTTAAAAAAAACCTCATTTCAACAAAACTACATTATGTGACCCCAGAATGGAACGAGCTCGACGAGCTCGTTCCAGTGAGGGGGTCACATGATATGTTTTTCCTAAAAAATTGTGAAATTCTGACAATTAAGTCCACTGTCTGAATTTGGCGCATAAATTACAGAAATGGTGGTATTTAATTAAAGTGTACATATTACGAATTAGTAAGTCCATCTATTATATAAATGGGGGTGTGTGGGATTCTGTGATTCAGTCACTCGATCCACCTAGGAATTGTAGCTTTGATGATCCCCTTGATACGCAATTCAACGAGGAAGTTTCCGTCGTGAGAGCGTGGATAACCGTCGGCCCGTTAGTTATTGATATGAGGTGTGAATTTGTTGTCTTGAGTCAATTAACTTTGATCTGTGGCAACCTCTTATTCGATATCGCAGGTCTGGAGAAAAAAAAACAGGAAGTGGTTAAAAAGTATTCAAAATGTATTCATAAGTACACCTAAAAATTAACGTATTTGAATTCGAATACGAACACAGTTAAAACTAGAAGTTCTATCATGAAATGCGCACAAATAGCACGCCGATCTGCGCGTTAATCTACGCGTTATGACCATAGTAAGACTATCAAATTCTGTACATATGGCCTGTGCACAAGCAATGTTTCAGCTAATAGACCTCCGGATAACTCGGAGGTCCATTGGCAGAAACATTGCCTGTGTTTGTAATGAGTAACCAAGAGAACCTGCCTTTGGATGTTATTCGATATGGAAATTGCGCGCAATTCCTACGTGCAATTAAGCCCAGATAAGCGCACAGTTCGTGGCAGGACTTCTTGTTTTAACTGTAGTTGGGAAATTTGAATCCCATGTCTTCACAAAGGAGGACGGACGGCCCGACGCACAAACCTATGAATTTAGGCGCTTCAAGTTCATAAACTTTTTATTTTCGAATTATCTTTTCTCTATTATCTAAGTTTTAAAATTAAATTAGTGATGTTGATTCAGAAGGCAATTTATTTCGCACTATAAACTACTTTTTAGAAACAGTTATTATATTTTGTCTATTGATAGAAGTTTAAAGAAAAAGAGGTCTCACAGGAACTAGCTGTACGGGCATGTTTCAATAATAAATCTTCGACCTTCCGCTGATTTGTCGCGGTCATTTAAAGGGAGGGGGGGGGGGGGGGGCTACATAAACCCAGTCCCCCGCTGAGGTATTCCTCTCCACTCTCTCTCTCCTAATATCCCAATATTGTCAAAAACTGTTTCATAATTCCCCTACTGGCGCCTTCTCGATCTCCCCATTCCTCAATTTCCTAATGAGTCTTGTCCTACTAGGCAAATATTTGGGGCATTCTAAACTGAAATGTTCCGGAGTCTCCGTTACACCTAAGTTACTCATTTTGCACACTCTTTCCTCGCCTTTCTCGATTCTCCTCCTCAACTCCAGTGACTTGGATCTCACTTTGAACAACAATAGTGTCCAAAACTGTATGGTTTGATCGATAAAGTTCCAACTTAACCCTTTACCCAACGCAGACGATTTCAAAATTTATTATTTTAAATATCATTTTTTAAATTTTTTCAAACAATTTCAACAAAACCATATCATGTGACCCCTCGTTCCAAAGAGGGGTCACATGATATGGTTTTGTTGAAATATTTCGAAAAATAATATTTTTTCAGCTGCTGAATTTGCATATTACACGGGCGGATGCGGGCGATTCGTTGGGTAGAGACGAGCTCGTTCCAAAGAAGGGTCAAATGATATGGTTTTGTTGAAATTTTTCGAAAAATAATTTTTTTTCAGCTGCTGAATTTGCATATTACACGGATGCGGGTGATTCGTTGGGTAAAGGGTTAATACAGATTTGTTAGATAAATGTTAGTAAAATTTCTGATCGTTTTTATCGGTTATTAGGGTTTATCTGGCTCACTACTGAGTTATTTTCATTTGTGCATTTGAAACATTACTTTTTTTACCATTTTAATTTTTTACCAAAATTAATTTTGTCTTTCATAAATAATGTGTTGCTTTTGTTTTCAATTTTAAAAAAATACTACAAATGAAACAGACTGCAAGGTCCACCTAGATGAAAAAAATAAGTTGAACCAAAATGTTTCAGTTTCAAACTGTCCAAGACTGCAACGAACATTGGTTGGAAATCGTTTATTTCTTCCAACATGTCGAAGATATAACCGTCAAATTTAGAGGAAGATAAATTTTCCCAACTATTTTCAAACTTCAGTTGTGAGTCGATCATATTCACATGACTGTTTAAGCGTAAAAATAACGACAAACAAACATCACGAATGAGCTATTAAATTTTGATTACCTGTTGTCACCAAACACGAGATTGACGAAAATGATCCTCTTGCTTGACTGAAATGTCTTTATGACGCTTCGTGGTGATACACAGCCATTGTCAGGAAATAAACCTCTGTCATTTGGAAAGGCTCGAATGTTTATGTCTAAATTGCTGTGTGGGAGTTTAATATAACAGGAAATGACAAAGCACAAACACCTCACCGAGGAAAACAGATCAAGTTTCGAAGTTTCGAAACTATCATGTAAAAATACAGTTATTTATTTATGTTTTAACGTCACATAGTTTTGCACAATGGCTAATCATGACCGTGACAGTTTTACGGGTGGAGGAAGCCGGAGTACCCGGAGAGAACCACCGAGCAACGGCGAGCAACTGTCAGCTCCCCAACATACTTACTCCACACAAGCAGGGTTAGCATTGGTTGAAGACAAGTGCACCATTGACGTGCAGTACGCCTTAGTACGCAACGCCACAGTGCCCCCACGCGGGCAATGGAGATGAAGTGTCTTGCCCAAGAACACAACGCGGTTGCCGCAGGTGGGATTCGAACCGAGGACCTCTCGGTTTGCAGCCTGCACCTCTACCAACTGAGCCACCACGCTACCCCCCAAAATACAGTTAAAGTTTAGGTTAAATTAGTGGCAACTAGTTGATACTGCTACCGTAAATATCGCTGTGATGACTGTTACTTCTTGCAGCTTCGGTAAATAAAAACTAGGATACATGTATAGTGTTCGTATACATAGAGATTATTACCATTATGCGGATGTACAAAATATGTATCGGAGTCTCTCTCCGGGTTCTAAGGGCAGATCACGATGAGTCGAAGACGAGTCGTGATCTACCCTTAGAACCCGGAGCGAGACTCCGATACATATTTTGTACATCCACATAATGGTAATAATCATTTTATCTTACAATATATTGGGGAAAAGTCAAGAATGTAGACGAATAAAAAACGAACTATTTATTCGTGCGGATGAACAAAAAGAAAAACAATAGAACTCGCGCGAAAGGAACGTGCTTGTATCCGACCCCCTGATACAAACATTTATATCAGGGGGTCGAATACACGACAGTTGCGGTGTTAGTACAGAAAAATACAAGTTGATTGTAAGAAAAATGGGGTAAATGGGTTTTTTTTTCAGAACAACGCATTCGGCTCTCCGGGATCGAAATCGAATCGGCTTCCTGATTTGTGTATTTTTCTAATTAGATAACTCATGTATTTTCACGAAAGGATGATGGCAAATAAATGTCTTCTATCAGCGGAAGTATGCCACAGAAATGAATGAAAAGTTAATAAGTTACATTGTTAAAACAGTATTTATAAAGTGGTGCGCGGGAATCTCGCGCTCTAGTGTATAAGTGCAGTACGGCCGCCACGGTCTGGTCACTTTCCACGGATGAGCAATATTTCCACGGACGCAATAATATTGGATTCCGAAGACTAATTATAGGAATAATCATCAAAAAATTAATTAATGAAGCACCGAGTGCAAACCGGTGTGACAGGAATGATAGTCCGTAGGAACGCTAGTACCTCTGGACTATTATTCCGCGGAATTATAGTCCTAGGTCTAACATTTCTAGGAATAGTAGTCCGCCGGACTACTATTCCTAGAAATGTTAGACCTAGGACTATAATTCCGCGGAATAATAGTCCAGAGGGACTAACGTTCATACGGACTATCATTCCTGTCACACCGGCGCTTCATTAATTAAAATTCTGCTGCTGATGATTTTTATTACCTCATAAACGGATGCGTGGAAATAACTGCCTACGTGCGGATTATGACCAGTCCACGGCGACTGTACTGTCCTGTTGTAGCAATGTAACCAGGTAATTAGGTAATTTGGTAAAATAGGTTACAATACACTATTTGTCTTAGCGAGAGTTCAAACCTTTGCCCCTCTCCCTACTCCATCAAGCAGATCTTGGCAAAACAACCACATATCTACTTTGTTGATCACCTTTCAAATAAAAAATACCCGGAAAAAATATAGGTCTCTATGTGACCTTTGCCTTTAAATTTGATGATCCCTATACAGTCGTTTAGTTTCGCACTGATTAAAATAGACCAACTTTTTCCTGCTCCATCCAATTTTTATGTTCTCTCACACTATTCAGAGGACAATTATCACCAATATTTTATTAAAAAATTTCAAAAATGCTCTTTAACATTTTATTCACTCTTGCAAGCTCAATTGATTTTTCCTCCAACTGAATCAACCAGGTAACTTTGTCCTCCATTAAATGTTAGAGTGCAAACAGCTAGAGGCCATTTTCAAGGAAACACGGTGTTTTGTAATAACAAGGGAGTTCGCGAAAACTGTTTCGCACTGTTTCCGATTCGATAAATTTGTCGCCAGCGTATCAACGATTCCTAGGATCGAGTACTGACCACTGGCATTAGCCTTAGGTAAAAATGATCTTAGATTATTCATAGCCAAATCATATTGTTACTGTGTGACCTGATGATAGCAGAAGACTTCAAGAGGAGACATGAAGTGGGACTTTGAAAACATCTCAATGATTCAAAACTGTTCGAATCGGCACGACTGGAATTGAATCTTCGGGGCGATTTTGAATTTTTGAAGATTCGCGGGACCCTCCATTCAGATAACAAAACGAAGTATCTGCCAATTTATTTATTGATGTTAACCCGTTGGACTCTAGTGGTATCTTCTATGCCAGTTCAATAGCAGCAATTAGAAGAGTCCATATTCATTATTTGGGGGTAGACCAATCAATATTTTCAACGTGCAGCCCTGAGGCTGCACGTTAAAATATTGATTGGTCTACCCCATACATTTACTGAACAGCCATCCTATTTAATGACGTCATGATGCATCATGTTCCTGGCCGGAAAAGCGGCCGCTAGGGTTCAAAGGGTTTAGGTCACATAATTATGCACAATGGCTAATCGTGGCCTTGACAGTTTTACGGGTGGAGGAAGCCGGAGTACCCGGAGAGAACCACCGAACATCGACGAGCAACTGTCAGCTCCTCAACATTTTAACTCTGTTCAAGCTCCGCTCAAGCAGCGTTACAGCGGTTGAAGACATGTGCACCATCGACGTGCAGTACGCCTTAGTACACGGCGTCATCGTGCCCCCATGTAGGCAACCGAGATAAAGTGCCTTGCCCAAGACACAACGCGGGTCGTCCCGGACGGGGATCGAACTCGGGACCTCTAGCTTAGAAGTCCAAAGGTATCTGCCAATGCTTATCATTTGAAATGATTGTGAAATATCTTATAATGACTTTCGGATGATTAATGTTTCGGCTTCAGTACTCATTACTCGTCTTTAACCCATCCGTCATCTACAAAACTTACAAGCGAACGTTATGGGTCGGACAAAAGAAAAACAATATCAGTTGATAACTACCAAGTGCAAGCCGTTATCCTACAGTTAAAACTAGAAGTCCTGTCACGAACTGTGCGCTTATCTAGGCTTAATTGCGCGTAGGAATTGCGCGCGATTGTCATATAGAATGGCATCCAAAGCACGGCAGATTCTCCTGGTTACTCATAGCAAACACAGGCAATGTGTCTGCCAATGGACCTCCGGGTTACCCGGAGGTCCATTGGCTGAAACATTGCTTGTGCACAGGCCATATGTACAGAATTTGATAGCCTTAGTATGGTCGTAACGCGTAGATTAACGCGCAGATCGACGTACTATTTGTGCGCATTTCATGACAGGACTTCTAGTTTTAATTGTAAAAGAGATATTTATCGTTTAAAGAATTATAAGTACATACATACTAATTGTGGAATTATCTCATTTAACTCGGTCACCCTCTGGTGCACAGATTACTCGTATTTGGAGAATGGTGCCATGTCTACCAATTTATTTATTTATTTATTGGTGTTTAAGGTCACATACTTATGCACAATGGCTAATCATGACCGTGACAGTATTACGGGTGGAGGAAGCCGAAGTACCCGGAGAGAACCACCGAGCAACAACGAGCAGCTGCCAGCTTCCCAACATCGTAACTCCGTACTGCAGCACAGGCAGGGTTAGATTGGTTGAAGACGTGAGCACCATCGACGTGCAGTACACCTTAGTACACGGCGTCATCGTGCCCCCATGTGGAAAATCGGGGTTAAGTGCCTTGCTCAAGGACACAACGCGGGAGTCCGAATCGATCGCTCAGACGGTCACCCATCCGAGGATTAACCGGGCTCGACGTTGCTTAACTTCGGTGATCTGACGAGAACCGGTTACCGCAACGCCACCGCGCCCCCATGTCTACCAATGGAAATACATTGGTATATATCACTTGAAAATAACATATTGCAGCAAGCTTTGGAGAGCGAAAGGATTGACCCTAACTTACTGTATGTGTAACATTGGTGGGCTTTGTCGAACTTTTTATTTCAATCTTTTACCTAAGGTAGAGAACATATCCGGCAAGCAATAGTCACAAAATTTGCCATTATTATTCTTATTTAATTCGACTTTTGTTTCCAAAACACAGCTAATGACCCCTCATTGAAACGAGCTCGCTGCACTCGTTCTGGGGGTGGGGGGGGGGGTGGGGTCTATGTATGGTTTCTGTGAGAACTATTAACACTTTCAGTTATTAACCCTTTGAACAAGATGAACGAGAGCGACCGTTTTCCGGCCAAGGCACATGATTCGCCATAATTTCATTAAGGAGGGTTGCTGCTAAGTGAATGTGTGGGGTAGACCAATCAATATTTTCAACGTGCAGCTCAAAGGCTGCACGTTGAAAATATTGATTGGTCTACCCTCAAATAATGAATATGTACTCTTCCAATGGCTGCACTTGAACTGACATGGAAGATACCACCAAAGTCCAAAGGGCTAAAGAAAAGAAGCGGAAGTCACTCAATGTTAAACGATCAAGATTGTACAGAGGTGGAAACTCATCAAGGGATTGGGGTAATCCGCCCACCCGGTACTATACATATGGAAGCAGATTCGATCCTTAAAAAAGACGTCACTTCCAGACATCACAATTATCCTATTCTGAGAGATTATTTACATTTTTGGTGTATCCACCCAGTGAACGAGAGTTCGTTTCCAACTAGGTAACCCTTAGAACTCGAGCGGCCGCTTTTCCGACCCAAAAGCATGATACGTCATAATTTCCTGAAGTTGGATGACTGTTGATTGAATGTTTAGGGTAGACCACGGCTGCACGTTGAAAATATTAATTGGTCTACCAACAAATAATGAATGTGGACTCTTCCGATTGATGCCATTGAACTGACATGGAAGATTCCACCAGGGTTTGATTCATACATGAATAAATGGCACAGCAAGTAAAAGTAAACGAGACCACACTTGCTAATATTATTAAAAGCACCTCACTTTCCACGCTGATGATATATTCCATGTCAGTTCAAAGACAACATTCTGAAGGGTTCAAATTAATATCTTGGAGGTAAACCAAATAATATTTTCAATGTGCAGCCTGCTGGTTGCACATTGAAAATATTGATTGGTCTACCCTACAAATTCAACGTTCAGTCATTTACTTCAAGAGATTGGGAGCACGGTGTTTGAGTGGTTGGAGCATTGGTCGAAAGGTCGACGGTTCATTCCTGACCAACGGTAACAACGCTGTGTCCTTGGGGAAGACACCTAATCCCGACTGTCCATGTTGGGGTACGCTGGCGCTACAGTACAGTCGCTGTAGACCGCTCATAATCCAAACGTGGGCAGTGATGTCCACACATGCGTTTACCAGGTAATACAAATCATCACCAGCAAAATTTTAATTAATAAAGCACTAATTATTCCTATAATTAGTGTTCAGAATCTAATATTATTGCGTCCGCGGAAATATTGCCCACCCGTGGAAAGTGACCAGTCCACGGCGGCTGTACTCTGTATACAGCACTTCGATGCAGCTCTTGCCTTCAACAACTGCTACAGTTAAAACGAGAAGTCCTGTCATGAAATGCGCACAAATAGCACATCGATCTGCGCGTTAATTTACGCGTTATGACCATAGTAAGGCTATCAAATTCTGTACACATGGCCTGTGCACAAGCAATGTGTCAGCCAATGGACCTCCGGGCAACCCGGAGGTCCATTGGTAGAAGCATTGCCTGTGTTTGCTATGAGTAACCAGGAGAACCTGCCGTGCTTTGGATGTCATTCGATATGGCAGTTGCGCGCAATTCCTACGCGCAATTTAGCTTAGATAAGCGCACAGTTCGTGACAGAACTTCTAGATTTACCTGTAACTCGCCATGTGCATAGTTAGTTAAGTCGGGGAGTATTGCAGTTGCTCACCGTTGCTCTGTGGTTCTCTCCGGGTACTCCAGCTTCTTCCGCCCGTAAAACTGCGCAACACGATGTGACCCTGGCTGTTATATGTGTCGTCAAACCCCAGGAAACAAACAAACTTCATGAAATTGAACATATCATGAAACTGCACCTTAAAACTGGCTGTTGAGTGTTAATTCGATCTTCAGTACATCTGGTAATTGGTTCAGTGCAGAGAATGCAGTTCTGGAAAACCCAATCGTAAATTGCCCATTGTATTGAATATAATTGCATTGTAAATAGTTAAACAGCTTATTATAAAACAAATTATCTTCCTCTTTTGCATCCAATAATTCAAATCCGGATGCTGTACCCATGTTAAAGATATTTAAATAAACCGGTGACATCTTCCAGTGAGGAAATAATTATGCAGAGCAGAATGAGACCTCCCACAGAGTTAACAGGAACAGCATATTATTCGAATGAAGATGGAAAATTAATAGGAATGTTTTAGGAATAGGAATGTTTTGTAACAAGTTTATATATTATTACGTAGAAATGGTGGTTCAGTGGGTAGAGTATCAGATTTAAAACAAAGTGGTCCACGCTTCGATCCCAGCCAGGGGGTAACTGCGCTGTGCCCTTGGGGATTGCCCACATGGTAGCGCTGTGAAGCAAGGCATACTGCACGTCGATAGTGCACTTGCCTTCAATCGAAGCTAACCCTGCGGAGTTAGTAGGTGGGGTAGTCTGACGGTGATCGTCGTTGCTTGGTGGTTCTCGCCGGGTACTCCGGCTTCCCAACCCGCAAAACTGCCCGATAGGAGGAGATCCTGGCTGTCGAAGGGTCGTTAAATCCCAATAAATAAATCACGCACCTAAAGAAACAGTTTCTGTTTTAATGGAGTTTTCTTTGCACAAAATTAACCTATTTGTCCATGCAGTGTAGGAAGGAAACATTAATCAAAATGGCTATAAAGAGGATGCACAGGAAGGAAACATTAAACAAAATGGCTATAAAGACGGCGCGGAGGAAAATTACTGCTTGTTAATCCAACTTATTACGGTAAATTGGGGGGAAGCAGTAAGAACACAATTGGTTTGCAGTTAACATTCAGATCATGGTTCTGAGAGCTTAGGTAAATTAGTTAATTTCAGTCTTCCGATAGAACTCGCCACTATTAAAACGAAGCGCGCTATTGTTGAGTCCCGGTATCGTAAAAAAAAATTCAAAAAAACATCAACGAACATCTGCACGCCGTTCAATCCATTGGTACAAAGGAAGTAGGGATTCCAAAAATATTGCCCGATTTTTTAATAAGCTTTTAGCAGCAATAATCAGCAATAATCAAATTTACGTGAGTTAGGAATAATACGACTTCAAGGAAGGAATCGTGAGTCAGTCAGATGATTCTCCGCGGAATGCATGAGCCAAAAGACAGTGAGCAGTAGTTCTGGTCGTTGGAGTTTGTCGAATGATATTGTCTATGTTACAAATCCAGAAAAGTGAAGGTACATTAGTTTGAAGTCTTGCAGTGTTACAGCTTTATAACTCATGGTGTATTGTTCTCATTTTTGTGCACGCATTGTATTATTTGGCATATTTTCTCCCGAATACAGTTAAAACTAGAAGTCCTGTCTCGAACTGTGCGCTTATCTAGGCTAATTTGCGCGTAGGAATTGCGTGTTTATGAAGCTGATGTAAACAAACACCCGTTATGGTTTTGGGCCGAACAAAGTTTGCTCAGAAAGGATGGTGGGTCATTTCAGTTAATAATGTTTGCTATGGGACTTTCTTGCCCAATCCATGTATCACTCTGTTGAAAACTACACAATCTCAGGAAAACTGAAATGTGATCATCGGGAGTGATTGGAATAAACTTTGATTTGACGAACAGTGTGGCTTATGTATATCCATCAATTACATTTTGAATGTTGAATGTCCCAGTAACACTGAAGGAGTAATATTTAAGGAATAGTGCATGGCTTGGAGTTGACTACGCCCATATAGTGTCCAGTGAGGTGGTGTAGTTCCCGCAGCGAAGCGGGGGGAACTACATCACCTCACTGGTCACTATATGGGCGTAGTCAACGACAAGACATGCACTAATCCTTATATTATATCGAACACCCATCAAGAAAAACATCTGTCCGATTTGTTAATCTATTACCAAGGTAGCAGACCTACCAACCAGCGTTGTATAGAAAAAAATACCATGTAGTTTTCAAAAAAACATTTTCTTCTTCCAAAACACGGCTTATGACCCCTCATTGGAAGGAGAATAACACACTCATTGCAATGAGGGAGTATAATGTTGGTGGTGGTTAACGTCACATATTTATGCACAATGGCTAATCGTGACACAACATGGAGATGAAGTCAAGGTTAGTCAATCGTTGATCCACATGTTGCCCATTTTAGAGGACTTTCACCCCAAGCATTGGTGACTGGGTCCTATTTTACTAGTAAAGCGGAACTGGTTTACCACAGTAAACAAGTGCTGCTTACTTCCCGGCGTTCCCACGGGGATGAGGGAGTATAAGCTAATTTTGAATCGGTCGGCAAGGGTAAACAAAACATTTCCCCCAAACGGAACTGTGTATTCTAGAATTGCGCAACTCGCGAATGAAAGCTAAAATTTTTGAAATTTGACGACGCAGTTTGATAATTTCCACACATTTGTCACACATATACATTACCAAATGGATCAGTACGGGATACAACACTCCGAAGATTCAAATGAATTTCATTATTTATTCGTTTACTGCCCAAAACATACAATTAAATAGCGAAATAATATGAGCAGCGAAACAAATGATTTGTTATATCCGGACGCGTTCTCATGAAAGTTGTACCCTGGTTTGGATCATTCTCTTCGAAACGAGATATGGATCATCTTCTCAAGGAATAAAATGAACGCCTCGGAAAATGTGACGTCAACAATGGAAAAGCGATACAGTTTTCAACAAAGCTTTCTTTCCGGGTCGTTTTGTGAATGTTGTGCCTCTGTGAATCGATATTTAAATTTAGCCTGATTAGTTTTATTCGCCCAGTATGAGAAAACTGATATAGTAGTGTGCTAAAAATAGAAAACGCGTAGTGCCTGGGTGTACTGCCTGGTCAGTTCTGTGGATGCAAACTACACGGAATAGGGGTGCAGCATTCGTCCAATCAGGTGCCTAGAAGGTCACGCGAGATATAATATTACTAAATATTAACACTCCTAATATTACTAAATATTAACCCCCCCCCCCCCCCCCCCCACGAGTAAAGCTCGATGAACCATACCTAGCACTTTCTTTACTGATGTAATCATAATTGTATTAGTTGCATCTCACCCAATCAGGTAAAGTATTGTCTGAAAACAACTACTGAGGTTTCTTTAATAGTTTCCTACCAAGCTAGAGGTATTCATGGATTTGAACAATCCGATAGCGTGCGGTGAGTGACGGCGAGACGGGTAGCAGCGAGGTATTACAACAAGCACGCAGGTTGTTGAAATTCATAAATAATGGCAGCTATGTTGGGAACTGACTTACACCCTGCCTTTTGTTCATTCAATAAAACTCACGTACTCGGGTATACTCACTACACTAGAAGTTATTCAAGTGACGTCACATGAGCACACAATTTGTTGTTCTATCAGGCATTTAAAGCTGGTTACTAACCCCCGCAAAAAGACAAAAGAGCTAGGATGTAACAACAATAGAGAGTCGTTCATCCATGACACACATTATGCTTCAGCAGCAGTTTTCTATCGGCATATGGGACGAGCACACTCCATAGTAGATCCATGGCCTATATTGCCCACCATAATTTGGAAAAATATCCTAGTTTCCTGCATCGAAAGAATTTATTCTGTACTTGTCTGAACGTGCAATAACCATTTAATTCTACAAACGCATAAGGGTTAAATTATTACTGATCATCCAAACTATGTTGTGCACTGCGTACCGGCTGAGTCCACGACAAAATGCTTATCAATATTATTCACCGAGTTATAAATAAAAAAACATATGTTCATTATATAACTGCTGTATAACTGTATTTCTTGCTTGTCTTCAACTGTGGTTTAATACCACATGTGATTTAACAACGCATTTAACCCTCTACACACTGACGTTAAAAAAATCAAATTTTCAATTCATCATATTTTTTCTACAGTACAGCAGGGGAATTACCTCATTCAGTCTTGTATAACAAAGCATGTCCCCATCATGCAAATAGGAGCTCTGTTGGATAAGAGTGAACTGGTTTAGTTCCAAGTTGCATGAGAGAGAAAATGTAACATGAAAATTTGTTGTTTCAGATATTAGTGTACGTAACAGTTACCAATCGAGCTGGAGGTTTTTCATAATTTGAACAACCCGTTCCGTGCTTTACAGCAGTGGACAGTTTGTTCAAATTCATAAAATACCGAGAGCGAGGTAACTGACCCTGTTCTTTGTCCTTTGTTCAATCAATAAAACGGACTCAGGCATACTATCTAAACCAGAGGTATTTAACATATTGAAGCCGAGCGGCCGCTTTTCCGGCCAGGAACATGATACGCCATAACGCCATTAAATATGATGGCTGTTCAGTAAATGTGTGCGGTAGACCAATCAATACTTTCAACGTGCAGCCCCGAGGCTGCACGTTGAAAAGATTGATTGGTCTACCCCAAATAATGAATATGGACTCTTCTAATTGCTGCCAGTGAACTGTACTGCACGTCGATGGTGCACATGTCTTCAACCGCTGTAACGCTGCTTGAGCTGAGCTTGAACAGAGTTAAAATGTTGAGGAGTTGAAAGTTGCTCGTCGATGCTCGGTGGTTCTCTCCGGGTACTCCGGCTTCCTCCACCCGTAAAACTGTCACGGTCACCATTAGCCATTGTGCATAATTATGTGACCTTAACCCTTTGAACCCTAGCGGCCGCTTTTCCGGTCAGGAACATGATACATCAAAACGTCATGGAATAGGATGGCTGTTCAGTAAATGTGTGAGGTAGACCAATCAATACTTTCAACCTGCAGTCCCGAGGCTGCACGTTGAAAATATTGATTGGTCAACCCCAAATAATGAATATGGACTCTTCAAATTGCAGCCAATGAACTGGCATGGAAGATACAACTAGAGTTCAAAGGTTTAATTGACGTCACTTGAACACATAGTCTACTGTTCTACCAGGTATTTTAAGTTGCTAGCATACCTGTAAAAGACAATACAGCCAGCGTGTAATGAGGATTAGAAGTATATTTTTTTTAAATTTATTACTTTGGAAGTATATGTAAAACAAACCCTGGACTACCTTTTTCAACTCGGTTGTCCATTTACTGTAAATGTGCTGGTGGTTTTGTCCCTGACCAAGTGCTAGTCAGCAGATGAAATTGAAGAGGATTTTGTCAGGGAGGGATTCTACCAGTGTGTGTGTGTGTGTGGGTGGGGGAGGGGCTTGTGGCGGAGTGAGTTTGTAGGGATAGATTATTCTGGGGCATAATTAAGTCGTGGTGGGGGATATTTTACGGTAACCCGTACCAGATTATGATTGGATGGCAGGTTTCTTTCACGCAAACAATTATGGACAAAGGTTTGAAAGGGTTATTTTATGCCACTTCGCCACATTTTCATATTTATAGAGACAGTGCAGGTTCCATGAGTAAATGGTGTCGAACCAATGTACCGCCTGCCGCAGGGAGGTCATGGACTAAGCGAATAATATATTAATGTGGGATTACTTCCTGTACAGCTTGTTGTACGAAGGTCATCAACTGGGCGAATATCTTGATAGGGGTTTACTTTTGTCATCTACAGCTTATAAATTATCTTCTAAGCTCTGCTTTTTCTTGCTTGTCAATATATGTCTGTGGCCTTTCGATTTTCTTGTCGAAGTTATCTGACAAAATGTCGTTTTCTTTATGCACATTATTGGTTTTTATCGACTCTAGCCTTTGTCACATATTCATCGAAAGTCTCAACAAATATCTTCATTTAAATGAAAAATATTTCTCTCACTTTACATGGATCTTAGTCATGCTTTTAACTCCTAAATTCTGAACGAATTTCCATATTACGTTTTTCTTCATCACCACTGGTCAATAATTACGAATAAAAGAATAAGATTCACTGGATGTATAATGGGGAAGTGGGATGGGAGAATGAAGGACATGCGGTTAGTGAGAGACTCAAAGGAGAGGGTTAATATGCTAATCGGGGAGATTGGGAAGAATGGGGCAAGGGGTGCCATCAAGCGGCTCGTCTCCGAGAACCGCGACAAATCAGCGACCGGTCAAAGTGTTATTATCATTACGATCATCGGATGTTTCCCTAGCGGATATTTCCCCACTGTTGGTGGATAACGTCCTGATATCGTTTCCAGAACTTGAAACGATTTGCATTATGTTTTTCTTGCGATGACAAATCACGAAACCAGGTCCTGGTATCATTTCTGTGAATGCTCGCTGAGAGAGCGTTTCAAGAAATGATCAAATGCAAATCGTTTCAAGCTATTGAAGCTTAAGCCTCAGTTATTTAGCTGTGTCGCATGTATTAAAATCATTTATTGCACTCCTATTCTTTTATTTTCACGAAATACACGTTTCTTCTCCAAAAACCGAAGTGTACAATAAATTTCTTTGTATTGTCCTTGAACAATACGGATCACCTGCGCGGATAATTTAATTATTTCTTTTTTAACGTTTGGGTTATTTTTGGCAATAATTTATGTTTTTAATATCTTTTTAGTAAACTGTAGGCATGCACCACTAATTTATTATTAAAATTTAGTCCAAATTCTTTATGTTTTTGCCTAAACATGAATACTTCCTTACAAAATGTTACCAACAAAAAGCCTCAAACTTTTCCCTACGAGCCGAAGATATGCCGTCCCTTCCCCTCCTCCCTTATCTACGCTACTGTTTGTACGGATAGTGCTTAGTGGACATTGTGTTGTTTAGAGGTTCCCTTTGCTACTTTTTAATCCGACACTCATGCCTTTTCCCTCTATCACAGTGAACAGTGCTTCTTTTTTTTTGATGCCCAAGAAAATGATGACGTGTATTTTTTAGTCCCTGAGTGTGGTGACAAAACATCTCTTTATAGCGCTCTGTCTGAAATCTGTCGGATTTTGCGGTCATTTATCCTTTCTATGGATCAACGCCCTTTTGTGAAAAAGTACCTGCAAGTTTTCCATTTTTGTCTTTGAATTTCTTTGCCCCTATATCACGATAAATTCGGTCTTTTGATTGATCAGAATGCCTTGGACAAATAGCCATGACAAAGGATGCACCCAACACCCAAGGTATATGAGAGAGTGCAACATCAAGGGTATAAGCTCACGCGAAACATCGGGGGTGTATGGTTTAAACGAAAGCTTTCCGATTTTGCTCGCCTCGAAATAAAAATCGAACACAAAAACCCGAAAATAGTCACAAATATCATCAGATTTCCGACAATTCAGTCATAAAAATAAAATAAGAGCAAATATTTCGTCCCCTGAGTACCAATCTGTTCTATGTGCCAGTAGGCACAAAAAATACATTGGAAGTCATCGGACGATATGTCAACAAAATTCTGTTTATTCGTTTCCTTAACAATCCAAGGGACGTAACTCTATCTGTTGTCTTCTGTGATTATAAAAACAAAATAATTATCACGATTTTGGTCCAAATGATTGTGGAGCTGAGAAATGCGACCACAAATTTATTTCCACTATGTTTGTATTGTGTTTCAAACGGGACAAAAGCGTTATCTCTGCCAACATGTATGATATATGGAGATTTAATACCTGGATGTCTCATTTAAACACCTCGCCTGCGGCTCGGTGTTTAAAAACCGACATCCTGATATTAAGTCTCCATATACCATACATGCTGGCGGAGATAACTTATAATGTACTTTGAAAAAAGTACTGACGTTAATATAGATATTGTGTGCACAGATAACGCGTTGGAAACGCAGCTGTAATCACTGAAGGCTGGGAGTCGTACAAGTAGTTGGACTTTGTTAGAAGACTCTGTCGTAGTGGGTGGTTATAACGTCCGAAAAACACTTGGGAAAGTATAGGTGTATGTTGTGTGGGAAAGGGTGAGGCTTTATGTATGCTCTGCGATCGAATGTTGGTCTTGGACGGACACAGGTTCTTCGTGCTACTGGAGAGTCAATGTAACAGTTAACAGTTTGAACTCAAGGGGCCGTTTTTTCGATCAAGGAACATGCATGATACGTCGTAATTTCATTAGGTAGGATGGATGCTAAGTGCATGTGTCTGTAAGAACAATCAATATTTTCATCGAGCAGCTCGACCACCAAATAACGGATATGGACTCTTCCAATTGCTGTCATTGTACTGACATGGAAGATACAATCAGGGATAAAAGGGTTAACTGTGCACTGTATTTGATGTACACAGATCACGTACTTTGAGTGCCAGATGAAGTGTATACGGGCAACCTCTCAGTGAAAAATTTCCGTTCCGGATGCACGAGCTCTGATGATATCGTTAGATTGTACCTTCTCACGTGTAATGTGAAATACTTACAATTAAATGGACTGTGATTTTAAATCAGCCGCAGTGAAACGTTTCTCTTTGTCGTATTCGATTCTAGTTGGTGACGATCCGACGCAGTCTACCGTCACAATAATAACTTATCGACAAGTTTTAACTATAAACCGCCCTGTTGTGTTGTCAGCTGTAGTTTCTATTCATATTCATAGGATGGCAAGTACCTATTTTTCAGTACCGTATCCTTGCGAGCAATTTACATGAAGTGAATATCATAAATTCTAGGTAAGTTCATAATTAAACGACCGAAAAGGGGACTTATTTTATAGGAACCCGATGTAACAGATATCCCAGTTTTTGGTGTTTGTTTGAAAACCCGTTTCGAAATATGCAGTCACATTACGCCTTTCTTCCCCAACTACACTTCAGTTCTCTTTCCTCATTGGTTTTCATTTTATTTCTTTTTCATCTTATTGTTTCCTTTTACATGCCGCACAATTCTAAATATAAATTATTAATGACATATAGTATATCACGGTGTATGTTTGTGGTGGTTTTCCAGGGTGAATGGGAATTTACAGCGGTTTGGGAACTCATACACCATGAGGGTGTATGAGTTCCCAAACCGCTGTAAATTCCAATACATCCTGGAAAACACAAGGATAACAGATTTATATCCAAGAAGTTTGTTGGTGTACTTAATACTTTAACCTACATTGTGGGCAAAAACTGACAGAAAATGTGTACTTTGCAAGTTTCTTAAATAAAACCAAACAAATATGATGTCATTGGAACTGGCTCAATGAGCCAGTTCCAATTACATCCATATCTGTAATATTTTATTGCACATAAATATTAAATTTCCTGTATTTTTACTTTTGTTCTAACATAACCGAGCAGAAGGTATGAATTAATAATTAAAAATGGGTACATTCTTAGCCATATAGTTTGCTCTTGTATATTCTTGTTTTTACAACCTGGTTAAACACGGTGTAAAAAAAGCCACTGTGGATTGCAAGTTACACAGTAGCTCTCAGCCAATCAAAATGCAGTATTTTGTTTCATTCGGAAATAAGAAGTATTACATAGCATGTAATGGAAACTGTGAATTCTCTCTCTCTCTCTCTCCTTGCCATCCCCACTCACTCCCTTCATCAATTTCCTTTGATCCGTCAAAATGACAGCAAGTTCTTCGAGCCTTTATCACTGCCCCTGATGGATGTTGTTTTTTTTAACAGCGGTGATTGGGAGCAAATAACATCATTCTGGATTTGATTCTTATCATAATTTCTAAAAGTGTTCTTAAATGTCTGGAGAATTCAACATTTTACTTCCTATTGCCGTCAAACCACTGCAGGTGTCCTGCAACTTTCAACAGCAAGAGAACCAATAACCTGTATGTTGAAACGTGTGTTCGCCATGTTTAATTAAGACTAGGAATTCACCAAAATTGGAACTAGTCCCGTAAGGGTGAGACTCAAGTAAATATATAAACGACAGGTTTCTTTTTACCATGCAATATGTACTAGATGCAATCACAATAGTATAACAGTACTCTCAATCTCTACGTTATTTAAGAACTGAAAATTGATTCTCGCAGCCGGTGTTAATGAGAATCACAACCGATTTTCACAAATCGAGACAAATTATAATGCCCGTATTCCTACAAAAAGTTGTGTTTTTGTATATATATACAGTTAAAACTAGAAGTCCTGTTACGAACTGTGCGCTTATCTAGGCTTAATAATGCGTAGGAATTGCGCGCAATTGCCATATCGAATGGCATTCAAAGCACGGCAGGTTCTTCGGGTTACTCACCGCAAACACAGGCAATATTTCTGCCAATGGACCTCCGGGTAACCCGGAGGTCCATTGGTTGAAACATTGCTTATGCACAGGCCATATGTACAGAATTTGATAGCCTTACTATGATCATAACGCGTAGATTAACGCGCAGATCGACGTGCTATTTGTGCGCATGTCATGACAGGACTTGTAGTTTTAACTGTACACTATCAAGCAAAAACACGGTTGCGTGTGTAGTAGTCATGTTTTCATTTTGTTTCTTTAACTGATACCTGGGCATTTTTTTCCGAATTCTGATTTCTTAAGATGAAGGAACTGAAAATCACTTCCACGTTTCTTATCACCAGTAGGGAGTATTCGACAGTGGATAAGTCAAACTACATTATTATTAATTAACAGAATGAATGATAAGTTCCCATAGGATAACATGCCAACATTAGTGAGTTTAGAATAGCAGTTGACACTGGCCCTTTAATGAGACTTGTATACCTCCCATCTCTCAGACCAGACGTCCAAATTTCAAAGGAATCCGGCGCTGTTATGGTTGGTTTGTTTACCCAGTTTTCGAGGAGTTTGCGTCCATTCCATTCAATGTGATGTGATGTCCCGGATATACGAATATTTTTTCATACGCCAGTTTTTGATAATCAAACCAATTCGCTTTGAAGACATCAATATATTAATATAACTGGTGGAATTACGCGACATAACATAAAACCACAGCCGTGGCGGATGTTCATCCATAAGCATTTAGTTTACAAACATGATTAACAGTATTGAAAAGTAATTAAAGGTTCGGTGAAATCATTTCCCGATTGAGAAACAGTTCTTGCATTGATTCAATGAAAATGAATGTTTATGATGTTTTTAAATTGACTCGACTGGGATATTTCAGTTGGTCGGAAAAGCGAACCATAGGTTCGCTTTGCCGACCAGCTCAAATATTCCAGAATATAGGCGACGGACTATATAAGGACCAGGCTGGTTCCAGGCATTACAATGTCGAATTTCTTACGCAATTCGACTCGTGGCTTAAGAGACTGGCATACACAATGAGCGCTTAACCCATTAACTGACATAATCAGAGGTCAACAGTTGTCAAAATTATTACTTCAGAATGTGAAATTTCAATTTTTGCACCATAAACACAGCTTATAACTCCTCTCTGAAAACATCTCGACGTTCTTCTTTCAATGAGGGTGGGGCAGGATCAGGCCTTTAAATTCGTTTATTTTGGACACACCCTTTTTCCCTAATTTGGGTGCATTAAAACCAGAAAAAACAGTCTTATCCTGTTATGTTTTATTGCCATGCCTTTCTTTATGTTTCTATGGAGATATTATGATGGATGTTATTCTCAAATGTAGCAGATGCCGAGAAAATTCATATATTTTTCTTGATGTCTTCACATTTACTCTAATTTGGGCACACCCGTAAACTGTGTGAAATTGTGGTAATCTAAAGGCCCGGGCGGGGTTGGTCATTAGCAAGATTTTGGAGGCTAATATAGAAAGGTAATCAGTGTTCAATGACGATTGTTGTGAACGGCACTGGGTGGGTATGGCTGTTATGTTAAAGGGGTAATCGTGTCATTTGCTTATTGTTCGTTTTAAGCAGATGGAGCGAACTATTTTAGTATACATCTCCTACTAAAACTTTGGCAAATATTGATACAGTTTAATCGAATACTCCTTGATTTGGCACCTCTTCCAGAACCACAGTTTATTACACGCCTGTTCTATGTAATCCTCATCTACAGCACCACTAAACCATGCGAAAAATGAAAATCTGTTCCGCACATATGTGCGGAACGGAAATCGTTGACGGTGTATTTTTATAAAGAAGCGAAACTTCAACAAATCGTGCACCGCAATTACAATTTGAATCGCTAGCAATAGCTAAAAATCGTCCCCGGAGTTCAAACTAGGCACACAGAACACATTAGAACTCAAGGGACGAAATAGTAACACAGGTTCCCTCGCAAATTTGGTTGGCGATAAAATGTGTTAATTTTGTTGATAGTCGTCAAATTAATTGCTGAGTGTTCTTTTAATAATTGTTGCTTTTATAGTCGTGAAGGCGTGTAATAAACACAGATCGACACGCGTGTGTGAATGTGTTAATCGTTATAGTACTTGTGCCATCGCGGAAGGATAAAACTCGAGGCCTGTGGCCTTTCGTTTTATCCTTCCGCGCAGGCTCTCATGCCATATCGATTAACCCACTCACACACGCGTGTCGTTCTGTGTATTTCCTTCAAAATGATGATAAAGCATAATGTCCTTTGACTTAGCCAATGAAATGCTGCGATGTAGCACATTGTTGAAGGAGCTTCAGTTAACCCTTTTCCTAACATGAGCAGAGAACTTCACTTGCAAAACACATTCTTCGATAACTAAATATTTTCATTTGTTGCCTCAAAACATTGCTTCTGACCACTATTTGGAACGAGCCCGACAAGTGCGTTGCAATGATTGGCCTTGAGCTATGTTTTTGAGGCAAAAATTGAAAAAATAATAAAATTTGATTTGCGATTTTTGTGAACAGAGCCGACCGCTTATGATTGCAATGTTGCGTAAATCATTAAATAGACTGAGTAGTAGTAGTGTGGGCTGTTCATCGGAGCCTTGTATGACAATAATCAACTCCGATATGATATGACCCTGGCCGTTGAAAGTATCGTTAAACCCTAATATATAAACAAACAACTAACAAACCATCAAAACATTAATATAACTCAGCTTTCTTTCTGGTTGAAAAATATGGAACATGAACAAAAAGAATATTTAGGCGATAAGGAGTTAATTTAGAAACATGAATATAAAGAACATTTAGGCGACAGAGAGTTACCTGAGAAAAGATATGACAATTGTTTTTCTTAATTTGCTAACCAAAAAGATAACACTAAAGCCCAAAATCAATTTTGTTTCAATATCCTTCAATTCAATGGATTACACAAAATATTTCTACGCTTTCAGTTGACATGATGACTGTACTTGTTCCACAACGAATTCGTGAAATCGTCTAATAACTGTCGAACTCTATCATTTTGAGCTATTTATTCTTCAAAATGATGAATGAGAATGAAATGTGCTGCCAATTACGCAGGAACATTTGGGGGAACTATTCATTTACGAGGAAGGTTTGAGGTCGTCCTGTGATGTTGCGTAAAAAAACCCGGCACGTTGTCGATCATGTGTTTCTATTTTTAATGCGTTTCACTGTCGATCTTTCCAATAAAAGCCACAACAGATATAATGGAAAGAGGTTTTTGAGTGGTTATCAGAATTATCACGTTTTAGGCTGAAAACGATACTGCAAAATACCCCAGTGAGCACCCCTTTCAAACGCCCAAAGACATTTGTCTAATTCTGTTAGGAATTCGCTGCTGTTATGAGTTATTTGCTTACCCACTTTCACAGAAGTTTAATCCTTTACCCAACGAATCGCCCGCATCCGCCCACGCAATATGCAAATTCTGCAGTTGAAAAAATATTATTTTTCAAAAAATTTCAACAAAACCATATCATGTGACCCCTCGTTGGAACGAGCTCGTCGAGCTCGTTCCAACGGGGGGGTCACATGATATGGTTTTGTTGAAATTTTGTGAAAAATTTAGAAAAAATTATATTTAAAATAATAATTTTTGATATCGCCTGCGTTGGGTAAAGGGTTAAGCACTGTCTATCGTTCATGTAATGCCATGTCCTTTTACTCACAAAGGTAAACAAATATTCTTCGTGCTCGAGTTATAGATATTGCAATCAATAAGTATTTGATTCTCTGTGAAATCATCAAGATGTTAACACAATTGGTGAAACTACTCGGCGTAATTATAATAGTACGACAATGATGAGACTTCATTTCCAATGATAATGTCATCAAACATTCTTTCAAATTATTCAAGTCTCGATTGAGTAACGTTTGTAGCGATGATTCAAAGAAAATGAATCTTTATGTTATTTTTTAGATTCACTCGTCTGGAATATATCAGTGGGTCAGAAAAGCGAACCATAGGTTCGCTTTTCCGATCAATACTGAAATATCCCAGACGAGTGAATCTAAACATAAGCGACGGTCTATTTAAGATCTAGACAGATTCTTGGTCATAACAGCGTCAAAGTCCGAACGGAATTAGCCTGGTGGTCTGACAGTTTACCTCCCTTTCAGAAGGGACCTAGAGGCACCCACTAATTACGTGAACACCTCTACAGTTCCCTATAAATCGTCACCATGACTAATGCCCTATGACGTTACACTGTTATAGTTTTACGCTCGATAAAGCCAAGTATTGGCTATATAACAGAAATGGCCTGGATTGTAATGGGCTGAAGTATTACGGGTGGCGCATTCTTGCATGCAAGAGGACAAATAGAAAACTCCATCGTTCCTGAGAAAATATTACTGATTAACGATCTGTCAAGTAACCCTTTTATGAAAGTTCAGGCACTTCTGACACTTTTGTCATACTGTTGGGTTTTCGTGTTCAAGTATTGTAATTCTTTTATTTTTTTTCTTTTGTTACAGGACAAGCTTGCATATGCTGACATGTGACGTGTTTTAAAGAACTACTCGGAGAGCATGTTCATGCTTTTTTTCTTTTCGATTTCCCTAGCACACATAGATCCAACAGTTTCCGATATAATAAGATCAATCCAAAGTTTACCTCCATTTCAATACTACCAGGAGCGTGGTGATATTAACATTGGAGCTGTCGTTCCAGTTCATAGGTATTCTAAGGACTCTCTATGTGGTACAGAGCTTAGAGAGCTGGGCGCGCTGCAAAGAGTTGAAGCAATAGCGTACGCTGTTAATGAGATAAATAAAGACGATTCAATTTTACCAAATCTTACATTAGGGTTTACCATTGTTGATGACTGTTCGAAAGATGCGACAGCGTTAGCAAGATCTCTACATTTTGTCCAGGAAAAACTTCCTAACTGCAGTAAAGACATAGCAAATACGCTTCCCATGATCAGTGTGGTAGGGGTGATTGGATCAGAGAGTAGTCGAAACACAGTCGAACTTGCCAGTGTACTTTCGCTGTACAGAATTCCCGTTTTGAGCTATATATCTACAAGTCCATTACTGAGTGATAAAAATGAATACCCTTTCTTTTCCCGCACTGTTGCACCAGACACGTTTCAAGCTAAAGCCCTTGTATCAGTGGCCAAACATTTTGGCTGGACTTACATGTCCGTAGTATACGCAGAAGGAAGTTATGGGGCAGAAGGTTACAAAGCCTTAAAACAGGCATTAGAAAGTGAAAGCTTTTGTTTGGCAGAAGCTCTCTCCATCAAACAGTCGTTCACTGACGTGGACTATGAGAATATTATTCGAAAACTTCTTTCCAATAAACGGGCAAAAGCAGTAGTGATATTTGCGGGTTTGTCTTCAGCGAGAAAGGTCATGATAGCAGCAAAGAAACTTCAAGCTGCTGGCACGTTTACATGGTTAGGCAGTGATGCCTGGGGTCGAAATGCTCAAGATTATAAGGATATAGAAGACGTCGCCGCAGGAGCACTAACGATCAAAATTGCATCAAAGACAATTCCAGAGTTTGACTCGTATTTTCAAAATTTATCTCCGTCCACCTCACAAAATCCTTGGCTCGCGGAATACTGCAATACCTCGAAATGCCTTAACGATTCATATAATGTTGAAACAACCGTTTCTTTGGTTCGAGACAGTGTTTACGCATATGCCTATGCACTAGACGAAAGCTGCAAGAGTGACAGCATTGAAAAGTGCACCGATGGCAAGAGGATTCTTGAATATTTACGAAATGTAACATTTAAAGGGAAAGGCGGTGTTGAAGTGTCGTTCACGTCTTCGGGTGATGGCAATGCTTTTTATTTTATTCAGAATTTTTACAAGACTGGTGCAAACACGTACGAAATCTCGTCAGTGGGAACTTGGACAGCAGGGAAACTAGAGTTATTCAGAAACACAACATGGAACCCACAGTCTGCAGAAGACCCTCCGGTGTCTGTATGCAGTGGCAATTGCTCTGTTGGTTACCAGCAGGTAAGGACACAACCTGATTGTTGTTGGTATTGTGACCCATGCAACGATAACGAAAGGACAGTTCATGACAACGAATCAAGATTGTTGAAGTGTAAAAGCTGCCCCGGAGAGATACAATTCACATGGCCAGATAAAGAAACCAGATCCGTTTGCATTAAAATTCCTGTAACTTTCCTCAAGATTCACCAAGTTGAAGGCGCTATAACAGTAGCATTGAACATCGTACTTCTCATATTTACAGTATTTGTGTTCGTTGAATTTTGGCGTTACAGGGAAGAGAAACTAATCAAAGCATCGAGTAGAGAATTGTCAAACTTTATGCTTATAGCAACTATAGCTTCTTGTATACTCAGCAGCGTGAATGTCATAGAACCATCGGACATACTGTGTATTGTTCGTTACTTCGGTTTCCATATATCATTCACATCAGTATACGCTCCGCTCGCTGTCAAGTCCAACAGAATATACAGAATATTCTCGAGTGGTAAGAAAAGCAAACGAAAGCCACCATTCATCGAGCCAAAATCTCAGATCATCTTATCCTTGCTCATAGTGTTTGCTCAGGTAGGTATTTATTTAATTTATGACATTTTATCCCACAAAATATGATTAAGTGAACTAAAATGTCAGTGAGATAAATAGAGATTTTTACCATTATACAAAATATGTATCCGAGTCGAGCTCCGGGTTCTAAGGGCAGATCACGACGAGTCGAAGACGAGTCGTGATCTACCCTTAGAATCCAGAGCGAGACTCGGATACATATTTTGTACATCCACATAATGGTTATAATCATTTTATCTTACAATAGACTGGAGATAAGTCAAGAATGTAGACGAATATATAACGAACTATTTATTCGTACGGATGAACAAAAAGAAAAAAAAAATGGAACTCACGCGAAAGGAACGTGCTTGTATCCGACCCCCTGATACAAACATCTGTATCAGGGGGTCGGATACACGACAGTTGCGGAGTTAATACAGACAAAATACATGTTGATTGTAAGATAAAATATATATCTTCAACAATAAAAATATAAAGACTTACGTTACCGCCCGCCTTGGACTGGTCACTTTCCACGCGTAGGCAATATTTCCAAGGACGCAATAATAATAGATTCCAAACACTAATTATAGGAATAATCATCAAAACTTTAATTAATGAGCGCCGGGTATAACCCGGTGCTTATTTACTTAAAATTTTGCTGATGATGGTTTTTATTACCTGGTAAACGCATGCGTGGATTAGAACCAGTACGTGGTGACTGTACTCTATCTTCCCTCTTGATTGATTATTCTGACATACTGGCATTGCGAGTCGGCATCTGTTGGCATTGTTGAAGGCCATTTTATACTGGAGGCGAACGCGAACGCGAAAGCGACCACGACTCCGACCGCGGTGGTCGCATTTGTTTTATTAACACCAATTTTAATGGAGTCGTTCATACTAAGGGCAAACGCGAACGCGGCCCATTTTGTGTTCGCGCGGAAAACCGCGGATATTGCCCCCAGAGCGAATTTTTGGGGATTGTTCGCGCGAACAATTCGATTCAGCCAATCAGATGGCGAGGTTAAAGGGCGTACTATGACCTATCTTGAGGATTTTTTATTAACCCTTTATTCAACGTAACTGCAAAAAACGGCCAGCGCTATTCACAAATTCTCCATTCAATTTTTATTACCTTTTCATTTTTTGTCACAAAAACATAGCTTATGGCCCCTCATTGGAACGAGCTCGTTCCAATGAGGGGTCATAAGCTACGTTTTTGACGCAAAAAATCAAACAAATTAGTGCTTCAAGAATTTTATTTGCAAGTGTCGTCTCCTTTTCGGTTTAGGTAAAGAGTTAACCCCGCGAATTTCCGCGCGAATCACCGCCTTCAGTATGAACGATAATTCGCGTGGAAAGTCGCGCGGAAATTTGCAGTGGTCGCGTTCGCTTTCGCCTCCAGTATAAAATGGCCTTTACAGTTGAAAAACAAAAATAACATTTTGGGTCTCCACTGGGTCAAGATTTCATTTGAAATGTCTGAACCGATCGCCAAAGTGCATCTGTGTCGAGGTCTACATCTGTTAACATTGTCTACAGTTGAAAAACAGAGAAAAAGACTTTGGTGAGTCACGATTTGATAGGGATCGCGGTGACGCAGTGGTAGACTGTTGGACTTCTATGCTAGAGGTCCCGAGTTCGATCCCCGTTCGGGACGACCCGCGTTGTGTCCTTGGGCAAGGCACTGTATCCCGGCTGCCCACACGGGGGCACGATGACGCCGTGTACTAAGGCGTACTGCACGTCGATGGTGCACATGTCTTCAACCGCTGTAACCCTGTTTGAACGGATCTTGAACAGAGTTTGAATGCTGAGGAGCTGACTGTTGCTCGTCGATGCCCGGTGGTTCTCTCCGGGTACTCCGGCTTCCTCCACCCATAAAACTGTCGTGGTCACGATTATCCATTGTGCATAGGTATGTGACCTTAAACACCAATAAATGAATAAATAAATAATACGATTTGATATGAAATTTCTAAACCTCGTTCACTAAATCGATCTGAATCGAGGTCAAAAAGAAATTTCGGCTCAGATCGATTTTAGTGCTGCAGAAATTTCATATCACATCGTGACGAATATGAGATTATTTTCATCACATAATGTGTTGTTTAACCCTTTATATAAAGTAATAACCAAAACCGACCATCATTGTTCACAAAAATCGTCAATAATTTTTTTTCTTGCCACCAAACATAGCTTATGACCCATAATTGGAACGAGATCGTCACACCTCTCCAATAAAGGGTCATATGATGTGTTTTGAAAATATTTAACTTATTCAAAAGAATATTAATTTAGTTAAGACAAAATACAACTAGGATAGAGTTTGGGGGACTGGAATCAACGAACCGTGGCGGAGTTTTGCCAAGGGCTGTTGATTCCTGTCTCCCCTACCCAGAACAAGTTGTCTTCTGCATTTAGCCCTTTACCCAACGCAGACAATATCAAAATTTATTATTTTAAATATCATTTTTTCAAATTTGTTTAAAACATTTCAACAAAACCATATCATATGACCCCTCGTTGGAACGAGCTCGACGAGCTTTCTAGTATAGAAGTCCAACAGAAAGTATTTTACTTTCAATTTATACTTTTTTCTTGTCGCCTCAGTTTTGGAATTGGGTGCAGGCGAAAACGGCACCGTGTAAAAACGGCACCAACTCTTGTTGGCGAAAACGGCACCAACTGGCGAAAACGGCACCAAGTGTGGCTGGCGAAAACGGCACCAAATTGGCGAAAACGGCACCAAATGCGGCTGGCGAAAAGGGAATCAAACCAAAAGAAGAACATTATGATACACGATAAAATATTTAACCCTTTACCCAACGCAGACGATATCAAAATTTATTATTTTAAATATCATTTTTTTAAATTTTCAAAAAATTTCAACAAAACCATATCATGTGACCCCTCGTTGGAACGAGCTCGACGAGCTCGTTCCAACGAGGAGTCACATGATATGGTTTTGTTGAAATATTTTGAAAAATTATATTTTTTCAAATGCTGAATTTGCATATTACGCGGGCGGATGCGGGCGATTCGTTGGGAAAAGGGTTAATTTTCCTCAGATCGTCGTTTTTTTTTTTTAGCTTCTCTCACATATATACAATAGTGTCGAATTTGAACACAGTATATTACACATTTGGCCACGAGTTATTCTCGTCAATACAATATACAACTGCAACATTTACTCATTTATACAGAGACGGCGCAAGCCTGATGGAAATACGTGTGGATGGGGCAATTGAGCAGGCACGTAACCACGGTTTGCTTTTTGGGTGGGGGGGGGGGGGGGGTGGAGGCGTCTAACACATAAATAATCCTTCACATTTTAATATATATTCTTGGTATATGGGCAGCCTGCGAATGGTAGCGACATGACCAGCGCGTGTCACTAAGACGAACGAGTTCTTTAGCACGCACGTTATCCCTCTCCTGAATTTCCATAACCCATCTATCCACACGTGAACGGGACATAAAAACTTTCCACTAGGGCGAAAAATTCACCTGCTGATTTAACATTTCTACACACATCAACGAGAACCAGGTTTAACCGATGTGCATAACAATGAACATAGAAAACATTGGGAAACTGCTCCCTCAAACGGGTTTGAACACCAGATCGGTGTTCTGACATAAGTCTTGCATCGTCATAACACTGGGCAGCACAATTAACGCTACCTAACCCAAGTGATTTTATTTCTCTCACAATTTGTTGGGTAAAAGCTTCAGCGCTTAGTTTGAAATTGGAGAAATTCCTCTTTTACGACATGAATATAATGTGAGATCAAATGGTTTCGCGCGCCAAAACCATTGAAGTAATTAGATGAAGCTTTTTCACAGATGCCGACCACGACAGGAAGCAGCAGAGGAGGAAAGGCCAGGAAGGGGGGGGGGAGGCTTTGGTGCTCTTATTTGGTGATCTCGTCGAGGTGTCAAACCTCCCTCGGGTGAGGACCAGTGTGAGAGCGGGCCCTCTCGACAAAGGTGCTACCTCTCCTCGAGGGTGATGTGGTGTCTTTTTCGTGCAAGTATTCATAGCGGTTATAATAATTCCGCAACGGTAATTGAGGAAAAGAGAAAAAAAAACCGGAAAAGAAGTGTGTTTGTGTTAAGTGGCTGTCTTTGTCTTGTAACTTATCTTTATCGGCCAGCTGGATTAAATTCGCTATCATTGACCTAAATTGACTGCAGTAACAAAATGTGCTCTATCGACAATAAGCCTACACAAGTGGAAGTGTAACTTTATCCCTATGGGGCAGCTGGATTAAGTAGCGTTATCAATGAAATTAGTTGACGGGCATAACGTAATAAACTCGACCGACAATAATTAACTTAATACGGAACACTCGAACTCTAAAATCTACATATATATTTTTAATAAATTTAAATTTTTTTTCTAGAATAATTTAAGAGGTGGGGGGGGGGGGGGGACGTGCCCCCTCGGTTACCTCCTTGCAATTGAGTAAGAGTAACCACGGGACTCGGGATTTTCGGGTTAGGACTTCCCCCAGTCCAAACATGGCATAAAAGACCGTGTTTTAATTTTTTGCTTTGGTGCTCCTTTGAAAGGACGTACCAAACCATCAGGAAACGCGTTGGCTCAATGGTAGACTGTTGGACTTCCATGCTAGAGTTTCCGAGTTCGATCCCCGACCGGGACGACCCGCGTTGTGTCCTTGAACAAGGCACTTTATCCCGGTTGCCTACATGTGAGCACGATGACGCAATGTACTAAGGCGTACTGCACGTCGATTGTGCACATGTCTTCAACCGCTGTAACCCTTCTTGAGCGGAGCTTGAACAGAGTTAGAATGTTGAGGAGCTGACAGTTGCTCGTCAATGCTCGGTGGTTCTCTCCGGGTGCTCCGGCTTCCCCTTTCGCCATCTGAGCCGGTGCCGTTTTCGCCAACCTATGGTGCCGCATTCGCCAGCGAAGTTGGTGCCGTTTTCGCCACCGTTGGTGCCGTTTTCGCTCCCTTGGTGCCGTTTTCGCCAGGTGCCGTTTTCGCACGGTGCAGTTTTCGCTATAACCCTTGGAATTATACTGGCCACTGAATACGATGTTCGTATAAACAATCTTCACAATTTATCGTAACGCCAGCTGCTTATTTTGAGAGCCCAAAAGAAAGGTTGTATAAGCCGTTAACCCCATAAACCCAGGGGGTGCCTTCTATGTCAGTTCATGGACAGCAATTGGAAGAGTCCACATTTATTATTTGGGGCCGTGGTGCTGCGCGTTGAAACTATTAATTAGTCTACCCCACACATTCACTAAGCAGCCATCCCACTTAAGGAAATTATGACGTATCATGCTTCTGTGCCAGAAAAGAGGCCACTCGGGTTCAAGGGGTTAATGCCGCTCTTTCTGGCGTTTCTTACACGATCTATAAAAACGTTCAATGAAAACAGAGTCTGGGAAAAAAGAATATCGAGGAAGTGAAAGGTAAAAATAGTCACTTTGTGGGAAAAAGTCTGTAAAAGTAAACAATAAAGCTTTACGAACATTTACATTTCATTGAAACACATCCGTTTCCATCCGGATCGGAAATGATCCTTGTCGTTGTGACGTGTAATTTACTGCCCGAAAACACTTAAGGTAATTTCCTTCATAACAATGAATTATTGCGCTAGTTGCATACGGCACCAATTTCCATTGCACGTAACGGACCTCTGAAATAATTCAGTGTGTTGCTTCTGTCGTATTATCGATATGTTTTTTACATTTCGCCACTAGATCAACATTATGTCGACCATCGCAATGAACGTTGGGTATAGAATCCACAAAAATGTTTAAGGAGGTTAGGGTTTCTGGAGAAAACATAGAGATGCTATCACCAACTTGACAAAAGCTGATTTACAAGCAGAATGCATTTATTCGTTACTTGGACAGTCCGTGCACATTCTGATAAATAGTGTAGAATTGTCCACATGACGCTGTTCGTAGTAATCTTATTTGTTGACCTCGTCTGACGTAATGTTGCCCTACACATTGAATGTCCTGCATGGCCATGTTGTAGTTTCATTGCCGCTGTGATAAGTTTTGTTACTTCACGTGCCTCGGGCGTTGTTGTCAGTTCACATTTTTGTTGGGGGAACCTTTTTTGGTTCCTATGGTGACAGCGGCACGTTTTTATTATGGGCATCGGGGGGGGGGGGGGCTGCGGTGGCTCAATGATCAGAGGATCGGACTTCAAATCGAGAGATCCACAGTTCGATCCTGACCAGAGGAAACTGCATTGTGTCCTTGGGTAAGCCACGCACGTAATCCAGATTGCCTGCATGGGGGCACGATGGCGCTAATGAGTATTACACGTCGATGGTGCACTTGTCTTCAACCAATGGTAATCCCTGAATGTGTGGAGTTAGTACGTTGGGGAGTCTGACAGTTGCTCGCCGCTGCTTGGTGGTTCTCTACGGGTACTCCAGCTTCCTCCACCTGTAAAACTGTCCGACACGAGGTGACCCTTACTGTCAAAAGTATTGTTAAACCCCAATAAAGAAACAAATAAATAGTTCCATATTGATAATATATACCTCTTCCATATATAAATAAACATGTATTTAACCATTTAGTCCCCATACAGCCACAAATACGCCCTTTATATTGACCTGAAAACGTTGCCCCGGGTGTATTCTTTCTTGAGAATTCTAACAGCAGGCTGCCTTTACTTTAACAATGTTTTTACATCATTGCTGGCTGCCTGGACAGGCAGCCAACAATGATGTAGAAATACTATTAGGTCAGCTGTAGCTTGTGTGGAGTTAGTACGGTGGGGAGTCTGATAATTGCTTTCCTGCTTGTTGGTTCTCTACCGGTTCTCCGGGCTTCCTCCACCAGTAACTCTTTCCGATACGAGGTTATCCTAGCTTCCGAAAGGGTTGTTAACCCACAACAATTAAATAAATGGGCAGCAGAGAGTGCTCTTGACCTAGGGAGCTGTGCTGGGGTTGTTTTGTTCCATTCTACGGAAGTACGTCCAATAACCGAAAGTGACCAGACACAAAAAACAGTAGCAGCAATCATCACCCTAACAAGGCGCGCTCTGCAATAACACAACGTATCGCCATGTTAATGTCGCCCGCACACGACTGCTCGCGCGGGCTACCACGACAGCACATGTGGAACACATTCGGCAATACGATATGACGTCACAAGAAATCATTTAGAATAGGATTGCGTGGGTCAATCACTCCGACTTAGGTATTTCAGGAGAGAAACGTAAGAAATCACACCCTTTTATAGAAATTGAAAGTCTAAAGCCATGTACTTGTTAATGAAGAGGCACCTGCTGGGAATTCGTTGACGATGTGATCTCGTAAACAGCATTACTACAGACACTAACATAGATAACTGCCACCAGTCGGTTAAACTTTTTCGTCCGTATGTATGCATCTCTGCATAAAAGAGAATTACGCCGTCAGTATGACCAAGACCCAGTGAACAAGAACAAGGAGCAGAACCAATTCGGTCGTAGAGAGTACAAGCAGTTGCTGCACTGATGGTCTTTGACGCGTTTGATTGCTACTCTTGTATACTCCATTAAGGCTGCATATCTTGTACTGGCCAAGCGTTTTCGTCTTTGAATGGAAGACGAGATTTTATTCACGTAATTTCTCATAACGCGAGGTGCGGTAGATAAGTAACCCTTGAGAAGGCAAAAATCAAACTGCGTTAGGACTAGAGAGGCAACCCGCCATCAAATGAAGTTTTCAGTATCGATTACATTTGCAAAATGCGGTAAAATAGAGGATTATGTCAATGCTTTTCAAACTTTAACCCAAGGAAATTATCAAGCACACAGTGGATGACATTCGAAACCAGCACACCGGGCAGATACCATGACGTATTGTACGTTTGCCGTAGTCACACTTTTTATTTAGATCTGTTTCGCGAAGAAACCACATTGAGGATGGAAATATATATTACTTTAACACAGTCTGCGGAATCTCAGAACCACCCAACACATTCACAATAACTATACATAACCATCTATGACTGCAAGGACATTTTACAACGATACACTGGATAACGGGGTCGAGTAATGCCGCAGCGCTAGAAGCAGCCAGGGGTGAGCTTGGGTGGAGCTTGGGTGGATGAGGATCAAGGACAGGATAGACCTGTTGAAACTCGGTTATCTTAATTATTTGGTAAATCTCCCAGACAGCCGATGGTGTAAAGTAATGTTCCTGAGAACTTTCAACTCAAATATAAAGACGGGGTGGATGGTCCAAGTGAGGGAGCTAGTTGAGAACTACTCATTGGAGATCTCGGACCTGGACGTTGGGGCAAACCAGAGTAAAAACATCATCAGAGAAAGGGTCATGGAGGATTGTAACCGTAATTGGCGAGAGGGGGTAAAATCAATGAGGTCTTTGGGTGGCCTGCGTGATAAAGAGAAGCCAGGCTTTGAAGAGTACCTTGATGGCACCTTTTGGGGGTCACTGTTGTTAAAGATGAGGTCGCGATCACTGGAGCTGAGGGAAAAAATTGGGAAGGACAGTGAAAGGGAGTGCCAGGTGTGTAATTTGGGCATGGTGGAGACCCTGGAACACTTTCTTCTAGAATGCCCAAAGTACCAGTCTAAAAGAATAAGATTTACTGGGAGTATAATGGGGAAGTGGGATGGGAGAATGAAGGACATGTGGTTAGGGGGAGACTCAAAAGAGAGGGTTAATATGCTAATCGGAGAGATTGGGAAGAATGGGGCAAGGGATATCATCAAGCGGTTCGTCTACGAGTGTTGGGAGGAGGGGAGAAGCATGGGAGTAGGGAGGCAGTTGGGAGTACAGGAGTAACCAAGGCCTTCTCGTCAGAGAACCGTGACAAATCAGCGGCTGGCCAAAGTGTTATTATTATTATTACTGTGACCACTTCATCATTTACCAGATTGCCAACCGGTATCCAACTGATCATGTCATGTACACCTTAGAGGGGATATCGCGAATATGACCGATTCATTGTATGCATTTTTTTCCCCGACTGTAATGACTCAAATCCTGAGTGCTAAAATATTTTAACTACATCACCAAGCCATGTCTTTGTCGAAGGCAAGCCTTGGTGATGCAGATGAAATATTAGTCATTCGGGACAATACTTAAAAACTCGAGACCTTTTGGAAATTTATTTGTGGATAAATAAAATACACATGTGGTGGTTGTGACACAACTGCTTTTTCATTGAACACGTACCGTACAGTTTCTCCAAATCGATCAGGCTGGGTGCATGAATCATGCTCTACAAATCTCCGTTTGTATGACCGATTGTGTGGGTGTGACTTAAAAATGTGCGGAGTAGACTAGTCAATATTTTCAACGTGCAGCCCAGAGGCTGCACGTTGAAAATATTGATTGGTCTATCCTAAATAATGAATATGGACTCTTCTAATTGCTGCCATTGAACTGGCATGGAAGATACTACCAGTGTTGAAAGGGTTAAGTCCAAGTATCAAATCTAGTCTGTAAGAACGTACGTGATTACTATCGACAGCTTGTGGGTATCTGAGACTCCAATCCAAACGAAAATGTCCCGACTGGAAATCACTCTCCTAAAAATCTTAGAAGAGACCCCACATCTCATCCATACAAGTAACGAATAAGGGTAATGCCCACGCAGCAGTTAGAATTCGCAGAAGATTATCAGTGGATCACTTGCGAATTATTGCCCAGCAAACATTTACGAAGCTTGTGCCGATTGATTGTGACCTAAAGCAAGGCCTGTATTTCTAGATTAGCAGCAGCCGCTTATAGTACGGCCGCCGTGGAATGGTCACTTTCTACGGGTGGGCAATATTTCCACGGACGCAATAATATTAGATTCCAAACACTAATTATAAGAAAATTCATCAACATTTAATTAGTGAAGCTATTGATGATTCTTATTTCCTATTTTAACGAATGCGTGGACATCACTGTCCAAGCGTGAATTACGACCAGCCTACGGCGGTAGTGCTGTTCACTGGATGACTTCCCGGAAAATGAGCATCATTTGAAGATAGGAGATTGTTCTGAAGGTGTCATCTTCAGAACCGAGCCTCATATCCGAACAGATACTTTAGATCTCTCACGCTATTGACAATAAATACGATCCTCCATTGTTGATGTGGTGTGACTGCTAACTGCAAATATAGCTGCATTATTTTCAGGGCATTCACACATGTTTGATTGCTATTATTACGAGATATGGGTCTTAATGGATTTACAAGTGCCAATACCAAATTCATTAAGCCCAAACGCTATACAAACAATGTTTAATATTTGAAGGGATGGCATGTTATCACATTATTCATCAAATGAAGCATGCGTGAGGCACGTTATATGATTTATTGAATTATTAACACTGCCTTAGAAGGAATATTTTTTAGATGACCTTGTTTCTGAGTGTTTTTATTGCAAAGATGTCAATCGATAGGTTAATGTACATAGTTTTCACAAAACTCTTTCCATCATCAACCATTACTGCGCTCGCTTCTTATCGTCATTTAAAGTTTTCGTGATTTCCAGTCAGCTACCCCTTACTTACAGTACAGTCGCCGTGGACTGGTCGTAATCCTCGAGTGGGCAGTATGTCCCCGCATGCGTTTACCAGGTAATATAAAATCATCATCAGCAAAATTTTAATTGATGAAGCACCGGCTTGTAAATTGTGACAGTATCGGAAGATGGTTGCCAGATATTTTACATATTTTTATGAGAATTTTTCATGCAGTGTGGTAGGGATAGTTCTGTGGGCAGTACAATTCATTCGATTTGGAACATTCAAAAAAGGAATTTGTTCCGTTCAAATAAGTGGTCAGACAATATCTGGAGCGACGCAAAACATTAAACTTCTCAAACGGGAGTGTAAACATTAATGCCTGAAGGTTTGGAAGTCAGAGCGTAGACTACACTATAAGCAAAAACCTCTGACTTTTTTCGTCATGGAATCGACTTTCGATAAAGTTATCTCCCTTGAATTTATTAGAGGAAGGTCCAATTACGAACGTTGAGAAAGCATCTATGGTATCAGTAGAAGATAAAACTAAGCGTCCATTTGCTACTTTTAGTAAACGAAAGCAACAGACACCTCTCAGTGCTGTCTGTTGTTTTCATTTATTGAAAGTTACAAACGGAAACTTGACATTTTAAGGCAAGCTAATTGGAAGCAACAACTTCACAGATAATCCATCAAAGAGAATGTCTACCAGTGTCACACCCACAAATACTAAGTAATATCCATTCTGACTCCTTCTTTTGCGGATGTGATTTACAGTAATTCGCAGATTTTATTCTGAACAGAAAAATGAGCAAATCTCACCTCCTAAACTTTTATAATAATAATAATAATAATAATAATAATAATAATAATAATACAGTTTACAGCCATGAATCCGCATAATTGCGCTCTCAGGCTTCACACACACACAAAAAAATAATGACGGTAACTCTTCAATGCTTTACAAAAGTGCGGGTAAAAGGTAAGTTTTGAGTGCATTTTTGAACAATTCAGGTGTCTGTGGCACCTTCAGATGTTCCGGAGGTCTATCCCACAGAGATGGGCTTGCGACAGAGAATGCTCGGTCACCCGCACTAACAAGACTTCCCGGTTTGAAAGACAGCAGAATCGAACTCGACGGGTGTAGGGGACGGGATGGTGAGTAAGAGTGTACCAGGCAACTGAGATAATCGGGAGCCAGACCATTGAGTGCTTTGTATGTTAGGAGAAGTATTTTGTATTCAATCCTTTCCTCTACCGACAACCAATGAAGCTGAGAGAGAATAAGACTGACGTGCTGCGATTTCCGTTGTCGAGTTATTATTCTGGCTGCTCAATTTTGAACGAGCTGCAGCCTTTTGATCGTTGATTGTTTGCAACCAAGAAACAGGCAATTGCAGTAATCTAGCCTACTGGTGACAAGAGCTTGAACTAACTGTTTAGCCGTCTCCTCCTCAACCACAGATCGAACCCTGCTGATATTCCGCAGATGATGATATGAATTTCGGCACACCTGTGTGACGTGACTGTCACCAGATAGATTTTCATCCATGAAGTACCCTAGGTTCTGCACTACAGTCGATGGAGAGATTAAGTGACCACTGAAATTAGGATGAACACGGGAAAGCTTTGAAAGTTGGTTTGGAAGTCCAATGTAGATAACTTCGGTTTTATCTGCATTCAATTTAAAAAAGTTTGTGGACATCCATGACTTGATGTCCGAAACACAATTTTCAAGAGAGGAAAGAGCATGCCTTTCGTCTATAGGGCTGAAGTGAATGTAAAGCTGAGTATCGTCAGCATAAAAATGAAAATTTAGCCCATGGCGGCGAATAATATCACATAAGGGCAGAACATAAACCGTAAAAAGTAGCGAACCTAACACGGATCCTTGGGGCACACCGTAGTTCAGACGTATCTCGTCCGATACCGCACCCTTCACAGTGATTATATTAATGGAAAATACAGTGTCTGTATTAAATGTCATGATAGGAACACTGTTGATATTCTGAACAAAAAAGCTACAGAACATTAAAAGATGGTGAAAACGCCGTTTTCCTATTTTAAATGGGTTTCAATAGAGAATAATTATCAAACTTTCAAATTGGTTGAGAAACCCTTTTAATCCCATAAATGGCCATTTATTTGACCAATAAAGGCCTTGGATAAATTTTTGCTTCATTCTCCTAATAGAGTGATAAATTTTTCCCGTAGGTTTAACACTGAAAGAATATATTCCCCTAGTAACGACGGACTTGTTGACCTCTGGCCTCTACCACATTTGTCTAGTATAATTAATAGTTCGATTGTTGATTTCTTTAAATCTTTTTGAAAGTATTACACAATGCCAGTAGAAAACACCACCCACTGTCCATATAATAAAGTATTTTTTCAAGTTTAGCTCAAGTTTGTAGGGGAATTATTTTTAGACAGAAATGTATTACTGCGCCTTGTTTATTTTTTTGCCAATTTTGCTGGTCGATCGAATTGGACCAATATGCTCTTCACTTCTCGCTGTGTTTTGTTACGAATTATAGCACGATTCTGGCGCGACTGCCCTGTAGAAGATTTATGGGATAAACAAAATAAACGTATAGTGTTTTCAAGTAGAAAATGTACTCTACTCGTAGAATTAAGAATGAAACCGACTCGCCAGAGCGTCGGTTTCATTCTTAATCCTACTCGTAGAATAATTTTTTTACTTGAAAACACTTTTCATTTATTCTATATGTAAAACGCCAGATTCTGTATTTTTATACTACTCTACAGGAATAACCGGAGGTCTGTGAAGTAATGCGCACATTGATGATACAAATAACATTTCAAAATTTCAATTTATACATGCAATTATCATACCCTTAGTGTTAAAGTTACTGACAACTTTCTGAAATTAAGGGGAGCTAACTTTCCTGAAAAGCTCTTCCCATGACGGAAAATGTCATCCATGTTTACATTTTAAACTATTATCTAACACAACGGCCAAAAAAGGTATGCACTAATAACATTTTATTATTATTTTTTACTTTTCGGCATCCAAACCATAGCTTATAGTTTATCAGTGAAAAGAACTTGTTTCAATGAACTGTCATATTCTCTGTTTGGAAGAAGCAATCGGTAATATTCGGTTATTCCAGAAAATATGTTTGCAGTTGTCGTCTGCCCGTGTTACCTAAAGGGTAAAGAATCTCCATGATAATACAAAAAGGATCCGCCCATGCGCTGTAGACGGTCAAGCATACCGTGATTCCATGACAGAATACAAAGTTGGTGGCCAAATGTCTCCGCGGCTTTGACGACTATAGTTTTTTTTCGGAGGTCCCATACCCAGAGTGTTTAATGTAATGGCTTTTTACATGACCATGGGAGAGATTTATGCGGAAGTGTTTTATCTTTTCATCTTGGAGTATGGCGTCTCTTCATTTCATAAACATGTGGGAGCTCTACTCGACTCTTATTTGTGTTTGTTATGGAATAGACTTTCGGTCCTTGTTGCCTATCTACCCCTCATTCAATATTCAACAAACTGTACAATGCGCCCTTATCTGCTAGTTTTGCCAGATCGCTTCATGCGCATATGTAAGGGGCTTTTTCTACTGTCGTTTACTTTACAAATGAAGTCAAGGAAATTTGAAGAAATTATCTAGTTGGTTAACTGCCTGGTAAACCTTGAAACCACTGTCCAGTTGCGCTATATTTTAAGGCTGTTAGCACACATTTGAACTATTGTCGAATAAAGCAATCCATAGTTATTTTTTTCTAATCGCTTGGTCAATTAACCTCTGTGTGGTGAGCACAATTTGAGTTGATACGGGTTTTATTTACACTGAGTGTCGTAAGGTCCAGGTTTGTAAGGAAGATCATAAGGTATCACAGCACTAAATATTTCCCTAAGACGACCATTATAATAACGTCCAGGCGGAAAATATGATCGCATCACTTTAATTTTGGCATTCAGATATCTTTGTCAAGTATATCCCTTCAGGCAGCTTTTTCTGACCCGAAAACAGGGGGGGGGGGGGGGGGGTGCAACAAATGCGAGAGAAAAACTGACAGGAAGGTGTGTACTGGTCACGTGCACATATCTTTAGGGAATTCCCCTCCCATAATACAAACCAAAAATCAATTGTATTTTTTAGGTCCAAAAAGTCATCGTCATCAAATCGCCCTCTTTATTTATCTGCAAGATGTCACTAGAATGTTTCAAATCTTTACTGAGACAATATATTTTTCCAAGGCTGCTTAGTTTCCGGGACTGCATCATTTCCGAGTGCATCGTTTCAAGGCGGGTAATTCTAATTCAAATACTTAGTACAGTCATACCATAATACTCGGTACTAGTTAAACCAATGATACACGACACATGTTGAAGCAACTTTTTAAGCAACATGTTATGACAACAGATGTTAAACCTGCATGGCATTCTCCAGATGCAGGGCGTAACATACATCAATACCATGTGATCCAGAATTACATCATTCTTCATTCGAAATATTCGATCGTGGCGTCCTTTGTTTGTTATATTAATTACTGGAAACGTATTATTGTTTGAATATTCGTGTACAGAATAAACTTTCAGTCGTCTACGTTAGACAACACAGCAGACAGGTTATATAAACCTTTTAACCCTATAACTCTAAATAGTATCGTCTTCTGCAATTCTTTATGCAGTTGAATGCCGAGTCTATCTTGCTTTTGTAAGGGGTGTTCAGTCATAATTTAATCCGACAGCCCTTTAGGGCTGTCGGATTAAATTATCACTGTCCCTCCATGCTTGTTAGGTGTTTACTGTCGTGTCAACTCATAGACTGCGAACTTTCGCTTTACGCCAAAAAAATTATGCGTTCCGAATGATTTCGTATGCTATAGCAAACGTAGAGGAAATATGTTCAATTACAAAGCATCTCCAAAAGTGGTAACTGTTTTACGATACATGTTTTAAATAACCTGTCTCTTTATTCACGTCTTTGTGGTCTGGCGAACGTTAGTGGGTCATGGTGGTATAAATATACAAAGTGGTCGCATTTGAAATTCTCAAATCATTATTATAATTCGCCATTTAAATATATCACGTATTTATACACGCCATCAAACCACAACTTTTATACACGAACCTTTTGGTCACGCAAAAAATACTCCCACGTGTTGCTTCATGTGCCACTGGATTATGTCATTTTATGCGACCCATACGGACATATCAATTGTTTTTGATTATGAAGTGGGACTCTTTCAAAGGCACATGATATGGTTTTGTTGAAATATTTTGAAAAAGTTAATTTTTTCAACTGCTCAATTTACATATTACGCTGGCGGATGCGGGCAATTCGTTAGGTAAAGGGTTATACCATTCGGTTGGTTTTTTGCTGGGTCTTGCAGTTCGGTTTTCCGGTTTGCCTCAAAAACCGAAACCAAACCGGAAAACAGATAAAACGCTTTGCTCTATTTTGTGGCTCAGCTGTTACTGCCTGTAATATAATTATTCTCTAACAGCAACGCTGTACCGCTCTCTTCGACAGCTATGCATTTTTAACATTTTTAAACATATGCTGCAGAATTATTTTGTGACATAAGGATAATTCATGTCTTCCAATGATATGAGATTTGTTTCGAGTATTTTGGATCACACCATATTGGAGATAAGCGTATTTTTTATGTCGAGCTGTTTATATAAAAAAAAACCTATAGGATGATTCACATCCGAAGTTCTTGTGATCAACTCTTCGGTAGACAATCTGCCCACGTTATGTTACTTGTAATGAAATCTGTCCATATTAAAGTAAATTTCGTGGCCCCATCATTATAAACAGAGGTGACATTACAACAAACTGATGCCTTCTTCCAGAACGGTTCACATCAATAAAACAAACTTAAGTTAAGGATAATGAAAGAAAAAGTTTCAGATGACGAGAGGCCTAATATCATCACTGATTGCCTCAACCACAACTCTAGAACTGAGTGACCACCAAACTATATAAACCATTTGAGGATGGGGAATATTTAATCAAACTCACGTACACACTTGTAGAGCTGCATAGGCGAAGCGACTTGGGTATTTTGTCGCGCAAACGTTGTTTTCATTTAGAGGAATACATTGCACTTGAGAAGTAAATACGAATCGCTTGATATTTCCTCAATAAACCATTAAACAAGACAATAGAGCTGGTTTTATGACGTGTCAACATGAGTGCATAGGAAATTGTTGATGATTGCGTTCTTAATGGGATCTGGTTACGAAAATTCAGTAAGCATAAGTTTTCACCCGTCTGCACACTGAGGTCAAAATTACGGAATATCAAACAACAAATGTTTTCCACAATGCTATTCGGAACTTTACCAATTCCAACGTGTCTGGCGGAGCTGAATGACCTTGTCAAACAAGAATGATTTGGTTAATGAGTTTGTTGCATTATAGAAAAAAAATCTGCAGCTTTCAATTCTGATATTTCAACATCAGTGTACAGAAGGTTAACCCTTTACCCAACGCAGACGATATCAAAATTTATTATTTTAAATATCATTTTTTTAAATTTTCAAAAAATTTCAACAAAACCATATCATGTGACCCCTCGTTGGAACGAGCTCGACGAGCTCTTTCCAACGAGGGGTCACATGATATGGTTTTGTTGAAATATTTTGAAAAATTATATTTTTTTCAAATGCTGAATTTGCATATTACGCGGGCGGATGCGGGCGATTCGTTGGTAAAAGGGTTAAACCATTTTTCGTTCATCTGTTATGGGAAATGCTTCAAAAACTACAGATTTTAGCTTGGTAATCAGAAATATATTTATTTTTTAAGATGTTTTTTATGGAGAAACTAATTTCTGATGATGAAGTTGAAAATGGCTCTTATGGCAGTGTTAACGGCATGTCACATCGGGGAACTACAGTAATGACGTGAGCCAGTCAGGCGGGCCATACCATTAACACACCGAATCGCGGAGAGTCCATATTCTAGACGATATATACCTACTTCCTTGGTATGCAGATGTAGTTTCACGTCTTAGCTGTCTAACCACTTTTTTTTTAAAAAAATGCTAAAGTCTTTCTTCTAAATATTTATTGGTAATTGTTAGTCAGCTGATACCGTCATCGTTTTTCATACAGACAACTGACCAGGATCGAGCAGATTTCTTGTCGTATGTTGGATAAACAGTATTTGAAGTTTCGTTGACGTAAATGATAAAGTACATCCATCTACCTGGCCCCGAAGTGTACAAACAATGAAGTATGTGTTAATTTATGGATAACGCGGAAACGGTAAATGTCTCTCAGTTTGATCTGCCGTCGATGAACTGCGTTGATGACATGAATCGAGTTCGTGAACGGCAAATGTGAGGAGAGCTAATCGAAATACCAGGCTCTGAATATTAACGCGCGTTTGAAGACGAAAACTTGTTGGCAAACCGCCTGATCTCGACAGGTCGTTAACTCAAAAACTGCGATGTTCAGGTTATCAGTTGTGGACACACAGAAGGCATGTGAACCGCGGTGTTTTTGTCATGTTATTGTTGAGGGGTACATTGAAGAGTATGAGTAAGCAAATTAGTCATCTCGTTAATCTTCATACAATAGACGTGGTCGATAACAGAAACCCACAAAGAGGCACTAAACCCTGACGGGACATGAAATAGTGTACATTCCGTGTTGCCATTAATGCAGAATTATCCTTCAGTGACAAATGTTCAGTGCAGAACATCGCATTTCCATGAAGGGAAGAGAGACCGGCAGACCGACAAAGAATTGCGGAATTATAGCCTCCAATCTGCGGATATTACAGTGGTAATCACCTCACCAAAGCTAGTAACTTCAATGCCCTTTTTATATATTGGAATATCTTTGTTGGTGTTACCATTTAATTATAGTAATTGTGGCATATGATAACCTGACACCCAAACTGTGTATATATTGGAATGTGTTACGTAACATTTACCAATCGAGCTGGAGATATTTCATGAATTTGAACAGCCTGTCCCGCGCGTTGAGCGACAGCGATCCGCGCAGCCGCAATGTGTTACAGCACGGGCAGGTTGTTCAAATTCATGAAATACGGACCGCAAGGTTAGTAGCTGACTTACACCCTCCCCTTTGTTCAATCAACAAAACGCACGGACTCAGGTATACTCAGTGGACCAGAGGCATTCAAGTGACGTCCCCTGAGCACCTCGTCTAATGTTCTACCAAGTATTACAAGTCGCTTGCATACTCCAAAAAGACAATAGAGCCAGGGTATAACTTTTAATTATAGGAGCACCTATTCCGTAATATGAATCCCAAGCGGTGCTAACCAAAACAGGCGGGCAAAGAGTGTCAACTAAACGAGAGAACGAAACAAATTTACAGAGGCATTACCTCTAGAAAACTATATTTATGTTCTAATTCGCTCCCTCAACCGAACATAAAATATTTACCACATACAAGAGAAAACACGTCTTGCAACTAGGAAGGCGCTTGCATGAGTGTAGCCTCGTCGTCTGAGCGTCCATATTTATTTATTGTGAACACAAATATTACGCATACAGTACGTGGAGAGTGGACTGTAACTAAATCACCCGCGGAGTGGAGTTATCACCCAAGCTATAACTTCAAATTTTGTACATATCGACAAAAAACACAAGCAATGTTTCAGCCAATGGACCTCCGGGTTTAACCCGGAGGTCCCTTGGCTGAAACTTTGCTTGTGCTGGTTAGGGTTTGCAACAAATTTGCAATTATTGCTTGGGTGGAATCTCCACTCTGCGGGTGATTTAGTGATAATACACTCTCCACGTACTGTACATGTACAGATGAATTGACATCAATATTACACATACAGCATCAACCCAACCGATGATACACAGACATACGGACTTAATCCCTTTAGTACCGCAAAAATGGGATTGGGTGGATGGGCGCAAACAGAACGACAGGTTACACGAAGGCTAAGCGTCGAATGACCAGACCACTACATACAGCCAGTATTGTGACAAACAATAACCACGCACGGGTAACACGCATTTCATTAATCAACCTGAACTCCGCGAAACGCTCACTTGTCAATACCCGAAACCAAACAAACATGTTTGCCACAAGACCAGCCGACACACTCAGAAGACGTGTTAACCCTTCCTGCAGTAAATATATATAAATGCGGGCATGGAAATAAACAGAAGAGAATATAAACATTTGGGTTGAATCTTTCTGAAATTGGCAAGTGCATTAGCTGAAGGCGAAGGCAAATAATACGTTGTACGTATCAATGATTTTGTTCTGGTGAAGAGTCGGGGTTTAATGTAGTATTCCCGGTCAAATGACGCTGTACCTTGAATGTTGACTAAGGTTAGTCGCATCTTGTGCAAAATACGTTGATAGCTTCAGTTTGAATGAATTCTTGCATCAAAGGGGAATAACTCTAAAATTTGCGGCATTTGATAACGCAAACACAGATGGTCGAGAATAATTCAGAGACAAATGATTTAAATTGGGTTTCGAAGCATTTTAAGGCTGTTAGAGTCAACCTTCGCATTGCAACCCATATGCTTAAAATTAACCTTTCAAAAGTCCAGATATCAAATGGATGTATCAGTGGCAATCTGAGAGACGCTGATGCATTGGGAAAAGGGCACTCGCGGCTTTAATCTTGAGATGCTCGGCATCCACTACCACGTATTCAACAACAAGAATCATATCGCGTCATGTTATATTTCTCGCCCCCGCCACCCAAATATATTCCCGGTGCCCCCGGTATCTTTTTCGTTTAACTGGTTAGCTGAAAGATGAGTTGGATCGGCTACCGCTTTTCATAATGAAATGTACTTGCTCATTTTCCCATCCTCTGCGTAATAATCGTGCTGATATATAGCCAACGACAACCCATATCATAGTTTACCTTTGTTAAATCAATTAACCCTTTACCTAACATGAAAAGAAGACGACACTTGCAAAAAAAATTCTTGAATAACTAAATTTTTTCATTTTTTGTCTCAAAAACATAGGTTATGACCCCTCGTTGGAACGAGCTCGACGAGCTCGTTCCAACGAGGGGTCATAACCTATGTTTTTGAGACAAAAAATGAAAATATTTTGAAAATTAATTGGCGATTTTTTAGAATAGCGCTGGCCGGTTTTGGCCGTTACGTTGGGTAAAGGGTTAACATTATGTTTTAACACATTTTTTCATTAATTGTACATATTTTACTTTACAATTACAGGTCTTTATTCTTGGGCTCGCCTTAGGTCTCGACCAAACCAAAGCAGAACATTCCATGCCTAATGTGAATGAGGAGGTTGTGGAGTTTGTTTGTTCAAAGTCATACATCGCATTCGGTATACCGCTGGCATTTAACCTGGCACTCGTTATGATATGCACCGTTTATGGACTCCTCACCAGAAAGCTACCGGCCAACTTCAACGAATCTCGTTATATCACTTTTTGTGTATATACAACCATTGTGATGTGGTTAGCATTCCTTCCAACGTACTTCACAACTAGTTCCAGTAAATATCAGACTCTTTTTCTATGTTTAGCAATGATAGCGAACAATGTGGTTTTTCTTATATTTCTTTTTTTGCCGAAACTTTATGCACTTCATTTCGTATCTGTTGATAAACAGAACGTTACCGGTACAACATCGGATAAAAGAAGTACTGAGATGCACGCATCTTCGGTAACAAAGAATACTGTCGCTCCGAGCACAGATAACAATACTCAGGTCAATCGATTTTGACCATTTATGCACTACATTCCGTATACAGTACGTGGAGAGTGGATTGTAATTAAAACACCCGCGGAGTGGAGTATCACCCAAAGTATCACTTTCAAATTCTGTACATATGGACAAAAACACAAGCAAAGTTTCAGCCAATGGACCTCCAGGTTTAACCCGGAGGGCCATTAGCTGGAACTTTGCTTGTGATGGTTATGCTTTGCAACAGATTTGCAATTATTGCTTGGGTGGAATCTCCACTCTGCGGGTGATTTAATGATAATACACTCTCCACGTACTGTATATTCTTTGAAAAACGACAGAAGACTGGCATTCCTCAAAGTGTGTCATAGCCCTTCATATACAAAGCAGCCTAAGGTAACGTGGGAAGCTGGATGTCCACACATTACCCAAACAGTGTCATATTTTTGCTACAATGATGCCACAGTGTGGCGATACTAAGAAACGAAACTTTGATAAACACATGCAAAAGCGGAAGTAAAGGGGGGTTTATCAGGCATTGGATCGTGAAGAAATTTTTAAAATAATGAATTAATTTACAGGAAAACAATCCTGCAGATTACATTTCTGACGAGGATGCAAAAACTTGTAAAGTTCAAGAGATTTATCTTCATAATGTTTGAGAATGACGTCAGGTCTTTAAACTGAAACATTGAGATTGACGAGGGCACTGTTTTAATCTCATAACACAACCTATTTTAGTAAGTCTTCGCATGATACAGCGAACAACATGCCATCTCCCCACATCGAAACGCTAGAGGGTGATCGCTTGCGAACCTTTAACATTCTGCATTATGAACGGTTCTGTCAAACGACACTACATTCAACGGTCAATCAATACTGTCATTTTATCACAGAGATTAACGTTTCAGTTTTACTGAAAAAATCTTCAATTCATCTCAGCATGTACAATGCCTTTGAATTGAAAATTTGTTCGATTCTTTGAATTGAAAATTCGAAATTTATAAAATTAAAATGACTCAGCATTGATTATAGGTTTATGAATTGTCGCGAATTAAAATTCTAAACAGTCGACAATAATCCCACATTCTAAACCGGTGTGACAGGAATGGAAGTCCGTAGGAAAATTAGTCCCTCTGGACTATTATTCCGCGGAATTATAGTCCTAGGTCTAACATTTCTAGGAATAGTAGTCCGCCGGACTACTATTCCTAGAAATGTTAGACCTAGGACTATAATTCCGCGGAATAATAGTCCAGAGGGACTAACGTTCCTACGGACTTCCATTCCTTTTACACCGGTCCAAATCATTTTGTTATAGCGTGATTTTTCGTTCCCATCTTTCAAGGTTGGTGACCGCTTGTGGACGAAATAGCGCCCGTCTCAAGCGGTTCTAGATCACAACCAACTGGACCCATTGTGTAATTTATTCACATTTTTTTTCACGTCACGAAGTTGAAAAGTTATGAATAAGTCACACAATCGTCTATCCTTACTGGTGGATCTAATTAAATGATTTATTTTGCAGGTTCCAGACTCGTCATGGCAATATACTAGCAACTGCTTCCATATTCCAAAATAATTCACTTGTTTTCCACCTGCCAAAGCTGAGCGGACGGCAAGTCAAAATGGGGCTATGTTTTGTTTCATGACAAATTTAACTGTCTATATTTACACTACTCTTAGAGTGCGCTTTTTCGACCAGTTGTTACCTATTTGGACATGAGGGGTCGCTTCAGCGAACCAGGATCACGATAAGTCCCAGTGTTAAAAATGAAATGGTTGTGCATTAAGCTTGTTGCGTATACCAATAAATATTTCGAACGTGCAGCATGGCACGGGTGTTGCACGTCACAAATTTTATCTGGTCAATCCATTGAAATGACTTGGCAGGCAATATTTGGGTCTAAAAAGTTAAGTGATGTACAGTTAAAACTAGAAGTCCTGTCATGAAATGCGCACAAATAACACGTCGATCTGCGCGTTCATCTACGCGTTATGGCCATAGTAAGGCTATCAAATTCTCTACACATGGCCTGTGCACAAGCAATGTTTCAGCCAATGGGTAACCCGGAGGTCCATTGGCAGAAACATTACCTGTGTTTGCTATGAGTAACCAGGAGAACCTGCCTGACTTTGGATGCCATTCGATATGACAATTGCGCGCAATTCCTACGCGCAATTAAGCCTAGATAAGTGCAAAGTTCGTGACAGGACTTCTAGTTTTAGCTGTATTGACAAATGACAAGAGTTTTTGTTACTAATTCCTGTTTGTTTCTACTTGTCATCAAATTTCTCTAAAGTGGCATATAGTGCTGTTGTCTCACCCCTTCGTTATCATCTGGTTTCATATGTATTAAAGACGCACCGTTACGCATGTAGAAAAAGTTGCAGCCCACAGCAAAAGGAAATTTGAATTTATCTTGTGTTTATCCCTAATAGTGTCTTCGCCCTACAGTTAAAACTAGACATCCTGTCACGAACTGTGTGCTTATCTAGGCTTAATTGCGCATAGGAATAGCGCGCAATTGCCATATCTAATGACATCCAAAGCACGGCAGGTTCCCCTCGTTACTCGCAGCAAACACAGGCAATGTTTCTGCCAATGGATCTCCGGGTTACCGACTGAAACATTGCTTATGAACAGGCTATATGAACATAATATGATAGCCTTATTATGGTCATAACGCGTAGATTAACGCGCAGATCGACGTGCTATTTGTACGCATTTCATAACAAAACTTCTAGTTTTAACTGTATGTGGGATTGCATGGTGGTTAGTACCCGAGTGCCTGTGCTACTAGCTGTCAGGCCGCCAGTCAAATTCTGTCAGGAATTCGACTTTATTATGGACTGGTTTTGTTTACTCACTTCTCCTGGGGTTGGCGCTCAGACTGCCGCTGATTTAATGTGACCCCCTTTACTATATATACGGATATTTTTTTCGAGCTCCAGTTATAGACACCCCAATGAAGAGGTATTTAATTCGTGTTGAAAGCATTGATATATTAACACAATTTGTGGAACTACGCGGGGCAATCATAAAATGACAGCTCTGATGAGTCTTCATTCATACTCATTTTGTAAACAAATTTGTCTAATAGTATTGGTAATTTCTTTGAAGAACCGATCAAATCAAATCTCGATTGAAAAACATTTCTTCCGTTTTCTTCAAAGAAAATGAACGTTTATGGTATGTTTAGATTCAATCGTCTGAAATACTTCAGTTGGTGGGAAAAGCGAACCATATCTTCGCTTTATCCGACGACTCATATATTTCAGACATGTGAATCTAAACATAGGCGATGGGTCTATTTAATGGTAAGACTAATTGCAGGACAAAACTGTGTACAGATTTTGTCTGGTGCCATCAGTGGCGGCGCCAGAAATTTTTTTGTGGGGGGGGGGGGGGGGGCAACTAGGGGGGCAGACTCGCATGAAGGGGGGCAAATACGTAAAGGATCATATCATTACTTTGTTATGAGGTAGTCCAAACTTGGACCCAAAGTCCGTAATATACTTTTTTGGTTTGGTACGTCCTGCGGACGTACCAAACCAAAAAATTATATTACGGACTTTGGGTCCAAGTTTCGACTAAATGTAATGGTAATTAGCGGTCCTCCTTTCAAAAAATCCTGGATCCGCGTCTGGTGGGTCTGTGCGAGAGAGAGAGAGAGAGAGAGAGAGAGAGAGAGAGAGAGAGAGATAGATAGATAGATAGAGAGAGAGAGAGAGAGAGAGAGAGAGAGAGAGAGAGAGAGAGAGAGAGACTGCATCCGAGTCTTTAAATCTCTACTGCCTGGATGTGTTCATCAGCTAGCCTGAGGCTTTGGGCTAAGTGTGTATGGGAATAAAAAAGAGAGGGGTGTGTGTGTGTGAGAGAGATTGACTGAATGTGTTTGTGTGTGAGGGTGGATGGAAATGCATGCGAGATGGTTGGGGGGGGGGGGCAACTGGGGGGAAGCCTTCGTTTGGGGGGGGGGGGGCAAATGCCCCCTCCCCCATGCCCCCCCCGTAGCGCCGCCACTGGGTGCCATGAGAGTTTAACTCTCTCCGTGAGCTTAGTGGGAACATGACAAAATCTACGAGTAACGATCGTTAAAACAGTTACAACATAATTGGACAGGGGAGGTAATTGGAGACCACGTTTGATGGAAGAATTACTTGAATGGTGAACAGAAAAAAAAACAAAAATACAACTCAACCATCGTCTGGACTTTTAGAGAAATGTTTCCATTTCAAGGGGTCAGCCCTTGACAATTGAACTTTCAACAGTCTGTTAATGTATTTTTTAATACTCTGTCACTACACATAATTCTCTGTTTTTTATGTTTTGATTAAATATTTATATTCAATTCAGTAGATTGTATATAACCTGTATTAACTGCTCGTCATAAATTGTCACTTTCAATGAATATAATGATGTATTTTACCCACCATGCGTAATCTCATGGCAATTTTAACATTTATGTAAACTTTTTGGTGTCACGGCTGACTTCGCCAATTCGGAAATGCAGGTGCAAATTCAGGGAGATTGGCTAAGTTCACAGTATTCGTATCGGCGAAATCTGTTCAGTCTGAAGTTAAATAGAGAAGTTTCCATTCAAGTTCTGTTATAATTTTCATTTTTGCTTTAAAAACATTGCTCAGGGACCCTCCAATGAGGGATCATAATCTCTCCTTAGTTTTGGAAGCAATATGTAAGACTTAGTACAAATATTACGAATATGGTATTTGCAGTGTTTTTTGATAAAGTGATAAAGACAAACACGCACCTGTTCCACATCGGTTCTTTTTATTCAGCCGCCTTAACCAACGACAAAGATGAGATGTAATTCATCGTACTCATGGGACACCAAACTCTCCACTGATGGTCTCCGAAAATGTTGGTTCCAACGTTTCCTCGAATTGGGTGAGGTAAGCATAATGAGTGCGCCAGGGAACAAATTGTAAAGGGTTAAGGTTTTCCTGTCAACTATTTCAAACCCGAGAACCTGATTGTTATCTTTCAGTAGAATGCCATTCTTAAGGACTTGAACTTGTTTTAATAGGTTCAGCATTCGCGTTCGAACTGTCCTTTTGTACCGCACGAGATCGATTTGGGCGGAGGGATAATATTAAACAAGAAGCCGAAGGCTTCGAGTTCAATATTATCCCTCCGCCTAAATCGATCGAGTGCGGAAAAGTGACAGTTCGAAAGCGTATGCTATCCTGCATTTATTGCACGCCTACAGTTTACTAAAAACATATTAAAAACACAAATTAATGCCAAAAATAACCAAAACGTAAAAACGAAATAGTTAAACAGTCCGCGCACGTGATCCGTATTGTTCAAGGACAATACAAAGCAATTTATTGTTCGCTGCGGTTTTTGCAGTCAAATCGTGTATTTTTTAAAAAAAATGCCGCTCAGGATCACCGATCCAATGTCGGGTTGTGACAACAGTTCCTCGCACCAAGGCCAACACACCTATGAAGTTTCATGACTCTAGGTTGAACCACTATCAAGTTCTCATCCGGAAACCAATTGTTGCGATATACTATGTTCAAGGTCACTGTGACCTTGACCTTTGACCTGGTGAGTCCAACATCAATAGGGTTCTTCCTCGCACCAAGGCCAACACGCCTGTAAAGTTTCATGACTCTAGGTTGAACCACTATCAAGTTATCATCCGGAAACCAATTGTTTCGATATACTATGTTCAAGGTCACTGTGACCTTGACCTTTGACCTGGTGAGTCCAAGATCAATATGCTTCTTCCTCGCACCAAGGCCAACACACCTATGAAGTTTCATGACTCTAGGTTGAACCACTATCAAGTTATCATCCGGAAACCAATTGTTGCGATATACTATGTTCAAGGTCACTGTGACCTTGACCTTTGACCTGGTGAGTCCAAGATCAATAGAGTTCTTCCTCGCACCAAGGCCAACCCACCTATGAAGTTTCATGAATGTAGGTTGAACTACTATCAAGTTATCATCCGGAAAGGAATTGTTGTGATTTACTATGTTCAAGGTCACGTTGACCTTGACCTTTGACGTAGCGAGTCCAAATCAATAGGGTTCTTCCCGTCACCAAGGCCAATCCACCTATGAAGTTTCATGAATGTGAGTTGAACCATTATCAAGTTATCATCCGGAAACCAATTGTTTAAGATTTACTACGTTCAAGGTCACTGTGACCTTGACCTTCGACGTAGCATGTCCAAAATCAATAGGGTTCTTCCTCCCACCAAGACCAACCTACGTATGAAGTTTAATGAATGTGAGTTGAACCACTATCAAGTTATCATCCGGAAACCAATTGTTTACGCCCGCCCGCCCGCCCGCCCGCCCGCCCGCCCGCCCGCCATTCACCAAACTATAAGTCGAGTTTGACTTCGTCACAACTCGACTAATAAAAGCATAGGTGTGCAATAAAATCCTTTATCCCTTTAGAGAGTGTTCCTAGGTGGTGGTGGGATGGGGTTGGAGTGGGAATTTGCTAGAGACACATTGGATCTAACATGGTTCTGCCCGGTGGTATATTAGAAAAATGAATTTCCAGAAATAGCATTTCAAGGAATTTCAGAACTTGATGGATACGACGCAAGCCCATAAAAAGTGCGTACGCTGTTGCACCGACATGGTTTGATCGACGTTTCGTTTCCAACTATCTTTTTAACACGCTTTAGTAATCCCTGTCCGTCTCTCGTCCGTCGTCGTTCGCCCGAATTGAACTTTACATTATCAACTTTTCCTCATAAATTACTGGATCAAAATGAACCACCTTTGGTATTTATGACCCACATCAATTCAAGTTTATTCAAACAAAGTTTCCACGTCCCCTGGGATACCACAAGGAGCATAACCCTGGAAACGACCCAAACATTGTTCAAAAAATGAAAAAGTCATATATGGGCTCCTTAGGCGAGTATTTTTTTACATGAGGAAAATTCTTTAAAAATCTTATTTTGCTCATCCACCAATCAAAATTATGTAATATATGACAATCGGCATCCTGATGGGATCAGATTCAAGTCTGTTCAAACCAAGCCCCTGGGTTCATATTTGGGTTGTCAGTGGGAGCCCAACTTTTAAATGTGTGCAGTATTGGGAATATATTCTTTAACATCTTTAAAAATCCCCCCCCCCCCCCCCTTCATATTTAAGCTCTCAATGGGGACCTAGATTGTAACTTACTGCAATATGAGGAATATTCTTTAAACATCTTCTTCACACCAACCTGATATTCACCATTCTTCGGGTGGAGTGTCAGATTCAGTCTGTTAAAATTAAGTCCGTGGGTTTTAATTTGGTCTCTCATCAATAGCAATATGAGGAATATTCCTTAAAAATCTTCGTCTTCAGATTCACCAGTCAGAATCTTTTGATATTTGGTTCATAGCATCCTTTTAAGGTTCAGATTCAGGTTTGTTCAAAACATATCCCCGGGTTCATATTTGGTCATCCTGTGTGAGACCAAAGTTTCACTTAATGCAATATGAGGAATAATCTTTAAACATCTTCTTCTTCACATGCACATGTCAAAAGCGTTTCATTTTTGATATACAGCATCCTTTTGACCCCCGAGACCAGGAAACAAGGTCTGCGATAACACAGACATCCACTGCCTGAGGCAGTGAGTGTCTATGTCTCACCGCGGATACTATTGTGTCCCATGCACCGAGTTATGGTTCTTATAAATTGACATTTTTTTCAAAATTTGAATGAGTGAACATAAAATTGGGGTAATATTTTAACTGGTAAATATTGTGGTCATATGGAAAGAAGCCAGAGGAGGGCCAAACTGACACCCAATTTTCAAAAAAAACGTCCCCGGAAAAGCCGCTAGGCCGCCGCCAAAAAGAGGGATACCCACTCTTATCCTTGCACCCAATTCTCAACTACGCATCTCGGATGATGTTATCGTGCCACATGTGGCGCTCCCAGACCCCAGTCCAAAATACTGGATCCACCACTGAACATTCTGTAAATAGCACGACGCTTTACTTTATGACTCAAAACACTGAGACAATATCTACTTCAAAAAGTGAATCGATGTCTTTTTGTCATCTTGCCAACCGATCTGTTTGCTAAGTCAATACAGATTTGAAACCGTCATTCGAGCGATCTATCAGTTGGACCCTATTGGCGTGCAAAATTACATATATTACTGTGAACGCAAAGGCGGTATCTTGATCGATCAGATCGCAATCTGGCCGCGACGCACTTACACTAATGGGACGAGATGTCATAAGTACAATACAGCAAAATCGAGAAAAAGAAGCTAAAATAGCACCTGAGAATCAATGTTTTTGAATTTTTCCGACGCATGGGAAATACAGTTATGGGGAGGAAAGAGGACACAGGATTTTAACCAGATGGCGATCCGGTCGAAAGTCGCGGTCCGGTTTTGTGTAATTACAGTTGTCTGCAGAACAACGAGCGTGGAATATCAACCAAAGGATGGCAAAGGCTTTTTCACTCAATTTTTTTTATTGGTCGAAGAAAAAAAAACAAAACATGGGAATCATTGGAAATTTTTCAATTCATGCACTATCGGGCAACATTCTGTGACCCATAAACTAAAAGGCTGCTAGTGCGTCTTGTCCCTTTCACTGCGAATCACAAATATCCATCTGGTGAAAACTCCTGCCTAAAGTGGGTTTTTTCTCTTTGTGGAGCCGTATTTGCCTCTCCTTGTATAAAAGTTCGCGGATACCCATCCTCGGTACGTTGTGTCGTCTTATGGATGGATTCAAAATCTTCAACTCAAACATCCATGCGTAGCTAGTGGCATGGGTTAAACTGCGACGTGGATTTTCTGTCCTAAATGGAAATATGTATGTTCACAGAACAGCTTTTTGTAAAACTGCCATTAACAACGCAACGTGCCTCTACGCCATTTATTACACGCATGTTCTATGAAATCCCCATCTACAGCAACACTACACCATGCGAAAAATGAAAATCTGTTCCGCACATTCACTATTTTTAAATAGAAACGAAATTTCACTGGAATTTTCTACAAATCGCGAAACGCAATTACAGTTTGACTGGCTAGCGATAGCTGGAAATCGTCCCCTGATTTCCAACGTGTTCTATGTGCCAGTAGGCACATAGAACACATTGGAACTCTGGGGACGAAGGTTCACCTCGCAAATTTGGTTGGCGATAAAATATGTTCCACACGCGTGTGTCGTTCTGTGTATTGATTGGTTAACACCTGATGTTTTCTATTCAATACAAACTAAGATACATGCTGACCTCACTCGTGGAAACGTCTTCGATCCTCGTGCATCTTCTACGCTTTCTCCCTTCATTGTAGTGCAGTACACATAAGTGTTCTTTAAGTGTATGAATTGTTCTACATCGCAGGAAATTGGGTTGACACAAGATCTGTAATCTCGAGTGGTGTCGTTAGTCAAAACAAACACATGTGTTGTTATGTATTTATCACGCATTAACCCTTTAACATAATGAAGAGGGTACCTCAATTGACAACGCACTGCTCGCCATGTATACTTCACCTTTTCCATTTCTTTTCTCAAGAAATTGACCTATGCCTCCCTCATTGAGACAGGTTTACAGAGCTCGCTCCAGTAACGTGCCAACAGTTATGTCCTGAAAACGACAAGGCTATAGAGGAAAAAACTATTTTAAATGCTGTCTTTTTGATGGTATATTCAGAGGGTTAAGAACTGAACACCCTTTATAAAACGTTCGTTAATTGTGCAATGTATCCAAAAAATTGCAGTCTCGTTCGTTTCATACGCTGTGCAGGATGGCTAATAGTGAGGTGTATCAATATGGATAAGTGTGCTGCTTTCGCATGACAGAGAGACCTCAGTTTCGCTCCAAGTCCAGGGCAAATTCAGAGGTGACCTAATGATTCCAGCGTAGCTTTGAGAAATTCGATGAGAAGTCCTTGCGGTCACGGTGATTATTGCGCACACTCCGCACCTTAATAGATTTATAACACATAGATGATATAAATTTGGATGGCATCTTAACTTCAAGTGCACTTTACAGAGAGTTGCATGAACAGGTGTGTGTGTGTGTGTGTGCCTACGACATTTAGACTGCAGATCATTTCCAGTGGGTGAATTACTGGATGAAAACGGTTTAACCCGGGATCTGATATAACTGGGTCTATTTGGTCAATATGTAAAAAGGTCATCCGTGCATTCGTTTGAGGCAATAAACAGCGATTCAAAATTTCTATTAGTTTAAACAATATTTATTTCCAGTTCTCAAATGTATACAGTTATATCAGTTATAGTAAGTGTGGATCCACCAGTAAGCTGTACGTTTAAACGAGGTTGTTTCCACCAGTAAAACACTTAAACATAAAACAAAGTTACCGTTACAAAGTAAGACTATGATCCACAAACATGTGCATATAGACTTCTATGTATGGCATGCTGATTTATATATTACTAGCAGCCAACCTGTCCCTGGACGGGTAGCCCCACCCTTGCGACGCAAAATTTCTAGTTGCGTTGCACATCAAAGGAGATAAAGAATGAATTTCTAGCTGGACACGGACACGGAACCACACACACCCCAATTATGTAATATATAGGCTGTGCATTATATTCCTTGCCTACTATTGCTTTCGCATTTTAAATCCAAGAGTTACGCCAAATTCTATTCTGGCAACTCTCATCCTAGCATTCTATTTAGTCTAAACTATCTCTGGTCCGTATATCTACCCTGTTCCAAGTCTTATTATGTCCACTCAGATTGCTTCAATTCCCACAGTCGGAATCCCTCCTTTCTAGCGTGTTCTCCCTTTTGTGTAACAAAGGCTGCTACGTTTCCTAAGAATAATCTGAAACAGTGACTTGAATTGGCATTGCTCGAACGACTCGAATCTAATCGAACAAACAAGCTATCGAACAGTGACTGTGGAATATGCATCACTCGAACGACTTTAATCTCGTCGAGCAAATAAGTTATCGAGTAATTATTCAAACGACTGACACCACAAACGACTCGTGTCTTCATCTCGGAATGATGGAATTTAATTTTATAATGCCGACATATGGAATCCCACTTAAAGATCCCTTTTCATAGAATATCTTTTTAGGTGACCTTGTACCATAGGCTTTTCTTTTAAAATAATTCACTGGCAGTTGTTATCTGACAAAAGTCCTTATCCTTTATTGAACTTTTCGATCTGAGAAAGTACTTTAACCCTTTACCCAACGTAACGGCCAAAACCGGCCAGCGCTATTCTCAAAAATCGCCAATTAATTTTCACTATTTTTTTCATTTTTTGTCTCAAAAACATAGGTTATGACCCCTCGTTGGAACGAGCTCGTCGAGCTCGTTCCAACGAGGGGTCATAACCTATGTTTTTGAGACAAAAAATGAAAAAAATAGTTATTCAAGAATTTTTTTTGCAAGTGTCGTCTGCTTTTCACGTTAGGTAAAGGGTTAATATTGAACCAAGAATAGGCCTTGCAGACAGTATTCAAACTTCGTTGGCTAGAAATCACTGCAGTCGACTGAATACTTTCCACGGGTGGGCAATATTTCCACAAATATTAGATCTTAAACACTGATTACAGGAATAATCATCAAACATTTAATTATTGCTTCATTAAATAAAATTTTGCTGATGGCGAGTTGTTTTACCTGATAAACGCATGCGTGGACATCACTGCCCACGCGTAGATTACGACCAGTACAACGTAGCCGTTACACTTACATTGTGAGTTGGAAGAAAATCATGTATAGTTATCTAAAGGTGATTTGGTATGTTTCCATTACATTTATTCGGCGAACACTGATTTAAGAATCCCTTAGTTTATCAATATTTCTTGGTGGACGTTTGCCACTCTCCGTATTTTCAAATCAAGTGGACTAAAGAGGGCAAGAGCGATCGCCCACCTCAAAATAAAATGTCAGAAAAATATTTGACAAACGCTTACGTTGCACTACGAACTGCACTGCAAAGTGCAACAGAATTGTAACGCTGCTGTTCGGCTGTTAATCCGCGCGAGAAAACGTCCTTCTTCCACTACCACTATTACTGCTTTTGATACAATTACTGCTAATATACTACTACAAACAAACACTACTACTTTAATAGTGTTACTGTAGGCACGGTGGTCCAGTGGTTAGCGTGAGAAACTTCTGATAGAGACGTCCTGAGTTCGAATTTAGCCAACACCACATGGCCGTGTGCAAGACACTAATCCCTATCCCGCAATGGAGGGTGGTAGCCGTGTGTGGTATGTGGTTGCGGCGCTGATGATGACACCAACATCTTTCACTCAGTGCGAATCGGACTTAGGGAACAGATATAATAGATTAGTAAAATGCAAACCAGAAAAAAAGCAGACTGTCATTTGCAAAATGAGGTTCCCAGAGGGTGAATTTAGTGATGTTACCCTGCACAGTAGGGTAGCAGCACTAAATTTAGCGTCTGTGAACCTCAGTCTGAATCAGTGTCTCAAAACTAAACAAATAGGTACCAAGAGGATAAATTGGCCCCCTGTATGGGATAGAATCCTCAAATTCACTTTCTGGGGACCTCATTCAGCATATGTCAGACTGCTTATTTTCAGGTCCTGTAAAATGAAAAATCCTACAGTTACTTACCGATTCTCGGCTGATTTATCTGGATATTCAGGATTCATTCACCTGCAAACTGCCCCACACAATATGGCCCTGGTTGTTTGGAGTGGCATTATACCCAATACGAACATAAATGTGTGCTTATTTTTCAAGCTGTGTCACATTAAATCAGTTTGAAACGTACAAACCTGGCTGCCCCCATGAGAAGGGAGGGTTTAGGGGTGACCCCTATCATTTTTCCGTCGCTACATATTCGTCTGAATTGGCGTATTGCAGTACAATCGCCGTGAACTGGTCGTAATCCACGCGTAGACATTGATGTCCACGCATGTGTTTACCTGGTAATAAAAATCAACCTCATCAAAAATTGTTATTTAATGAACCACTGGGTTGTACCCGGTGATTCATTAAATAAAATTTTGACGATTATTCCTATAATTAGTGTTTGGAATCTAATATTGTTGTGTCCGCGGAATTATTGCCCACCCGTGGAAAATAACCAGTGTCCGGCGGCTGTACTGTAGATATCGATTTGGTCTTTCTAGTAATTGTGTACTATTTAACGAGACGGATTAATGCTTGGTCACACACACAGTCGGTCATACAAATTGGCCACTGTAGTACCCGACTCGGGCAGTGAGGGGCATGGCATGACCAATTTGAAATTCGATCTGCATTAATTAAATAAGAAGTTGCGTTACGACTACTTCATTTAACTTTTATTTATCCAGAAATAAATTTCCCAGAAGTTTTCAGCTGTATTCCCGACTCACTAATATCCCAACCAAATCGTCAGGGCATGCCTTCGACATGCCTTAATGATGTCGTTGGGATATTTTATTACGGTGCACTTTTTCACTCAGGTTGTACTCGCTCCTCATAGCACTCCTCGGTGAGAGGTTCTAAACAAATACCACAGAAGGCTTGTTTGTCAAAAAGTACAAGAGCCCTCCATTGATATTTGTATAAGTGTGATCTGTAGTGGACCTAATAATAGCGTCTCTGGTAAACATCTGTATTCTTGATTGGCTAGTCATAAAACCACCAGTCCTTCTTTGTGCTTGTTGACTGAAATAGGACGAAATACAACTTTGTCTATCTTTTCTTAAATTCTCAGTGTCCGATGTTGGTATGCAGGCGGCTATTGGTCTCGCAGAGTCAGTCGGAAATGCGGTGGTATCGCGTTGTGGACAGTTTCCACCGAGAAAACCGTGAGTGGGTCCGTTGATACCCGGGCGTCTAAAATGAAGACAATTAACTTAGTAGCACCTCAGATATTATATCCAACAAAACGGATACATTAAGGGCGTAAAAATAAAATTCGAGCAGTGTTTCTACTTTCGGACCTCCACGTTAAACCCGAAGCCGAAGGTCCATTAGCTGTGATTTTGCCTGTGGTCTTGAACGATTAGTCTCCGAATTATATTTACTTGGGTTAAACGATAAACTTGTCACTACAGATACTAAAGGGAAGGATATGTTAATTTCTTCATAATAATGTATCTTAAACACTGAACTCTATACAACTAGATCACTGAAAAATGTTGCCATTCGAACTGCCACTCCACCCCCGTCAAATCAATCAACGTGGTAACTCCTCCCAATCCATGACGTTTGATGATGTGAGAGCTGTTACACAGCAGACCAACAACTTTCACTTCATCAAACGTCATGTCGGTTACCATGCACGAAATCTAATAACATTGTATCAATTTTCCAATCTTGTTTTTGGTCAACAATAAATAAACATGTTGTAAATGTTTATTTTTAAATTGCCTCGAAAAATGTGCACAACATCAAAATATTGATTTTTCGCAGACATCAAAGTCTGTTCTTTAAAAGCGATCGGAGACTGCGATGCGTCGGAAAACTGAAAACCTTCAGAATTTTTTTTTTCTTTTTTTTTGTGGGGCATTGTTTATTTATAGCAACCCTCTCTCCCTAAGATGTCGACCATGGAGACACTTTCTTATACAGTTAAAACTAGAAGTCCTGTCACGAACAGTGCGCTTATCTACGCTTAAATGCGCGTAGGAATTGCGCGCAATTGTCATACCGAATGGCATCCAAAGCACGGCAGGTTCTCCTGGTCACTCAAGCAAACATAGGCAATGTTTCTGCCAATGGACCTCCGGGTTACCCGGTCATATGTACAGAATTTGACAGCCTTACTATGGTCATAACGCGTAGATTAACGCGCATATAGACGTGCTATTTGTGCGCATTTCATGACAGGACTTCTAGTTATAACTGTATGTGACCAATGAGTTTTCCAGCAAACCATCTGCATAGAGATCAGTGATATTTATCATGTAAACTTTTGTAGGTCACTGTCAGTGGCTTTAAAAACAAGGATTTAATTCCGGGAACGGGAAATTTCTGGTTCTCGTTTTGGAAAGTTAGTCCCGATACCGGTAATTTTTCGGTTCTCGTTTGTGAATGTCTGTACCAGTACCCGGGAAATTCATAGGACAGAAGCGGGAATCAAAGGTTGCGTTCGCGGGTAGTAACGCTAATTTTCAAAACCAGTAACCGGAAAATTTCCGTTTGCTTAAACCCGTAGCTACAACAGCTATGCTGGTCTCGGGAGAAACTGATATTCACCGTGATCTCATAAACTGTAGTACGCAATCATTGATACAATGGTTTATGAATTTCCTGGGTATCGTGGTTGACTTTCAGAACCTGGAGTCGCAAAGCCGTTAAATTTCTATTCCGGGTATTAAACCTTAGTAAAAACTAGATGTGTATTAATGCAAAAAACTATTTTCGACATCTTGAGGCGCACCCAGGACTGCATTCCATTATGTGCCCAGAAAGGCATAACATGAAGTGTGAATTAATGCCCGTTCCACGCGGGTACACAAGTGCATCAATAATGTCTTGACTATGTTTCTTCAAAACAGAAAATACACCAGTTGTGCGGTGTCATCCAAAGAAGAATCACGAACAAATGTTTTGGTGAAGATAAAACATTATTACACCAAATAGGATAAGGTGTAAGGTAATGCTCGATTATGGACACTGTTTAATTTAATGAGCATCTGTATTATGTTACTCAACAGCAACAAAAATCGATCGCAGGCCGAATTACCGGGACTTTATTCTCGCCTTGTGTTCACTGTTCGACTACTACCTTCCCTCGTTAAAAAACACTTACCCATTGAGGTTTGTAATTCTTTGTATTCACCACTGATGGAAAAATGTAATTTGACGAAGTTGCAGGTGATCAATTTTACCATGTCGACGAATATTTCTGTTTTGTACTCGACCTCAGTACTATTTCAGCTCAGTGTGTGAAAGATTTGACTTAACTGCTCGAACGAAATGAGCTGTGCGCAAGCCCAAAATTAGTTTGTAGGCTTATAGCAATTTTTGAATTGAACACAGTCTTTCTACATGTTGATAAAGACTGTCCAAAGCGATCATTTTGCTCATACCATCTATCTCTACACTTAAAAATTAACCCAAAACAACTGTGTTGAGTGAATATGAATCCAACTGGGTTCATATTCACTCAACCCATTTGATTTGAATTGATTTTTAACCCAGCTGATTTTACGGTGTAGATAGGGGAGATAATTCTGTCAATGCTGCAATTCGATTTTCATATTTTATTGATAATTGGTTCTTATATGGATGTTGCATCAAAAGTGATGAGATATTATCGATGCTATTGATTTACAGATGGCATATTTAAACAATGACATCAAACACCATCATTAGTTTCTAAGTCTCACAGCCATGAAATGTCCGCTGCGTCATAGTGCACGAACCCACAAGTTTAGGTACTGTTGATGTTGCAGATAGACATATAAATATGACATGAAGAACAACTCTCATTTTCCTGAGAAGGAGGCTGGGACGTCAAATCAAATTAGTATCAGCGAGAACAGATTAGATTTACAGTTAAAACTAGAAGTCCTGTCACGAACTGTGCGTTTATCTAGGTTTAGTTGCGCGTAGGAATTGCGCGCAATTGCCATATCGAATGGCATCCAAAGCACGGCAGATTCTCCTGGTTACTCATAGCAAACATAGGCAATGTTTCTGACAATGGACCTCCGGGTTACCCGGAGGTCCATTGGCTGAAACATTGCTTGTGCACATGCCATATGTACACAAGTTTATAGCCCTAGTATGGTCATAAATCGTAGATTAACGCGCAGATCGACGTGCTATTTGTGCGCATTTCATGACATGACTTCTAGTTTTAACTGTAGATATAAGTATACTTTTAAAGATCAGTCTTGCGTTTAACATATAGACAATATCCGGGATGGTCATTTTAGAACTTCAGGCTGTTGTTCTTTGGAACGAGCTTATGGTGCAATGAAAGTAGTTTGTTCAATGGAAGAGTTTCATTTTCAGTTGTGATTGTTAGAAAAAAACAAAAAAATATTTTGATGCTTAGGAATTCAAATTGTCTGAAATCTGGTTTCTTAACCGTTCTCTTCACGACCACATTCGTCCAAAGCTATCCGCAAAATTCTCCAAGCAAATTTTATATTTTTTTCAAATTTTGCCTCCAAAGCGTTGGTTATGACCCTTCACTAGAATGTGATCGTCGCACTCGCTTCAATGCGGTGTCACTTAGTCTACGTTTTCGAGACCAAAAATCACAATTTTCTTTCACTTGAGATTCTAGATATATTTTGGCAACTGACATCTTCTGCGTGTTAGGTAAATACTTGCCTTTATTTGCCGGGACGCCGCAAAGACCACCAATTGTATGTACTGTGTGTTTGGAGTGGGGGTGGGGGTGGGGGGTGTAAACCTAATCGTAATATCATTGTAATATCCGAGTGTCCTGACTGTAATGGCTCAATCCGCGACTAATAAAATATTCCAACTATATCATCAAGGCATACCTGCTTCGAAGTCATAAATTGATGATGTAATAGAAGTATTAGTCAGTTGGGATTATACAGCACGTGGAGAGTGGATTGCAACTAAATCACCCGTGGAGTGGAGTTATCAACCAAAGTATCACTTTCAAATTCTGTACATATGGACAAATAACACAAACAATATTTCAGCCAATTGACCACCGGATTTAACCAGAAGGTCCATTGGCTGGAACTTTGCTAATTGTTGTTATGCTTTACAACACATTTGCAATTATTGCTTGGGTAGAATCTTCACTCCAGGTGTCATTTGGTGATACTCGCTACACGTACTGCAGTTCAAAAACTTTATAGTACGTGAACCTTTATTTGTGGGTAAATGCATGAAGTAGCTGTAAGCGGTGGGCTTCCCAACTTGTTAGTTAACACATACAGCACACACAACTGGTCACGCTTGGCTACCAAAAGCCCGAATGGTGTACTATAGGTCACATTTTGTATGCCCGAGTGCGTGTGCGACATAGGTGCAAGAATCAAACCTACTCTCGTAAGAAAGAACATGATTATTAGAAAACGCGAATCGATATCTAAGTCCCAGACTCTGACCAAAATGTTTCGAGTAGAAAAATTATGTAGTGTGGAAGTGTCACAAAATAAGTCTCTATATTTTAACTTCCGGTCCTGAACCGCAGTAATGTATTACCTCCTTAAATGTTGCTGGCGGATATTCCAGCCCATGACAGATAATCTCCTGCCATTAAAATAAAAAGAAGTTTGAGCAGATTTCCCTTCCAAATTGTATCAATATTTGACCAGTGATTTCGTGCATCAAATTTTAATGAATTTTTCATCATATCTAGTCATGGCTGCTGTACAGCAGCCATGACTAGATTTGATGAAACATATTTTGAAAATACTCAGTGGGTTAAGAGTTAAACTCGCGAAATGGGCTCTCACAGATCTTTTCAACAAAAGATCATCAGCATGAAGGTCGAAAATCGCTAGATTTAGGGCGCATATAATTTTCTGAGGTGGCGAAAACGGTTAGATTACGTCTTTTGTTTCAGTGTGAAAAAAGAGGCAGCTCGGACAAAATTCGAAATCACCTGTAATCGTGGTATTTTGCAAACCCAACACAGCTCATCCGCACCAACCAGTGATAGCATTGTCAATACTCGAACAACACATGCCTTTCTTAATTTGTTTTATTTGTTAACAATATTTATATATTTCATTAAGTAGAATGTACATAAACATTATTAATACATTCCTTGTCTTTGATACTCACTTTTATATAAATATGTGCACTATTCCCGTCATCCTCTGGTCACGTGGGAATGTAAGGGAATTTGTAAAAGCGTGGCTAATCACTGAATTAAATGTTGTGACAAGTAGCAGTAACTCACAACAAAGGGTGGTCAATATGTGTTTATTTTTTTCTTTAGTCTTCCCAATCAAAACCATTTACTTGCCGAATTATTAATCTCGTTACGGAACACTAATGTGAGAATGAAAAACTTACATGAATAAGAACCGAAACAACCTGAAATGCCTATATTTGAATTTCCCGTCATAGTACTCATGATTTGTTCTTCTGTTGAGCTCTTTCTGGATCCCTTTCCAACAACACAGAAGTAAGTACTGAGACGCCTTCTATACAGAAGGAAGTATTAAGCTGAGTGGATCACTAAAAGGCGTGTTTAAGTTCAAAAACATTATATCGGTAAGTAATTAACGTAGAACTTATAGTACGAGCGCCCTGAACTGGTCACTTTCCACGGGTGGGCAATATTTCCACGGACGCAATAATATTAGATTACAAACACTAATTATAGGAATAATCATAAAAAAATTAATTAATGAAGCACCGGGTACAACCCGGTTCATCATTAATTAAAATTTTTCTGATGATGATATGTATTACCCGGTAAAGGAATGCGTGGACATCACTGCCCACGCGTGGATAACGACCAGTCCACGGCGGGTGTACTGTATATAGATTCATCACGACTATCCATGTGAGGCGACGAACGTTTAGATTCACCTTCGTATGTCATTGTTCCCTGAAAGCCTATTTATTCCTTCGATTTGGGAAGTGTCGTTCTCTTTTTCATTCGTTTAGTGCTTAACGGGAAAAAATCTTCCTCATGTCTTTGGTCAGAGTGGATACAGGGCAGTTCATTACCACAGTCTGTGAAGTGAGAGATTTTCATTTCCGTACTTTTTTGACTCTGTGGGGTACAAATCCCCTTTATACTTCCAGAAGGATTTGTTGGGCTGGGGTGATTAATATTGAAACAGGATTATACTTTCAGCACTGGTGACTATCCCTTCACCTATAAAAGTCCGATAGCTCCTCATACGTGTTGAGTAAATTCTATTATTTGGTGTTTTTCTATATTGGCGGCACATCTGCATAAACAAGATTCCAAGTCTACATTTTCTGTTTGAATGGTTGCATCTGCTCATTGTCTGCATGGTTTAGCCCTTTACCTAACGCAAATACTAGACGGCACTTGTTCAAACAAAGTTCAAGAACATATAAAACATTCGTTTTTATTTTTTAAATAACCTGACAACTATCAAAAATCACCGAAACGGACTTTATTTGGCACGGATTCTCCCAGAATCCTCATTTGTTCCAGTGTAACTTGAAGGTATGTGATTACCATGATATTACAAGTCCTCTAATAGAGAGGGGTTGTTCTAGGGATGCGTCCTATTGGACTGGAATATGACTAATTACCCAAATAAACTCGACAGCTACCTAAAAACAAACAAAAAACAACCGAAACAGACTTCATTTGGCTCAGATTATTCTAGCAGCCTACTGAAATAAGTAGCACGTAGTGCTATAGGAGTGTGGAGTGTCGCTCCATTGTATAAGAATATATCTAAATACCACAAAGAACCGAGCAATTTCAAAACACTCAATAAGTCTCGTTTGTCTGCTTATCTAACCTTATTCTCTTTATTCTTTGACCTGTTGTTGTACCTATGTTAATACTTCCCTGTTCTACATATTCCTACTTGTCCAGATGTGCTTGTGTGCTAGTTAAAAACGTGTGCACATCACATGGGCACGTGCTGGTTGTGCTGATATGTGTTTGTGTGCTAGTGCATACTTTGCGTACAACACATGTGACTATTAGCCTTAACTCAGAAACGTGGATAATATAACCACAGACGTTTCACACAACGGGATTGTCTTAGTATGATTCCGTCAAAATTCTTCCACAATTTCAACTTTCTGTCCTATGATCGGCCGCCACTTTCTTCACAAAATACTGTAGTCTATAAACAATAAACCCGAAATAGCGCTACAATTACAAAAAGCGCCCTTTTTGTAATTGTAGCGCTATTTCATGTTTTCTGGCAACATCCGACCCAGTCTCCACTCTGCCTTCGGCCAAGTCTTTACGAGACAAAATTAGATCATTCCATTCACTCGAGTCCATGCCTACCTTTACATTTCCTTGACCAAGTACGTGTTAGGGTACCTTACAAATAAGGTACAATTTGTTGATCGTACGAAAAGCAAGTGCACAGTGTGTACACATTGCACGCAGCACATTGGCACATGTCAGATATGCTGATATCTGCTGATGTTAAAATGCCCAATGTGTCACAAAAAATATAGACAGGGTATAGAAGGGATTCCATGGAACGTGGGACTGGTGTTTGGTCTGGCGCACAGTGTGTCACAATGTGTACATATTGCATGCAGCACATGGGCACATGACAGATGTTTCGATATATGCTTATGTGAAAATTCACAGTGTGTTACATAAACAATTAGTACGTCGTCATATGTTACGGGGACTCAATACACATAGAAGGCTATAGAAGGGATTCCATTGAACCCGGGACTGATGTTTGGTGGAAAGTGCTTGTGTACAAGTACACAATGTGTACATTTCATGCAGCATACGAACACATGCCGGATGTGCCGATATGTGCTTATGTGAAAATGCAGAATGAGTCACAAAACATATAGCACATAGGCACATGCGATAAAAAGAAGATTCTCTAGCCATAGCCGGATGATAGAAGGGATCCCGGGGAATGCGGAACTGGTGTTCGGTGGAATGTGCTTGTGTGCAAGTCCATAATGTGTCACAATGTGTACAGATTCCACGTAGCGCGAAGAAGAGCTAATGACAGGTGTGCTGATATGTTCTTAGGTGAAACTGCACAATGTGTCACAAAATATATAGCACATAGGCGAGGAAATGAGGATTCCTTAATCATAGCCGGGTGATAGATGGAAGGGAATCCGTAAGTGGTATTCCTAGGTGTTTCCGTTAAATAGGACTCCGTGATTTGGTACCAACATATGAACCAAGATGGCGACCTCCTGTTAACAAAACGGACGACTAAAACACGTGACACCATGAAAACTCACACTACGCATGCGCACTGACGCCGCACATCACCATGGTAATGACGTCAAAATAGGACCGCTCACGCGGGTTACCGTGACAGTCCTGGACTGGAGACGTCACTTTCCCCTCCGGCTCTCCTTTTGGCAACCTATACCTGAAAGGTGCACGCACTATTACTCACGAACATTCATACTACTCACACTATGTCGTCGCATGTGCCGATGCGCTAAATGCTTTTTGGCAGGTGCCAATGTGATGCTTGCAATGTGTACACATTGTGCACTTATTTGGGTAGCAATTAGTCATACTTCGGTCCAGTCGATCGCATCTCCAGAACAAACCTCCCATTAGAAGCACTTCATTTCAGGCACATAGAAACCACATGCAATCAAATTAGGAATGGACAAAAGGGGATTCTGGGAGAATCCGCGCCAAATAAGTGCGTTTCGGTAATTGTCGGTAGTTGCCTGGTTATTTTGGGTAATTAGATGTACTCCTATTTAATTGAACACGTACTCCCTTTCTGTTAGAGGCTTTGGGTCTACATACAGACATAGAACTCAAGATAACAGCCTGCAGAAAACTAAATTGACAACGGAAACTTTAGTCACCCCCAACAACACCCGCTGTGCATACGCACTGACATCACCGTGCATCATTATGCAAATGACATCTGAACATGGTTGGTCACGCGAGCTACCATATATATACTACTATTTTCATGGAAAGGGACATTCCGTTGTTCGAGAACTAATTTTGTAACTCTGCCTGTTGAGTCGATCGTATCCGGATCAGAGTATGTGCTAGATGTTTTCTGGGAGGTTTTGCATTAGCACATGTGGGCTGTTAAGGGAACGATTGGCTCCATTGGTATGGAAGATAAGTCTTCTGGCGGTGGAAATAATAGCTCGCGCAAATGAACTGCATAATTATGTTGTGTGCACATAGTTTACTCATGTAGATGCATAACCAGAATATCATACGCACCATGAGAGTTGAATCACAAAAGATCAAAACATAGTTTGTGGGAAAGGTCGCAATTGCGCATTTGCTTCGATTGCTATGCACATGCACACATATTATACTCAAGCACACAAAAACGTGATAGAACCTCCGGAAATTTAATCAAAAGACAGTTTCAGATGAGAGTTCCACAAAAGGACGAAGGGTCGTATTAGCATTCACTTGGTCAAGAAAGATAATTTGGTATTGGAAGAGAGTGTTAGAGTCGAACTCGGTGTGCGCGAAACAATTTGATTGATTCGTCGAGTTCGTGTTCTACAACTGATTAGTTAATTCGGGAGACTGAAGAGAGTGGAAGGTAAGGTAAGCGACAGAGGATCGGGAAAGAAAGGGGTGTGGGGAAATTAAAGTGTGCACAAACAACGACATTCACCTTCGACAGCAAAATTCAATCAAAAAAGTATCGTGTCCTCACCATTATGAGAAACTGTTCGGAAGAAAGCGAGCAAGCAAAAATGGCGTTTCAACGGGAAAATATTTAGGCAAAAAAACCCCCAATGAAGCCGAACATCCTCCTAAACCATGTAATTAGATCTGTCGCACTGTCTACTCGTTATATCAACAATAATGCTAAAACCTTAACATCAATCCTTGTGAGCGATCAATGAGTAGAGAGAATGAGATCTTGGATATACAGGAAGGATAATTTTTGGGAATAATTTCTCTCGATGGTGCACCGCAGTCCACGTGACCTGTCTCTTACTACCAGGAAAAACACCAATCTGCCATTTTAAACCAGTTCACGAAGTGTTTTGTTTCAAAGAAGCAAATATATTAACCACCCATTCCTTTCTCATATGGAACACCCAAAGTCTACATATACGAATGCATATGTCGCCGAGAAAGTTCTCTTGTTAGACCGCACCCGTTTCCGGGGGTCGCTGAGTAGAGTATACCTTTTATTGTGACCAAACCTGATTTACGACATCCACATGGAGTGTTTTGCCCAGGAGAAGCCAGTATATTAATGCTGTCCTGCCACATCCACTTCTATCATACACGAAGAACCCACAGTCTACATATACAAATACATTAATAATCGATAATGTTCTCTGAGGAGACCCCCGGAAATGAGTGCGGTCTTGGTGAACCGCACCCATTTCTGGGATCACTGAAAAAGAGTATGCCATGTCTCAAAGTAGGCAAGGATACAGGTCCCTTAAACTGAAAAAGATGGATCAAACCAGCTTTTGATTTCATTTATCAACAATTTTGCTGCAAGTTTTTTTTTGTATTGGACAAGCCAAAAAGATGTCCCTAGATCAAGCCAGAAGGTGTCGTAGATTCCCATGTGGTATCATATTGGGTCAGTCGATACAACATGTCACCATATGTTAATGCCCGTGGGCCTGTGGTGCACTATTTACTCCTCGTGCTTACATTTACTTGCCATCTAAAATCGAGAATACATACATTTTGTCAGACTGCTTAATGTAAATTAGCATATACTTTATTTCATCGAAATGGAGATATTCAAAACTATGTCATAGATCATTCCTAGAAACCATAATTGATCCATCACATTATATATACAGATGACTCTGTGCTTAACGTATTGCTATTGGCGGGTAATTTAACGTTAGGCGAGATTCGGACAGGGTCAGATTTTGACATTGTACACTATATAACAAGTTTTTAGAAAACCAGACAGATGATGAAACTTCTCCTTACGTAGGCCTCAGAAAGGACTCTAGGTTTTATGATCACTGCGAATTTCGCACTCTGTGCCACAATATAACAAAATCGTCATTATTTTTTTTACCCACAATTTAATTTTCAAGATGTCTTGAGTTTTTTAAGTGTAGCTCAGAATGAATAATATTATCGCTTTACCCAAGGAATCGTCCGCATGTGCTCACGTAATAATACTGAAAACATAATTTTCAAAAATTTCGACAAAACTATATCATGTGACTCCTCATTGGAACGAGCTCAATGAGCTCGTTCCAATGAGGGGGTCACATGATATTGTTTTGTATAAATTTTTGGAAAAATTTGATAAACTAATATGTAAAATAATAAATTTTAATATCGTCTGCATTGTGTAAAGGGGTTTTTCGAACCACATCATCAAGTCATGCTGATTCGTTCCGACTGTGATGCCCCAAGTCTCTCGATTGTGTTACTTATGTTCAGATATCTGAACAGTTTTCGATATACCGGTATACCGCGGTATTTTTTTTAAATACCGATACCGGTATTCTGTTTTGAATATCCTGCAGTCCTACATAAAACTTTAAAACGAAAAGTTCACGGTTTGAACCTGACCAGCGGTAACAGCGTTGTGTTCCTGGCAAGGCACGCAATCCCGATCATCCACATTGGGCACGGTGGTGCTGTGTACTAAGACTTATCACACGTCGATGTGTACTTACCTTCAGTCGATTGCTAACCCTGCTTGTGTGGAGTTAGTGCGTTGGGGAGTCTGACAGCTGCTTGGTTCTCTACGATACCCCGGCTTCCTTCAGTCGTAAAACTGTCCGACATGAGGTGACTTGGTCCTTCGTAAATGTCGATAAAACCTAATAAATAAATAAATAAATAAAGTGAGCAGAACCTATCCATGCGTATCACAACCTCGCTCTACACAAGGAAAATCACAAGACAGCGGCCCATTTAGCATAAATAGCCAATGAAATCGCTTGCCATCCGTAAGGCATACCCTGCCTGTAGCACCAATAATGTATCATGGAGACGACGACGTGTCATGGCGGCTTACGTGGGTCCAATCACAGCACAGGTAAGATCCATCGAACATTGCAATACGACGTAAAATGAACTCAAAGAATGAGACCAATCACTTGTGGGAAGAAATGTCCCCAACATAATCAGTGTTTCTAGTGACCACCGGGGAGTATCATGTCTCGCCTAAAATGTGTGCATCCATATTGCATTATTTCATGGCCAATTTATTGACTCCATGTATGGTCCATTCGCCATACATTATACACAGAATCGCATTTCATTTTTTTCTTAAGAACTTAGATTTGGTCCCCCGGCTAGGGAGCACCAGTTATGTTTTTGAAGCAAACGCCGAAAAAATGGTAGCTCAAATTAGAACAGTACATTTATTGCGGAACAGTTTGCAAGCATCGTTTTCCAGCCATGTAAGGTTTAAATGTTAAAATACTTCTATGTCTTATGCCTATTTTGGGGTATTTTTTATGTCTGTGTTTGGGTATTCTCCTTTTTCCTATTCCCTGTTCGCGCTACGGATTATATTTCTTGCACATGTGGTTCACTCTGTCCAGAGCTGGTCAGTCGTGTACACCTATATAAAATAGCGGTATTTTTTATTTAGCGTACCATCAGGATACCATAGTTGTAAACGGTGGTTTTTAATCTCTGTTAAAATTAAAACCTAGAAGGTAACTATACAACAGAAACTTGACACTATAAGCAATAAAATTCAATGAAGGAGTTTTTGTTACTTTATTGTTATAAGTTATAATAACTGCAGTTGAGTTGTTGACCATTCGTGTCTAACATTATCACTACATAATTTAATCATTTGCCCCGCCTCTGCGTTTGATTGGTTGAAAGCGTACAGCGTGAAAGTCGTCAAAATCATATAAACCAAATCACGTCATGATATGGAATGTCGCTACTCATTCGCACATCCGACCCAACTTTGAAGACTCTGGAAGCCCCGCCCACTCAATCCAATTGTCACCGTGAGGGCGTGACGGCAGACTGACAGATGGATAACAAGCTTGTAAACAAAGATCAATGATCGATTTTTCATCGCCTCCAGTCACCGAGAATATAATGATAATTTCTCAGGAACAATTGAATTTCATAAAATATACCGAAGTGGGAGACGAATAAAAGATCATATACCCAAACATGATTTTGGGGGAACTTAAAAAAATGTTTTTAATGATATTGTTACGTGACTTGCTAAATATCTGTCGTCTGCGATCGAAAATCAAAACAACAAACAATTTGACAATGATTGACGTGACCTGTTTGTGGCACACTTTCCTGAGTTTGACTGTTGTCTTTTGCGAAAATTAAAAGTTTTTCGTTCACGTACACATAGTTTTTATATTTTAATATTACAGCGGGATTAAATTATAAGAAATAACTGTTGTTTTCCTTCGGTTTATGCGATATAAACCGAAAATGTTCAGCACAAGCTTAATCATAACTCGCTACGCGAGTTATGAAGCTTGTGCTGAAAATTTTCGGTTTATATCGCATAAACCGAAGGAAAACAACAGTTATTTCTTAAATATTCGACAGACGGCTTTTCGAGCAGATGTTGCATTATTGGGGGATCTGAAGGGGCATATCTACATAACATATGACGAATATGAAATGATCGTTAACGTATATTAAATATCATCGGAATAACTTTGCAAAAGGGAACAGTGATCAGAGGGGGATGTAGCATGTCATTGATCATTTGTGTTTTCTCTGTCAGAGTTATTTCCCTTTAACCGATTTATGTCCAATTGTCAAACTTATGGACAAATTGTCGCAGGTTTCGGAAAATCAAATGAATCATAATCACCATTAAGACGAATCTGTTGCCATTCGGCCAGCTGCAGGGTGGAGAGTCAGACAAGCATCATTCGTATATATTACATAGACATCGAACACTGACTTTTCTAGACTTAATGAAAAATGAGACGTTTTAAACCACAACAACATGGAGTTGTTGAAAGTTTGCATGACGAAACAGAGGCAGGCAATGAGCAGACTACACAGAGAACAAGAATTGCGTAAGAATAGTCATGAATAATTTGTTTCTTTGAACAAAGTGTTCCAGAAAGGGACAACCGTATGCAATGGTGTCTATACCAAATTGGAGACTCAATTTGCATTTGCAGGGAATTCAATAGCATTGACGGCCCAAAACCTCTTGTCAATTAATTTTTCATATTTTGTCTACCGATGAGCCCCAAGGTGTCATTCATGTATACGGAATGAAAAGGTTTAACCCTTTACCCAACGAATCGCCCGCATCCGCTCGCGTAATATGCAAATTTATCAGTTGAAAAAATATTATTTTTCAAAAAAATTCACCAAAACCATATCATGTGACCCCTCGTTGGAATGAGCTCGTCGAGCTCGTTCCAACGAGGGATCACATGATATGGTTTTGTTGAATTTTTTTGAAAAATTAAAAAAAAATAGTATTTAAAATAATAAATTTTGATATCGTCTGCGTTGGGTAAAGTGTTAAAACAGAACACAACGGGGGTGGAGTACGGGGACTAGAATCAACGACCCGAGGTGGATAGGAATAAATTACAACAAGGGTAGTTGATTCCTGCCATTCCTGCTCCCTAAACTCTTCCAGAGTTGTGTTCTGTATTAAATTTACATAAAGTCAATGAAGCTGATATTTTCAAAGAAAAGTATCACTTTCAGCGGCTTGTTTACCTTCTTCCTTGAAGCTGTTTTATGTCAAATCATTTCATTCACATCATAACATCAATCAGATGCGTGAAGTTCAATCGGATGTGGGGGTTTAACTTTCATCCCGGGAACGTGTATGTTCTGGTTTTCGTTTGTGAAAGTCATTCCCGATTCCAGGAATATTCCGGTTCTCGTTTGTGAAGTCTCAATACCCTGGACATTCATAGGATAGAACCGAGGATCTAAGGTTGCGTTCCGAATTGAATTTCAGAACCGGTAACCGGGAAATTCCCGTTCGCGAGATTAAACCATAGCTCCAACGGCGATGTTAGTCTCGGAAGAAATTGATGTTCGCCGTGATCTTATAACCTAAATTACGCAATCATTGTTACCATGGTTTATGAATTTTCCGGGTATCGTGATTGACTTTCAGAACCGTGAGCCACCGAGTCGTTAAACTTCCGTTCCCGTTATTAAACCTTAATCGCATGCCTTCTTGCATGACTTTCTTACACTTAGGTTGGATTCCATGTGTACAGTTAAAACTAGAAGTCCTGTCACGTACTGTGCGATTATCTAGGCTTAATTGAGCGTAGGAATTGCGCGCAATTGCCATATCGAATGGCATCCAAAGCACAGCAGGTTCTTCTGGATACTAACAGAAAACACAGGCAATGTTTCTGTCAATGGACCTCCGGGTTACCCGGAGGTCCATTGGCTGAAACACTGCATGTGCACAGGCCATATGTACAGAATTTGATAGCCATACTATGGTCATAACGCGTAGATCGACGTGCTATTTGTGCGCATTTCATGACAGGACTTCTAGTTTTAACTGTAGGCTGGATTTGTGTGATGTAAACCTGTCACCTTTCTCGGTGTTTATTATACCCAGCAATGTTGAAAGAACACAGCAATCGTGGAATAAACCCAACCCGAACAGATGTCACTGGCGAAAAAAATTCCTGGTTTACTTAAACCTTTCAATATTTGCCTCAAAAACAAAGCTGAAGAAATCTCAGTGGAACGCACTCAACGAAATTCTTCCTTTGAGAGGCAATAAGGTTTGTTTTTGGACCAAAAAAATCGATGGCGATTTTTGTGAAAAATGTTGGTGTTTTTTCTGTAACGTAGGATAAAGTGTTAATCATCCAACACAGGGGAGGAAAAGTCATAAATTTGATGAAAAGTATTTGGATTTTGTTGCGAAAAAATCAGTTTTTTTAGTTTAAACATATTTTAGTTGCTCACAAAATCGCAAAAGGGATTGGAGTACAAGAACTTACCACTTAGAAACACTCCTCTCCCATACATAAATCATCATATAAGTTCACATAACAGAAAAAACAACTGCAATACATTTAATTACTGAACAAAACTAGTAATTGGGGAAAAATAAAACAAAAATACTGTCAAAAAAGCACAAAACAAGAAAGAGTGAAACAAAAATAATAATAAAAACATATTTAACACGTAACTTGATACCACAGCCCCCCCCCCCCCCCCCCCCCCCCCCCTGAACAACGCAGAAAGCATATCAAAATTAATGGCAAGCTGAAATTCAAAAGGACCAGAAATGGAATGAACTACTACGGTTCTTGTCCAGACTACGAAGTGAGTGAAATAGTGACCCAGTCGAAGTCTCGCCCTCTCCCTTGCAATCAAGAGCTGCATCGTACATGTAGCTCATCTAACAAGCCTGGTTAAATCTCATTGAATCTGAAATATAGCGCTGTACAGCAGAAAAAATAATCTCATTGTTTCTATTTGTGAGGCTACCTTCACCATATAAAATCTGCTGTACCCTTGTAATATTGAATTTTGTCAAGGTCTGAAACATGAGAATTCTTATATTGTCATTGTTTGGACAGGAGAAGAAAAAGTGGTTAGCATCCTCAAAACCGCCCCCACACGAGCAACGAGGAGAATCAATTAAATATTTCTCCTATTTATCAGAGTTGAGATCACTACACCCATTTCTAAGCTTACAGAGCACGACGTTGACTATTCTTATTCCAAAATTGAAATATGAGGGTGGTTTAAATGGTCTTCGTGATATAAGACGTCGGAATGAATAGACTGAAGGGCAGCTTCTAACAGCATCTGATTAATTATTCCAGACAGCAATGCAGGCTGGGAAAAATGACCGTTTGAATAACTCAATTCGCATGTTATACTATACAAAGTTGTCAGCATCTCGTAAATTGTGCCCAGTCACGTCACGAAAGGTAGATGGTAGTATATTTTGAAGAAATCTCGGTGCATTTCCATGCACGATATTGTAAAACGTACTCATGGATTTAACAAATCTTCTCTCCTCAAGAGACTGCCACCCAAGTTCAAGGAGCAGTCGCTCGTGAGATACAGATCTAGTTATGCCGGTTACTATGCGAGCAGCGTCATGATGAACGTCGTCCAATCTCTTAAGTAAGGACTTGGGAGCCCCAGACCACACTTGACTACCATATTCGAGAATGGGCAAAATAAAAGATAGATACATTTGTTCTAGAGTTTTGCGATTCAGGGTAAACTTTAGTTTTCTCAGCTGCGCTAGACGTGAATAGGCGTGTTTGCAGATATTAGCAATATGTTTGTCCCAACCAAGGTTTGACTGCAGAACGATCCCCAGATGTCGGTGATCTTCTGCAAAATCGAGAGATATGCCACGGAAAGTGACGTCTGGATAGATAAAATCGTCACACAGGGAAAAGAGCATTGCCCTTGTCTTATCGGGGTTAAAATTAACAAGCCATCTTTTCGACCACTGTATAACTCTGTCAATATCAGCATTCAATTTCATGGCTAATACCGCTGTGAACTGTTCACTTTGTGTTAAGCAGGTGTGAAAAAATCAGTGTGGTGTATACACGTTTATGCATATATAAAAATTGTACCTCACTCCTCATGTTAGAACGTATGCGTCACTGTTGGATGCTTCTTGAGCGGACAGGGCAAATTCTAATTAGATACCATTATTTAAGTTTCCAGACAATGGTCAAGACAAATCATCGAAAGTTAGATTAATCCGATGTTACGAGTATAAGAAATTACATCAATGGACACTCACTTCTGTCTTGCCGTTTTCTTACCAAATCCAGATTAACAATCCTTGAAAATTAATTCGTCGAAAACTTTTATAAAGCCTTCCAGAAAATCGATTCACGAAGATGAAAATTGTTATTGCTCTTTCCGTGATGGAAACCTGACAGAGCCAATGTTTGGCGCGCCTATTGTTTGCAAAATTTTAACCACATGAAAACATTTTTTGAATGTCCAGTTCCAGTGGTGTTCGACATCGCCGGTACAGTTACAACTAGAAGTCCTGTCACGAATAGTGCGCTTTTCTAGGTTTAATTGCGCGTTGGAATTGCGCGCAATTGCCATATCGAATGGCATCCGCAGCACGGCAGGTTCTCCTGTTTACTCATAGCAAACACAAGCAATGTTTCTGCCAATGGACCTCCGGGTTACCCGGAGGTCCATTGGCTGAAACATTGCTTGTACACAGGCCATATGTACAGAATTTGATAGCTTTACTTGGGTCATAACGCGTACATTAACGCGCATATCAACGTGCTATTTGTGCGCATTTCATGACAGGACTTCTAGTTTTAACTGTATCTCGGCAACTCCTGCTGCCTTCCAGGATAAAACTGAAGTGAAATTAATCTTGCCTTTAATCTTTAACCCTCTAAAAGGTAAATATATTATGTCGGATCAGTCCTGTGCTAATAATTCCTGTTTGGTCATCAGTAATGCGCAGTTCCTCCAAAAATTATGTTATTAATTGTTATATTATCTATAATAATATTCTTTCACTTTTACATTCGGCAGTATTTGTTCTCACGAGGAGAGTTGTTTGAAGTTTCACAAAGTACTCTGCCCCTGTATGCTCCGATTGAGCAAGAGGTTCTGCCTGGAATCCAAGAAGAACTTATTGCGAAATGGGCCCGTACTGGGGTAGATGGATTTGTGAAAAAAACGAACACAGGTTCAACAGCAGTTTATTGGTATTGAGCTGCTTGAATGCATTCCACGGAGAACACAAACCATTTACTGGGCATTCAGAGCATGTTTGTGAAGCAAACCCATGATAAATACAGTTCAAGTGAGCGATTTGTTCGACAAGTAGCTCCCAGGAGAGCGATTTGTTTGCCATACTGGATTTAAAAAAATATCCAAAGCTTGCTGTAATCATTATTTCTCTCACACAATCCAAACAAATACCAAATAGTTTGGTCTCTCTGCTGCAGATTTTATTGTTGGGAATATGACGAGCACAGTTGTTCTAAGTTTTTTTTATCACACACAAACATCACGAAACAAGTCGATACATTTTCTTAACCACTTACCAAACACGACTAGAAGACAAAAGGCGCGAACCAATGTTCAGTGTTGATCACCGCCGTGTACTCATTTCGGGGGCCGGGTCGATTTTTGTGGCCTTAGGGAATTAGCGCTTGCATTCGCATTATTTAGTTGTCCCGAAAATAGAAGGGAGCAATTTTTTTTATCAATTAAATGGGTCCCATTTTCGAATGTTACCATTTTCACGTGCCCCAAATGGTCATGTTCGAACACAAAAATTGGCATATGTCGTCGCCACATGATCCAATTAAGCTGTTCCGAGAACACACCGATAATCGATTGACACATGTTTCGAGCTCTTCAAATATCAAGGTCATATCCAGAGGTGAAGATCAAAACAAGAAAACTCGACAGTTTGGCTTTCTTCTCTCAATGCTTTTTATATTTTTGGATATCTGTAACATAGGGGTCTGTTACAGCCCAGCCCTATTACGACACCTATCGACTCAGAATTACCCAGACCCTCAAATATGAGATGTATGATCAATATTCAGATGGAAGACGGAATAGTCGTTGATCTACTAGGGCTGTCACGATTTTTAAATTTAGGAATCGATTAATCGTCGCAAATAATCGATGATAATCGATTAATCGTACCTAAATGCACCCCCCCCCCTCTCTTTGAAGTCGATAAAAATGAAGTTCAAGTCAGCTGACTTACCGCAAGGAAACAACGAAGACGATCCTTTGTAGGTACATTGAAAGCTTTGATGTTCTGAACTTTTGAACCGTCAGTGTAACAATCAAGACCGGTCGGCAGTTGCGAACTTCGCAACTGCCGACCGGTCTTGATTATTACACTGACGGTTCAAAAGTTCAGAACATCAAAGCTTTGATGAATGTACCTGAAAGACAATTGCTTCCAACAGCTTCTTGGGGGTTTAACATCGATGTTCTTAACTCTTTACCTTTAGAAACAATAGTTTTTTCATCAAATTTTCTTTTAATTATTAAACGTCTAAAACGGGATACAATTTACCGATTATTCGACAACGAAAAATACTAATCGATTTCGCCGTGACCGATCAATAGTCGATTAATCGAATAATCGTGACAGCCCTATGATCTACTAATCTTCAGGGGTCTGATAATCGCAGGTGGGGTGTGTGTTACTCACCGATTCGGTCAGAAAAAGCAAAAGTACCCAAGACATGAAATCAATACAGATGTATAAAGATGCGACCCCCACCCCTCAACTTAACAAGAACACATATAGGACCAAATGCCACTTGGGTTTGAGTTTTATTGTCTTTTGTTTCTTCAACTAAAAGCTTTAAAACATGAGAGGACCCGTAACGTATCAATCTAAGACCTTTCCGAATACAAAGACAGCTGAGATGAAACAAATCTAAAGCCTTGACGAGTAATGGATAGAAGACGGAACGTACATGTATCGCAAGAGAAAAACCCCAAAAATTGGCATGCTGTTTGAGAGAAGAATACAAACCATTGACGACACGCTCCGAACATCCTGATATAAAGAACTGATCACATGGCAAATCACCAGTTAGAATATAGGCTTGGCGCAGAAAAAGACTCTCATAACATACATCACTGTAAAGAAATTCTACGTCAGAGACAGTGCCCAATACAATCTTGGGTTTAATGTGCAACTGTCTCTCTAAAAATATCTACGGCTGGCCGAAATCGAACATGATTCAAAGGGAGCTGTAACTGATCGTCCTTTCAAAGTGGAACAAAGTGGAATGATCTGATTAGTCCGCACAAGCAATGATGCGTGAACAATTAAAATGATCTTACATTTCGATGACATGCAATAGTTGATTCAGCAAAGCAAAATATGTATTTCGGGAAAGGCATATCCGTCTATTGTATTCGAATTCATCGATAGATCATCGACACCAAAGGTTAGTCAAAGAATAATAAATTAGGGTGTTAGTGTCTTGCAAACAGCTCGACATGTAGCATTCTCATCAGGTTGTAGATAGTATAGGTTATTGTGATGGTTTGCCGGTAACATGGTCTGAGGTTTGCGGCTCGGAGCTTATGTTCAACCGAGACGCGAAGCGTCGAGGTTGAACATACGCTCCTAGCCGCAAACCTCAGACCATGTTACCGTCAACTCATCACAATAACGTATATGTTCCAACAGACACTACCCATAGCCCAAAACCTACATCGTGAAACACGAGAGGCTTATTTACTAAACTTGTGATCGTTAAAAGTTGCCTTGTTCAAGGCAACTTTTAACGATCACAGGTTTAGTAAATAAACCTCTCGTGTATCCACGACGGCACTGGATAAATAATCAACAAACCAGATAAACTCATTCCATCTTAGTTCAAATCGTAAATCGGTTTATAATTTAAACAACACTTCATCCGGAATACCGTCTGCTGCACACGGAAACATTCAGAAAAATGAAGCGACTTGCTAGTCACTCCGATGATAAAGCAATTATGAACCGGGCGAAGTCATTTGACATATTTCGCGTTGTGACGTCAGACGTTAACATTTGCCTCTTGAGCAGTAAACATAGAATATACTAAGCGAGCTCCCGTCCAATCAGAGGAGGAGAATTTTAGTCTTTTTGGAACATATCTTAATATTCTCGTGTTATTGTTCATACCAATCAATGTTGCGACCTATTCAGAATAGAATATCAATAGGGCGGCGTGAAGCTTCGAAATTCGATTTGTTCCAAGTCGTCCCGACGATTCGATTCGATTTCAGAAGCAACGATTCGGTATTTTCGAATCGTTACGATGATTTCAAAATCATGCAAACTGTTTCTTTTAAACTCGTCTATCACCGGGTCTCCTGTACCCAATTTCCGAGAAGTCCGCAAATTTCCCGACTTTGTTTGGTTTGTTAGGGCCGTTCCTCCGCCCCCACCCCGTAACTACTGCCTTGCTAGCGGTATCACCTAGCAGAACTTTCACGTCGTGGGATATCGTTTATCGTCAGACTGACTGAAGTGGAAATTGTAGAATAAATTCCACCCCCTCCCCCCCAAAAACCCAACCTTTTATTGATTTTCAGTGGAGATTACTCTTAGAAAACAGATGTAGACTTACACTTGTAGAGTTGTTCCATTAAATTTTTGAAAGAGAAAGAAGCAGTGCAAACAAGCTGAAGGGCTCTTTTCAATAAGCTCAATAGACATTTCTGGGAGGCAATAATAAAGTATAATCCATTCTAGGTATGTCATGTGTACTTGTCTAGCAAGAGAGCATAATGGTATGTTGGTGAATAATGGTGTACAGCATTACACCCAACGAGGTGCAGGTAGAGGTGCAGGTAGATGCAGAGTGTGACTTTATACGGCTCTACAATGGAAAAGTATATTCCTTACCAGAAAATTATGAATTCCCCATTTTAAAACCACGCAAGTGATTGTAATTACTTTTCGCACAGCGACTTTTGGTCAACGGCTAGTAAAATAGACGCAGGGTTCTCAATATTCCACCTCAATTGCCAAAGCCTGAAGACTCACTGGGATTCCCTCCAAAACATGTTATACTATTTAGAAACAGGAAATAAGTTTTTCGAAATAATAGGACTTACCGAAATATTCCTCCAGATACGTCGTTCATTCCAGATGGTTAGGCCCAGATTATTAAATGTATGCCACCCGAGAATGATGATGGTCGAGGAGGAGTTGGTCAAAATATTAAAGAAGGTATATCATATAATGTCCGAAATGATATTTCGGTCTTCATTCCCCTTGTTTCGAATCTCTTTTTATTGAAATTAAAGATAAGCACAACTCCACAATTATTGTCGTCCATGTATAGATCAAACACACCCCACCAAAAGTCGACAGCAACGTATTCTTATCATAATTATATGACATAACAAATGCTCTGAACGCCGGAAACAAAACACGTTTTATATTATGGGGACCTTAACCTAGACTTTCTAAGAACAACTACACACTCTAAGATGGGGATTTGTTACCTAACATTACAACGCCAAAGAGAGTAACCAGTCGTCCTGGTAGTCTGATAAACCATATCTTTTCTAACAATGTTTCACGAACACCAATACCAGGAATAATCATATCTGATGTGTCAGATCATTTTGGTGTTTTTTCCATCGAAGAAACACCCATGCCAAGTGATACACCACGCTTTACTCTGAAAAAGAATTATAAACGGAGAAAGAATTGATGAATTTAAAACACTTCTCTCTCAAAGTGATTTTAACCGTGTAATGCGGTCGAATTGTCCCAATGAATCATATGAAACCTGTTTAAACATGTATATGAAAGCCTATGAAACAGCATGTCCCTTCAAACGTGGTCGCCAGAATAAAAACAATATTAAAAAGTAACTCCGGATGACAAGGTGGCTTGTCATATCCCCCAACAAAAAAAAACAATTCTACAGTAAAAAGATTCTAAGTCCCTAACGAACGTAACTCACAAAACTATATAAACTATTGTAGAATCTTCAACATGGTCAAACAATTATGTAAAACTATCTATTATTATCCTAACGAATACAAAAACAACATGCGAGGAAAATGGCTGATTTTAAGCGAAGCCACCAATAGAAAACGTGAAGTCAGATTACCCTCCTTTTTTATCCAGGACAATAAATAGAAATATATATATAAGAAAAACAGTGTTTGGAATCTAATATTATTGCGTCCGTGGAAATATAGCTCACCCGCGGAAAGTGACCAGTCCACGGCGGTAATACTGTATAACTACAGTTTTCGAGTAGGTGCGAGACTTATCGCATGAGTGACTGCAAAGAAATTTAAGTTTTCACGAGTGACTGGAGGAAACTAAGATTTCGCTGCAGTCATTCGTGAGATAATTCTGGGATTTTCTCAACGACAGTAGCTATTTATATCACATGCGTTGCGAGGCTTTACTTGCAATTAAAGAGGCAAATGCCAAAAACGCATAGCGATATCTATATAAACTCATACCATAGAACACGTCAAAGAGAGATATTTTCTTATACCAATCGTGATATGATATATTAAGATGTAGAAAAAATGTTTGTTAGACATTTCCCGTGTGAACTTATATACTACTCAAAGTTTGCTAAGCACCAAGTATATCCAACAACCAATTTTGCGTTTTAGTTGGAATATTGTAATGAAAAGTGTGTATATTTTTATTTAATTATATCTTTAATGATGTAAGTACAGAAATTAAGATTTTATTTGTGTTTGACATTATTTTTTAGCTTTTAAATACGATAACCATGGAAATGGATATTATTGGTAAATTTTTAATTTGCCAAAACGTTAACGGACGAACTGGTATGGGTTCAATATCGAGTATGAGACCCATTACTGTTAATTACAGGTTGACAACGCCTTCTCATGCTCACAACCAGGTTCCTGGTGGTCCTTTCTGGGATATTGTTCTATTCTTGGACCAGCATGGCACCAAGCTCCTGGACACTTCTTGGGTGGACTGGACGGGCTGAAATTGCAAGCTGTAACTCATTCCAGACATGCTCGATTGAATTGAGGTCAGGGGATCTTGCTGGCCAGTCCATACGCTCAATCCCCTCCCTCTGTCGGTACTCTCTGACAGCATGGGCAACATGAGGACGGGAATTATCGTCCATCAAAATGAATATATCACCCACTGCACCTGCATACAATCTGACGTGGACATCCAGGATCTCATCAATATACCTCTGTGCAGTCAATGTACCACGTTCAAGGACACAGAGCTCTGTACGTCTATCGCTGCTGATGCCGTCCCAGACCTTGATTGACCATCCACCATAGCGGTCATACTCAGCAATGTTGGCTGCATGGAATCGCTCTCCTGGTCTTCTCCATACCCTAGAACGCCTATCTGTGTGATCTAGGCAGTACCTTGTCTCATCTGTAAAAAGGACAGGTCCCCAATCTTCTCTGGTCCTCCCAACGTGGTTCATGCCTCATTCATATCGTATCTGGCGGTGGTTCTGGGACAGCGGAGTGCGAATACATGGTCTTCTCGATCGGAGACCACCTTAGTGCAACCTTGCCCGGATAGTCTGCATCGAAACATTTACCCCGGATGCATTCTGAAGGTCACTTGCTGTGGCAAAGCGGTTCCGACGGGCCTGAATGATCAAAAACCGGTCTTCAGCTGCAGATGTTGCCCTGTCTCTGCCACCATCATGCCGCCTTACTGGTGTGCCATACTGCTGAAATCTTGCCCAGGCTCTGTTGATCACCGTATGGTACACACCAACAGCTTCACCAGCCTGACGTTCGGTAGTCCCTTGCTCCACCATCCCTACAGCCCGCCACATTTCTGCTCCAGACAAATGTTTTCTTACATTTGCATTTGCCATATTCAATCATCATTAAATCACAAGGGTTTGTATTGAAATGAAGAATGAATAACCTACACATGTCATGTACATGTTGACAGTACACGAACACATCATGAAAATCACGGGGTACACGCTTTCCATGACTGTAACGAAAGGTCTGCCTGTCAGGAGAGCAAATGAAAACACTGGGGACCATCTCAATACATTCCTCAATCATATCCACCAAAAATATCGCGCAATATGTCACAAGCAAATTTCACAATGATGTGTCAAATATTTGGTTCTTAGCAAACTTTGAGTAGTATAATTTTGCATATAATAAAAAAATATTTATTTATTGGGGTTTAAAGACACTTTCGACAGCCACGGTTACCTCGGGTAGGACAGTTTTACGGGTTGTGGAAGCCGGAGTAGGAGAGAACCACCGAGCAACGGCGAGCAGCTGAGAGACTCCCTACCGCACTTACTCCGCACAAGAGGGTTAGCATTGGTTGAAGACAAGTGCACCTTTGACTTGCAGTACGCCTTAGTACACAGTGCCTTGCCCAAAGACACAACGTAGTTACCCCTGATGGTGTTCGAACCGTGGACCCTTCGATTTGAATTCCAATGTTGTAACCACACGCCACCGCTAGCCTTGTGATATATAATAAAAAATACAGAATAAAAAGATGATATCTAATGAGTTACGATTTGATAAGGAATTTTATCATATGACTCGTCCGTTTTGTTCTCTTTAAAACATTTGATATTTTGTTTTCATTTTAATCAGTGATAAATAAAGCCTTCCGTCAATTTCATTGCTCAGTTTCAAAACTAGAAAATTTAATTGGCTGAATAAAATACAACTGGGCCACATTTTCATAATTTGCATAATTAGAGTTGAGAGCTTTCATTGGTCAATTTCAAAACTGGACAATTTGATTGGCAAACAAAATACAAATGGGTCACATTTGCATAATTTCAGTAGGGAGAATTTACGTTATCTGTCCTATTTAGGGTGGGTTGTATTGTATTAATCTTTCACCTACAAGAAAAACGCCATTCATTTTTTTTTTATATTTTCACTTTTTGCTTCCAAAACATAGGTTATGACCTCTCATTGGAACGAGCTCGACGAGCTCGTTCCAATGAGGGGTGATAACCTATGTTTTGGAAGCAAAAAATGAAAATTTTTAGTTATACGAGGATGTTTTTTCCAAGTGCCGTCTGCAACTCAAGTTGGGTGATGGGTTAAAAAGTCATACTAAGTGGCTAATTTGTGCGTGTGTGTGTCATATGATAAATAGAATATGAAATGAGTGTTTTTCTCATATGATATTTATGAAACTCGTCCGAATTTTCCGTTTGAGCTCGCCAGATGGTCGCCAAAACGGAAAATTCTTAGACTCGTTTCATAAATATTATATGAGAAAAACACTCATTCCATATCCTCTATTTTCTACCCAGTTCACAGAAATCGACCTAATCCGAGATTTACCGAGCGTGAGATCGATTTTAGTGAACGAAGTTCAGTGGCGTAACATATTAGGGGCCTTTAGGCCACATACTGTAATTTTAATGTTATATTCTGGCACACTGACTGGGTACACACCTTCTATTCAGTGTAATATCCATCCGGCCTTGACTAGCTTAAGAAGTCTAGTGATGGTTAGTTATTACAGTATGGCGGTCCTAGACTGGTCACACTCCACCGGTGGGCAATATTTCTGCGGACGTAATAATATTAGATTCTAAACACTAATTATTGGAGTAATAGTCAAAAATTTAATTAATGAAGCACCGGGTTCAACCCGGTGCATCATTAATTACAAGTTTCCTGATGGTGATTTTCGTTCGTTGTTTCGTTCGTTTCTGTGTTCGTTCCTTCGTTAGTTGGTCAGCACTTTAACCGAGGAGTCATGTTGGCATTGGTTGGTTTCGGATACTGCTTCGACGGTTTGATGTAACAACTTGTACAAAAAGTATCCACATTTGTAAATGAATTATAGTTAAAATTGTTTCGTCATTTGAACTAATGTCTAATGCAGTTATGTGCCACGTGCACAATCCCGTAATTGGTTACAGAGAAAATCGCTCCGATTCGTTATGCAAGCTGGTATTGAGGCATCCAACCGCAATGCTTCAACTACAGTCCTGTTTTGAGACCCTTAATAATGATTTTTTTTCAACTTGTTTGAATTGTTAGGGGGCCCTAAAAACGTGCAATGGGTGGTGGTGGTGGTGGGGGGGGGGGGGTGCTTAGGAGACGGCCTAACCTTGTTGTATGTGCATTGCGCCACTAACGAGGTTCAGGAATGTAATGTCAACTCGTGACGAATTTGAGATTCTTTTAACACATAATGTGTAAAGTAACATTTTGCTTAACCCTTTACCTAACCTGAAAAGCAGACGACACTTGCAAATATTATTCTTGAATAACTAATTTTTTTCATTTTTTGTCTCAAAAACATAGGTTATGACCCCTCGTTGGAACGAGCTCGACGAGCTCGTTCCAACGAGGGGTCATAACCTATGTTTTTGAGACAAAAAATGAAAAAATAATGAAAATTAATTGGCGATATTTGAGAATAGCGCTGGCCGGTTTTGGCCGTTACATTAGGTAAAGGGTTAAAGTAAAAACTAAAACTGGCCTGCCCTGCTCACAAAAATTGCCAACCAAATTGTACTATTTTTTTCATTTCATAGCGTATGCCCCGCTCACTGGGACTAGCTCGTTGAACTCGTTGCAATAAGGAGTCACATGATATGTTTTCGAAACGGAAAATATAAATTTATATTTATTCAGAAAATGTTTTTTACAAATTTCTTCTTTTCATGTTTGGTAAACAAAAAATGAAATATAAGAGTAGACTGATTCAATTCTACTTTCCAATTCAACTAACTCACAAGTTACAACGTCGATATTGACTTCTTGCGTCACACGATTATTAGACATGTTGTGGACAATATTGGTGTAATGAGACAATTGACAGTGATCGTATGACAATATTTGCATCTTGGCACCGTGTCTCTACAATACTTTTGCGTCGAAATAGTTATTTATGAAATGAGTAGCAACCGAACAACAACACATTCCTTAGATTGTTTAAAAATTCAGTTTAATACAGATTTGTAGATTCGAATGCAAATCTTCTTAAAATATCCCCAGTAAGATATTGATGCCAGTGGAACACGCTCTTTGCTTACCCTTATGGTTGCTTTGTTACTGATATAATGGCGTTGAAATACTAGCTTGGTTCCCCGTATTAATAAATAAAGGATATTCTGTGTTTTGCGTGGATGCCGATGGTTATCCAATGAGAGGGCACGAGGCGTTAGTATTTTCACCAGTGGATCTTCTTTCATTTGTTTCTGCCCAGGAACAGATTCCACTATTTTCAATAGAGCCACCTGCGAATCACTCAAAACATCCTTTCTAACCATTTGCCTACTTCTGCATTCCTTGAACCGTCGCTGCAACATACACCCCAACCTTCCCCTCCTCCACGCCACACACACACACCTTTTTCTTGCACTACAATGACATCTTAACAAATGGGAGGAAATTGTGTTAAAATAATGTTAATGATAAAAACCACCACAGGATACTTCGATTAATGTTAAGTTTCTTTGGAAGGCTGAGGATGGGAGAGATGGGTTATCTTGGAGAACAGTCTGACTAACACTTGAACGGGAGATACTGAATTATACAATTTTAAGATTTTCTGTATAATCTGAGGGTACAATAAATATGGATTATAGTAAACAACTAAGAGTTGAATGCTGTCAGTAGTGCAGCTCGCACACTTAATGTGATTTTGGGTGATCTCATAGATGATCTCATGTGACGTCATAGTCGCATGACAATGTCACGGCATGCGGGTTGATATGGTAGCCCATGTAAGCGGCCATGTTATGACGTCATTGCCATAGTGATATGTGGTGTCAGTGTGCGTACGCATGTGCAGCGGGAGAGGAGGCTGTTAGAGTGAAAAGTCTTTCCGTCGTACATTTTGTATATTGGAAATCACCATCTCGGTTTCTTTGGTGGACTGTGGTTTCTATGAGACTGAAAGGCTTCTGATATATCAGTTAGGAGCCAATACTCGTGTGTGTGTGTTGTGCGCACATTATGCACTTGCATACGGGTGCATATTGACTCATACAGCATACGCCTATCTACTGCACATTATGTACTAGCAGACACGCACATCTGGGCATGTTAGTATAGGTAGAATAGATATAGGAACAGAATAGGTAGGGAACTATAAGAAAGGTAGAGCAGGTCAAGGAATGGAGAGAACAGGGACAAGAATACGCAGAAAATGAGTATTCTGGAAAAGTTACAGCCAAATAAAGACTTTTGGGTAATTTTGGTAGTTTTAGGGTAGTTTCCGGTAATTATCCTTACTCTAGTCTAATCAGTTATAACCTCTGAACACACCCCTTCCAGTTAGAAGCGATTGTTTCCCACAGTTACCGTGTGTCGACAAAGGTATCGGTCTGAATAAATAGAAACCGAGGATTTCGGAGTTTTATGGAAATTGCCGGGTCCATTTGTGTAATTAGATTTACTCCAATTCCATTCAATCAAACATCCCCCCGAACACACCCCATTAAATTAGAAGCCTTTCACGCTCAAAGCAATGACATACTACCATAGAGACAAAGACGATGACTTCCAACATAGAAAATGGACGACGGAAACACGGGCCACCCTAACAATACGCACTTGTCAATAATCAAAACGAGTAGAGCTACACAACCATTACTACGGCAATGACGTCCTAACGTGGTCATTCACGAAGGTCACCACGACAACATACAGGAAGTAACAAGGCCACGTGACTACGATGTCACATGAGATCATTCTCGAGATGATCCACATATGGCATATGCGAGCTATACTACCTCTGTCAGAGGAGTTGAAGTGAATTATACGATCTCATTCCGAGGCCAGTAACTTAATACTTGTCATATCTTGCGTTTAGACGAGAATAAGGTGTGCGTGAATGATCGTGTGTCTTTACTGAAGGGTTTAAACCAAAGCCTCAGTTGTTCTTAAGTTAAATGTTCTTCCCTTCCGCAGCTGCTCAATAAACGTACCGTTAAAAACGGTAAAACGAAGGATAATCAACTTCTCGGATCTGATAACCTATACGGTACGGGAAAACAATTTATTTTTGCAATGTCGACCTTCTTGTTCGATTTGAGAACAGAGTCTAGATAGAGCCTAGGAATTTATATTTGGGTTCACTCCACCAGAAGGTTTTTCAATAATCAAAACAAGTAGACAATGTAATATCTTGGACCTGAGGCCATAACTTTCAAAATGTTAATTAGCCTTTCTTTCGAAAAGTATCTCCGACATGGACGATGCTATTTGCGAATCTCTCTATTAGTACTTCGCATGTTCACCCACGAAGCAATATTAGATGTTAACGGTAAATTTACATTGACGAGATTAACAGCTGGAGGGCACTCATTGCGTATTTTTAATGGGAGTTTCGCACAGTGTGGACCTTCCACCGAGTGCACAAAACTGAAGTGAAGTGGCCTTAATTACCTTGATGCATACGGTAAAACAAACACCCCGAACACCCATATTTTGAATGAATGTACTAGACGAAGGTGAATGGGTACGAATGAGTTTAAGAATTTGTATTACAAGTTCAAACATACTCTGAGCAGAAATGAGCGTTTCTGCAGACCGACGTTCTCTTGCATCCAAAGTAAATATATATCACAGTTTAACAAAACAGACGCCGGCTGATCAACGGTAGGTGTCGTCTTATTTCTTAGCCTTATGAATATTCCAACTGGACGCAAAGTGATATTAAGTTTCTCCTTTTATTAAAGCGACGTTTACACTGCTCAGTCTACTTGTGCTGTCTGCGAAAGGGCTACCTCTTTAATCTACAGCAAAATGGAGTGTCAAACCCTTCTATGTACCTTCGTTGCGTACGGTATGGGCGCCGTGGACTGGTCACTTTCCATAGGTGGGGAATATTTCCACGGACTCCATAATATTAGATTCCAAACACTAATTATAGGAATAATCATCAAAAATTTAATTAATGAAGCACCGGGTTCAACCCGGTGTGACAGGAATGATAGTCCATAGGAACGTTAGTCCCTCTGGACTATTATTCCGCGGAATTATAGTCCTAGGTCTAACAGTTCTAGGAATAGTAGTCCGCCGGACTACTATTCCTAGAAATGTTAGACCGAGGACTAAAATTCCGCGGAATAATAGTCCAGAGGGACTAATTTTCCTACGGACTATCATTCCTGTCACACCGGTGCTTCATTTATTAAAATTTTGCTGCTGATGATTGTTTTACTGCCTGGTAAACGCTTAAGTGGACATCACTGCCCGCCGGTGGATTACGACCAGTCCACGTCGACTGTACCGTAGGATTGTATCATTCGATAAATCAATTATACTGACGGAAAACTGCAGCGAGTGAAGGCAAAAATGCCCGTTCCTTGTTCTCTGTCATTTGATGATATTCAGTCTATGAATGCTTTCCAAGCATCAATGTCAGAGCCTGTTGTTATCGATAAGAAAAACCAGACATACTTGAATTATCGAATTATCGAGCAATTTGATCAATGGATTCCTTACAAAACTGTCATTGAGATGGAAATTACAGAATTTACGCATTACGACTGGAGTTGTACTATACGTAGATCTACTCTTAACCCTTTACCCAACGCAGACGATATCAAAATTTATTATTTTAAATATTATTTTTTATAATTTTTCAAAAAAATTCAACAAAACCATATCATGTGACCCCTCGTTGGAACGAGCTCGACGAGCTCGTTCCAACGAGGGGTCACATGATATGGTTTTGTTGAAATTTTTTGAAATATAATATTTTTTCAACTGCTGAATTTGCATATTACGCGGGCAGATGCGGGCGATTCGTTGGGTAAAGGGTTAACCCCTTTATATACCTGGAAAAAGGATCACGTTTTGTTTTTCCTTCCGAACTCTTTTCTAATCTCCATTGGTATTTAGTATACAAGGAAAAGTTATAGGTTCCCTTCCTGTCACACATGTGGCAGCACATGATTTCTATGGCCAGTGTAAAAAAATCTGAATTGCGGTCCTTCCACATTTGATGAAAATCAAGTATCAGAAGCGACATATATGGCCCTGTACGTTGATCGCAACGAGGAAGGATCGGTTACCAACTCGCACAGAACTACCCAATCACCGGTCGACTGAAAAGAACCATTACATGTCCGATGGCATGACGGGCAAGAAAACGTGTAGTGAGACCTCGCAACTCAACTGGAAAAGCAAATCCAACACAACACATATTTTTCTGACGATTTCCATTTGCAGTTGTTCCGAAAAGACATCCGTTACCCAATCGAGCATCATTCCGACGTACATACGAAGGGTTACACTTTCTGAATAACATCAGAAACGTCTGAATCATGTTTAATGATACGCAGAAACACAGCATATATTGAAAATAATACCCTCATTACCCTGTAACAGTTCCATTCGGTGCTAGCTCCCTGTGAGTATGGGGTGCGCATCTGTGTACTTGAAGTTTATGTCATCACGGTGGGGAGTTAGATTCATTGAACTACCATATCGAAGAGAGGTCTCAAACAAGTTTGTTGTCCCTCATTTGCATCATGTCCGGTATTACAGCGGTATTACCGAATGCCAACAATCGACCGCATTGTGAAGGCGATGATATTAATTTCCTACGTCAGAAGGCTGTCAATGTACGACCTCGTTGTCAGGAGCTCCGACTCAGGCCATATCTACACAGTTGGGGCATTTTGAGTATTTGGATTCGTTTGGTCGCGTCAGCAATGAAAGCTCCGGATTAACGGAAGCAAAATTGCACAAAGAATTGGAAATACTACCTAAGCAGCAAATTCTACTTCTGAGTCAAGGCTGAGTGGACGAATTCAGCCAGCCATCCGTGTCGATGATGGTTACGGGGAATGGGGAGTTTTGTTACAGGCCCAGCATCTAGTGCTTATGAAATACCACTGTAGATTACATGTGTGTAACATGTCCGAATCTTGAAAATGCTAGGCCCATAGTTTGTTGCACAGCTTTAGGGTAATATACACGTTTTTGCTCTTGTAGCATGATAATTAAATATTGAATGAAAGATGAGATGTAGTCGCCTTTACAAATTTAATATGCTCTTAGCAAATACGCGACTATTATTTGTTAAATATGAATTTCTTTCTTAGAACTGCCCATTATTAAACTCGGCACATATGACTTCAACCTCGGCTGGTATGGACATCCTAGGCGTTATGAATTTGTTTACATCAAAATCGTTGAACGCTATTCGTCGAACGCAATCATGAGAACTGGCGTTAACAGGCATGACAGCGTAGTTTGAAGCTGAATTGTTTTGTGTGGTGAGGAATTAATGATATCAATAAATTAGGGCTAGCGGGTAAAGAGAACAAAGACGAGAGTTGAACAGAAAATTGAACGCAAACCAAGATTCGGAGTTCAAAGAGAGGATTCGTTTAAGAGGGCGAATAGTAGTGTTCAACCGATTACCAAAAATGGTCACTGACCGATTACCGGTTATGTGAGCTCACAATCGGCCGATTCCGATCGCAATACCGTGCACTGCCAGGCAAGTCGATGCTGGAAAGAACTACATTAAACTGAACATTTTTCATTGTTAAACTTCGTTGCCTGGGGTCGAAATAAAATTACCAGTCGCGCACACTTGGGCGGTAAACGTGGCTCTCGGAGCCACGTTTACCGCCCAAGTGCGTGCGACTGGTAATGTTTCTGCATCCTGAGTCAATGGAGTGTAACCGTCACTTTTCCGGTATGAACTAGCCATTTCGCTCAAATTGTAAGCTTTGCATGTCGTTTAACTTGTATGTCCCGTAAATGGGGCGTCTAGAGAGATTACGAATACACATTGTGGTTGTTTCTCAACTTTATTGAATGGTATCATTGACATCATTTTACATTAATAATTGAACAATTGCAGAAGATAATAAAATGCGGTTAATGTATCACCTCAAAATATTTGGCAACAATCGGTTGAACCGATGTTCCAGGAGCCGTTGGCGTTGTCATCCGATTGCCGGTTCCGATCATCGGTTGAACACTAGCGAATAGATTGTTCATCTACCTAAACGTCGAGGAAGTCGAGACGTTCGTACAGCTGAACTAGAAGAAGAAAGTTCGGAGTTTGTGAAACGAACGAGAACCAATAACACTGTCGGAAAACTGTACCATATCTGAGAAAATTTTGTAGTTATTTGTTTTGGTTTAAAAAATAAAGAGGTTATTACTTGATTAGTTTTATATCCGCCAAGGTATCAGTCCACAGTAACTTCACATCAGCCTTCGACCTCTAAATATCTTGCTTTTAAAGTTTGAAGGAACGTAACAGGGAAATAATTCCAAATAGACATGACACCGTCGCACTATGACTAAACTAAAGAAGATGGCGGGCTACGTCTTTTTGCATGTGTAAAAATCGACAAGGTACACGTATTTTTTTTCAAGAGCCAGTTCATATGTGTCGTCGTATTCCGTCGAGTTGACGAGACCAAAGAAGCCAGGCGAAAAAGGACGCCATAATGTGTGTCCAGAGTGTTCAGCGCAAAGGTACTTGATTGAGTTTTTATTTCGCGTTTGTAAAATTATTTCAGATAAGCATGATACGGATTTGGAAAAGATGAGTCTCCTTTCCAGAACTGATAAGAAAAGAGAAGCGGTGTTGGGGAGCTATTCGTATTAGTGATATAATAAGCTCGCTTAGCGAAGGCAAATATAAACATACTAATTCAGGTTATAACAAGAGCTAGTTGATCTTGGTCTTCGTATTGAGCAAGCGCGACCAGATCAGCCAGATGAAAACATGACCACCTGGTTGATCTGGTTCCGTCAACGAGACTGAATATGATAACCCAAACCGATCAAATATGTAATTTAATATATGAGACGGATATTTAAAATTTAAATATGGCACTTGAACAAAAAGGAAATTGTATTAATCAGACAACATCATAACTCCGGATATGGAAATATTAACCACGTCGTAATATCTTACAAAGGCTGAAACTCTTAAATCAAGTTTATTACGAATCGTTTTTGGTTCGGGTGGACTGTCTTCATGAAAATACTGTGTAAATCCTTTTCAAATAAACTTTCCAGTGTGTTCAGGACGAGGTGCGAGTTCTAAAGCCTCCAGTCCAATTCTGCAAGGACTTTGACGCTGCAGTGATCTGCAACCTATCTAGCTCTTAATAGACTGTCGCCTATGTTTATATTCAATCGGCTGGAATATTTCAGTTGGTTGAAAAAGGGAACCAAGCCGATTGAATGTGATAAAGTTCAATGAATAATCATTTTCTTTGAATAAATGCGAGAAATGTTTCAGACTAGATTTGACTAACTCTTTGGTGACATTGACCATTATGAATGAATACTCACAACAAGTGTAGTTTTAGGATTATGTTCAAGAAGAGTAAAAGAGGATATGGAATGAGTGTTTTTCTCATATAATATTTATGAAACGAGTCTAAGAATTTTCCGTTTTGGCGAGCCTCTGGTGAGCCCAAACGGAAAATTCGGACGAGTTTCATAAATATTATATGAGAAAAACACTCATTTCATATTCTATTTATCATATGACACACACACGCACAAATTAGCCACTTAGTATCACTTTTTAACCCATCACCTAACTTGAGTTGTAGACGGCACCTGGAAAAAACACCCTCGTATAACTAAAAATTTTCATTTTTTGCTTCCAAAACATAGGTTTTGGAAGCAAAAGGTGAAAATATAAAAAAGAATGAATGGCGTTTTTCTTGTAGGTAAAAGATTAATACAATATAACCCACCCAAAATAGGACAGATAACGTAAATTCTCCCTACTGAAATTATGAAAATGTGACCCAATTGTATTTTGTTTAGCCAATCAAATTGTCCAGTTTTGAAATTGACCAATGAAAGCTCCCAACTCTAATTATGCAAATTATGAAAATGTGGCCCAGTTGTATTTTGTTCAGCCAATCAAATTGTCTAGTTTTGAAATTGACCAATGAAATTGACGGAAGGCTTTATTTATCACTGATTAATATGAAAACAAAATAGCAAATGTTTTAAAGTGAACAAAACGGACGAGTCATATGATAAAAATACTTATTGATTGGAATATCTATAACTTGAAAACAAAGGAATATCTATTCGGAAATCGACGCTGTTATGGGCTGTTTGTTTACCCACTTTTAGTGGAAATTTGCGCGTACAAAGATCTACAGACATTCTTTCATGCTCCATCTGTAGATATTCCATTTAGTATTTGCATCAGGATATTAACAGAGTTAGTGGAATCACCTAGCGTAATCGTAACACTACAGCTGTCGCGAGTCTTCATGCATAATGATATTGTCATCAAAGATTCACTCAAATCACATCTCCAGTGAGAAACATTTCTTGCGTTGATTAAAAGAATATTTGTTTATGTTCATGGTATATTTTAGATTCAATCGTCTGGAATATTTCAGTTGGTCAGAAAAGCGACCCAGGGTAATAATCCAATGTTTACCCAAGCGAATATCCCACCGATGTTATGATTAAGTAGTCTGAAAATATTTCAGTTAGTCGAAAAACCAACTGAAATTTTCCAGACGATTGAATCTTAAATATACGATTAACATAAATAAATATCCCTCCGATGTTAAGTACCTGTTGGCTGACAAATTCCTGGAAAAAAAACGTTACAACACAACGTCACTTCTATGCAATCGGCAGCTGGTTCCACGAATCATCAGACTGGAATGCCGATTCTGAGCTAAGGGCTCCTTAATACAGAGTGTTATACAGATAGTGTGTTACGCTCCCAAATATACCTTTCATCAATGGAAGATGATCGAGCAAGTTATTTTCTGAAATACATGCGTTTCTTACTGCATAAAACGCTCGTTTAAAAACAAAACCCTCGACTGTTTTAGTAAATACGAGTAAACACCCCCCCCCCCCCCCCTCCCGGCGATATCTGACCATTCATCTATTTATTCCAATATCTTCCTTAATGATTATTCAGTCGTGACATATGATATATTGTCTTGAAGCTTGGGCTCTGCACAATCATACCTCAATCAAGACAATCGCTACGGAAATAAAACAGTTCAAGGTCATTACAGTTAAAACTAGAAGTCCTGTCATGAAATGCGCACAAATAACACGTCGAACTGCGCGTTAATCTACACGTTATGACCATAGTAAGGCTATCAAATTCTGCACATATGGCCTGTGCACAAGCTATGTTTCAGCCAGTGGACTTCCGGGTAACCCGGAGGTCCATTGGCAGAAACATTGCATGTGTTTGCTATGAGTAACCAGGAGAACCTGCCGTGCTTTGGATGCCATTCGACATAGCAATTGCGCGCAATTCTTACGCGCAATTAAGCCTAGATAAGCGCACAGTTCGTGACAGGACTTCTAGTTTTAACTGTATCTGTCCAAACAAACACATATCCATCTTTGTCACAGGCATTTCAGCGTTGATCAGGTTGAGTAATTATTTTTCTGAGACATCCACGAAGGATATCTATAATTTCGGAATGGTGAGAAACAAGTCATTTGCTGCTGAACCAGCGATGCGAGATGACTAAGTAACTCGACCCGTTGTTACTTGTTATTTCAACTGAAGAATCGAACATCAGAATATGTTTTCCTTAAACGTTGTTTTTTGTGTTGGAAAATATTTCCAACGCAATAACAGATTAGTGGCAGAAAGGTTCTTACCAATTGGCGATTCAAATGGCGGCAGAGTACTCGACTAGTTGAATATACATGTATAAAATTGTACATTTAATTTCCCGTGTGATGCGGTCAGAAACAATTTGCAGTCTACTGAAAATTTACTACATGAAAAACCATAGGACTGTCGCGTACCTATTACACCTCACCCAAATGCGACGGAAAAGTTACGAGATTACAACGGGAATTCTTATAGTAAATTTGGTACCCTTTCCGTCGCATTTGGGAACGGGGAGTCATGCTTTTAATCCTGGTATCTCTACCATCAGTGTCCACTACTCACTGAGTCGTGTAATCGCCCACACTAAAAGTAAGTACTTTAGTGTTAATCCTTTACCCAACGTAACGGCCAAAACTGGCCAGCGTTATTTTCAAAAATCGCCAATTAATTTTCATTATTTTTTTCATTTTTTTGTCTCAAAAACATAGGTTATGACCATCATTGGAACGAACTCGTTCCAATGAGGAGTCATAACCTATGTTTTTGAGACAAAAAATGAAAGAAATTAGTTTTTCAAGAATATTTTTTGCAAGTATCGTCTGCTTTTCATGTTAGGTAAAGGGATAAACACCAAAAATTAACAGCAACGATACCTTTTTTCAACTTGTTTGAATTGTTAGGGGGCCCTAAAACGTGCAATTGGTGTGTGTGTGTGGGGGGGGGGGGGGGGGGGGTGGGGGGGGGGGGGCTTAGGAGACGGCCTAACCTTGTTGTATGGGCATTGCGCCACTGACGAGGTTCAGGAATGTAATGTCAACTCGTGACGAATTTGAGATTCTTTTAACACATTATGTGTAAAGTAACATTTTGCTTAACCCTTTACCTAACCTGAAAAGCAGACGACACTTGCAAATATTATTCTTGAATAACTAATTTTTTTCATTTTTTGTCTCAAAAACATAGGTTATGACCCCTCGTTGGAACGAGCTCGACGAGCTCGTTCCAACGAGGGGTCATAACCTATGTTTTTGAGACAAAAAATGGAAAAAATAATGAAAATTAATTGGCGATATTTGAGAATAGCGCTGGCCGGTTTTGGCCGTTACATTAGGTAAAGGGTTAAAGTAAAAACTAAAACTGGCCTGCCCTGCTCACAAAAATTGCCAACCAAATTGTACTATTTTTTTCATTTCATAGCGTATGCCCCGCCCACTGGGACTAGCTCGTTGAACTCGTTGCAATAAGGAGTCACATGATATGTTTTCGAAACGGAAAATATAAATTTATATTTATTCAGAAAATGTTTTTTACAAATTTCTTCTTTTCATGTTTGGTAAACAAATAATGAAATATAAGAGTAGACTGATTCAATTCTACTTTCCAATTCAACTAACTCACAAGTTACAACGTCGATATTGACTTCTTGCGTCACACGATTATTAGACATGTTGTGGACAATATTGGTGTAATGAGACAATTGACAGTGATCGTATGACAATATTTGCATCTTGGCACCGTGTCTCTACAATACTTTTGCGTCGAAATAGTTATTTATGAAATGAGTAGCAACCGAACAACAACACATTCCTTAGATTGTTTAAAAATTCAGTTTAATACAGATTTGTAGATTCGAATGCAAATCTTCTTAAAATATCCCCAGTAAGATATTGATGCCAGTGGAACACGCTCTTTGCTTACCCTTATGGTTGCTTTGTTACTGATATAATGGCGTTGAAATACTAGCTTGGTTCCCCGTATTAATAAATAAAGGATATTCTGTGTTTTGCGTGGATGCCGATGGTTATCCAATGAGAGGGCACGAGGCGTTAGTATTTTCACCAGTGGATCTTCTTTCATTTGTTTCTGCCCAGGAACAGATTCCACTATTTTCAATAGAGCCACCTGCGAATCACTCAAAACATCCTTTCTAACCAGTTGCCTACTTCTGCATTCCTTGAACCGTCGCTGCAACATACACGCCAACCATCCCCTCCTCCACGCCACACACACACACCTTTTTCTTGCACTACAATGACATCTTAACAAATGGGAGGAAATTGTGTTAAAATAATGTTAATGATAAAAACCACCACAGGATACTTCGATTAATGTTAAGTTTCTTTGGAAGGCTGAGGATGGGAGCGATAGGTTATCTTGGAGGACAGTCTGACTAACACTTGAACAGGAGATACTGAATTATACAATTTTAAGATTTTCTGTATAATCTGAGGGTACAGTAAATATGGATTATAGTAAACAACTAAGAGTTGAATGCTGTCAGTAGTGTAGCTCGCACACTTAATGTGATTTGGGGTGATCTCATAGATGATTTCATGTGACGTCATAGTCACATGACAATGTCACGGTATGCGGGTTGATATGGCAGCCCATGTAAGCGGCCATGTTATAACGTCATGGCCATTGTGATATGTGGTGTCAGTGTGCGTACGCATGTGCAGCGGGAGAGGAGGCTGTTAGAGTGAAAAGTCTTTCCGTCGAACATTTTGTATATTGGAAATCACCATCTCGGTTTCTTTGGTGGACTGTGGTTTCTATGAGACTGAAAGGCTTCTGATATATCAGTTAGGAGCCAATACTCGTGTGTGTGTGTTGTGCGCACATTATGCACTTGCATACGGGTGCATATCGACTCATACAGCATACGCCTATCTACTGCACATTGTGTACTAGCAGACACGCACATCTGGGCATGTTAGTATAGGTAGAATAGATATAGGAATAGAATAGGTAGGGAACTATAAGAAAGGTAGAGCAGGTCAAGGAATGGAGAGAACAGGGACAAGAATACCCAGAAAATGAGCATTCTGGAAAAGTTACAGCCAAATAAAGACTTTTGGGTAATTTTGGTAGTTTTAGGGTAGTTTCCGGTAATTATCCTTACTCTAGTCTAATCAGTTATAACCTCTAAACACACCCCTTCCAGTTAGAAGCGATTGTTTCCAACAGTTATCGTGTGTCGACAAAGGTATCGGTCTGGATAAATAGAAACCGAGGATTTCGGAGTTTTATGGAAATTGCCGGGTCCATTTGGGTAATTAGATTTACTCCCATTCCATTCAATCAAACATCCCCCCCCCCCGAACACACCCCATTAAATTAGAAGCCTTTCACGCTCAAAGCAATGACATGCTACCATAGAGACAAAGACGATGACTTCTAATATAGAAAATGGACGACGGAAACACGGGCCACCCTTACAATACGCTCTTGTCAATAATCAAAACGAGTAGAGCTACACAACCATCACTACGGCAATGACGTCCTAACGTGGTCATTCACGAGGGTCACCACGACAACATACAGGAAGTAACAAGGCCACGTGACTACGATGTCACATGAGATCATTCTCGAGATGATCCACATATGGCATATGCGAGCTATACTACATCTGTCAGAAGAGTTGAAGTGAATTATACGATCTCATTCCGAGGCCAGTAACTTAATACTTGTCATATCTTGCGTTTAGACGAGAATAAGGTGTGCGTGAATGATCGTTTGTCTTTTCTGAAGGGTTTAAACCAAAGCCTCAGTTGTTCTTAAGTTAAATGTTCTTCCCTTCCGCAGCTGCTCTATAAACGTACCGTTAAAAACGGTAAAACGAAGGATAATCAACTTCTCGGATCTGATAACCTATACGGTACGGGAAAACAATTTATTTTTGCAATGTCGACCTTCTTGTTCGATTTGAGAACAGAGTCTAGATAGAGCCTAGGAATTTATATTTGGGTTCACTCCACCAGAAGGTTTTTCAATAATTAAAACAAGTAGACAATGTAATATCTTGAACCTGCAGCCATAGCTTTCAAAATGTTAATTAGCCTTTCTTTCGAAAAGTATCTCCGACATGGACGCTGCCATTTGCGAATCTCTCTATTAGTACTTCGCATGTTCACCCACAAAGCAATATTAGATGTTAACGGTAAATTTACAATGACGAGATTAACAGCTGGTGGGCACTCATTGCGTATTTTTAATGGGAGTTTCGCACAGTGTGGACCTTCCACCGAGTACAAAAACTGAAGTGAAGTGGCCTTAATTACCTTGATGCATACGGTAAAACAAACACCCCGAACACCCATATTTTGAATGAATGTACTATACGAAGGTGAATGGGTACGAATGAGTTTAAGAATTTGTATTACAAGTTCAAACACACTCGGAGCAGAAATGAGCGTTTCTGCAGACCGACGTTCTCTTGCATCCAAAGTAAATATATATCACAGTTTAACAAAACAGACGCCGTTTGATCAACGGTAGGTGTCGTCTTATTTCCTTATGAATATTCCAACTCGACGCAAAGTGATATTACGTTTCTCCTTTTATTAAAGCGACGTTTAACTGCTCAATCTGCCTGTGATGTCTGCAAAAGCGCTACCCCTTCCATCTATAGCAAAATGGAGTGTCAAACCCTTCTATGTACCTTCGTTGCGTACAGTATGGGCGCCGTGGACTGGTCACTTTCCATAGGTGGGGAATATTTCCACGGGCGCCATAATATTAGATTCCAAACACTAATTATAGGAATAATCATCAAAAATTTAATTAATGAAGCACCGGGTTCAACCCGGTGCTTCATTTATTAAAATTTTGCTGCTGATGATTTTTTTACTGCCTGGTAAACGCTTAAGTGGACATCACTGCCCGCCGGTGGATTACGACCAGTCCACGTCGACTGTACCGTCTGATTGTATCATTCGATAAATCAATTATACTGACGGAAAACTGTAGCGAGTGAAGGCAAAAATGCCCGTTCCTTGTTCTCTGTCATTGGATGATATTCAGTCTATGAATGCTTTCCAAGCATCAATGTCAGAGCCTGTTGTTATCGATAAGAAAAACCAGGCAGCGGTTATACTTGAATTATCGAACAATTTCATCAATTGATTCCTTACAAAACTGTTATTGAGATGAAAATTACACAATTTACGCATTACAACTGGAGTTGTACTGTACGTAGATCTACTCTTAACCCTTTACCCAACGCAGACGATATCAAAATTTATTATTTTAAATATTATTTTTTATAATTTTTCAAAAAAATTCAACAAAACCATATCATGTGACCCCTCGTTGGAACGAGCTCGACGAGCTCGTTCCAACGAGGGGTCACATGATATGGTTTTGTTGAAATTTTTTGAAATATAATATTTTTTCAACTGCTGAATTTGCATATTACGCGGGCGGATGCGGGCGATTCGTTGGGTAAAGGGTTAACCCCTTTATACACCTGGAAAAAGGATCACGTTTTGTTGTTACTTCCAAACTCTTTTCTAATCTCCATTGGTATTTAATATACAAGGAAACGTTATAGGTGTCCCATCCTGTTACACATGTGGCAGCACATGATTTCTATGGCCAGTGTAAACACATCTGAATTGCGGTCCTTCCAGATTTGATGAAAATCAAGTATCAGAAGCGACATATATGGCCCTGTACGTTGATGGCATCGAGGAAGGATCGGTTACCAACTCACACAGAACTACCCAATCACCGGTCGACTGAAAAGAACCATTACATGACCGATGGCATGACGGACAAGAAAACGTGAAGTGAAACCTCGCAATACAACTGGAAAAGCAGATCCAACATAACACATTTTTCTGACGATTTCCATTTGCAGTTGTTCCGAAAAGACATTTGTTACCCAATCGAGCATCATTCCGACGTACACACGAAGGGTTACACTTTCTGAATAAAATCAGAAACGCCTGAATCATGTTTAATGACACGCGGAAACACAGCATATATTCAACATAATACCCTCATTACCCTGTAACAGCTCCATTCGGTGTTAGACCCTTGAGTATGGTTGCGCACCCATGTACTTGACGTTTATGTCAACACGATGGGGAGCTAGGTTCAATGAACTACAATATTGAAGAGAGGTCTCAAACAAGTTTGTTGTCCCTCATTTACATCATGTCCGGTATTACAGCGGTATTACCGAATGGCAACAATCGACCGCATTGTGAAGGCGATGATATTGATTTCCTACGTCAGAAGGCTGTCAATGTACGACCTCGTTGTCAGGAGCTCCGCCTCAGGCCATATCTACACAGTTGGGGCATTTTGAATATGTGGATTCGTCTGGTCGCGTCAGCAATGAAAGCTCCGGATTAACGGAAGCAAAATTGCACAAAGAATTGGAAATACGACCTGAGCAGCAAATTCTACTTCTGATTCGAGGCTGACTGGACGAATTCAGCCAGCCATCCGTGTCGATGATGGTTACGGGGAATGGGGAGTATTGTTACAGGTCCAGCAACTAGTGCTTATGAAATACCACTGTAGATTACATGTATGTAACATGTCCGAATCTTGAAAATGCTAGGCCTATAGTTTGTTGCACAGCTTTAGGGTAATATACACGTTTTTGCTCTTGCAGCATGATAATTAAGTATGGAATGAAAGATGAGATGTAGTCGCCTTCATAAATTTAATATGCTCTTTGCAAATACGCGACTATTATTTGTTAAATATGAATTTCCTTCTTAGAACTGCCCATTATTAAACTCGGCACATATGACTTCAAACTCGGCTGGCATGGACATCCTAGGCGTTATGAATTTGTTTGCATCAAAATCGTTGAACGCTATTCGTCGGACGCAATCATGAGAATTGGCGTTAACAGGCATGACTACGTAGTTTGAAGCTGAATTGTTTTGTGCGGTGAGGAATTAATGATATCAATAAATTAGGGCTAGCGAGTAAAGGGAACAAAGACGAGAGTTGAACAGAAAATTGAACGCAAACCAAGATTCGGAGTTCAAAGCGAGGATTCGTTTAAGAGGGCGAATAGTAGTGTTCAACTACATTAAACTGAACATTTTTTATTGTTAAACTTAGTTGAAGTGTCGAAATAAAATTACCATTCGCGCACACTTGGGCGGTAAACGTGGCTCTCGAAGCCACGTTTACCGCCCAAGTGCGTGCGACTGGTAATGTTTCTGCAACCCGAGTCAGTGGAGTGTAACCGTCACTTTTCCGATGAACTAGCCATTTCGCTCAAATTGTAAGCTTTGCATGTCGTTTAACTTGTATGTCCCGTAAATGGGGCGTCTAGAGAGATTACGAATACACATTGTGGTTGTTTCTCAACTTTATTGAATGGTATCATTAACATCATTTTACATTAATAATTGAACAATTGCAGAAGATAATAAAATGCGGTTAATGTATCATCTCAAAATATTTGGCAACAATCGGTTGAACCGATGTTCCAGGAGCCGTTGGCGTTGTCATCCGATTGCCGGTTCCGATCATCGGTTGAACACTAGCGAATAGATTGTTCATCTACCTGAATGTAGAGGAAGCCGAGACGTCCGTACAGCTGAACTAGAAGAAGAAAGTTCGGAGTTTGTGAAACGAGCGAGAACCAACAACACTGTCGGAAAACTGTACCTTATCTGTTAAAATTTTGTAGTTATTTGTTTTGGTTTAAAAAAAAAAGAGGTTATTACTTGATTAGTTTTATATCCGCCAAGATATCAGTCCACAGTAACTTCACATCAGCCTTCGACCTCTAAATATCTTGCTTTTAAAGTTTGAGGGAACGTAACAGGGAAATAATTCCAAATAGACATGACACCGTCGCACTATGACTAAACTAAAGAAGATGGCGCGCTACGTCTTTTTGCATGTGTAAAAATCGACAAGGTACACGTATTTTTTTTCAAGAGCCAGTTCATATGTGTCGTCGTATTCCGTCGAGTTGACGAGACCCAAGAAGCCAGGCGAAAAAGGACGCCATAATGTGTGTCCAGAGTGTTCAGCGCAAAGGTACTTGATTCAGTTTTTATTTCGCGTTTGTAAAATTATTTCAGATAAGCATGATACGGATTTGGAAAAGATGAGTCCCCTTTCCATAACTGATGAGAAAAGAGAAGCGGTGTTGGGGAGCTATTCGTATTAGTGATATAGTAAGCTCGCTTAGCGAAGGCAAATATAAACATACTAATTCAGGTTATAACAAGAGCTAGTTGATCTTGGTCTTCGTATTGAGCAAGCGCGACCAGATCAGCCAGATGAAAACATGACCACCTGGTTGATCTGGTTCCGTCAACGAGACTGAATATGATAACCCAAACCGATCAAATATGAAATTTATTATATGAGACGGATATTTAAAAATTAAATATGGCACTTGAACAAAAAGGAAATTGTATTAATCAGACAACATCATAACTCCGGATATGGAAATATTAACCACGTCGTAATATCTTACAAAGGCTGAAACTCTTAAATCAAGTTTATTACGAATCGTTTTTGGTTCGGGTGGACTGTCTTCATGAAAATACTGTGTAAATCCTTTTCAAATAAACTTCCCAGTGTGTTCAGGACGAGGTGCGAGTTCTAAAGCCTCCAGTCCAATTCTGCAAGGACTTTGACGCTGCAGTGATCTGCAACCTATCTAGCTCTTAATAGACTGTCGCCTATGTTTATATTCAATCGGCTGGAATATTTCAGTTGGTTGGAAAAGGGAACCAAGCCGATTGAATGTGATAAAGTTCAATAAATAATCATTTTCTTTGAATAAATGCGAGAAATGTTTCAGACTAGATTTGACTAACTCTTTGGTGACATTGATCATTATGAATGAATACTCACAACAAGTGTAGTTTTAGGATTATGTTCAAGAAGAGTAAAAGAGGATACGGAATGAGTGTTTTTCTCATATAATATTTATGAAACGAGTCTAAGAATTTTCCGTTTTGGCGAGCCTCTGATGAGCCCAAACGGAAAATTCGGACGAGTTTCATAAATATTATATGAGAAAAACACTCATTTCATATTCTATTTATCATATGACACACACACGCACAAATTAGCCACTTAGTATCACTTTTTAACCCATCACCTAACTTGAGTTGTAGACGGCACCTGGAAAAAACATCCTCGTATAACTAAAAATTTTCATTTTTTGCTTCCAAAACATAGGTTTTGGAAGCAAAGGGTGAAAATATAAAAAAGAATGAATGGCGTTTTTCTTGTAGGTAAAAGATTAATACAATATAACCCACCCAAAATAGGACAGATAACGTAAATTCTCCCTACTGAAATTATGCAAATGTGACCCAATTGTATTTTGTTTAGCCAATCAAATTGTCCAGTTTTGAAATTGACCAATGAAAGCTCCCAACTCTAATTATGCAAATTATGAAAATGTGGCCCAGTTGTATTTTGTTCAGCCAATCAAATTATCTAGTTTTGAAATTGATCAATGAAATTGACGGAAGGCTTTATTTATCACTGATTAATATGAAAACAAAATATCAAATGTTTTAAAGTGAACAAAACGGACGAGTCATATGATAAAAATACTTATTGATTGGAATATCTATAACTTGAAAACAAAGGAATATCTATTCGGAAATCGACGCTGTTATGGGCTGTTTGGTTACCCACTTTTAGTGGAAATTTGCGCGTACAAAGATCTACAGACATTCTTTCATGCTCCATCTGTAGATATTCCGTGTAGTATTTACATCAGGATATTAACAGAGTTAGTGGAATCACCTAGCGTAATCGTAACACTACAGCTGTCGCGAGTCTTCATGCATAATGATATTGTCATCAAAGATTCACTCAAATCACATCTCCAGTGAGAAACATTTCTTGCGTTGATTAAAAGAATATTTGTTTATGTTCATGGTATATTTTAGATTCAATCGTCTGGAATATTTCAGTTGGTCGGAAAAGCGACCCAGAGTAATAATCCAATGTTTACCCAAGCGAATATCCCACCGATGTTATGATTAAGTAGTCTGAAAATATTTCAGTTAGCCGAAAAACCAACTGAAATTGTCCAGACGATTGAATCTTAAATATACGATTAACATAAATAAATATCCCTCCGATGTTAAGCACCTGTTGGCTGACAAATTCCTGGAAAAAAACGTTACAAAACAACGTCACTTCTATGCAATCGGCAGCTGGTTCCACGAATCATCAGACTGGAATGTCGATTCTGAGCTAAGGGCTCCTTAATACAGAGTGTTATACAGATAGTGTTTTACGCTCCCAAATATACCTTTCATCAATGGAAGATGATCGAGCAAGTTATTTTCTGAAATACATGCGTTTCCTACTGCATAAAACGCTCGTTTAAAAACAAAACCCTCAACTGTTTTAGTAAATACGAGTATACACCCCCCCCCCCCCCCTCCTGCCATATCTGCCCATTCATCTATTTATTCCAATATCTTCCTTAATGATTATTCAGTCGTGACATATGATATAGTGTCTTAAAGCTTGGGCTCTGCACAATCATACCTTAATCAAGACAATCGCTACGGAAATAAAACAGTTTAAGGTCATTACAGTTAAAACTAGAAGTCCATTCATGAAATGTGCACAAATAGCACGTCGAACTGCGCGTTAATCTACGCGTTATGACCATAGTAAGGCTATCAAATTCTGCACATATGGCCTGTGCACAAGCTATGTTTCAGCCAATGGACTTCCGGGTAACCCGGAGGTCCATTGGCAGAAACATTGCATGTGTTTGCTATGAGTAACCAGGAGAACCTGCCGTGCTTTGGATGCCACTCGATGTAACAATTCTTACGCGCAATTAAGCCTAGATAAGCGCACAGTTCGTGACAGGACTTCTAGTTTTAACTGTATCTGTCCAAACAAACACAAATCCATCTTTGTCACGGGCATTTCAGCTTCGATCAGGTTGAGTAGTTATTTTTCTGAGACATCCACGAAGGATATCTATAATTTCGGAATGGTGAGAAACAAGTCATTTGCTGCTGAACCAGCGATGCGAGATGACTAAGTAACTCGACCCGTTGTTACTTGTTATTTCAACTGAAGAATCGAACATCAGAATATGTTTTCCTTAAACGTTGTTTTTTGTGTTGGAAAATATTACCAACGCAATAAGAGATTAGTGGCAGAAACGTTCTTACCAATTGGCGATTCAAATGGCGGAAGAGTACTCGACTTTTCCTTACTAGTTGAATATACATGTATAAAATTGTACATTTAATTTCCCGTGTGATGTGGTCAGAAACAATTTGCAGTCAACTGAAAATTTACTACATGAAAAACCGTAGGACTGTCGCGTACCTATTACACCTCTCCCAAATGCTACGGTATAGGTAAGAGATTACAACGGGAATTCTTATAGTAAATTTGGTACCCTTTCCGTCGCATTTGGGTACGGGGAGTCATGCTTTTAATCCTGGTATCTCTACCATCAGTGTCCACTACTCACTGAGTCGTGTAATCGTCCACACTAAAAGTAAGTACTTTAGTGTTACAGTTAAAACTAGAAGTCCTGTCACGAACTGTGCGCTTATCTTGGCTTAATAGCGCGTAGGAATTCCGCGCAATTGCGGTAACGAATGGCATCCAAAGCACGACAGATTCTCCTGGTTACTCATAGCAAACACAGGCAATGTTTCTGCCAATGGATCTCCGGGTTACCCGGAGGTCCTTTGGCTGAAACATTGCTTGTGCACAGGCCATATGCACATAATTTGATGGCCTTACTATGGTCATAACGCGTAGATTAACGCGCAGATCGGCGTGATATTTGTGCGCATTTCTTGACAGGACTTCTAGTTTTAACTGTAATCCTTTACCCAACGTAACGGCCAAAACTGGCCAGCGTTATTTTCAAAAATCGCCAATTAATTTTCATTATTTTTTAAATTTTTGTTTGTCTCCAAAACATAGGTTATGACCCCTCATTGGAACGAGCTCGTCGAGCTCGTTCCAATGAGGAGTCATAACCTATGTTTTGGAGACAAAAAATGAAAGAAATTAGTTTTTCAAGAATATGTTTTGCAAGTGTCGTCTGCTTTTCATGTTAGGTAAAGGGATAAACACCAAAAATTAACAGCAACGATACCTTGATTTTTTCACTTGAGAAGCGGGGAAATGAGCTCTCAGTAGTTCATATTTCACAAATTTTCCTGGTATCCCCCTCCCGCACTCTCCCCCGGGTTCGGATACGCAGAGCGGGCCCCCAAAGGAGGCCGTGCTGTCCCCTAAAGCTTCCGTTTACAATACCCCACCTCCAATATTATAAGCTTCCTACGCCCCTGGTATAGATAATGTGGTAAAATTATTCCTGTTAGTGACTTCAAACCCAATTCGATATAAAAAAGAATCTAAAGTTCACTACAAACAGAAATGAGAAATTCTTATTTTTGGAAAATAATATCAGCAGCACATTGGTGTTCTTGATAACCCCCTTTGTCACCTTATTGATCTAGCCTAGTAATTTCGACCTCCAGTTCCTCTGGATCTCGAGCAAAATATGGGCAGCATATGCATGCAGTACAGCCGCCGTGGACTGGTCACTTTCCACGGGTGGGCAATATTTTCACGGACGCAATAATATTAGATCACTGCCTACGCGTGGATTACGACCAGTTCAAGGCAACTGTACTGTAGCACAAAATTCAAAAAGGGTGCAGCCTTCAACGCTTCAATGAGTTGTGAAAAATCCATTTTTATTGAACTTTCTTACACAACTTTTCATTTTATCACATTGTTGGTTACTGCGCTACTGCTTGAATTTATTGCTGATTATTATATTATTGCTTAATTATTATTACATTACTGGTTGAGAATACATTATTAACCAATTATTACATTACTGTTGTTACAGCTCCCAGCAAATATTGCAAATTGCAGTTGACGCAACGTTAGGAAATCTACTAGTTGCAGATAACTGTTGATCTAAAGAGAGCCATCTTGTGTTCCTTCAGGTTTGAACAAAATTGCATCAATCTGTTTAGAGTCCGCCGGAAAAGTCAATTTGCATTCTGAAGAAAATACGCGCCTCTTTGAAAACTATGTTTGATTGTTACTAAGAGTTTTTTTTCAATAAAAACAGAATATATTTTCAATTTGATGGATGATGTGTGTGTTCGTGAATTAAGGAGACCGATGTGTAAAGCAATTTAAACTGTTCAACACGGGACACTAGGGTCTTGCAGTAAAGGAAATAAGAACTACTGGGACAATGACTTTTCAGATTGATTGTTTCGAGCTAGGAAATTTTAGCTAACGGATATCTATACCATGATTACCTATTCTACTATATATGAAAAGCCTATGACATAAATGTTAGCTTTATACACCAACAGCGGTGAACACGCCAGCAATGGGATTTCAATAGTTAAAATTTACACCTACAGTAGAACTACATCCATGCTGACCTTTGGTGACGTCGACCTGAATGCAACTTGTCTAAATTTATCGCACGTCGCCTCACGAAGAGTGAAATGAAAGTGA